>OX463224.1:34595000-35795000 GCA_949820135.1 Sylvilagus floridanus
ATTTCCCAGGTCTTGAAAGAGACATGGACATTCAGATCCAGGAAGCTCAAAGGACCCAAGCAGACCCAACCAAAAAAGATCTTCTCCAACGCATATTGTATTCAAACTATCAAAAGTTAAGGACAAGGAGAGAACCCTAAAGATAGTAAGAGAAAAGCATCAAGTTATATACAAAGCAAAACCAAGTAAACATAACAGCAGAAGAGAGTGGGATGATATATTAAAGGTCTTAAAAAAAATCCATAGTATTATATATAGTGAAGTTTTCTTTTACAAGTGAAGGAGAAATAAGGTACTTCCCAGATAACCAAAAACTGAGAAGATTCACCACCACCAGGGTAGCCTTACAAGACATTCTAAAGGGGAGTCCTACGTAAGAAGCAAGCACCATGGAAACACATGATGCTACCAAATTCACTAACAGAGCAGGTGTAATCAGTAAGGATTCAACAAAATGGCAGGTGTTTGTTCTTATCTATCAATACTAACCCTGAATGTCAATGACTTAAATTCCTCAACCAAAAAGATTTAAGTTGGCTGAATGGATTAAAAAAAAAAAAGACTCCACTATATGCCTCCTGCTAGAAACTCCACAAGTAATGATACACATGGACTGAAAGTGAAAGACTGGAAAAAGGAAGCTATTTTACTTTCACTCACCTAAATTCCTCTAGAGGCTGATTATAAAGCTCCCTGAAGGCAATATGAAAGCCAAAAACTTAAATCTCTTTAGAAGTCCATTTTCAAAAGTAAGGGAATATCTTCAAACGAGAAGATGTGATCCTGACTTAATCTTCCATGTGATCCACAGAACAAAGAGACTGAAGATTGTATAAGACTGGTAGCTCAAGCTCCACTAGCAGATTTTGTTTGAAGAAAACTAGGTGAAACACCTCAGTTCAACCAGCGTGTGCCCAGCATGGAATAACAGGTTTAAAGATGTCCAGATTAACTGACCACATTATTCCCTTAGGACCATACTGTTTGTGCCTCTCAGAGTTTCAAAGGAAAAGGCCGTTTATTGTAAACTTTTATTTATACATCTTCTCTAGAAAATCCAAGTACATCAGTGTAAAGTGAAAAATGCCCTTCATCAGCTAATTGCTCCATATCATTCCAGACAACTAGCTATTTCAAAACATAATAGAACTTGACAAATGGAATGGTTTGCAAAGCCCTTGGCATTTTAATTATGAATATTAAGCTGATGAAATGAACGTCTAATTTTACAGCCATATGTTTTGCTTGGTTTTGAGTTTTCATAATAAAGAAAATAGGTTTTACAATTTCATTTTTCTCGAGGTAAGTTTAATTTTATCATTTGTATTTAAAATTAATAGTTCCTTGGGGCAGGTGTTATAGTATATCAGGTTAAGCCTCCACTTGCAATGCCTGCTTACCATATCTGCGTGTCTAGGATAAAATCTTACCCCCTTTTCCATTCCACTTTTCTGCTAATGTGCCTGGGAGTTAGCAGATGATGCCCTAACTACTTGGGTTCCTGCCATCCATGTAGGAGACCCAGATGGAGTTCAGGGCTCCTAGATTTGCCCTGGCCCCAGCCCAGTTTTTGTAAGCATTAGGGGAATGATCTAGCAAATGGAATATTCCAATCTCTCTCTCTCTTTCACACTTTATCTCTCTGCATTTCAATTACTAATACAACTTTAAAAATAGCCACTTTAAGTTCAGCTTTATATTTATTGAATCAGTATTGTTGGTTTGTGACTTTCTGTGCTTTCATCTGAAATGGATTAACCTGTAACACACTGAAATCTGCTGCAATACTCAGGTGCCATTCTTTGTTAATGTAATCATTCTTAATTTAATTCTGACCCTCTTCTTTGATTTTGCTGTATGTGTAATCCTGAAACCAGAGAGTACTCAAAAACATTTTTGCATGATTTTTGTTATAATCTTAAAAGTAAAGCACAAAGAAAACCTGGTAAATGATACAATATGTAAGTGCAGAGAAAGCCAGTCTCTATGAAATCTTTTATGTGAGAGATCAAAAGTAATTGGCAGTGGGTATTAAACACTTTCACATCAACTGTTTCATAATGGCCCTCCAAGGATCCCCATCTTCTAGAGAAAGCAGCTATTTTATAAGCCCAAAGACATTTATTGACTCACCTAAGGTCACACAGCCAGAAAGCAAAGGTGTACAGATTCCTGAGTCTAAATCCATTGTTCTCCTTACTGTAACATGCTACAATCTAAATTACTTTGGGCAGCATCACAGACTACAATAATTTGTCCAGTAGTTCAAGAATTTATCTTTACCAGAATTAATTGTTATCAAACTGTCACCTTCTGGAATGTGAGCATTCAGATGATAACTTGCATGAGGAGAGTCACTGGAACTTCTGAACACTTTTTCTTTAAAAATTGCAAACAAAAGTCAAAAACAAAGTCAAAAAGAATGAAAGAAATGCATGTGTGTAAAAGTATTGCTGCAGATGTAGTTTTGTCAAATATTTTTTAAAGAAAAAATGCAAACAAAATTTAGCAAGATGTGTCAGGAATCAAAAAACATCCGTGCAATATGTCAACAGCTATTTTTACTTATTTTTCTCAATAAAGAATTCTAGCCTCTGTGTATTAAATATATATAACTTTTCGGTTTACTCATATCATTTTCATTAGAATATATGACACAGGCCAGTAATGTTAAATAAAACATCTGCAGAGTAGGCTTGCCTTCCTTAATTGATGTGTTCCCCAGAGATATGTCATGGGCACTATACCTGCTGGAAACTTAAATTGTGGAATAAGTAAGATAGATCCATGTAAGATTTTGAAAACCTTAAAATAGCCCTTCTATATTTTTATTGTTGTACATTTATAATCAGACATCATTTTTATCTTGCTATTACAGAGAAGTACATCCTCTTCCCAACCATCTGCATGGGGACAGATGCTCTGCAGTGAGCAAATATCTAGGAAATAATGAATTGGAAGTGACAAGTGCCTTCAGCCAAAAGTCCAAAGGGAATCGTCATCTTGAAATCATGCACAGTGGAGGGAGCCAAGGAAGGAATGAAATGGCAAAAGTGCCAGTGTTAATCCAAAAATTAAGCTCAGGGGTTGTGTTAGGCCAAGGTAATTGAACGAGCAATGGTCCTTCTTTCATTTTGAGTTAAAGTGTGTTCAAAATGAGAGGGCTTGCTGGAATATTCCCACTTGAATTAGAAGGAACAAGACAGCTGAATCAGCAGCTTAATCAAGAAATATTTTTGGAGTAATAAGGATTTATTGAGCAAGATAAATAGATGTGGATCTGTTCCTATACGAGTTTACAAACTAGGACTGACAGCACTGGTCTAAGGGAAAGAAACTGTCAAAAACAAAACACTCATTGAATGGCATCATGCTAGGAACAGTTCATAAAACTCCTGACTTCTGGATATTTGGGACCTAAGATATACAATAATAGCAATATTAAGGGAATGATGATCCTCATCATCACTGAAGCCATTTCTTGAACTATTGAATTGTGCTAAGTAAGATGCCAGGATCTTTACATATATCTCTCCTTCTACCCTCCCAATAGCTTCACAGTGTTGTTTTGCTTCTACTGTAACAATGAAGAATCTGTAGCTTAGAGATAACACCTTGCCATAGTCTCACAGTTAGAAATAGCCAGTTGAGTGAAAAAGATCCACCTTCAAAGCCTGTGGGCTACTCCTTAGATTTACTGTCTTCTGAATTAGTCACAAGTATAATGAATTGAAAGTACAAATTACTAATCATTGACAGAACTAGACAGTAAAGAAAACATACTGATTATACCACAAAGCATAAATATTAATAAGTTAATATTTATTTATATGCTATTTATGATTGTATACATGGTAGCTAGTATATGCATTTGACTGCAATTATGTGAAAGCATTGAATGTGACTAAACTGCCCCTTTAATAAACATAAACAAAAAATTCAATTCTACTCCCTTAATGCCAAATACCAGTGACTGTAATGAACTAGATTTGTCTTAATGTAATTAACTAGCGTTTAATAAATTAAAAAAGATGATGTTAGCTCTAATAAATAACCAATTAAAATATGTATTTAAAAATTTCATAGTTTTAGCCAATGCTAGAAACAATATAACACCTTTTTTTTTTCATTTTCAATTATCTTTATATACAGAAGATTGATTCAGTATATACTTAGCAAAGATTTCATCAGTTAATGCTAGAAACAATAAATATAAATTATGGGCTGGTTTAATTTATTCACTCTTTCTTGAATGATAATGAATGTGATATGTAGCTTTGATTAAGAAGCATCCAGGGTAGCTGTTTGGTCCAGTGGTTAAGCTGCAAAGGTGGGTGCCTGCATACCACATTGCAGTGTCTAGATTAAGTTCTGGCTCCACTCTGCTTCCTATTAATTTACACTGCAGAAGGTAATGATGATGATTCAAGTAGTGGGGTCCTTGCTACTCATGTGGAAGATCTGGATCAAGTTTCTAGCTACTGACTTCAATCTTGCTCAGCCACACTCACTGCAGTTATTTTGAAAATGAACTAACAGAAACTCTCCCCAATCCCTTTAAATGAAAATGAATTAAAAAATTTAAAGTTAGTAAAAGAATCCAAAGCTTTTTGAATAGATACAAGGATACAATAGGAATGCTCAAAGAATCATAAACAAATTAAATGATAATAACTCATTAGTCAAATCATGTAAATAGGGAAGTATTCATTATCTGAGGGTCAGATCAGTCTTTTCAAAGAGAAAATGAGGTTAGGAAATACTTTTGCATATATTTATTGCTCATGCAAGTAACAATTTTTCCATTGAAAATTTTCTATTCAGATTATCACAGAAGACAAAATTATCATATCATGAAAGAAAAAAATTGTAACTTGGAAGAGGTTAATGGATTTTACAAAGATCAGACAGCAACTAATGGTAGTCATAATATTCTAATGTTTTGTTTTGTGAAAGTAGAGCTAGGTGCCTTGCAACTGAGAGAAAAAAAATTATAGAAAAGGGCCACTAAGTTTTCATTTTTAGTCCTACTGGTACTGTGCTTCTGTTGAAATTATGGAAATCTAGGGGCCGGTACTGTGGTGCAGTAGGTTAATCCTCCGCCTGCGGTGCTGGCATCCCATATGGGAGCCAGTTCTAGTCCTGGCTGGTCCTCTTCCAATCCAGCTCTCTGCTGCGGCCTGGGAAAGCAGCAGAAGATGGCCCAAGTCCTTGGGCCCCTGCACCCATCTGGGAGACCTGGAAGAGGCACCTGGCTTCAGATTAGCACAGCTCTGGCCATTCTGGCCAACTGGGGAGTGAACCAAGAGATGGAAGACCTTTCTCTCTGTCTCTCCCTCTCACTGTCTGTAACTCTACCTCTCAAATAAATAAATAAAATCTTTTAAAAAAAAGAAATTATGGAAATCTAAAAGGTCTTAATGGCCCACGTTGCTAGATGACTTTGTTTTGAACCAAACATGCGTATGAGAGTCACATGAAGCCACCATTACTTGCTTCATCATTGGTGTTATATAACATTCTGTACAAAAATTGCTTAGCATTTCCACAAATCCCTGCATTTATCCAATCCTCCAGCACCGAATGCTATTGTTGCTCATGAGAAGAATTTACAACTATTATTTTTCTGACAGAAGGATTGGCCATCAGCCAAAAGTTTAAAAGAACTTGTCAAACAGATATTATACACAGTAACATGAATGAGCAGTCATGCTTCAAGTGGAGAAAAAAAAAAGTGGCTGGTGGTGTAACATGTAGTCATTAAAAAGCAACAACTCTCATCCAGAGACCAAAAATGTTTTGAATACGATGTTTGTTATAATTTAAATGTGCAAACTCATTCTTACTGGTAAAAGCTGAATTAATTTTCAGTTAGGATATAGAAAACTAAGACTATCATTCATGATGTCAATACAAACAACACAGAAAGCCTGCAAAATCATAATCCATAAAGCACATCGGATAACTGAGCTTCCAAAGCAGCCAAACTAAAGTCATAGAGGGGTGAGCCTCGGAGGAGAGTAACAGCCGTGGATTGTTGCACTTTTGAAAGAGGCTGGATGGTAGCAGACACCATCGAAGGAGGAAGAAATAAAACAATTGACATTTTAACCAATTCTTAAACTTCGAATGCTGACTGGCATGGCTGTTTAGGAACCCTGAAAGCCTGAGGCACAGGAGAATCAGTATCCACACACTCACACCTTTTCACAGAGATTCCACCAAGGGTGCATGAGAATAATTGGGACCAGGGAAGAGACTTGATTAAGTATACTTCTTCCAAGGACTAATTTTTTTTTTTTTTGGACAGGCAGAGTGGACAGTGAGAGAGAGAGAGACAGAGAGAAAGGTCTTCCTTTTGCCGTTGGTTCACCCTCCAATGGCTGCCGCGGCCGGCGCGCTGCGGCCGGCGCACCGCGCTCATCCAATGGCAGGAGCCAGGTACTAGGTGCTTTTTCCTGGTCTCCCATGGGGTGCAGGGCCCAAGCACTTGGGCCATCCTCCTCTGCACTCCGGGCCACAGCAGAGGGCTGGCCTGGAAGAGGGGCAACCAGGACAGAATCCGGCGCCCCGATCGGGACTAGAACCCGGTGTGCCGGCGCCGCAAGGCGGAGGATTAGCCTGTTGAGCCACGGCGCCGGCCCAAGGACTAATTTTTTTTAATGTTTGATTTATTTGCAAGTCAGAGTTACAGAGAGAGAGAGAGGGAGAGACAGAGAGAGGAAGATTTTCTATATTCTGGTTCATTCCCCAGATGGCCACACAGGCCAGGGCTGAACCAGGCCAAAGACAGGAGCCAAGAGTTTTAACTGGGGCTCCCACATGGGTGCAGGAGCCAAAGAACTTGGCCCATCTGTTACTTTTTGCAGGCCATTAGCAAGGAGCTGTATCGAAAATGGTGCCTACCAGGACATAAACTGGAACCTGTAAGGAAGGCTGGCATTTCAGACAGTGAATTTAACTGCTATGCCACGATGCCGGTCCCCTTCTATGGACTATTTTTACAGGGTTATCTAGCTTTGAAAACAAAGGAATAGAATATAGAGAATTTTACATAGGTTCTGAAGCCCATCTGAGTACAAGATGGCAGTTAACGCCAAAGAATAGGCAGTAAACATGTAACAGCCAACAAAAGCATCAAGATAATTCTTTTCAATCTGCTTGTAGTTCTATTTATCGTTTTTACTGCTTGATTCTATTTTATTGATAATTATCTTCACTAGTCATTGCAATTTGTCTTCGTTTCCTTCTTTGATTTTTGAAAGATATTTTAATGGGGCATATAAGTCTAGGTTGACGTTTATTTTTCTTTCAGCATTTTATTTCATTGCCTCTGACTTGCATGCATATCTTTTTTTTTCTGGGTCCTCTAAACATTTCTGTTTGTCAATAATTTTCACCAATTTGAGTATGACAACTGGTGAGGTAGCTGTGAGTGTGTACATATGCACTTAGTTGGAGTTCATTGAACTTCCAGGATCTGTGGTTTTATAGGTTTCATTAAATTTAGAAAATCTGGGGCACTGTGTCTTCCAATTTGTTATGCTTTCCCTTCCGTTCCTCCTTAGAACTCCAATTAAACATATGTCAGGCAGCTTGATAGTATCCAGATTAGAGGCTCTGCTAATCTTTATTCAATCTTTCTTCCCTCTGCATTTCCTTGTATACTCTTCCTGAAGCTATCCCCCTTAGCATTCCTTAATCCGTTATTAACCACATTCAGCGATGTTTTTATTCCAGATATTGTGTTTTTCCTCTCCAGAATTTCCACCTGGTTCTTCAGTTACCTTCTGCTTTTCTTTTCATTATGTTTGTTTCCTTTTAAATACTTGAGTATTAGTGTAATATTTCCAATAGCTATTTCAAATTAGTTTATCACTGAGATCATCTCAAGGGTTTTGTTTGTTGTTTTTTCCTGATGTGTGATAGTTTTCCTGGTTGTGAACGGCATTTTTCTGCTTGTAAATCCGGGTACTTTGTTTTTCAGATGCTGGAAATTGTGAATTTTACATTTCTTTAGTTCTTTGTTTTGCTGTACTCCTTGTAAATATGTTTGTTGTGGTATGCAGTTAAGTTGTTGCAAATCTGCTTGATCCCTTTCAGACCCATTTTTTAAAGATTTGCTATAAGTGTTTTGGAATATTCTTCATGCCAAAATAGTTTAGTGTCACTGCTGAGTCATGACCCTCCTGGGATATCTTCTGACGTGGATATGTGTGTTAAATGAGGTTGCTTACTCTGGCTGGGGGAGACTTCAATGAGTTTAAACCTTGCCTGAACCCTGGGAATTTTTTTGTTCTTAGTTCTTGGCAAGTTTTTCTGTTCCCCACTTCATGGAATCCACTCTACACATGCATGAATTGGTAGTCAGCCAGATTAATGGAATCCTTGTACTTTAATAGCCCTGACTTGAAATGGGGTCCCAGTACTAGAGTGGCTAGCAACCTAGATGAAACAGGAAATGAAGAGATCTGGAGATGGGTATCTACAATGAGTTTCCCACAGTATATTTCTTTCACCTGACCAATGGACCAACACCTAGTTATCTAACCTATGTCCTGTCACTCACAGCCCTGGGAAACTTGTTCATATCAGCAGGGACCCTTTTGACTCTTGTCTAACCCATGTGCAGTTTATGCTCCCCTGATCATAGCTCTGGTGGAGTCTGACCTGCTGTTCTTCTGAGTGAGTTAGGGAAACTCTCTGTGGGGCAGCCCTTAGTTATTCAGACGGAAGGGATAAATCCAATAAACCAGCACAACAGGAAAAAATTCAAAAATTTTATTTATGGGTCCTGGACAAGGAAGACATAATTAGTCTACAGGGTAGTCCTACAACCTTGAGTCAGGCAGGCAGGAATGAAGAGTCAGGAAGATGTGGGGGAGATGGGGTGCGGGGAAAGTGAAATGGAGAGCGAGATGGAGAGACACAGAAGGGCAATTAGTGAGATATATGAGGGTAAGGTTACTTCAAGTGCCAGACATGTGCCTGTATGGTCCATTTAAAGCAAGCAGCAGGAGGGCAAGGTCCCATTCTGTTAGGCAGAAGAAAGACCTTTAATTTTTTATCTCTGGACACCAACTTAGCCATTTGAGTGTGGTGTGGAACTAGAAACAGTGTCAAGAGTTACTGAGCCTAGCTTCTAGTATAAGCAAGTTAAACTTGTATTCAAAATGGATGCCGAGGCAACACCAAGCTTCAAGTGTTTATCACACCATGGTCATATCTCTGGAGCTTTTTCTCTGTGCATCTTTCTTATGTCTGACCTTGCCCCTCTAATTCTAATTACTTTTGCATGTTCTGGAAGAGGCCAAGATTTGTAGAAAGCTAAGTTTTGAATTTTATTTTCTCAAAGGGATACTGTCATGCTCTGATAATTGTCTGCTGTCTGAAAAAATATTTTATATGGCTTTTCTACTTCTTACATGTGTGTTGTGAGAGGCTAGGCCTTATAGGACCTGCTGTTCTACCCTTACCTGTTAATAGTGTGCACTATTTTGGTGTATGGAGATGTGCGTGTTCAAAAATTTTAAAATACTAGTATCCACTTCATGTTTAGTAAATAAGGATTTTGTGAATAAATAACCTAATAACAAAAAAATCTGGGCCTGGCATTGTGGCACATTGGGTTAAGCCTCCACCTGCAAAACCAGCATCCTATTTGGGCACTGGTTCAAGTCCCAGCTGCTTCACTTCCAATCCAGCTCCTGTTTAATGAATCTGGGATAGCAGTGGAAAATGGCCCAAATCTTTGTGGCCTTGCACACTTGCATGAGACCTGGAAGAACTTCCTGGCTCCTGGTTTTAGCCTGGCTCAGTCCAGGCCTTTGTGGTCTTAAAGGGAATGAACCAGCAGATAAAGGATATCTCTAGGAGCTAGCGCTGTGGCGCTGTGGGTTAATGCCCTGGCCTGAAGCACCAGCATCCCATTTGGTCGCCAGTTCAAGACCCAGCTGCTCAACTTCTGATCCAGCTCTCTGCTATGGCCTGAGAAAGCAGTAGTAGATAGCCCAAGTGCTTGGGCCCCAGTACTCATGTGGGAGACACAGAAGAAGCTCCTGGCTCCTTGCTTTGGACAGGCACAGCTCTGGCCATTGTGGCCATCTGGGAAGTGAACCATTGGATGGAAGATCTCTCTCTCTCTGCCTTTCCTATCTCTGTGTAACTCTGATTTTCAAATAAATAAATAAATCTTTTTTTTTAAAAAAAAAAAAAGGATATCTCTAGCTCTCACTTGCTTGCTCTCTCACTCTCTCTCCTACTCACCCGCTTTGGTCTCTATAATTCTGACTTTCAAATGAATCTTTAATGTCATGCTTTCTTTTAAATTAGAATTAGTGTCCGAGATGAGGAAGAACGAATTTGGATCAGTATCCATTTCACTAAGACTCCTGGAGCCATGACAGGGAGTCCCTTTTAGAATATCTGCCTTAATCAATATCTAATAATCAGAATGATATAATGTTCTGCAGTCTATGTAAAAAGTGAATAATTTTGGATTGAATGTTATAAAAATGTGTCACCCATTTGATTTTAATTGATTCATCGATTTTATGATAGTCTAGTGTTTATTATTCCAACGACTAAGAAAATGCTTTGATTTCTCCATTAGAATAGTCAACTCAGTGAGGAAATTAATTTTTGAATTTCAGCTATAAATATTTAGCATAATTTGAAATAAGACAAAGTGAATGACTCAAACATTTTTAAAAAGTTAATATTGGAGAGCCAGTGCTGTAACATAGTGGGTAAAGTCACTGCCTGAAGCAGTGTCAGCATTCCATATGGGCACCAGTTCAAGTCCTGGTTGTTCCACTTCCCATCCAGGTCTCTGTTTTGGCCTGGGAAAGCAGTGGAAGACAGCACAAATGCTTGGGCCCCTGTACTCATGCAGGAGAATCAGAAGAAGCTCCTGCCTCCCAGCTTCAGATTGGCTCAGCTGCAGCTGTTGAGGCCATTTAGAGAGTGAACCAGCAGATGGAAGATCTCTCTCTCTCTCCACCTCTGAATCTCTGTAACTTGGCCTTTCAAATAAATAAATAAATCTTTCTTTACAAAAAAAAGTTAATATTGGATTTTTCATCTTCTTTATGATTTAACATTTTGATGTATAAATTCAAAATCTGTTTAAATACCATCTTGTACATGTTTGAGCTTCTTATAACATCTATGTTTCCCTGAGTAAAATAAAAATTATAAGACTGTGAAAAGTACTTGAGAGTTTGGGCAATATATCCTAGTATCACTTCATACCAAATTTTGCATTCATTGCATTCCTCATGGTCAGAAATAAGGTAGAGACAGTATGATTCTTTCACTTCTTATGCATCATGCCATTATTCACAAAAATGTTTTTAATGATTATTTATTTCATTGTTTCCCTAGGTCACACCTGTATTCACATCAATAAGCAAACTAATTCTTGTATCAGCTTATTCTTCCTAACAGAGAAACATAAATGTAGTAAATTAAATACAGAAGCATTTTTGTTACACGTATAAGTCATGTGACTTTAAGGAATTTTGAATGTTATTTTGAATTGAAAGACTTTCTATTTCATTGAGAATATGTTGATACAAATTTTTAAACTTCTGCACTTAACACTGTCACTGTATCCATTTTCTCATTCCTTTCTGCATTTCCCTCCAATTGTGTAACCATTGCCATGACTAAGTAAAACTGCAAACCAAGTCATTTATAACTTATATGGTACATTCCTTTTCTAAACCCCATATACTGCCTTTCAATATCCAAAATCTCTCTGCTTATGCCCTTAAGTCAGTCATCAGCAAGATTCCCCTATGTTTTCTCTCTCTTCTATACAATTTCATTTACCATATTGCACTAACTGGCCCAGATATGTCACCTGAAGCTCTAGTTCCTTGAGTTCTCTCAAATATTGACTTCTTGTTTTCCAGACCACACACCCTTGAGCCTGGGCTAGAGTAGGTGTCTCACCTTGTTCCATATTAGTGTGGCCAAAGCATGCTTTCTCTTCTTTACTTTTGGGCCTGGAAAAGGCTAGGTTTTCCTCTGTCCTCTTTAAATATCTCCAGGTAGAATCACCTGTTGTAAGAAACCCACCAACTCCAGCGGTAACAGACTCTCGTTTCTTTATTTCTTTAAGAGTTTACCTCAAGATTCATTGCCATTTCCTAGTGTATTACAACTATCCTATTTTTATGAAAAAAGGTATAATTGTGTCTTGAAGATAAAAATCTGATTTAGCAAAACAAAAGAGACTGAAACAAAAGGGAATGGAGGTAAGATTATTAGCTCACAGAATAATATTTAACGACTGCTTTCTTAAATAGATCTCTAAAGTGTATTGTTTCCCTCCCTAGACTGTCTGCCTTCCCCACTCTGCATATTGAATTTCATCATGTATTTCAGGACTCTGAGCAGATCTTAACATTCTCAAAAAAACATTCCCTGACTCTATCAGCAAGAAGTCAAAGAAGTTTCATTTAAATTCTGAGTGCTTTATCAGGATTATCTGTTCAACACTTCTCAGTCATTGTCTCCTTTTATATTTTTATTTGTGTCTTCCCATTATTTCCCACTGCACATGATGAACTGTGCTCCTGGATGGAAATAAAATTTTAACTCATGATTTATATTTCTCAATAAATGGCCAATGCTGATGTAATGTAAAAAATACACATATACACATATGCAAAAATAAGAAGAGGAATATGGTCTTGATGGTAAGAAAAGTTTTTATAAATGAAAGTATATCAATGATAGGTTTACTCATAGGACTAGACATTGTGTTTGTCATAGAGGCATATAGTGTTACAAGTGCAAGGGGCCTTATTTTGTTCACTTCCATTGTAAAAATGAGAATACTTATGTTAAGGGATGATAAATGGTACATCCCTCTCATCAAACCACAAGTCTGGAACTGAAACACAGGTCTTTTACTTCCTTAGTTATTATTCTGTCCACTACATTCTGCATCACAATTATTACAGTAACTATTGGCATATTTATACTTCATTAAGTATATATAAAACCAAGTATGTTTTATTAGTACTTTAAAATCTGTTCATATGTGTATAGACATCACTGTTTACTGCTCATTTCACATTCTCTCTTCCCCCAAATTAATAGATCCTCCAATACATTTTCTGTCTCCAACCAACAGTCACCATTTCTCAGTGCTCACATCTGTATTCTGGGAAATTCTACTCATTAGGAGAACGAGTGGTAGTATTAGTAAAATTTTACTGGAAGGTGCTATAATCCTGAAAATAAAAAATGAAGCCACAAACAACACAGCTTGATAACCTATGCTTTAGAAGCCCCATGTTTTTATCTGAAAATATTATTTATACAATATGTAGCAGAAGACCATCATAAAAGGAATTTAACAAGCATTACAAATTCACTTGTGTTCATATTTTTTCCTGTATATTGTACTTGGTTCTAAATTTCATTCTTTAAGATTTATGTTTTAATTATTTGAACGGCAGAAAATAAAAAATTTTTAATTAACAGAAAAAGATAAAAGATATGCTGGTGTACTCCCCAAATAGCCCCAATAGCCAGAGGTAGGCCAGGCCAAAGGCAAGAGCCAGAAACTCCATCCATGGCTCCCAGGTGGGTGGTAACGATCCAAGTACTTGAGCCACCTTCTGTTTTTCCAGGAGTTTGTCAGGATTGGAAGTGGAGCATTTGGGACTTGAATCTGCATTTCAACATGGGATGCTGGCATTTTAGGTGGTGGCATAAACGGCTGCACCACAATGCCAGTCCCCTAAATTTCACTCTTTAAAACAATTCTATTATATTTCTGAGATCCTTGGATCCCCAAATGCTGAACCCAAGCCATTGCATAGACTCTAACCTAATGTCAATCTGAATCATATATTACTGATAACCTGGATAAGGTATATGGCTCCATGCAATTTATTTGCCACACAATATTAGTGCCTTATTCTGTTCTCAGTAAGAAGCAGAGGTGGCAGAGACTCCCTGGAATTGTTTACCAATCATCTTACTCCAGTCAGGCTGCTATATAACAAATTACCATAAACTAGGTGGCTTAAAAACAATGGCCACTTCTTTATCACAAGTTTGGACTCTAGGTAGTCTAATATCAAAGCATTGATAGAATCAGTGTCTGATGAGGTTCTAACTTCATACTGTGCTCTCATCTGATGGAAAAAAAAGCTAGCTGATCTGATATAATAATCTGTGGGATTATATAGGCACTAATCTTAAAATTGAGAGCTCCACCTTCATGATCCATCACTTCTCAACGATCTCACCTCCTTATACGTGTATCTGAAGAGTTAAATTTCAACATAGAAATTTGCAAGAGATGAAAACATTCCTACTACTACAGCACAATCTTATAATTACACACAAACTGTTTTCCTTAAACAAACCAACAATTAACAGGCTAGCTCTTAAATTGATCTTAGCCAAAAGGATGAGAAGCAATAGGCTAACTATCTCTTAATAAGAATGATAACTACTGATGTTTGTATCCTATGGAAAGTTGTGGCATGGTTGGTAGGTTGATACCTTGCTATTCAAATTGAGATCCAAAGACCAACAGCACAACCTCAACTGAAAGTTTGTTAAAAATGCAGAATTTTGGAGGTTGGCATTCAGGTTAATGGTTGAGATATCTTTATCACACATCAGAGGGCCTGGGTTCAGTACCTGCTCCAGCTCCTCACTCTAGCTTCCTGCCAGTGCACTCCCTAGGAGGAGGTAGCAGTAATGGCTCAAGCAATTGGATTCCTGCCAAGAATATGGGAGATCTATACTGAGATTCTAACTCCTATCTCCAGCCCCAGCCTAGCTTTTGAATGCACTTGAAGAGTGATCCACTGGACAGGATCTCTCTCTCTCTTTCTCTCTTTTTTCTCCCCCAAACCACTTTCTCTATGTCTCTCTGACTCTCAAATTTTAAAAAATGCAGAATTTTAGCCCACCACCCCAGACCTACTGAATAAGAATGTTCCTTTTAACAAGATCCCCTGACAACCCGTGTAAACATGAAATTTGAGAAGCAGTACCCTAGTGTACCCATCACTTCGCTATCTGCATTGTTTGCTTAGAAAATGTCAGTTGTGTTTGTCTCCATATGCACAACTGGTTTAATCAATTTGTGTGTTTATATATTTTTGAAGTATAACATGATGAAATGATTATTTAAAAAGGTAGTCTTAATTTAATGTGAGAATTTGAATATTTCTTCCAAATCTAATATGTTAGTCACTTCTATAATTGTCATTTAATTAATTTCAGGCAAAATAAGACTTAACACCAGGGGAAAATTGTAAAATCTAGAATACTCCTAATTATAATTGGTTCATATGTGGAATTAAGTCATCACATTAATTTAAATATACAGGAAATAATAGATATCACAGGAAACACAAGTTGGAACTGTTTGAACTATACTAAAATATTAGTGAATAAAGTGCATGCAGATGCTTTAAGATGATACCAAATATATAAATTACTTCAAGAAAAAACAATCATAAGGTAATTTATTTGTATGATTTTTCATACATTGTAGTAGGCAGAAAATAAATGGTTGCTAGGTAGGGATATGAAATTCAAGAGCGTATGGAAAGAAGTATAAACTCAGTCTCATGTAATTCACTCAGTCAACAAATAATCTGGAGAATTGGGGTGATATTGATGGATGCGAGTCAGAATGTGAGTTGAGATACACAAGCTGACCCCACAGAAGTTCCCATCTGGCAGGGAGCTAGAGCCCTAGAAATCTATTTATTTGAAACTCACATTTCTCTCCAAAGAGACAACCTTACTTACTGCGGAATTGTGGTGATGGTTAGATAAGGTATGTCGAACGTCTAGAAGTTCAAACATTCTTATGCATCTCTTTAATATTCAGTGAAAATCATTGCAGTTTCTTGAGCAATGGACTTCTATCAGCAGAAGTTTTCTTAGTACAATCAATTTCGTTTAGAGAACATTTAATCTGGGTATGAAATGTTCAATTCTGACCTGTGTTAGGGAGATGTGGGAAACAGAGTTTACAGACAACCGCCTTTCCTGACTAAGGAAAGGTCCTGATGAACCTGTTTACCTCCTCCTGCAGCATCACCCTCATTCCCACTCTTAGCAGCTCTACTCTGCTAATCAGTTCAGTAGTTTTATCCCTTGAGCAGTCACTGCACCTGCAATGTGCTGAAAGACACATCTTTCACGTGTTCATCCTGAAAGATTTTTTTTAAAAAAAGTTAAATTGGATGGGGCCAGCAATGTGGCATAATGAGTAAAGAAGCCACCATCTGCAGTGCTGGCATACCATAGGGCTTCTGGTTCAAGTCCCGGCTGGTCCACTTCCAATCCAGCTCCCTGCTAGTGTGCCTGGAAAAGCAGCAGACAATGGCCCAGAAGAAGCTCTAGGCTCCTAGCTACAGATTGGCCCAGCTCCAGCCATTGTGGCCATCTGGGGAGTGAACCAGCAGATGGAAGACCTCTCTTTCTCTCTCTTTTCTCTGCCTTTGCCTCTCCATTACTCTGCCTTTCAAATAAATAAATCTTTTTAAAAAAAACTACAAAAGAGTTAAACTGGGTATATGGACATGACCCAATCATTTGTAATCATATCTTCTAAACATAGCTCATTTCTCCCCAGAAAACCCATAGCCTCCATGGATACTTGCCCCATCCAATGCTTTCAGTACCAACTTCTCCTTCCTAACCCTCTGCCACAGGTTTTCAGAGTCTATGCTTTCTCACATAGTTCCTTTCTCTAGTCTCTATCACTGGTTCTCATCTTTTCACATGGCTTATTTGAACTTAATGTATTTTACCCAGCATTTTTTTTTTGACAGGTAGAGTTATAGAGGGTGAAAGACAGAGAGAAAGGTCTTCCTTCCATTGGTTCACTTCCCAAATGGCTGCTATGGCTGGCGCTGCACCAATCCGAAGCCAGGAGCCAGGAGCTTGTTCCTGGTCTCCCATGCGGGTGCAGGGCCCAAGCACTTGGGCCATCCTCCACTGCCCTCCTGGGCCACAGCAGAGAGCTGGACTGGAAGAGAAGCAGCCACGACTAGAACCTGGCACCAATATGGGATGCCGGCACCACAGGCAGAGGATTAACTAAATGAGCCACGGCACTGGCCCTTACCCAGCATTTGTAATAACCACCTTATTGTTTTATATACAGTTAAAAGAAAAGCAAGTATTTGTTTCAGAAAAACCAATTTTCTGCTCTCTCTGCTGCTGTGAAATATAAATTGTAGAGATCTAAAATGTTCATTTTAGGCCCAGGGCTGTGGCACACTGGGTTAAGCCATTGCTTACAATGCCAGCTTCCCATTTTGGAGAGCTGGTTTAAGTCCTGGCTGCTCTGCTTTCTAACCAACTCCCTGCTAATGTGTCTGGGAAAGCAATGAGTGATGACTCCTGTACCTGGGACCCTGCCACCCATGTGGAAGACCCAGATGGAGTTCAAGGCTCCAAATTTGGCCTGGCTCAATCTCAGTCATTGCAGTCATTTGGGGAGTGAAGCAATGGATGGAAGATTTCTCTCTCACCTCTTTCTCTTTCATTCTGCCTTTCAAATAAATACACAAATAAAATAAGAAAATTTCATTTTCACTCACAACCACTCTTTTAAATATAAGCTTGATAACAGAGGTAATGTTGATAAAAGGTAATAAGTGTACCATAATCTTATAGCTCTTATTTTCAAAATAATTTCCATTTTATTATATTTCATAAACCTACATCTAATAATTTCTTTAATGTCAATCAGTTGGAAAACTATGAACTTTCAAGAAAGGAAGATGTTAGTTTGAAATAATCCTCTGCCAATCATAGAATGGCAGATGTCCTAAATAGCACTCTGGCCTCAGAATCAGCCCTTAAGGCATTCAGATATGGCTGAAGAGCCCATGAGAGTATTTTGGGCATGGAAAGCCAAAACACTCTGGAAAAAAAAAAAAAAAAGACCTAAATGAAAGATCTCTGTGAGTGAGATCCCAGTGGAAAGAATGGGACCATCAAAGAAGGAGGTACCTTTCTCTGAAGGGAGGAGAGAACTTCTACTTTGACTATGACCTTGTCGGAATCAGAATGAATCGGCGAACCCTAAAGGCTTCCATAGCCTTGGCAACTCATGACTAGAGCCTAGGGAGATTACTGACGCCATAAACAAGAGTGTCAAATTGTTAAGTCAACAACAAGAGTCACTGTGTACTTACGCCTCATGTGGGATCTGTCCTTAATGTGTTGTCCAATGTGAAGTAATGCTATAACTAGTACTGAAAGCGTATTTTACACTTTGTGTTTCTGTGTGGGTGCAAACTGTTGAACTCTTTATTTAATATATACTAAATTGATCTTCTGTATATAAAGATAATTGAAAATGAATCTTGATGTGAATGGAATGGGAGAGGGAGTGGGAAATGGCAGGGGTGTGAGTGGGAGGGAAATTATGGGGAGGGGAAGCCATTATAATCCATAAATTGTAGTTTGGAAATTTATATTTACTAAATAAAAAATTTAACAAAAAAAGAAATAGTCCTCTGCCACTGAATAGTTTGGTAAGCTCAGGCACACTACCTTGTCCCACTGAGGTTCAATTGCATTTTCAAAAGAAGAACATTCAAACATGTCCAATGGTACAGAACTGTTATGAAAATTATATGTAAAAGTCAAATTCTGTAGAATAAACAATAAAATGTATGTTCAGAAGAAAACATTGATCCCTTTCAAAAAGTATTTTTCTGAGAATTTTTCCTTTATACTGCCTGCAATCAAACATTTAAATTTGCATGACCTGTATATATCTTTATAAAGCTTTGAGCTTGTTTCCTGAGCCAGTAACCTTTCTATGTATTATGATATTCTTATTCTATCCATCTATAGAGTGATCCAATGTGACCAATGAGAAATTTTTATACATGAAAGCTGGAAACTTATTTTCTGCTTGAATTCTTACTATTGCTCAATGTAACTATTCCAGCTTGATCATTTATGTGACAGTTCTGAGAATTTTAAGGAATTCACAAAATAATACAATTAATACTTGTACTCCTCAAGGTCTTTTTTTCATTTTAGAAAGATAAGAGTTCAATTTCTAAATATCTGTGATGCAAAAATGCCCTGGCAAATTATGTTCTGCTTATAATTCTGTGAAGGCTGGAGATCACATTGTCCCCGTGCATTTAGTGAGTACAGTCATTTCTTGAAAAGTCCATCATGTCCCCAGATCCATGTAAGTAATTAATTTGTTCTTGCCTTCCAGGCCCAGAGCAGATAAATGGTTAATCTTTAATCTTTAATTCCAAATTCTTAAAATAGAAGGAACAGAGCCTGGATGAAAGCAAAAGAAGCATTCTCTAAGAGTATATTAAGTATAATTAACTAGCAAATTATAAATTTTTGGTTCAGGTGCTGCATGAAGAAGAGCAGTTTTTAGGGGGCATGCCTCTCTGACAGACATGGATGGATCCCATCCCCAAGAAAAGTACATTGTGATCAGGGAAAAATCACTTAAGCTTTCCAAAACTCAGAAAAATGGTAATATTGGTAGAGATGACAAAGAGGTCTCTGAGGACTAAATGTGCAATCCCAGGCACACAGTGTTTTTCCCTAATAAACAAAACTTCCTGCTGTGATTCTATTTATTCTATTTAGCTGTTAACCATTCAATATCCTCATCATTTACTTAAATCTGTCACTTTGAAGAAAGAGGTCAATTTCCACTTGTGCACCACAGGGTCAGGGACCCAACATATTTCCACTGTGTCTGTCTGCTTATGCTTCATTTATTCGTGTTTCCTACTTTTATTTATTTACAAAGTATTAGAGTACATGTTAAACAGCACTGTCATGGTGGCCATCTGCCACATCATAAAATAGAAAGATTTTTCTCACTAGCATGATGAACTAATGACCTCCTGAGAGGACAATTCCATTGTCTGCTTCACTTGTGAACACATATCCTACTCTAGACAAAGTTTATCTCAGAATGAATATATCTCATGGAATCTATAGGCAGACTAAATGCATTTGCTCTAGAAAATGTGGGTTCTCTTTACTCAGAAAAGCTAGAAACAATTTATATATGCATAAGATTTGGTACGATGTGGTGACAGATGACATAAATATTATTGGCAGTTAATATTTTCTACAGGTTCCAAGATACTTTTAATTATTGACAAAAATGCCAAAGAGAAATGTTTTTACTATTTATATTTTAACCACCATAAAGCTAGAATAATAGATATATCAGAAATTTAATATGTATTACAGATTATAAAATAAACATTTAATGATAGTTTTTGCATTGTGTGGTTAATATGCATTAAACTACTTCTTATTGAAATTATAATCTCATCACAATTATTTTCCATTTAAAAAATTAACAATTGAAACTCAACAGAATAAGATCCAGGTAAGTACAACACATGGATCCTTATACTAAATAAAATTAACTTCATAAAGAAGTATCACGAGCCATGCAATTTTCTAAGATTTCAGAAATGATTTTAAAACCCATTTGCTATTATAATATTTTATTTTGCTATGAATATGATTCTATTAAAACTGGTAAATATTTTAAAATTCCTTGTCACACTTGAGTCTGTACATGTCATCTATTCATTCCCTACTTGATAGCAAATCATTCAAGTGAAAATACACTGCCAAATCCTTAGCAATTTGAATGCAAATGAAATCAATACAATAACTTAGAAAATTTGCCCTTCGAAAGAATGCAGGTTCAGGCAGCTGTTCATGATACTTGTTTTGTTTTAGCTAATCTCTAGTAGTATAGCTATACTTAAAGCATTCATTGCAAACTTCATTTTCAAACATGAAAAAGCCTAGAGCATAACCAAAACATGAATGGATCCAGAAAGCTAAGCAGTGGATAAAAATTCCCATTCCAAACCAAGTCAAAATAATGTACATCTCAGGAAACTAGGGAAATTCAGTTGTGGAAATAGGTACAAAATGCTGTTAGGATATGTTGATCATTTGTTTACATAACCAACAGTTGAGTGTTGAATCCCAGATGCTCCATTTCCAATCCAGCTCCCTGATAATACGCCTGGGAAAGCAGTGGAAGATGGTCCAAATACTTGGGCTCCTCTACTTACATGGGATACCTGGAAGAAGCTGCTGGCTTAGGTCTGGCCCAGTACTTGCCATTTGGGGAGTGAAGTGGCAGATGGAAGATTTCTCTCTGTCTTTCCTTCTCTGTATTTCTGTCTTTCAAATAAATATTTAAAAAAAAGGGAGAGAGAAAACACTATTGCTAAATAAGTTATCTACTCCAGAAGCTTTGGAAAAATTGTTGCACATGTTCAGAACACTGTTATGAATAATTCATTCAAAATTATTGACTATCTGCCTTTCATCAGTTCATTTTGCCATGTGGGCTTTGGGAATACAGAGGTAAATAAATTACCTACTTCCTATACTATGGTGAGAGTGGGAACAACTATGTAAACAAAGAGCAACTGCTCTACTGGCTGAAGAACAGGCACGCACAATGAGTCCTATAGGAAAAGAGTGGGAAGTCTCTAATATTGCCTGCCTAAGATCAAGGTTCTCACAAAAAAGAAACTACTTGAGCTAAAAGGAAGATAAAACAGGGAGAATCTTTTTCTTCCTTCAAAATTATGAAGTTTCTGGACATAGTCCAAAGATTCCCAAAACCTAGAATTGACTTACAAGGGAAGAGTGATGTTACAAAAGTGACAATCTCTCAGAGTTGGTCAAGAATGGTGGTGATTCCTTTGCCAGTAGTCCAAGCAAAATTGTAAGAGCTACTGTCTAATATATGTCTTAGAAAAATTTGGTAACCTTAGAGGTAATGTTTTAAACCTAGGGAGCACCATATCCTATGACTTTAACACATGAAAGTGTTCTGACTGCAGGTTCAAAACCTGCTCGGCAAAGGGTCTGTACAAAATATATTCTGGGTCCCTACCTTACAATTAAGGATTAATGATCTTTCTCTGTCTACATACTAATGATGGTCCCCAAGCCATGCAATTTTCTCTGACTTCTGAATCAAAATATATATTTCTCATTCTATTAGCAATCTTGTAAAATTACAGAAAGTGCATAAAATGTACTTTATTATATTATGTTTATTTTCTCCATTTCTTAAAGAAGAGAAATGAGTCATCAAAAGCAAGGCCAAAGAAGAAGTTAGATATTTTTGGAGAATTGGTTTTCAAGAAAGAGAAAATTGGAGTTATTTAGCAAACAAAATAAAAAGAAAGCAAGGAAATGTGTTAAAGATGGATTAAAATAATCCAGGCCAAAGACAGGTACTATTGATATAAAGAATTTAATCAGGAGAAAGAGCCTTAGTGTATATAAGATTAAGTCTAGCAACTAAATGATGACCTTTTTTTAAAACCAGAGACTCTTTCCCAATATAATTCTTTTTTAAAAATTTTTTTAATTTTTATTTTTTTAAATTTTTGACAGGCAGAGTGGACAGTGAGAGACAGAGACAGAGAGAAAGGTCTTCCTTTGCAGTTGGTTCACCCTCCAATGGCCGCCATGGCCAGTGCACTGCGGCCGGTGCACCATGCTGATCCGAAGCCAGCAGCCAGGTGCTTCTCCTGGTCTCCCATGGGGTGCAGGGCCCAAACACTTGGGACATCCTCCACTACACTCCCTGGCCACAGCAGAGAGCTGGCCTGGAAGTGGGGCAACTGGGACAGAATCCGGCATCCTGACCAGGACTAGAACCTGGTGTGCCAGTGCTGCAGGCGGAGGATTAACCTATTGAGCCCCAGTGCTGGCCCCAATATAATTCTTAATATACACACTTGAGATACTGAGTTTAGAAAGTAAGGTGTCATGCTATTTTCTGCTGGCTAATCTGATAAACTGTTTTATTAGTTGTGGATAGTTTGCCTAGAAATAAATATATGTTCAAAGTCTTACCATCTATATGATGCTCATTTTGGTAATTCCATGTACCAGCAAGCAAAAGATGAAGCAAATTTTGGGCAAAGAAGACTTTCCCACCCTTAAAATCACATTTACAAATTCATGAGTTAGGGAGAAAGAATTCTTCCCAGATCATATTGCCCAATACTCATTCAAACCATGTAAATATTATCCAGTGTTGATTCTAAATGGCTAAATAGATGTATTCAGTAACAGAAGGATGGGGCTGGCACTGTGGTGTAGCGAGTTAATGCCCTGGCCTGAAGCACCGGCATCCCATATGGACGCAGGTTCTAGTCCCAGCTGCTCCACTTCTGATCCAGCTCTCTGCTATGGCCTGGGAAAGCAATAGAAGATGGCCCAAGTCCTTGGGCCTCTGTACCCACTTGGGAGACCCAGAAGAAGCTCCTGGCTCCTGCCTTTGGATTGGTGCAGGTCCAGCCATTGTGGCCAATTTGGGAGTGAACCAGCTGATGGAAGACCTCTCTCTCTCTCTCTCTCTCGGCCTCTCTTCTCTGTGTAACTATGACTTTCAAGTAAATAAATAAATCTTTAAAAACATCTTAAAAAAAAAAAAAACAGGGGTAAGAAGTCTACATTAACCAAATGAAAAAAACATTCTATCTTCTGACTTTTTCTTCTGACCAACGTATGCTTCATTTTCTAAATGACATTCTGTTGATAATGAGTAGCAGGAATTTTGGGGGGAAGGGTCCCTTAGAACATAGATTATAAGCAAACCGATCTGTTTAGCTGCATGTCACCTACATGGATACCTAGCTCCAGATAAATGAAACTTAAATAAAGTCCCTTTAAAAGCAAACAAGATGTTCCTTTGAAACAACACATTTCAAGATTATTGAACAATACCCTCAAAAATCTCATGTCTGATAAAAATAGAAAGTTATGATATAACTAATCTACTCTGTGGCTGTATTTTCTTAATGAAAAAAAGCACAGAAAACTTATACATCTTGTATGAGGTCCTATATAGTAGCTTTAACATACTCAACTCTTGACATATTTTCTCCTTTGTGTTTTTACACCCTGCATCTGAAGATGTTTATGAGACCCACGAACATATTAGTTTTTTTCAGATAATATATAATTCAGTAGCTGAAAGGCTCAGGTCTATCCTAAACTCAAAAAGAAAGTAAGCCTTGTAAATTCCACTGTACTCTCTCCTCACATCACCTCATAACCACAGACATCTCAATACTCAACATTTTTACAAAGAAAAATTCCATTAGAGCAAACATTTTAGAGTATCTATTGTTTCTGGGAATGTGGAAAAGTATCAGTATCAAATTTTACTTTTCTAGAAATAGACATTAAACTTCCCAGCATAACAAGAAATTTTTTTTTCCTCAAGTGCATCTCCTAATCATTACCTCCCTGCTTGGATGCCACAGAAGAAAGAAATCTGACCACTACTCTTCATGAATTTCTGAGCAACATAAGGTCTGCTTCCACTCATATGTGGTGATAGATCATTTTAACCACCAGAAAAAAATTCAAGCCTCAAGGTAAGTTAATTTCCAGGAGATCAGTCCAATAAAGATGGATATGGGTGAGGAATAAGCAGGACAATCCTTTAGGAATGTTTAGGGCTACTGTGCTGGTGACCCAAAAGAAGTATGTCTCATTCCATACAGTATCCCTGAGTTTGCACTATGCCTGGTATAATGAGGAAAAATAGATTTTGTCAGCAGAACTTCAGAATTGTACAGTCTGTTTATTCTTCATTGAGTTATGTTTCAATTTAGAACTCAACCAGTTTTCAACACTGAGGAAAAAGGCTAACATGACAGCTGCTCTGTGTACCAATTTTTCCCAAGGTGATTCATTAAATTTATGGGAAAAATAGACATTTTGTGGAAACACATGTCACAGGCCTGTGTGTTGGTGATGTGAAGGAAACTGAGAATACTGGAAGACCTCTTTGCCAGAGCAGATGAGCAGGGAGGGATGTTGTTGAAAACCTACCTTTCTTAGGGCCACACAGATCCCAGATAACACCTGGGTTATTTGAGGCTAACATGATCATGACTGGCAGCAAAATAAAAATAGATGTTAAGTCACAGATTTCTTTTTTTTATTTTTGAGTATGTATACATTAAATTATAGCACATATGATTGGTTCATACAATAATTAGCATTCAGCTTCATAAGAGGCAGGACTTCTTTTTATTCATTTTTCATTTTGTCTAATTTTCTTTTTCTAATTGTTCTTTTGGAGAAAGACTACATTATACCATACCCAGTGAAAATATAAAAAAGAGACAATAAGGCCTCTATCAAGAGCGTCTAAAATAAGAACTGCATTTAAAGACACATGGTGCCAAAGTTTAATATCTACTAGGGCTGTACTATGGTGAGGATGAAAGATTATATAATTGGAATTTTAGAACATATAAAGGCTTCCATTGTGGTTCAGCAGATTAAGCCACCCCTCCCTCACAGCGTCTCATATCAGAGTGCTGGTTAGAATCCTAGCTGCTCCCCTTCATATCCAGCTCCCTGCTAATGTACCTTGGAAAGCAGTGGAGTCTAAGTTCTTAGTGCACTGTCACCTACATGGGAGAACTGGATAGAGTTTCAGGTTCCTGGTTTTGACCTGACCCAGTCCTGGCCACTACAGCAAGTTAGAGAGTGAACAGGGGACAGAAGATTGATCTCTCTCTCTCTGTCTCTCTGTCTCTCTCTCCTCCCCCTTCCCTCACTTCCTCTCTCCCTCCCTTCCTCTGTCAATCTTTCAAATAAATAAATATTTTTTAAAAAATTAAACACAAATACAAAATGGACATGAGCCTATATAGAGAGATCCAAAAGACTCCACTAAGAGATTATTGGAACTCATAGAAGAGTTTGGTAAAGTAGCAGGATATAAATTAAATACACAAAAATCAACAGCATTTGTATACACAGACAATGCTACAACTCAAAGAACTTCTAAGCTCAATCCCATTCACAATAGCTACAAGAAAAAAATCAAATACCTTGGAATAAATTTAACAAAAGAATGAGAATTACAATGAGAATTACAATGAGAATTATAAAACATTAAAGAAATAAATAGAAGAAGATACAAAAAATGGAAAAGTCTTCTATGTTCATGGATTGGAAGAATCAATATCATCAAAATGTACATTCTTCCAAAAGCAATTTACAGATTAGACATGATATCAATCAAAATATGAAAGATATTCTCCTCAGAACTAGAAAAAATGATGCTGAAATTCATATGGAGCCACAGAAGAATGTAAATAGCTAAAACTATCTTATACAAAAAAACAAAGCCAGATTTCAAGACATACTACAGGGCAGTTATAATCAAGACAGCCTGGTACTGGTAGAAAAATAGATGGATAGAAAAATGGAACAGAATTGAAACACCAGAAACCAATACAAGCATATACAACCAACTGACACTTGGCCAAGAAGCCAAAACCAATCCCTTGAGTAAGGACAGTCTCTTCAACAAATAGTGCTGGGAAAACTGGGTTTCCACACGCAGAAGTATGAAGCAAGACCCCCTACATTACACCTTACACAAAAATCTTCTCAAAATGGATTAAAGACCTAAATATACGACCTGATACCATCAAATTTTTAGAGAAAATTGGGGAAACCCCCAAGACATTGGCACAGGCAAAGAGTTTTTGGAAAAGACCCGAGGGACACAGGCAATCAAAGGCAAAATTAATAAATGGGATTACATCAAATTGAGAAGCTTCTGTCCTGAAAAACACTCAGGAAAGTGAAGAGACAACTGACAGAATGGGAGAACTTATTTGCTAACTATACAACTGATGAAAGAATAATAACCAGAATCTACAAAGAGATCAAGATGCTCCACAACAACAAAACAAACAAAACACTTTAAAAAATGGGCAAAGGGCTTAAAAAGACATTCTTCAAAAGAGGAAAACCAAATAGCCAATAGACACATGAAAAAAGTTTCAGGATCACTAACAATCAGGGAAATGAAATCAAAACCACAATTAGGTCTCACCTCACCCCAGGTAAAATGGCTTTCATATAGAAATCAATGAACAACAAATGCTGCTGAGGATGTGGGGGAAAAGGTACCCTAATCCACTGTTGGTGATAACGTAAACTGGTGAAGCCACTATGGACTACAGTATGGAAATACCTCAGAAATCTGAATATAGACCTACCATATGACCTAGCCATCCCACTCCTTGGAATTTACCCGGGGGAAATGAAATCAGCATATAAAAAATTTATCTGTATCCCCCATGTTTATTGCAGCTAAATTCACAATAGCTAAGACATTGAATCAACCCAAATGTCTGTCAACTGAAGATTGGATAGAGAAATTATGGGATATGTACACCATGGAATACTACATAGTGGTAAAAAATGAAATCTGGTCATTTGCAAAAAATGGATAAATCTGGAAAACATCATACTTAGTGAAATAAGCCAGTCCCAAAGGAACTGATACCATATGTTCTCCCTGACCAACGATAACTAATGGTGCACTTAAAGGCAATCTGTAGAAGTAAAATTGATACTTTGAGAAACAATGACTTGACCAGCCCTTGTCTTGACTGTTGAGGAACAGTTTGTTTTTTTCATACTATTTGTTGAATTCTTTACTTAACATATAGTTAATCATACATGTATGCAATCAATTGAAAATATATCTTAGTAAAAAGAAAATAATAGTAGGCATAAGAGAGGGAGGAGGAAGAGAGGTGGGATTATGGATGGGAGAGTGTGCATGGTGGGAAGAATCACGATGTTCCTAAAGTTGTAATTATGAAGTATATGAAGTTTGTAACTGTAGATCTATGTAGTTTTGTATACATTCCTATGAACTTACTTCTAAGGATACAGTTTAAAAACTTGCCATGGGGCTGGTGCCGCAGCTCAATAGGCTAATCCTCCACCTAGTGGCACCAGCAAACCGGGTTCTAGTACTGGATGGGGTGCTGGATTCTGCCCCAGTTGCCCCTATTCCAGGCCAGCTCTCTGCTGTGGCCAGGGAGTGCAGTGGAGGATAGCCCAAGTGCTTGGGCCCTGCACCCCATGGAGACCAGGAGAAGCACCTGGCTCCTGCCTTTGGATCAGTGCGGTGTGCCAGCCTCAGCGCGCCGGCTGCGGCGGCCATTGGAGGGTGAACCAACAGCAAAGGAAGACCTTTCTCTCTCTCTCTCTCTCTCTCTCTCACTGTCCACTCTGCCTGTCAAAAAAAAAAAAAAAAACTTGCCACGGACCTCAATCCCTTTTAGCTGGGTGGTAAAAATACCATCTTAAGTGTTAAAGTGATCATATGAATTATGAATAGGATTAAGTGTTAAAATGATCATAAGTGTCTGATAATTGTAATAGATAGAATTAAAAAGGAGTGAATGCCCCAACATAGGAAGCAGTCCACAAGCAGACTCATAGAATGAAATCACTTTAAATAGCACTCTGACCTGAGAATCAGCCCTTAAGGCATTCTGGTCTGGCTGAAAAGCCCATGAGAGCATTTCAGGCATGTAAAGCCAAGACACTGTGGCAAAAAATGTGCTATTTGAAGGACCTCTGGGA
Organism: Sylvilagus floridanus; assembly: GCA_949820135.1. NCBI lineage: Eukaryota > Metazoa > Chordata > Mammalia > Lagomorpha > Leporidae > Sylvilagus > Sylvilagus floridanus. The sequence continues at coordinate 34,623,489 of OX463224.1, forward strand.
GTGAGATCCCAGGGGAAAGAAGTGGTCATCAAAGAAGGAGATATTTTTCTCTGAAGGGAGGAGAGAATTTGCACTTTGCTTATGGCCTTGAATAAATACTGATGGAGTTTGTGGATTCAAAAGGCTTCCACAGCCTACAAATCCCATGTCAAGAGCCTCAGGTGATCACTAATGTCATACATAAGAGTGTTAATTGTTAAATTAACAACAGGAGTCACTATGCACTAACTTTCCTTGCACAACCTCTGTTCTCAAAGAGTTGTATTATGAGAGTTAACAGTAAAATTTGTTCTCAAAGATTCTCTCATTTTAGTGTATTAAGTGGAGGATATTCTTATGTCTCATAAGTTATAGTTATGTCTAAGTTCTCACAAAAGATGTATCATTCTTAGGCCTTCTTTAAAGTTAAATAACTTTCTAAAAAAAAAAAAGAATTGAAATTAACTTGGAGATGCAATGACTTTGAACAGCCCTTGTCTTGAATGTTGAGGAACAGTGTTTTGCTTTTTGTTTTTTGCTTTTTTCAAGCAAATTGTTGAACTCTTTACTTAGTATAGAGTTGGTCTTCTGTGTATAAAATTAATTTAAAATAGAACTTACTGGAGAATTGGTCTGGGAATGGAAGTGGGAGGATAAGGAGGGATGAGAATGTGGGTGAGATGGCAGGTATGGTGGGAAGAATCACTATATTCTTAAAGTTGTACTTAAGAATTGCAGGAAATTTTTATTGCTTAAATAAAAATTTGCCATGGGAAAGAAAAAAAACTAAAGATAATAAATTACCTATCTTTTTAAAGATTTCTTTATTAATTTATTTGAAAGGCAGAATTACAGAGAGACAGAGAGGGAGGGAGATAGGGAGGGAGAGGCAGGGAGGGTGTGAGGGAGGGAGGGAGGGAGGGAGAGATCTCCCATCTGCTGGTTCACTCCCCAAATGGCCACAATGGCCAGAGCTGGCCAATCCAAAGCAAGGAGCTTCTGTCAGGTCTCCCAAGCAGGTGCAGGGGCCCAAGGATTAGGCCATATCCCACCAATTTCCCAGGCCATAGTAGAGAGCTGGGTTGGAAGAGGAGCAGCTGGCACTCAAACCAGTGCCCATATGGGATGCTGGCACTGTAGGCAGCCACCTTATGCACTATATCATAGTGCCAGCCCCTAAATTACCTATTTTTAACAGCTGATAAATACAACATCATAAGTTCTACTTAAAAATACAATATTTTTACTAACCGCCTAATTACCTTCTATAGTATTCTTTCTTTCCTTCAGTATCCTGGCTGAATACCCTTGCTTTGCTTAACATACAGCAATGATGCTGTAATATTGTTTTCTATATGAAAAACAGACCATTCAGATGTTCCTCTTGCATGGTTGTCATTTGCTTTTAATTGTTAATAATTTAGAAAATTAATCTGAAATTAAGGTATGCAAAAGAGTAATTCAAAAGCATTTAAAATTGTGGCTATATTATATTGTAGCACACAATATGTAATCAAATTAGTCTTACATTGATTTATTAATGAATATGTGTAAGAAAGTTGTCACTAGAACTCTTGCTTATTAATATTATTTAACTGCATTGATGGTGATTTTGTATGCCTCTTTTCACTTCATCAAGAATATGTATGTTTATATTAACATGCAATTCCACACATTGGTATGAATAAAATTAGCATCTTCACACTGAGGTACACTAGGTATTCAGAAAACTGCAACAAAGTTTGTGCCCTGCATACATAATTCTGATAGTTGTTTTCCAAAAACTCCCATTAAAAAGTATTTTTAATTTATAATCATAAACATTGCTGTATTAAATTACTAATTATAGAAAATTTCCATTTTGTCGAATTTTGTATGAGAATTATACTCTTTCTTATATACATCTGATGGTTGAAAAAAATTCTATAGGCGAGTTCAGGCCTAGTTTCACTTCCATTGCATATAATATGTAGGTATTGAGTAACATGTTAGGCATTTATGCCAAGCTATAGCATATGGCCTTATACTTTTCTGTCATGAATCCAGATGAGATGTAAGAAGGAAGCTAAGGCCAGCGCTGTGGCGTAGTGGGTAAAGCCACTGCCTGCAGTGCTGGTATCCCATATAGGCACTGGTTCAAGTCCCAGCTGCTCCATTTCTGATCCAGCTCTCTGATATGACCTGTAAAAGCTGCAGAAGACAGCCCAAGTCCTTGGGCCCCTGCACTGACATGGGAGACCTAGAAGAAGCTCCTGGCTCCTGGCTTTGGATGGACATAGTTCCAGCGATTGTGGCCAACTGGGGAACGGACCAGCGGTTGGAAGACCTCTCTCTCTCTCTGCCTCTCCTTCTCTCTTTATGTAACTCTGACTTTCAAATAAATAAATAAATCTTTTAAAAAAAAAAAGAATGGAAGTTATTTCTACAACAACAAAAATAATTACCATTTATTCTCAGATTTAACATATCTGATGGTCTTTTTTTTTTTTTGTTTGAACCAGATTCCCATCTGATACCATTTTCTTCCTTCTTGAAATATTTCCCTTACTATTTTAAATAGTTCAAATCTGCTTTACCTCCATTTCCTTTTTAAAATTTTATTTATTTCTATTTTATTTGAAAGGCAGAGAGACTGATAAAGGAAAAGCGAGAAAGATATTCCATCTGCTGATTCACTCCCCAAATGCCCACAATGGCAAGGACTGGACCAGGCCAAAGCCAAGAGTCTGGAGCTCCATCCCAGCCTCAAAATGGGTGTCAGGGATCCAAGTACTTGAGCCATCATCGATTGCCTACCATGATGTGTATCAGCAGGAAGCTGAATTGAAAGCAAAGGAGATAGTATTCAAACCACAGCCCCTGCTATGAGATGCTGGTATCCTAAGTGGTGACTCATTCATTGAGACAACACCTACTATTTATTTTTTAAAGATCTGTTCAACAGGTAAAGAATGCTAGGTTTGTAATTTTTTGTTCGTTTTCTCTCTTTCACGTGTTATTCCACTATCTTGTGGTTTACACCACTTATGTTTTACACATATAATTATTGGAAGGATTTTCCATAAGTTGGCTTCTGCCATAGACGTGCCCAACCTTGTTTCTGTTGCACCAGAAAAATCACTCATGGCTCTCCTTACTATACTCAGCTTTTCTACCTTCTAGAATATCTAAAATGATGATCTAGATTCTGTTTATATTTTAAGAGCTTTGTCAACTGAATCTGCTGTCTATTATTTCTTGATTTCCTCATTAATGTATCTTTCTTCTCTTTTCTTATACTAGGTAATTTTTATTGGAAAGAAAATATTGTGAATTTCACTTTGTTAGATACTAGATTTTTGCATTCCTTTGAATATTATTAGCTTTATCACAGAATGCAACTAATGTGGAAATCCTTTTGATTTTGTAGACTTTTCTTTTCAGACGTGTTATGCTGAACCACAGCAAGTATTTACTTTAGGGCCAATTTTGCTCCACTATTGAGGCAATACCTTTAATGAGTCAACACAAATGACTGTGGGCTTTTTGTGAGCTCCCAGCATTTCTCCATCTGCTTTTTTTTTTTTCTGGTGGGTGGTTCTCAGTCCCTTGTAACTTCATGTTCATTGCCCAACCCTTGCTGATTAGTAGTCAGCTGAAGACCCTGCAAATCTCAGTTTTTCTTTTCCCTGTGTAGCTCTGTTTCATATGCCACCTATGTTTCTGATACTTCGGGCTTCTCTTTGGTCTTCCCTCCCTATACCACAGTCTGGAAACATATTTCAGGCTTTATATTTGGTAATTATAATGTTCACTTTCTTTGTTTTGTCATGTCTATTATCCAGTATCCAAAAACTGTCATTTCATAAATTTTGTCTGTTTTATTATTTGGTTAAGCCAGAAGGGTCAATTTGATTCTTGTCATTCCATCACAGTCAGTAACAGGAATCTAAGCAGATATATCTTAACTATCAGTTATATTGACTATAAACCATATTAAAGCATCTTGACTAAATTCAAAACTAAATGTATTTCAAATTCAACTTCCAATTGCTGTATCTCAACATATTCATGCATGGCCACTCCAAAACCACCTGACACTGAAACACTAATTAAGTTGTAACACAAATTAAGTTGTAGTGGAAAAATATTTCAGTACTACTCCAATGGCTTCAAGAGATTTCTGATTTTCTTTTATAAACTATCATCTTTTATTTCTGTATGTGGTGTAACAAACATTGTACTGCCTATACTTTTAAAGTAAAAGAAAATCTTAGAATGGGTTGTAGAATATGATAATTTTAGATATCAATTATTAAAAATGATTTAATAGCAGGAAAGGAGAGAAGAGCTTTACACTCACCATTCATTGTGGCCAGTCCTCATCAGCTTCCTGACTACTAATTTGTTTTCAGTTGTAATATCTGAGAATATATTCACCCCTGTGAAGTAAACTCTAGGAGCTATATTACAGTTGGGGCCATTCCATAGCAGGTATCATATAATGTAGTAAAAAACTGGCAATCAGTTAGGAATTTTTCCCCAAGGTCAGAGGTCAGCCTTTGTCGGAAACAAATATATATGCCCCTATTTCCACTCCAAGTATTCTAGAGGTCTCTTAAGCAAGGAAGTGAACAGTACAATTATAATAAACTCTGCATTTCCATGTTATAAAATCAAACCTACCTAACCTCCTTTGTATATTACTTGGGAGAGGAGAAAGACAACACACCTGAGGCTAGGAGGTAACAGATGATAGAACCAGACCTTAGAAAGCTCTCTAGGTAACTGGGAGCCATTTAAGAACTAAAATTGTTGAGTATGTATTGCTACCAGTTCAGAAACTCATGTGTGCAACCTCTTTGGCCACACTTTACAGAGAAAGAATGAGCTCATCTTCCCTAGGAACCATGGCCTCCTAGGGGAGCTGCACAGCTGTTGGTAAGCAATTTCTGTCAGTCTAGATAACACCAGACTTCGGAAGCTCTTCTCTGTTCAAAGGAGGAGCATGGAAGCAGCCAGACCCCAGTTCTACACGGTCTGGAAGAACAAAGGGTCCCTTGAAAAAAACAAGCAGAAAATCTTCAAAAGTTTGCTGGTGCTGTAAAGTGTTTTCATCTGGATAATGCAGAAATAAATCTGCTTGTACAAAGACCAGACACCTACTGTGTCATAATGTTTTAATTCTATTTATTTGAGATGTGGGGTGTGAAGGAGAAGAGAGAAAGAGATCTCAAATCTGAAAGTTCCCACCCCAAAACCCAGAACATTCTGGGGCTGTGCCAGGATGAAACTTCGAGCTAGGAACTCAGTCTAGGTCTCTCATTTGAATGCCTCAGGGACACAAGCACTTGAGCCCTCACCTGTTGCCTTTGATATTGTACAATAGAAGTAAAAATTATATCTTAATAAATTCTTAAATTTTCAACAAAGACAAAAGATAAAATCCACATATGGTGTAAATATTATGCGATTTCTATATAAATTATGTATTCACAAGTGATATTAGATTTAAATTATATATCATAATTAAAAAGTCTATATTAATATTCTAATAATACCATTCTGTTGTTCCCTTTATTTATTTATTTTTTGACAGGCAGAGTTAGACAGTGAGAGAGAGAAAAACAGAGAGAAAGGTCTTCCTTCTGTTGGTTCACCCCTCAAATGGCCCTTACAGCCAGCGCGCTGCGCCAATCCGAAGCCAAAGAGCCAGGTGCTTCCTCCTGGTCTCCCACGCAGGTGCAGGGCCCAAGCACTTGGGCCATCCTCCACTGCACTCCCAGGCCACAGCAGAGAGCTGGACTGGAAGAGGGGCAACCAGGACAGAATCCAGCGCCCCAACCGTACTAGAACCCGGGGTGCTGGCGCCACAGGCAGAGGATTAGCCTAGTGAGCCATGGAGCCAGCCTGTTTTTCCCTTTAAATAACTGATTAAAACCCTTAAGCAGCAAAAATTATGCTTTAATCAATTCTGAAATACTCTTTAGTTCATTTTAGAAATATTTATTGAGTGCTTACCATATGAAAGACACTGTGCTAATGCCACTGATAACAAAGCTGAATAAGTTTTAGTCTCTCTGCTCAGGAAGTTCATAGTCTCTTCCTCTTTTGTATAAATAAATAATGCTGTAAAACATTTATACATGCTTGACTCACAGAAAGTCCCTAAGTGTCTGTAGGCATTAGCAGTGGTAGCAGTCAAGGTCATAAAAGCAATAATGGTAGGTATACTGCATTGCACACATCCTACTGATCTCTCCCTCTGTGCTACTCCTGACAAAGCTGGTAATGCTGAGATTGGTCTCTTTCATTAGCCAGAGCTCCAAGCAGTGTCTACAAATTTTCTCAATCTCCACCTAGAATTAATCAAAGCCCCTTTTAACTTTTATTACTTATTAATGTTTGCCCTACAATTTGTTCCTTTCAAAACATCCTGCAAAATAATCTGCTTCTAATTGCTCCTTACTCTAGAAATGGCTTCCTTTTATGCACTTTAATCTCAATTACTTACCCAGTTTTATGATGTTATCCAAGATTTTTTTTTTCTCGTTTGTATTCAATGACAAGCAATTGTTTTCTATTTGATAAGATGAATAACTTTTTGAATCTAATTTGAGTTTAAAAAAAAAACTCCTGAATTTCCCTCCGGGGTGGTGGTGGTGATAAATGGAATATAATCAAAGAAACTCCAATTAATTGGAGCAGCTCAAGGGTACTACAGCATTTAGACAGTTTTAATACTGTTGCTATCTTTTCTTCCAGACACTGAAAATCAGAGCTCTAAGGCTTTCTTGATAACTAGGTCATCAGTGTATACAACTGCCTAACTTCTCTTTCTCTTCCTCCATCTCTTTCTATTTCCTACTCCATCCCCTGTTTCTTGTGGAATTAGTAGCAAAAGAAAATTGTGACACTTTCATGGCAGAGGCATTGTTGCTTGTTTGTTTGTTTCTATAATACTTCACAGTGCTCCTGAGGAGTAGAATGCACAAACTCAATTTCATTCTAGTCCTTTGGAATCTTGATACTGAAGTAGGCCACAAGTTCCACTGCTTGGGGAGCTGGGTCATATCCAATACATTTATTGTTATCGTTTTTTTTAATCTTACATCTACTGTTCCTTAGAGAACCCCACATATAATTTTAACCAAAAGTATATGGAAATTGTTTTTCCAAATCCCTTCACAAGTTACATACGTTATTGTTTATGAACCTTCGATGACCTAATATTGATAAATATTGAGACTAAAAATTATCTTAAGTTCACTCAACAAAAATATAGCTCTCCCTTTCCATTTGAATTTGCATGATCCTAAATTTGGTGAGAATGAGCTTGAGTTGAGTGGAAGACGTATTTCCTTCTTGTGCTTCTTTCTGAAGTTTTACAGAGTCAGAAAAAAAATAACCTTACCTCAAGAACAACATTTAAGACTCCTGAGATGAGACAGCTAGAAATGCCTCTATTTCTGCAGGATGAGAAATTGAGGGAGAAGATATCTAAATTATTTCTCACTCTCCAATTTTCTAACACGATGCTCAAATGCTACCTTTAAAACTAAAGTTATAAATGATATCACAGTTACATTTGCCAACTGTATTTTTTATTTAATAAAATGGTGGATTTCATTCCCTTTCAATGACCCTTTCACATGGACATTAAGTATGTGACTTGATTTACACAGCATTCCAAAAGCATCCATCAGCAGAATAGGGTAAATCTGCATGCTGTCAGAGTTGATACCAAGCGTACAATCCCAAGAATGTGCAAGTCTACTGATTAAGGTGAACACACAGCTTACACATATGCACACCCAGGCAGGACTATATTTTTCTCTTGACCAGATGGCAAACGATATCTGATCAACTGACTAGGGAGACAAGCTGCAGGTACTCTAGAAAAAAAAAATCTATCTTTGCCTTTTTCACTAGGTAACTATTAAAGGAGAATTTTTATCTGATGATAAGATAGATTTAACACAACAGAAATCACCAAACATTTTGTCAAAACATACATTTTTACTACCATCATGGCTTTTATACATATTCCTCTGCTCCATTTGTATTACCTTGCATTTGATTTTCAGATTGGTTTTATGGAACCAATGATGTGATATTGTCCTTCCTCAAAAAATAAAATTAATGGAAACTTGGCTTCCTTCCTCTATAGCACAGGCCTTGGTTATGTTTGTGATTTCCTGCCCACTCCTCATTCTCTCAATTTCGTGTTTTATGCACTTTGCTCACCAAATACTATCTTCTCCCTCTCCTACTCGCTCCCTTTGATACCACCTCACGAGGTCTTTGCCCTTTACCTTTTCACAAGGATCTACAAGCGCTGCTGCCACTCCTCTTTATTATCAGTCATCTTTCTCCTGTCCTCTGTTCTATCCTTTTTTTTCATTTGAGAGTCCATCCATTATTCTTTTATTAAATTGACAAAAGCCCAGGCCCTGGTTAAATCCACTTGACATCCAACCTACACTTGCTCTAAGGCAGTAGATACATTTCAGAAAGACATATAATCATGTTGTTTGGTCTCAATACAAACATGAGTCCTGCATGACATTGGAGGAACACCAAGTGGGCCTTTGGTATTATGCCAGCATTCAGTCACCTTCTCAGTCTCCAGAGATGACAATTCCTACCTTCTTATGCTTCTAAATACTTCCTAGAATGCCTCTGACAGTCTTATTCTTAGATGATAACAATGCTTCTATTTCACTGAGAAAAATAATAATAAAAGGAGAAACCTCACGAGCTCCCCATGGTTACACAGTCACTCGTCATGATTTCCACCTCTTGTGCAGTCCCTCTTTTTCCTGTAAACATTCTGTTTTCTAATCCAATGCCAAATACCTTATCTGTTCAATGGATTAAAAACATCACAAATAATCTTCTATGTACTTTATGAGAAAATAGAAGAGAGGCACTTAAAGGCCCCAACCATAAAATCATATCAATAGGGGGAAATGTGGATTACACTGATTTCATCAGTACGTACATATTGCACACTTACACTGAAATTTTTCACTATACCCCATAAACACTTATTTTTAAATAATTAAATAATAAAATTATTGCCTGCATAATCAAACATATTACTTCAACAATTCCACTTCTCTTCAGTGTATCTGGTTTTTTCTACTTATTGTGTTATTCCTATCAGTAAACATAATTTTTTCTATCTTAAAAATGCAAAAAACATAATATTGTGTTTTTTCTATCTTAAAAATACAAATTGCACATTTATAAACATGCTTTTGACCTCATCTTCACTGCAGCTTTTATTCCACTTTTATTCCCCCTTATGAGAAAGTTTCCTTAAAAGAGTGGTGTGCATTGACTTCTCTACTTCCTGTCTCCTTATTCTCTGTAGAAAATGCTCCACTTAGGGTGTAATTTGCTACACTACAAATCCACTTTTAATCAAGTCATCAAAGATATCCACATAGTCCATCCAGTTAACCAAGTGGATAACGCAATCATTTTTAATCTCTCAGCAATAATAATTGCTATTGATTAACCCATGCTTCTTGTTACATCATCTTTACATGGCTTTAGGGCGTACCTCTCTTGATTCTCTAACTCTACCACTGATGACTTCTCATCATCACCCTAGCTAGTTCTCCTTAAACTTGTCAATACCCAAATAAAAGACTTACTAGGGGCCGGCGCCGTGGCTCAACAGGCTAATCCTCCGCCTTGCGGCGCCGGCACACCGGGTTCTAGTCCCGATCGGGGCGCCGGATTCTGTCCCGGTTGCCCCTCTTCCAGGACAGCCCTCTGCTGTGGCCCAGGAGTGCAGTGGAGGATGGCCCAAGTGCTTGGGCCCTGCACCCCATGGGAGACCAGGAAAAGCACCTAGCACCTGGCTCCTGCCATCGGATGAGCGCGGTGCGCCGGCCGCAGCGCGCTGACCGTGGCAGCCATTGGAGGGTGAACCAACGGCAAAGGAAGACCTTTCTCTCTGTCTCTCTCTCTCTCACTGTCCACTCTGCCTGTCCAAAAAAAAAAAAAGACTTACTAGGCCCTAGTCTACGGCCCTCTTATCTTCTTTTCTACCATTAATGTCTGGAGTAGATCATGCAGTACCACCCAGAGTAGTTGTTTTTATAAATTTGGTGGCCCTGATTCTCATGCTATTCAAACTGATTAATATTTGGAGGAAATGAAAGTCATACCTCCTAAAATTATTTAGCATGCAGGTCCTGGTCTCATATTATTTGGATCTTCATCATCCCAAATTTATAATTTCAGTCTTTACCTTTTGACATCCAAAATAATGTAGCACAAAGGCTATTTGCCCTCTTTTTTCAGATATCTGGGAAGTAGCTCACATTGTGCAGGTAAAAATCCGAACTCCTGACTGCATAGCACATTCCTCACTACAAAAGGAAGATCCATATTTTGAAAGTCTTCTCCATCAATATAACCAGCAATTCCATCTATGGACATGCAAGGCTAAACCTTGGAGTCATTCCTAATGACGTCCTTTCCTTTATACTTCATAGCCAACCCATCCATAAATCATGTCTTCTCCATCTTCCATTTATTCTCATGACCTCCACGTCATTACCACCAATTATTTCTTACCATGATTAGTGCAATGGCCTCCTGACAAGTCCATCTGTTCCCCCTCACCTCCATCCCAGGGACCTGGCTTTCTAACCCTTCCTCAAATAAACTCCACATCCCTTTGGCTAAGGGCATTAGTCCCTGGGTCTTTCTTTACCTAGTATATCTTCCCCTACCAATCCACAGGAGTCCAACACTATATCCTTCAGGACTTGGCTCAAATACCACTTTACCTTAGAAGCCTTGTCTGATCATCCTGTACAAAACAGCAACACCACCCCTTCCAGGACTGCTTCCTACAACTCTCAGTTCATAATTGGTTCCCTTTCTCCTGAAAAGTTCTGATTAGTTTAGTTTTTCTCTCATGTTACTTATCTCTGTCTATATAAAAAATTACACCAAATGCAGCAAAGAAAATAACAAACATTTATCATCTCACACTTTCTGTGAGGTTGGAATCAGGGCACTGTTTTGAGTGCCTGTGGCTCAGGGGCTTACACAAGGCAGCTATGAATGCTCTAGCCAGGGCTACAATTACCTTGGGGAGATTTTACTGGAGGAGGGTCCACTTCTAATTTCAGTGACCTGACAGCTGACTGACTTCACTGGCCAGATCTTTGTCACATAGCCCTCTCTGGTGCAGCTCACTACATGGCAACTGGCTTCACTCAAAGGCATTATGGAAGTGAGAGATGGCAAGCAGGTCTCAAGGAAGTGAGAGACCTTTTGTCATCTAATCTCTAAAGTGATATCCCATCAGTTTTGCCATACTCTATTATTAGGAGCAAATCTCTAGTTCACATTCAAGGTAAGGGACTTACACGAGCACATAAAATCCAGGATGTAGGTACCACTGGGGACTATACGATAAACTGTTGCCTGCATTTCAGGGACACAGAGACTTCATGGTATACAGAGCAGAAACCATACTTGTCCATGGGGTAGTCATTTGAAATTTATCTGTTGATTGGGGCTGGTATTGTGACACAATGGGATAAACTAACACCTGCTATACCAGCACTCAATTTGAGTGCTGGTTTGAGTCCTGGCTTCATTTCTGATCTAGCTCCCTGCTAATGTGCCTGGGGAAGCAGCAGAAAATGACCTAGGTACTTGGGTCCCTGCCACCCACATGGGAGACCTGGATGAAGTTTCTGGCTCCTGGCTTCAGCCTGGCCCAAACTTGCCATTGTGATCTCTCTCTCTCTCTCTCTCTCTCTCTCTTTCTCTTTCACTCTCTCACTCTCTCATTCTCATTCTCACTCTCACTCGCTCCCTTCTCTTCCCCCATTACTTTACCTTTTAAATAAAATAGGGCAATATTTCCTGTGGTGTCTTAGATCTAGAATTTTACACAACATTCTCCCTCTCACTGAGATACTTCTTTGAATCCCAGTATGTTAAGGCTCGTCTTCCCTTCAGATGTTAGCCAGATGGTACCATCCTCCTGTGCCCCTTCTACTATCTCTAGCTTCTATGAACTCATGCAGTGCCTATGTTACATAGCCTGATGACTACCTCTGCATATGTCTTATTTCCTTCAGACCATGAGCATCTTGAAATCAAATGCCTTGTGTTCAACCAATGTAAACTCAGTCAAGTACAGAGTACCCAGTAGAATCCTTGTATATTGCAGGAATTGAGTACACACTAGAGGTAAATAAGTTACTGGCTGAACTTTTTCTTTATTCTGCATTCTTATTGAACTTCCTATAAGTATTTGCTGAATAACTGAATTCAAGTCCTACAATCATTTATAGCCAATGAAAACCATAGCAGAGTCCCTGTTTTCTGTTTTGATTCTGGTATTTGCTATGACAACTCTAATACTAGTTCTAAAACAGAATTTTCTATAACTATGCATCTTTGAGTTGTTCAAAAGAAGGCAGAAAATACAGGAGGGAATAAATATATATATTACAAATAAATTGAATTGGACAAGATAGGATCTCAGGCCTTAGTTTACCAAATTATTAAAATAATGACTTATAGAACAGGATTTCCTTTATATTGAAAACTCTTAAGCTTTCAAAGGTGGACTTATTTGGAATATCTTTTTTCTCAAAGTATCTGAAATTGACTGGACCCAAAATAGTCTTAAAATTGCATTTACAAGTTCTTAGGCAAAACAGCCTGGAGGGCCCAAGCCAGACGAATCCATGATGCTCATTAACTATAACATTAGAACAACTAATTGTCTAGTTCCCAGCATTCTCAGTACCAATTATGTCAGAGTAATATCAAGCCCATAGGGTTAGTGGTCCACAAGAGCAGCCCTGAGAGGACTCAACCCAAGGTTATTCATATAAACTGGAATAACAGGAATCATTTCCGAATTCTACAAGGATGACTAGAAAACGGAAGTAATCAGTATATACCTACAATAATAATTTACAATAATTTATGTTATGTCAAGCAAGGAATTTTATGAAGATATAATATCCAGTTCCATTACAGCTGCCATACTATCACAGTAACCTGAACAAAGCCAAAAATTATCAAAATTACTAACAGCCTATCTCCTTTGCCCACCAACACTAGACTAACAAAGCTCTGCCTACCAGCTCCAGGACTCAGTAAGTATTTTTTGCCTCTCTTGGAAATGAAGAGTCAACACATTATACCCAGATCATGGTCATCGCATAGACTGGTGTGAATCCAAATCTGTGATTAGTGAGATAAGGATAGAGTGGGTAAAAAAAAAAAAAAAAAAAAGAAACAGATATGTTTTATAACTCACTGGATACAAACAGTTCTTTCCAGGGAGAATGTTCTCAGGCTGTTTAGGACATTCAGTGTGTTGTAAACATGTTAAATTGGGCTCCAGATCAAACCAGAAGTCAAAACAAACTTTTGAACATGGCAACAGTTTCCATTAAAAGTCAAAAAGCTAAGTTTCACACCTAAAATAGGCATATAGCATCCTAGCATCTTGATGTTTCAAATATCAACAGACAGCCCACATGATTTCTTGGGATATATGTGTGTACTCATTTCTGTGCATGTACACACAGATATGTATGCCTTAAAGCAGCACAATATATTGGTATCTAATGACACATCAGCTCCAATAGCAGTAAATAGTTCACAGAGGTTTAAGGCATATGGACTGAAATGCTCATCTGACTTAGGGGAAAAACACTGGCCCAGAACCAAAACCTTTCAGAGTTTACCTAAGGATTCTTACCAGCACTTATTGCTGGTGGTGTGAGCCCAGCCAGATTACTATAAGTGAATCATGGAGAGCAATTCATATTTAAACATTTACAGGTTCACATTGCCTTTCTCCTTAGATAGCATCAACTTCACCTGGATTTTCTACTTATTTGTTTAGCTTGTTTTCTCAGTGCCCAGGAAATTTATTCTAAGTTCTAATATTTGGTTTTGTTTATTGAAGAACTGCCTACATCTTAGAGTGGTGGCCATGATGAAGACTGGGTGATGATCCAAGCTTCCTCTGACTGTGAATCCTTTTCCAACAACAAAGAAGCTCATTGGCATTGCTTAGTTGAAGTTCAGGTCAGGAACTATATGATGGCAGTGATTTGGGGAAGCTGAAACAAACTATTGCTTTGATAAAGCGTAAGAAGTGTTTCTTTCTCTTGTCTTCACTTTATATTGCCTTTGTGATGATATCTTGCTCCATATTCTAACTCAGTCTTCTCCATAAATACCTGCTTCTACTTATCAGAGTAAGGGCACTAATTAAAGATTAGCCCTCCAAAGAACTAATTACTTTTTTAAGAAAAATAATTGTTTGAAAGGCAGAGCAACAGAGAGAAAAGTATAGACACTGTTCACTCCCCAGATGGCTACAATGGCTGGGGCTGAACCAGGCAGTAGTAAGACAGGATCCAGGACTCCATCCTGGGCTGCCACTCATGAGGCAGGGCCCTAGTACTTGGACTTCTATTGCCTCCCAGGCACATCAGCAGAAAACTGGATCAGAAGTGCAGGAGCCAGGACTTGAAGTGATGCTCTGATATGGGGATGCTGACATCACAAGCAACAGCTTAACCCACTACACCTCAATACCAGCCCCAGAATTAATAACTTCTTAAAGAAAACATCAGAAGACAAATAACTCAATAAATTAATCAGTAATTGAGAAATCAAATCTGTGGAGAAGAGAATTCAGAGTGAAAAAAGCAACCTCAGAATTCTGTCTTGAATCATATTCTCTAAATAAAACTATTCAGACATTCCTTTTTATACATTAAAAATAAACTTAAACAATTGTTTAGGAAACATTTAGACTCTTAAAAAATCACATCTAGTGGAAAAATAATTTCCAGAAATAATAAATACTATAAAAATAGAATTTACAAAAATTATTTTATTGTGAATTGGCTATTCACAATTGGCTCTCCAAACTTTTTAGTGTAAGTTGAAAGAAAACCACCTGTGTTGAATAAGCAGTTTAAGGATTTAGTTGTCCCTAAATGAAATCTGAAGAGATTAGATAAACATGCCTTGATCTAAAAACTCTGATTTAATCATCAGAATCCAGCTATTTCTTAATTAGTGGAAATAGACTAGTTCCTAGGTTTGATTATTTAGGAGAGAGGCAAAATCATCCACCTCTGTTAAATCTATGTGGCAAAATTCATGCAAACTTGAGTTTGTATATTTGGAAAACATTCTATCTAAGCTGCACAAACTATAGCTGGAATGCTCAATTCAGGGTCTTGTGGTATAATCTTATTGGCTCAGACTGGTTATTTTAAGATCAAATTTCTATATCTGGTCTAATTACTTAGGTGGGTTCAGAGTGTAGGCAGTGTCAAACAATTGTGCAGACAAGTCAGCTGAGACTTTAGGAAGTGGGGGCATGGGACATGTACAGAAGCCATGATTGCCATATCTAGAGCACATCTAGCTATGCCTACCATAGCCCTAGATTTAGGTCCATTTAGGTTCTATCATCTGCTTCTTGTAAATCCATTATAACTTGACACCTTATGTCTATACACATATGTATGGCGAATAAGAAAAACACTTTGAATATAGCCTGCATTTGATTTCCAGCTATATGTACTAAGTTAATTTTGCTAAGTTTCAATTTCTTCCTAATTACAGTAGTTAAATATAGGCAATGTCATCATGATTGAATTAAATGATGCTCAGCAACTTCTTAGCACAGACCCTGACACATATTAAACACATGTAAAGTATTAGGCGATGATTACTTAAATAATGACAGGTTTTGGCTATGTCTACATCAACAAATGCTTCCAAACACATTGAGTGATATAAAATGCTTCCTATGTTTTGAAAGAAAAATGCATTCTAAGGAAGATCTTATATATATGACCATATTTAAAAATGGCCAGAAAAGAATCTTGCCATAAATCTGCTTCCTAATGAATGGGAGACTCTGTACAGATTCCTGGTCAAGTAAGTACACTGTTAGCATACCAAGTACCTGGGTCATCAGTTGCCAAGGTTAATTCAGAATTCCGCAGGAAATAAAAAAAGTCCATAATTAAACATTATTAGGAAACATTTCTCATCCCTTTTGAAAAGTTACCTTGCCCATTTTCAAGGGTAGTGAATAATCTTTCACTGAAAAAGTCAAGTTGAATTTGTTTATTTCCCAGTCTTATTTATCAACAATAATCAACCTTCCAATACTACATAGCTGCTTTTTTTATTCATACGCATTATAGTACCTCATAAAAATAGTGTTTGGAGGACACCTTTTACAAGCAAACCTCCAAGAGAGATTTATGGTAGCTAGGCACTTCTTCTTTTCTAATTTGAAGTACATGAAAACAATACTGAACCCCACCCACTAAGCTCACAGATTACCTGACAAATGAAATAATGTAACTCTTAAATGTTGCTTTCAACTGCAAATTATTGGCACCGTGGTGTAAAGATCTCTCTGCCTCCAGTGAAATGACTTCTGTGCAACAGAATCAGAAGACTTTTATGCAACAGCATCAGAACCTGTGAGTACGTTACTTCATACAGCAAAACAACATTGCAGATGTGATTAAGGGTAAGACATTTGAGAAAGAGAGACTGATAATTTGGTGGGTCCCATCTAATCCCACAAAACCTTAAAAGTGAAGAACATTTACTAGCTGGGATATAAAATTGGGAAGGAAGGATCAGAAAGATACCACATTACAAGGACTTGAAATCCTTTGCTTTGAAGATGGTGATAGGGAGAAATGAGCCAAGGAATGCAACTGTTTCTACCAAGTGGAAGCAACTCTTGGCTTACATCCAACAAGAACATAAAGACAAAGTTCCTGCAACTGAAGACTTACAAAACTTAATTCTGCCCACAACTAGAATAAGTGAAAAGCAGATCCTCCTCAGACTATGTAGAAAAGAATGCAGCTTGTTGACACCTTTAGAATAAGGAGACCTATATACAACTTTTAATATACAGAACTATAATAGTTATCTTGTTTGAAGCATCCAAGTTTGTAATGATTTGCTAAAACAGCAACATGAAATGAACACAATTATTTCATAGGTAACATTCTAAGCACTTAGTCCATACCAGAGTCTCCTCTGTACACTGACACGTCCATTTAATTTCACAACTACCAAGAGATCAGTGTTTTGACAGCCACACTTGGAGACAGGAAACTTGCCCAGGGTTATGTGGTCAGTAAGTGGTGGAGCTGAAATTCAAATCCAGGCCATGTGTCTCTAGACCCTAGACTCTGATATAAAAAGAATACCAGTTCACTGAAGATCCTCTTCTAGAAAAAAGGGAATAATCTATTCTTCAGGTAGTATTGACTTCCTCATTAAAATTAAATTACAAATCTCTAATTGATTTTCATATTTAATTTAGACTTCAAGCTTTCTATTGCTTTTTAGATGATGCGAATTTTGGAACCAAGCTGAACATAAACTATACTAATTTTATTAGCCTAATTTCAATTTTTTAGGCAAACAAATTTATGCATCCAATTAGTTGTAGGCCTAGATTTTCTAAGAAATCATCTTTACAATCTGCTTAAGATTCTTATTTATCATTGGCAAAATATCAAATACCCGAGTCTTCTGTGAATACACTAGTGTATTGCTGTTATGCATGTTAGTAATTAATTAAATGTGGGCATATTATGGGTTCAGTATATTGATTAAGGTAAGGGGAATATTAAGGAAGTATGCAAGACTTAGCCTTGATTCTTATAATGTTCAAGAACTTAAGAAGCTAAGATATTCACCTATCAGAATGAATTTTTACAAAATTCTCAACTTGCACCATGCTGCTGTCCAAACAAAATCATCTAAAGATTTCCTAGTTTAAAACTGAGCTAAGAGTAGACCTGTTTAAAACAATGACTCACAGCTCTTTTCTCAAATTCTGAAGTAAGTTTAGCAAATTTTGTGTCAACCAGGAATGAAAGAAAGAAATATGTGGTTAAGTGTTTGTGTGTTCACACACAGACATAAAGAGGCTCATATTGTAAAAATACATACACACATTCCCATCCAACTTTATTTTGGACACACAGGTCCTCTTAATCTCTTCAGTAGTCACCAAATATGTTTGTGAACTTGTCACCAAGATCTGTTTCATACACGTAACATACACAGGTACAAATACTCAGTCTTCTGAATTCTGCCAACAGAACAATTTGGTCCTTCCAAATACCTAGGATAGCAAGTCCAGAAACACCTTTTAAGATTGGCCTGTTGGAGGCAGGTGCTTGGCCTAACAAAACAACATTTGAAATGCCTGTACCCCACATTGAAGTACCTGAGTTCAAGTCCTGACACTGTTCCCAGTTCTAATTTCCTATTAACTTGCACCCTGGGAGGTCACAAGTGATGGCTATACTAAAGTGGGGTCTCTTCTACTCATGGGGAAGACTTGGATTACTGAGTTCCTGATCTTGGCCTGGCCTAGCCCCAAATGTTGCAGGCATTTGGGAAACTAATCAATGAACTCAAACTCAATCTCCCTCTCCCCTCCCGTTCTTACCCCTTGCTTCCCCTCCCCTGCTATTATTTTCCTATTGGACTATTTATTTTGAAGAGACTCTTGAAAAAGAAAATAGTAATTTTTTTGACAGGCAGAGTTAGACAGTGAGAGTGAGAAAGACAGAGAGAAAGGTCTTCCTTCCATTGGTTCAACCCCCAAATGGCCGCTACGGCCGGCGCCAACACCAGGAGTGGGATGCTTCCTGCTGGTCTCCCATGTGGGTGCAGGGCCCAAGCACTTGGGCCATCCTCCACTGCCCTCCTGGGCCACAGCAGAGAGCTGGACTGGAAGAGGAGCAACCGGGACAGAATTCGGCACCCCAACCGGGACTAGAACCCAGGGTGCCAGTGCTGCAGGTGGAAGATTAGTCTAGTGAGCCATGGCGCTGGCCAGAAAATAGTATTTTAAAGATAATGAATATAGCATCTTATCTAATCACCACTGAATGATCAAAACTAACAAATTAACATCGATACATTACGGTGAGATTAACTCTAGACTCTACTGGGTTTCACCACTTTTTCCATTATTTTTCTCTTTTTACTGTAGGCTCTAATCTGTAATACTCAATGCTATGTCATGATGTATCCTTAGTCCTTTCAATCTGTGACAGTTCCTCAGTCTTCCCTTGCTTTTCATAATCCCTTCACTTTTGAAGGGTACTGGGCAGTTATTTTGGAGATTTTGCAGATCTTTAAGATTATGGCTTTCTATTTTAATTATCAAGTATTCTACTTCATATGATTTTTAATCTTTCAAGTTTGCTACATATTTTAATAGCCCACAAAATGGTCCATAATGAGAAATATCCCATGTGAAGAGCCAAAAATGTTGTGTACTTGTTGGATGAAACATGGTCTGTGAATGTCCAGTAGTTAGAGTGGTGGATAGTCTTGTCAGGTCTTCTATTTTCTCAATGATTTTTCAACCTCGTTCGTATTTCAATTACTTGTAGAATGCTGAAGTCTCTAAACTTAATCTTAGATATGTCCATTTCTCCTTTTCTGTTCTATCGCTATTTGCTTTGTAAATTTTGACGTTTTGTTGTTTGGTACATCCATATTTAGGACTTTTATGTCTTTTTGGAAAATTAATTCCTTTATCATTATATATTACTCTTCCTTGCTTCTGATAATATTCCTTGTTCTAAAGAGTAGTGGGAAATTTACTGTCAAGGGCCATTTGGTTATTTATAGTATCATCCAGGGGCCATACAAAATTGCCAACTAAAAAATTAGCTGGTAGTACATTTATTGAATTTTTTGTCCCATCTGTGGTGGCCTTGACAGGAACAGATCATATGGCTTCAAAGGTCTAATAGGGCCTATGGGTCAGAACTAAAGTTTACTTTGCCTGATATATCATAGTTACTTCACCTTTTATTGGTTAGTGGTTTTTACACATCATTTTGATATCTTGCTAATTTTAATCTATCTCTATATATGTTTACATTAAAAGTGGGTTTCTTATATGTAGCATATAATTGAGTCTTGTTTTTAGTGCAGTGAAAATCTATAACTGGTATGATATTCACAGAATCAGCCTGCACATACTGAACATAGTTATATTTATACCAAAGTATCTCATTTATTTTTGGAGTTACTGTAAATAACGTTTTTGTTATTTATTAATTTTTATTGTGACATATTGGAAAAGCAAAGAGATGAACACCAGACAGAGAAAGAAAGAGAGACAGAGATGTGTCATCAGCGGTTCATTCCCCAAATGACTGCAATAGCTCAGAACCTAAAACTTAATCCAGATCTATAACACTGGTAATAAGGATCCAGCCACTTGAGTCATCACCACTGTCCCTTAGGGTGCACATTTTTAGGAAGCTAGAAAAGAGACTGGAGCAAGGATTCAAACTCAGGCACTCCAAAGTAGGATGAGTCATCCCAAGTGGTGACTTAACCATTGTGGTGCAAATTTCTGCTTTAACATATTAAAAAAAAGTTTAAACTGTTATTAAGGGTTGTAAGTATCACTTATAGATACTTGGCTCTTGTTAAAATACTTTGTCAAGTTTGTTTCCTTGAGAACATATGTCTCTGACTGATTCTAGAATACACATGAATTTATAGGTTTGGGTTTTTCTTTTTCTTTTTTTTTTTTTTTTTTTGCTTTCTTGTTGGTTTACTGTATTTTTTGTTATTGTTGTCTTTTTTTGTTTTGGTAAGGGTATATATATATTATGTTGCTAAATCTGCCAGAAAAAAAAAGACCAAAGATGTTCTGGTTTAAATAACAGAAATTTATTTTCTTACAGATCTGGAGACAACAAGCCCAAGACCTAGATGTCAGCAGCTGTGGATTTTTCAGAAGCCTCTTCATTAACTCAGATGGCCATCTTCTCACAGTATCCCCATGTGGCCTCTGTACCTTCTGGTCCCTCCCCATGCACTCAGACTCTTCAGAAAGGAGCATGATTACTAGTAACAGCCCATAGGACCTCCTTTTAAGGAATAACTTTATAGGCCCAATCTCCAAATACAAGTGCTTTCTGAGGTACTAGGGGTTAGGGCTTCAACCTATGAAGTGGGTCAATGTGGGAGGGGCAATTAAATCCTTAACAGTAGGAAGGAACCACTCTTCAGTTTTTTATACCTCTGAGCAAAAACTGAATGCAAATTACAAATACTTGTAATTTCTTGATCCATAAAGTCAAATTTCTGCCTGAAAATTTCATATGTATTAACTTCTATCAGCAATATAATATAGTGTCTGTTTCCTCTTCTTTTTTTTTTTTTAAAGATTTACTTTATTTATTTGAAAGACAGAGCCAGAGAGAGAGGTAGAAAGAGAGAGAGGATCTCCATCTGCCGGTTCACTCCCCAGATGACTACAACAGCCGGAGCTGTGCAGGTCGGAAGCCAGGAGCCAGGAGCCTCTCCCAGGTCCCCCGCATGGGTACAGGAGGCCCAAGAACCCTGGACACCCTCCACTGTCTTCCCAGGCCACAGCAGAGAGCCAGATCGAAAGAGGAGCAGTCAGGACCAGAACCAGTGCCCATATGGGATGCCGGTGCTTCAGGCCAGGACTTTAAGCCGCTGTGCCACAGCGCCTACCCCATCTTCTATTTTGTGCCATCATATATATATATATATATATACACACACATATATATAGCTCATATATATATAGTATATATGACTTTTTGTTTCATGTCTTTTGAAGTAAAAAGAAATTTTTAAACAGTTAAAAATAGAAGTCACTGAGAACACTGAATAAGTTAAAATAATTCAATATTGATTTATATAGGTAAGTAGAAGATTTGTTTTCATATATAAATAACATATGCATTTATTATAAATTGAATGTTTATGTTTTTATGAAGCAAATTTGAAAACAAATATCAATGAGAAATGTAATCCTCTGAACTTTTTAACAGGATTTTACACTAAACTGGATAAAATGCTTCCCATAGGTAGTAAACACGATTCTACAGATTGTTTTTCATCTTCATTTTTGAGAATAATTTGATTTATCACCAGTCACACAGGAAACCATTTAGGAAGGCCTTATAACTTGATTAAATCTGATTGTGCCCTCATTTATCCTTATTCTTGCACTGAGGCAATTCCAAATTTATCAGACAGGAGGTTAATCACAGTGACTCATGGCACTTTGGGGGGAAAATATCACACAAGCACTTTGGTTTAGATGTTGTGTAAGTTAATTTCATCATAAAAGATGTAAAAATTTCAAGAACCCAACAAAGGGCATTCAGAACAAATGTTCTCAAGTAGATGTTCACTCTCAGTTCAGCTAAAAATAGCTTTGCTTGATAGAGGGGAGAGGGGAATGATATAGAGATAGATATAGAGACAGACACAGATAGACATATAGGTAAAGACAGAAATAAAGATACACACACACACACAGGAGAGAGATAAAGTGTGTGTGTGTGTGTGTGTGTGTGTGTGTGTGTGAGAGAGAGAGAGCAAGAGAGAGAGAGAGAGGGAGGGAATGGAAAACCACAGAACTAAGTGGTTTTTAGCTAAGCCAAAAATCTGAAAATTGGAGGAAAAAAAAGAAAACACTTTGTGTTTCTTTAGAGACAGAGTTTTCAAGTCTAAGAGTAGAAGAGGGAGATTAGGAGAGCTAAATAAGGAAGTTTTGGGGAAGTTGACAAACAGATGGTTAATGAAGTATTTTTAGACCTTTTGATAACAGTTTTTAATTGGATTCTCCCTGACATTCTAAAGAGACTTTTATGAAGCTTTGAAGTGCACTGGATTTATTGTGCTGTAGGTTTAAGCAAGGACTAAACCATGAAATTGACATTAAACCAATTATTGTGATTATTATTATACTTTTATCATCATACCATGTTTTCTTATTGTTTCTCCAAATAATTCTTCCCCCATGAACAGCTATGTCACAAACTGAGAAAAGAGATTGTAATTTCTTTAGTATCTGGTATAAAACAAGCCCAAATAATTTTTCTCTAAACTATAGTGTATTAAATTGAAACAGTCATTGGTTCACAATCCTACAATGTCGGATGGTCTCTCAGGCCACATTTGGGAACCCTCTTTCTATAGATTCTGCTTACCTTTATTTTTTGAAGCTATAACTATCATTCATCAAGAAAATAGTCATTTTTTACTATTTTGTAATTATTATTTGAAACAACAATAATATCCCCAAACATTCAATGACAATACAAGATTTAATTTGCTTGGTACCATAGTCTTATCAAATAGGCTGTGGTGTGATAATTACTTCCATTTTATTTTAAGAAAATGAGGCTGTGAAATCAAAGCTGCTTGTCGCTAACCACATGACAGAACCAAATTAACACATTTTAAAAAAAATACAGACATATTTAGTTATCTCTATTTTCCACCCACTGGTTCACTCCTCAGATGGCTGCAACAGCCAGATGTGTGCCAGGCTGACATTAGCTGCTGGGAGCTATTTCCAGGTCTCCAACATGGGTGCAGAGGCCTAAGCACTTTGACCATCTTCTGCTTCTTTCCAAGGCACATTAGCAGGGAACTGGATTGGAAGTGGTATGTCCAGGTCTTGGACCATAGCTTATATTTTATGCCAGTGTCACAGGCAGTGGCCTAACCTGCTATGCCACATCTTATTTCTAATTCACCACACTGCTTATATTTTTAATAAAAAGTTATAGCCTTTGTAGTTCATTAAAATTACAAACCTAAAATTTAATAAATGCTATATTTAATATATTTTGGAAATGAATTTTAGATTTAAAATAATAAATTAACAAAGTATATTGCATTATAACACTGAATCCATTTTTACCATCCTGCACACAAAATTAGTATAAATTAGTTTGTCTATTTAATGTTGAAATATAGCCCATTTTAGCAAGAAGTAAACTCATACATACATTTTGATCAATTATATGATTTTTAAAAATTCATACAATAAAATGACAGATTTCTGGGCAATATCAAATTCTATCCAATGTTATTTGAAGAAGTATTAATATAAAACTTAAAAGCTACCTTTAACTACAACTATAGTTGTGTCTTATTTCAACCTAAATGTTTCCAATTGAAAAGAATATAGCTAGAACAAAAAGGATACAGGACAAGGAAAAAGGAAGATGGGAAAGTTCTTAAACCACAGAAGTACACTCAGAATGTACCTCAGTGAAAGGACCAGCTCATTCTTCAGCCTGTACAGTCTCAGAGTGACCTGTGCTAGGCTCTCTCTCATCTGTTCCAAGATGCAAGAAATACTTTAACACTTTAGTCTCAGAGCTTCACTGTCTTCTTTCACTGCGTTTGTCAACACAGCTGTAAGACCCAAAAAAGAATTACCACCAAAAAAAAAAAGCTTTCCTTCATGGGATCCTCATTAACATAATTTTTAACTGAAATGTTGCTGTAAGTTTAAAATTCCCATTAGAATCTGTCAAAGTAATAATTGGTAAAACATTCTGGCCACTCTGTCTAACTGATGCCAGTAGAAATATTTTCATAAAATACAAAACAATTATTAGCTGTATTTTCTAATACCACATGCTCATGTTATATTTTATTCAATCTATGAGCTTTCCTGGGGGTTTCTGTATCTGAATGAAAAAACGAAGAAAAGATGGGAGAGGAAGATAAAACATTCCTTAGGAAATCCTTTATGAAAGAAGAACAAGAAAGATGCATGTTTGACTTCTTAACCGATAGTTAGGATACATACAGGCTGTAACAGAGCCTTATGAAATTTTATCTCAATGCTTATTTTGAGCTCTTTGGTAGAATTTGAGTTGATTCAAAATTCAAAGCTGGCTCTGGTCTCCGCTACACTTTCTTAGCCTGGACTATCAGAATAATTGCTTCCTTCCTCCACCTCGGGTTAGTATTATAGATCTGTTTAAGGTCCTGGAGAGTGTCTGGCAGAATGATAAAGCAATTATATTCTACCCAACTTCATGTTTCCTAGCAAATAGGTGTCCTTATGAACATTTAAGGAAGAAAAGAGAGTGAAGAATTCACATAACAACTTAAAATCCCTAGTGGCAAACCACAAAGTTAGATTATTACACTGGAAAGAAAACATTTGCTGCTGTTGGGAATGTGTAGGTTTTGTGAAATAGTAGCGACCTGCATAAACACTACTGAGTGAGTGGCTTAATGGGGATTGAATTGAATTGGGAGACTGACTTGGTAGCATCTTTCTGAAATAAGCTGATTCCGTTTTTTTTTTTTTTTTAATGAAAACTTTGCAAAGGGAAGATTATCTGCTGTCTTTTGAGTACCTGATCTAGACTCTGCATATTTGAGAGCTACAACAGTTTCACACACTGAAGCAAGCAGTGCAAAGATGAGAAAAATCCTAACATTTTTCTTCAGTGTGATTTAAGTCTAGGGAAGAGTATATCAGATAGTGAAAGGACATGATATTTGTTTGATAATCTAAGCATATGCTGTTTTAGGTGCAGAGAGGGATAGCTCACGATCATTGGAAGAGAGAGAGATGGAAGGTTTAAAACTAACAGTGCACAGCTAAGTAAAATCTCAAACTATAATAATTCAGTAAAACAGGCAAGTAAAGGAGAGAGAGTATATCAAGCAACAAGAACAGCCAGAAATTTGGAAAACAACATACATTTCCTTAAAGAACCACCATTGCTCTATTTCTTCTTTTCCTTATTAGAAAATAAAAACACTTTTTTGTTCTCATAGGGAGCCTATGAGGAGTTGAAATGAGCCTGACATTAATCATGGGTGTTCTGAGATAAGAGAACTTCTTGCAACAGGGAATCTGGGGAGAGAGGTAGCAACATCTGTTGATGCTAATGATAAGAAAGTGGAAATGGCATCTTGCATTCAGTGACTGAGTTTATCCTGCTGTTCAAATGCTTTTAAAATATGAAAATAAGCAACTTAAATCAGTTTCAGAATTGCTAGAGCATGGAAACCAAGCATACAGAGTGGTATGGGATGAGGCTGAGAGGCAGTGAGACGCCAGATCATGCAAGGAATGGATCACAAGGACAACAGGAAGTCGTTAAACAGGAATATGAGTAGACTTTCATTTCCAAATTACTCTTTGAGAGCATTTGGGTCACATGACTATTTAATGCCAATGGCATTTGTTCACTGTTTAGTAGGTGTGGGGTAATGTGAACACTAACTACAACAACTACTTTATTAAGTGTTAATACCATGGCAGGTACTGTCATAAGCCATTTACTTACATTGCTTCATTTAATCCTTTTCCACACCCTTATTAGACACATTACAACTACCTAATTCTACAGAAGAGGAAACAAAGGCACAGATAATCTTGGAAAATTGTCAAGGTCAGGTAAAATGCCCAATCATGGAGCTTGCTCTGAAATCTTGATTTTCTGACTTCTGAGCATATGTACTTACTCTCAATTCTGATTGTCTTTAGTTTTTAAAATGTGATTGAAACCTGATTTGTCCAAATGATAAAGGACAAGAAAACCATGGGAATGTGGTTACCATGTAGGAACGCAAAAGAATCAACAGCACAATGTTGCCTAGAAATGAAGAAGTACGGTTCAAAATTGTAGAAAAAAGAATGAATGATGACAAGTGGATGCCACGGAGGCCATAGTGTAAAACTTGTATTTTTGGCCTCTTTTTTTTATTACAGTATCTGCTGACAAATGATCATAATGTGCGAAGAAGTCATATATTACTTTTTATTGTTTTTTGTATGTGTATGTACACAAAATATCAAGAATGCTGAGAAGACCATCATAAACACATTCTTCCACCAGTATTCAGAGCCTATGTAAGGCTAATGATAATAAATTTACAGTGAGAAAGGAACAAGATAAACCAGACTGACATTTGTGAGGAATAACCACGTGTACAGATCATTATTGAAGCTCTAAGGGGAAATTACAAAAGAACTGGGAAACATGTGTGTTTCAGGCTATGAGACAGAAAAATTCCAGGAAATGAAAGTGCCCCTTCCTGATAGGAGTACCTTCTAAGTCAGCAGGATTCCACATGCAAAGCCTTCCCTTCCATTCTCTCTAGCCAGAGTGCAGAGACACTTTAACTCTGTGTTAGAAATGAAGGGACTAGCTAGAAACCCATGCTCTGTAAATTAAAGCTATGATACAAATAGGAAATATGTTCACATCTCACCTGGACGATCAGGTTATGATTATGCTTTTTTTCTTATTTGAAACAACATTACTCAGAATTTAAAATTCAAGCTCTTCTTGAGGATGAAATAAGACAATGGACAAGGAAAATTTAAATATGTAAACCATATGCAGGAAGGGGCCTTAAACTAAAGGAATATAGTTGGTCCTGCAAAGTGTAAAGGATGACACAACTGATTCTTCTCTTTGGACTCCTGGCAGAACCGGTCCTGCTAACACGTTGTCTTCGGTGCCATTTACTTTGGACTTTGACTTCCAAATACGGAAGAGAATAATTCTGTATTATTTTAAGTCAATAAGAGTCTGGTTACTTTTTACAGCAACAGTCGAAAAGAAATGCATCTACTCTTTCATATTATCCTCATCTTTCCATCTTGAGATCTGGAAAATGAAATCTACTATCTGCTTGGAGAAAAAATACATTGCTCCACTCAGGAGGGATACAGATCAATTCACCCATTGTGGGTTAATTGTGGTGTGCTATATTCAAAGAGGTGTAATAGGACAATCATGTTTATAGATGCATATACTTTTATAGAATGGAAAATTGCCTTTTAAATGTCCCTGACAGGTTCTTTTAAAAAGTCATCTGCATACAAATATATTATCAAGCTCTACTTTCCTTAAAGCAAAGCATATGCTTTGCCTTCTTTAAATCTCAAACACACAACCCCTGCTTCCTGCCACCTGCCAGGCTTCCTGATTCTTAATTTGACTATAAATATCTTGGTGAGTACACATCTGTAGTGCAGTGCAACCGACTCTGCGGCTATATTTGGGCAACTCTCATATCTCTGCACTTCAGTTTCCATTTCTAGAAAAATATTAATAACCTACTGTAAAGAGATAAGAAAATTAAATGAGATGATAGGCTATTGAATGGCATGTAACCATTGTACTTAATAGTATAATAAATAATGCTATGTAAATAATTCTATACCTTTATCTAGCTTACATTTCATGTAAGTGTATTACCTATCACTACATTATCATAACACATTTGAGATATCAATAAGTAGATCGGACTGCCTTCCCCACTTAGCTATTAAGGAAATAAGAGTTCAAGAGCCTGTTGTATTTAAGAGTTAACAAATGGCAAAACAAGCATTTTAATTAAGTTCTTCTTAATCAAAATCCCATGATCTTTCTTTCTCTCAAAGATGTAGCAAAGTCTTTTCCTTCAAATGGAAAGAGTGGTAAACCTCCCTACAATATAGCATGCCCTGTGATGATTCAATCATGCACATACATTAAAGCTAAGATATCAGAACTGCAGTCGTCACTGCCATGAACAGTAGGTGTTGAGCAAAAAATTAGAGAAACAAATATGAGACCTGTGTTTAGAAGTGACTAGCATTAAGCCTAACACAATAGTCTTTATGGTAAAGAGATGTTTGTTGAATGAAAAAAATAGAGAGATGTGCCAAAAATGCATCTGCCACACCAAACATCTGCATGGGAAAGCAGTTCACAGTCTTATATTCACAACAATATTTTTGCTTCTGCAATATCTTTGGTACTTCTGGGTTTTAATTTGAAATGAACTTTTCATTTAGTTTACTAGGTACTAGGTACTGAAAATCTAATTAATACTTAAAGCATTTCTGTTGGGATAAGAATAAAACATTTAGTAAAAATATTTAATGATGTTCTCAGCTGATGTAGGAAAGTCATCATCCTGACTTCTTGTTTCAACTCTCATACTGTAAAAAATATCTCTATGGGTGGTTTTTGCATTTTATACTTTTGAATAGTTTCTTCTTTGTTTAAAATGGTCACAGGAATATCACTGAAGACCTGTCTAGTGTTCGTAAGAGCCAGGAGGATGTGATGTGTCTTACACAGAAGATAACTTGCATTAGAGAAGCTTCATTTAGACATGAGGACTAGTGCCATTGACTTGAGTTCAATGTCAATGAATCAACAATATATGCTAAAGTGTCCTCAGGCAGAAACATACATAAAACAAGGTTAGGTATTGATCAAATAATTTAAATGTTAAAACCAGAGTCTTAAAGGACCCTAACTTTGTGTTTCCCATAGGAGTAATTGTTCATTGTTCACTAATTCAGTATTTACAGTGACTTGATAAGACTTAATTCCACATTAATGAGAATGGGATAGATGATAGATGTAGACAGAAAGGAAAAAAAAACAGAAAGAGAAAGATGTGGAGATACAGATATTGAGTGAATCAAAGCTACTTGGGACTGGAGTGAAACACAATGTGCATTGAAGAGAGATATCACATGTATGTGCTGAGTCTGGAGTTAGTAACACATGGTTATGATCCTGGGTCTATTTGACAGATAAGAAACTCTCTGTTAGCTAGAGAGACTGAGTGTCACAAAGGAGTCTGGGAGAGTACTGGGAAAGAACACATGAACTGAGAAAAGAAATGTCTCCCATACATACTGATTCTAAAGTTATTAAAATCTGAGCTAGAATCTAGAGTCCTGGGTTTATATGCTAGACAAGAAATCCTGTTTGTAAAGAATCGGTTACAAACTATTTCTCTCAGTATTTGAGCTTTTTTATTTTGAGGTTTAGGAGTCTCCTGGCCAAAGTTGAAGGGCGGCAATGGAGATGATTTGACAACAAAGATCCAAAATCATTATTTGAGCTCTGCGAAACATGTTTCCTCACTGTGAATGTTGTAAAAACTCAAATTAATATCAGCCTTAATATATACTGATAAAAATGCATATTACTAAAGGAAGTTATTAAAATAAATTATTTTAACTACTTAAAATTCCCTAGAATTTAAAATATTATAATATTATGAGTTAGCATGTAGCTGCAGGAGCCTGTATTTTTTCTTTTAAGATTACTGGGAAAAATAACTGTGGTTGTTTAAAGATATGTGCCAAAAGAATAAAGCAGTATGCTGCCTTAGAAATCGGATGTGATTTTATTACAGATTTACCTTATAAATATATAATTTGTAATTCTAATATTGTACCCATTGATTATGTGTGAACATTTTAGGTCAGAAAGTATTAAAAATTCTTCCTTGTCCAAAAGCCTTGCAACTATTGAACATGGGTATTCTCAAAGTATGTTGACAACATAGGATTAGAAAGAAACTGAAACCAACTTGGGAAACTGGTGTAAGTCTCTGTATGGCATGCTCAGTCATAGCACCATCACAAGCAGGATTTACAAACCAGTGAGCACAAGATAACAAGGATGAAGACAGACATCCAGGGAGCTGCTGCTGTGTGTCAATTTGATGAATGTTTCATTAGGTCTGTTGCAGCAGTCTGTTTATAAGGTGAGACTCCCCCCCCCCCCCCCCCCCCCCGCCATTAGGCTAAATTGTAGGAATGATAAAGCCAAGATCAATAAGGACACAGACTTTGTCTTGAGTTTCTGGGCATAGTTCATGCCCTGGCTGGTGACTTAATGGTTAAAGAGTCTCCTGGCCAAAGTTGAAGGGCGGCAACAGAGATGATTTTATAACAAAGATCCAAAATCTTTAGCTTCAAGAACCATTCCCCGCCCACCTCTTTCCCTGACTTGCATGATTTTCTTTTTAAGATTTGTTTATTTTACTTGAAAGTCAGAGTAACACAAAGAGAGGAGAGAGAGGTTTTCCACCTGTTGGTTCACTCTCCAATTGGCAGCAACGGCCAGAGCTGTGCTGATCCGAACCCAGGAGCCAGGCACTTCTTCCTGGTCTCCCATGTGAGTGCAGGGGCCCAAGGACTTGGGTCATCTTCTACTGCTTTCCCAGGCCACAGCAGAGAGCTGGACAGGAAGTAGAGCAGCTGGGACTAGAACCAGCATCCATATGGGATGCCAGCGCTTCAGACCAATGTGCTAACTCACTGCGCCACAACACTGGCCCGTGACTTGCATGATTTTCATTCAAGGTCTTGGGAGTATTAGATTTGTCAAAGTAATTTTTGTGGACTGGAGCAAGATCTCTTTGTAGTGCCTCTTCCCCTCCATCACACCATTCACTGGCATTGGTGTGTCTGAGGGTAGTTTTGCAACAAAACTAAGAAGTGAAATTAGGGATTTGGCAAGCTATTGAAGTGGTTTTCAGTCACTTTCACAATTGTTGATAGCCATATGTAGGACTGGCTCCTTGGAATGCTTTTACTCCCTATGGGCCAGTTCACTGGGAATGCAGACACAAAGGTAAAAGGCCAGAGACTATGATGGAATAGAGGTTTTTTAAAAATTGACAATAATTCTGAAAATTTATATCATATTGCCAATAATGAGCTGTCAAGAGGAAAAAAATTTTCTAAAATGTTAATAATTGAAAACCCATTTCAATCAGTGAGGGGGAAAGACTGAATTAATTATTATATATAGAAAACCATGTTACAGTTATAAGGAAATACAGCAGGGGTTTGTCCAGCAAGCCACTGGGAGAATGCATAAGGGAAATTCCATTCAAGATATTATTCAGGCATCATAAGAAGATAACTTTTCCCTCTCAATTTAGTTGATGAGTGTTTTTAGTGGAAGAAAATATTATTGATTTTAACTTTGTCATCCTGATACATGGAGGTCTTAGAACAATAGAATGAGTAATTTTTTAAAGATCAAATACTTCAAACATTTTTAAAATTAGTGACATAAGCCCTATAGGGTTCAAAATCATTCTGCAGTTGCTTAGTGGCAGAACAAAATATCTTCTGTGAACATGAACCTTCTAGGAATGGATGTTTTATTAAAACTGTGAAATAAATTTATACCAGAAAAAGTACTCCATATTAGTCAAGGGACTTAACACACAGCAGTAAGACACAGTAAGAGTTTACTTTCAAATGGATGCCAGGAGTTCCCAGGCCTCTCTCAGCCTCATATCATGAGAGCAGGATCTAATCTCGTAGAGAATGCACATAGAGGAATTACAGTTCTCAAGGAAAGATGAGCTATAACCCAAAGGAAGCTCTTAAAAAAAAACACGACATTAACTATAAGGAATCAAATGAATTATATCACCAAACTTATACCAGATATTTTTTTCAGAATCTGTAGTAGCTATAGGAAAGTAAAATATTCATCTAATTTTCTTAAGGTCATATAATATTTCACTTGGGTGGTAGCTACACATAATCATGACATCTAATGACTTAGTATAAAATCTGGGAAATGCCTTCATATTACTATACCTATACTACCATGGGTGAAATTTCACAATTCATGATTTAACTCATATTTGACAAAATGCCACTTCGGCAATGTTGCAAATACTCAGATGGAACCTTCTGTGCTATTTTCCTCCATCACCCTAATAATCAGACAGTGCTAGAAAATTGCACTTTTATTTATTGATTAACTTCATATACCAAGTACAGTGCTACATTTTATATTCACAGTCTCGTATAATTTTTGCCAGGCATTATTTCCCCAATTTTACAGATGAGAACACAGGCTCATAAAGATTTAATAACTGGGCCAAGGTCATACAGCAATATCTACAGGGCCAGGACTCAGGATGAAGCTCACTCTCAACCAAATCTGCTTTGTCTAACAGCAGCAATATGATGGCCAATCTCTGTCTTTGTGGAGTCCTCAGTCCTCAAGGAGTGGAGCCTGAGCCCTGATTTAGGCCTCTCACCAGGGTACCAACATAGCCTCCTAAAGAATTATGGTGAGTATCGAAGGAAGAAAAGAAAGTAAATTAACCAGACAAAACTAACCACAAATAGCATCACACTCATGTAGAAACCCAGATTCAGACATTCCTATGTCACAGAAAGCCCCGACAAGAGAGCTTGGCCTTTACTAGCAAGTCCACAGCCTCCCTATGTGAAAACACTTCCCAAAATCTCTAACCCAGGCAACTCTCCTAAACATTAGAATCTTGTTTTTAAATTCCTTTCCAGGTTTTGCATTTGAACATTCCAAAATTATAGTCTGTAAATGAATTTAATATTTGAATTCTGTAACCAACGTTTTAAGTTCTAGACATACAAACATAAGTACGCTTCATTTTACTGGAAAATCCATTCATTTAAAAAGACAAACCACCATAAATACAATGTTTATGAAAATGTCAAACTCTTCAAAATGGAGTCCTTGCCATGATTTTCCTGTTTTCACTGGTTAAATATGTGTGTATTCTTTGAAATGGAATTTATGCTTCCCTGTTAAATCTGACTTCTTTATGTAGATTTCATAGACCAAAAACAGCAATAACATCACCTTCCATTCTCTGTGCTCTTTTATAATTCTTTAAAATTATTTATTTACTTGAGAGGCTGAGAGAGAGCAAGACAAGCAGATAGAACACTCTTCTCCCCAAATGGGTGAAAGGGACCCAGCTACTGGAGCCATCACAGCTGCCTCCTATGGTGAGCATTACTGGGACGGTGGAATCAGGTGTGAAGCTGGGTCATAAACCCAGGCACCCCAATCTCTATCTTCATTACATCCCTATTTGCTTTGTTTTGCTTTGTTTTCTAATAAATTCACTACATCCCTAAAATCTAATTCCCCTCCTGTTGAATCTTGAGAATTTGAGACTCACTTATGAGTGGAATGTATCAAAAGTAACACTAGATGACATTTTAGGGTGTATTAGCATCCTATTTTGCTCACATACAAGAAAAAACCCTGAAGTGCCCTGAATCTGCCTTTCTTTAGCAACTAAAAACTATCCCGTATAAGAAAACTGTATGGCCTTCCTATCACTTCAGATCTACACACTGCCACTTAGATGATGCCTTCCTTATTCATTCAATAAGAAATGACCCCTCTGATACTCGGTATAAATCTCCATTTTATGGCATCATATTTTCACTTAACTGAACATATAATTCTTTTCTATTTATAAAGTCTTAAGTAAATTGACATTAAGGTTTTCACATCTCCCTTTTTGCCTCTTGTGAAACTATGTAGATTCAAGTCTTCCTAAAATTGAAATTCAATATGTTTCTATAATCAGTATATTTCAAAAGTATGTTTACAACCTTTCTGGTTCCAAAAATAGAATTGAGGTAGTTTGAAAGATGTATGCAACTTGAAAAGGATATATTTAAGATAATTTACTTTTGACACATGTTTGAAGTTAAGGGGCAGGCGCTGTGGTGTAGTGGGTAAGGTTGCTGTCTGCAGTACTGGCATACCATATGGGTACCAGTTCAAGTTCTGGCTGCTTCACTTCCAAATTCAGCTCTCTGCTTATGGCCTGGGAATGCAGTGGAAGATGGCCCAAGTCCTCAGGCCCCTGCAGCCGCATGGGAGACCTGAAAGAAGCTCCTGGCTCCTGGCTTCAGATTGGCACAACTCCGGCAGCTGTGGCCTTCTGTGGAATGAACCAGCAGATGGATGACCTCTCTTTCTCTCTCTCTCTCTCTCTCTCTCTGCCTCTCTGTAATTCTACCTTTGAAATAAATAATCTTTTTTTAAAAAAAGGAAATTAATAATTTTAAGAATGTAAAATGGAAACTCAACAAAAATTCAAAGCTGGCCCTAGGTCATAGCTGGGAGAGGAATATCAAGGTACTTTTCTGAAGGGGTTTTTCAAATATAATCAAAATTACTTTTAGGAGATTATCTTGGACAGGTCTTCCCTAAACAGGACAACCCTTTATGGATATAGGAGAGGCTGGCAGAGGTCAAAAGCACTCAGGATGTGTGAAATGCCTGGATAGAGGGCCACATGGCAAAGACCCTTCAGGTGGCCTACAGAAGCTGAGGACCTCAATGAGACCAGCATGGAAGCTAATAACCCAAATGAGCTTGGCAGTGGAGAACTCCCCAGGGAAGCTTATACATGTGACTGCAACACAGCTGGAATCTTAATTGCTGCCTATGAGATTCTAAGCAGAAGACCCACTTAAGCTGTGCTCAGCCTTCTGACCCACAGAAACTGTAAGATAATAATTGCCTCTAAGCCATTAATTTGTGGTAATTTGGTCCTGTGATGATGGAAAAGTACAACAGAAGCCAAGAGAGAGATCAGTGCACAAATATGCCTGTGACTTCCTGCAGAGGTCGGCCAGATATTTGGATCTAAGCTTCCAAGAAGGCAACTTTAACAAGATTAGGAAGGTCAGATATGAGACCAAGAAGGTTTATGATATTTTTTTCAGATTCTCTGTGTTAGATCTGGCCTCAACTCAATAATTCCCCGCCACACACACACACCTCTAATTGTGTCCCCACCTGCACCTTTGAGTTCTCCCTGACTCCTTGCCTGCAGGTTTCCTTTTCCTCCTGGGTGCAGCCCAGCTTTGTTTTGGTCAATACTCAACCCTTACTTTAGGAGTCCCTGCTCAGGTGTGTCCCTCCAGACAGAAGGCCAGTGTAGCTAACTTCTGTAATTTGGTCCTTTTACTCCTTTCATGAGAGAACTATCATTTCCCAATACCTCACACTGTGTTAACATGAGAAAAAGAATGACAGCTCTGATTCAATTCAACATCAATCTGTACAGATGTTCAGGCACTTCCCTATGGGGCTGGAGTTTGATAGTTAGGAATGGAAAGAGTCTCTCTAGGCCTTGTCCCAGTCTTCATTTAAGCTAATTTGGCTTTGCATTAAATTGGCAGTTGCTTTATAATGGGATCAAATGCCTTCTTTAAAAACTGAACAGGTGCTGTATTACAAAATGGCTGAAATCATTCTCATGAATTGAGAAAATGGACAAGTTGCGATGTCATTCCAAACCTGTGATATAATAAGTCTTTCAGATAAATCAGGTTCTAAGATTGTCCCCCCAAAACTAGATGAAATGAGCATAGGTAAAAGAAATTAGCCTGCAACTTTCATTCTCCTGTAAGCCTAGAGATTCCCTGTATGCCTGGGAATAGATTGGACTGTAGGGACAAAGCAGCCAATTAGCTGGTGTACTTGAGAGCATTTATTGAAACACATACATTTTTAAAAGCCTTATCTTTCTCTGTAGATTATAAAATAAATAATTAGGCAGAACCCAAATCAAAGCATATTTCTGTGGACAACATTTACATTTTTGACAGTACTTACACAGTTTTAATACTTTATTTCCAACAACATTTTGAATGTCTGTTCTCACCTTAAGGGAGCAGGTTATGAGGGAATACTCCTAACAGATCTCCCTGAATTATTCCCACTTATCTTCATAGAGAGAGAAGCCCCAAATGGCCAAAAGTAATACAATTTATGTATCTTAGTTTACTTAAAAAATAATAGTGTATTAATATTCATTATTGTGCTAAGCCCTCTGGATGCAAAAATTCCTAAGCAGCCTTGGCCCACAGTGAGCATACAGCCTAGTGGAGAGGACAAAAAAAAAAAGCTAGAATAGTGAGTGCTTTTTAAAGTTCTGGGTCCCATCACTGAATACATGTTAGGACCACCTGGGGAGCTTTTAAGCACTATCCTGACTCAGTCCCCACTCCTAAGGAGTCTGTCCAGAATGGAATGCAGGCATTAGGAATGAGTTCCCTAGACAATTTTTAATGTACTTCCAGGGTTGAAAAATACTGCTTTAAAGGATGCATTTGCCAGATGCTACAAGAGTAAGCAACTAACTCTTACTGTTGGAGGGAAATCATTAGTGGTTACACGTGAAGGCTGCATTAAAATTGTGCAGGCATGGAATTGGGTATTGGAGCTTGGGAGGACCTTTGAGGTCTGCTGGGTTAGCCTGCTGGGCAAATCCTGGTTGATGCCAACATTCACCTCCCTAACCTACCCTCTTCTATTCATCTGCACTGCCACCACCAGATGTAAACCACCATTTCCTGTGCCTTGAATGAATCTATCCTCAATTTCCTGGTTCTTTTCTGAAAGGCAGAGTTACAGAGAGAGAGAGGTAGACATAGAGAGAGAACTTCTATTTCCTGGTTCACTTCCCAAATGGCCATAACAGTCGGGGCTGGGCCAGGCTGAAGCCAGCATCCAGGAATTTCATCCAAGTGCCCCACATGGCTACAGGGATACAAGCATCTGGACCAGACCATCTTCTGCTGCTTTTCCCAGGCCATTATCAAGAAGCTGGATCGGAAGTGGAGAGTGGGGGCAAGAACCAGCACTCATATGGGATGCCAGTATTGTAGGCAGCTTATCCCCCTAAACAACACCGGTTCTGCTTCTTCCCTCTTTCTTTCTTTATTTTATTTATTTATTTTTTTTTTTGACAGGCAGAGTTAGCGAGAGAGAGAGAGACAGATATAAAGGTCTTCCTTCCGTTGGTTCACCCCCCAAATGGCCAGCGTGTTGCGCCAATCCGAAGCCAGGAGCCAAGTACTTCCTCCTGGTCTCCCATGCGGGTGCAGGGACCAAGGACCTGGGCCATCCTCCATTGCCTTCTTGGGCCACAGCAGAGAGCTGGACTGGAAGAGGAGCAACCGGGACAGACTCTGGCACCCTAACCGGGACTAGAACCTGGGGTGCTGGCACCACAGGAGGAGGATTAGCCTAGTGAGCTACGACACTGGCCGATTCTTTCCTTTTTCAAATCCCTTATTCCCACTTCAATGAAAAATATTGTCTTAAAACACAAAACTATTGCAATCCCGTTTCAGACCTTTAAGTGGCTACATATTGATCATAAAGTCCACAAATATTTAACTTAAAAATATTTAACCTAGCAGATAAGATCCCACCTTATTTGGCCCTGAACTTCCTCTAGCCTCTTCTCATTTCTCTTCCTACAATCTCTCCTTTGCAGACTAGAGTTCCATCCATGTGAGCTTTACTTCAGTCCCTACACAAACTCTCTCTCCTAACTCGGGATTTTTGCAGAGATGATTTCTTTGCCCAGCATGCTATCCCCATACTGCCTTGCAGCCTTCCTGTGACTTAAAAATCCTGCTAGTACCGAAGTCTCAAATACCCCTTTAACACAGCATTCCCCCATGTCCATTCCCAACTACTCCAGGGGTCCCTACTGTATATGCCCACAGCCAGGGCTCATCTCCTTTGTAACCTGAAACTTTAGGACTCATGTGCATCTATGTTTCCAGATTGTCATCTTTTTGATGGAAGAGACTATTTCATTCCAAATTCCACCTGTATTATTGAGCTTTTTTTTTTCCATAGTGCCTGGTGCTTGATAAATGACTAGACAATAAGAGTTGCTTACTTTGAATGAATGTATATCACAGACACAAAAAGTACAGTCTAAATAAATTACTTTCGGGGGCCAGCGCTGTGGCGCAGCGGGTTAAAGCCCCTGCCTGAAGTGCGGGCATCCTTTATGGGCACCGGTTCTAGTCCCAGCTGTTCCACTTTTAATCCAGCACTCTGCTGTGGGCTGGGAAAGCCTCAAGTGCTTAGGCCCCTGCAGCCACGTGGGAGACCTGGAAGAAGCTCCTGGCTCCTTGCTTAGGATTGGCTTAGCTCCAGCTGTTGCAGCCATTTGGGGAGTGAACCAGCAGATGGAAGACCTCTCTCTCTTTAACTCTTACAAATAAATAAAAATAAATCTTTAAAAATAAATAAATTGCTTTCTCTCTTCATTCAGTTTCATTTCCATATGGTTCAAAGTCTGAGGCATGAGATGTGCCTAAAATTTGCTGTGAAGCTTTACCCATCTAAATGGCACTCTTTTTTCCTCTTGTTTTTTTCTTTTCTTTTCTTTTTTCCCCAATATTTAGCTTTATGTATGAGTATCTGTCTTTACGTAGAGTAACTAATAAATAATGTTTATTAATAAGAAAAATACTACATTAATATACTTACATGCTGATTGCAAAGATGAAAAGGAAATGAGAGGTTGAGTAATATTTTATGAGAAGTTATAAAATCCCTAGGATGTACAAGTTAGTCATTTAATTTTCCTCCTTCTGTGATAAAAACTTTTCCCATTTTTCAGAGGAAGGCACTGGAACAATGGGAGATCCTGATTTCTCCAAATACTCACAACTAATAATAGAAATACCAGGGTAATGATCATTATCTATTTAACTCCCCGCATTTTTCTCTCTTCCATACTCCATCAGATCCAAAATAAAAAGGTAAATTATTTCCAATGTCCCTTTAATTCTTTCACATGAGGTATCTTAATTTTATATTGTTTCTTATTATATACACCTGAAATCTACCACATAAGTTTCACTTAATTATGTCTGTAAGGATAAAAGATTATGCACATTATCAACTTCTGTCTCTTGTCTCATAACCTTTTTAAAATTGCATTCATTCATCCATTCAATAAACGTCTGGTGCTGGGAATATAATTCTGAATTGCTTTCAGAAAATTAATATTATTAATCATGAAGACATTTTTGTGAGATTGTACATTTGGTTATACTTCATTTCTTTCTGTGCTTTGGAATTAAATTTCCTTATGCAATATGTAGAATGCAGTTGGTAATTCTTGCATGTGGCTGAAATGGAAGAGGCCATGCCGAAACCTTAGCTGTGGGAAATGTAGAAGTGAATTTGTAATTGTGATGCATACCCTGATGCACATAACAGGTAAACTACCAGACCACACCATGGGGTCCCTTGTAGCAAAAATGCAAACACTTTTAATACTATTTTAGTCAATCCATATATTCCAAGATACTGTCACAAATTGATCTAAACTTCACTCTGCGCATTCACAGATTTTAAACACTACCCATTTTCCCACTACCTCTGTAGTTTAAAAATTACAACCAAGGCATGTCAAGGCCATCCTATGAATAATGCCAGCCTGCATCTTGCCTCTTTCCTCTCCCCAACACACAGATGTTTTAAGTAGGTTTAATTATTAGTTAGTTCTTAAGATTGTTCCCAAGTTGGACTGCTTATTATCTCTTACCATGACAGTACTACAAATTCAAGTTGCATTCAAAGACAATAACTAGCTAGACAATTCAATTGAACATTAGTGTGCTTATCTATTATTATCTAGGCCCAAACCTGAACGAACAGCATGTCACTTGTGTAACTCTACACAAACTGCCCAAGCAAA
Source organism: Sylvilagus floridanus (assembly GCA_949820135.1). NCBI lineage: Eukaryota > Metazoa > Chordata > Mammalia > Lagomorpha > Leporidae > Sylvilagus > Sylvilagus floridanus. The sequence continues at coordinate 34,663,464 of OX463224.1, forward strand.
AAAAAAAAAAAAAAAAAAAAAAAAAAAACACAGTCCACAATCACAGTAGCCATTAGAACATAGCTGAAGGGTGCATCTAAACCAATGAGAAATAGAGAATTAAAGTCAAATACATAGAAATACTATCTTAGAGTTGATAATAGACCATAAGAAGGAGACAAATAGGAATTAAAGGGACAGGGGATTTGAAATAAGTCAGGAAGAGGGATTCAAGAGAGAAACTGAACAATTTGTTTTCTAACTTTTATTTCTTTGAACGTCTGTTAGCTATGATGAAGTGACTGTTCATGCAACTATAAGTTCATTTATATACAGTGCGTTCAACTGTAAGAGTGGACAAAGTAAATGAAGTAAATGTTCTCAGACGTTTTACAGCATGGAGTGCAGAATAATAACCCTTGAATGAAGGGAGGAATAAAAACATGTCAGTTTCCCAATAAAATGTGCTCTGTACCTGGAGCAACTTTCCAGATTGCTGCACAGGGAAGGGAGTTCAAACATAATATAGTGGCTTCACTGAATTCTACAGACAAAAAGGACGGTTTAGGTTCTTGAGGAACTGAAGTTGATTGGCATACTAACAGAGAGAAGAGAACTGCATAGAAAATAAGTTCTGAAAGGAGAGCGGCAAGATGGCGGAATAGGAAGGGAGCACACAGATAGTCTGGGGAGAGACAGTTTAATAAAAGTGGAGATACTGCAGGTTCAAGGAAGAGTAGGGGAAGATACAGCAGAGGAAACCCTTCCGGAACTGGTGATTCACAGTGGACCTGCGTGGAGAGCATGGGAGCCCGCAGTTTGGGACACCAGCAACAGATTCAACACACCAGCGCTGGAACGCGAGGTGAGCCGAACCTCAATAGCCCGAGATACTAGCAGGGAAGCGGAAAGAGGAGACTAGAGCAAACAAGGCTTGAAACCCTGCGGGGAAAAGTTCACCAGGCTAACTAGAAGAGAGAGAGAGAGAGGGAAAAAAAAAGGTGACCCATACGGACACGAGTTTCTCTCTCTCCACTCACCTCTCAAAGGTGAGCAAGACAAAGAGCAGGCGCCATTTTGGAATACGTCATAAGCAGGGCGACCTCGGGTCGGCACTGGCCCCGAGCCTAGCAGAAAAACCTGACTCTGGGTGGGAGGGGTGAAATAACAGGAGATTAGAACCTGATGAATGTGTCGTGCTAATGAACTGAGACTGTGAAAAAAGAGACGGTGGGGGAGAGAACTCACAGAAATCACAAATTCATGTGAGTACTCTCCAGAGACGCTACGGTTCAATAGCCTTGGCAGCCCAGTGGGAGACTACAGGAGAATCTGAGCCCACACTAAGGGCTGCAAAGATTCCCTCTCTGGTCCTTGGGAAAGAGCTTCCGATCTCTGGCTCCTGTGGGTATATCATTCGCCTGCTAACCACCCCCAAATCCATTCAGCTGTGTGGAATTACTTCCCTTTTGAACCAAAAAAAAAAAAAGTAACAGAGAGAGATTTACCACACCTAACCTGGGAGTGTCTCCTTTGACACACCCTCAACCCTGAGGAACCAAACAGAGCTCTCAGGCCACACCCATCTCAAGCCTCTAAGGCTCCATCAAAAGCAGACAGTCAACTTAATCTAGAGTCATAGTACAACAAGAAAAAAACACCACAGTGAAGAAACCAATATGCCAAACAATAAATGCAAAAACCGAGGTAACAAGAACAAGGAAGACACTATGACACCCCCAAATGAAAAAGATACCCCAATTCAAGATTACGAAGATGATGAGATAGAAGAAATGCAAGAAGCAGATCTCAAAAAATTGATAAGAACACTAAGAAGTACTCAAAAACAAATTCTTGAACTACAGAAATCCTTAATGGACAAGGTAGAAAATCTCTCTCGTGAAAATGAAATATTAAGGAGGAATCAAGCTGAAATGAAACAACTAGTAGAACATGAAACTGTGATAGTGACGAGAAATCATAATGAAGTGAAGAATTCAATAGATCAAATGAAAAACACATTAGAGAGCCTTACAAACAGAATGGGTGAGGCAGAAGAGAGAATATCGGACTTAGAAGACAGAGCACAGGAAAATATACAGTCAAACCAAAGACAAGAAGAGGAAATTAGAAATCTAAAAAATATTGTTGGGAATCTACAGGATACTATTAAAAAACCCAACATTCGAGTTCTAGGAGTTCCTGAAGGCATGGAGAGGGAGAAAGGATTAGAAGGCCTTTTTAGTGAGATAATAGCAGAAAATTTCCCAGTTTTGGAGGACAGAGACATCCTAGTACAGGAAGCTCATAGAACCCCTAGTAAACATGACCAAAAGAGATCCTCACACGACACATTGTAATTAAACTCACCACAGTGAAACAGAAAGAAAAGATCCTAAAATGTGCAAGAGAGAAACGTCAGATTACTCTCAGAGGATCTCCAATTAGACTCACAGCAGACTTCTCAACAGAAACCCTACAAGCTAGAAGGGAATGGCGAGACATAGCCCAGGTACTAAGAGAGAAAAACTGCCAGCCCAGAATATTATATCCTGCAAAGCTCTCATTTGTGAAGGAAGGTAAAATAAAGACTTTTCATTGCAAACAGAAATTGAAAGAATTTGTTGCCACTCGTCCAGCCCTGCAAAAGATGATTAAAGATGTGTTACACACAGAAACACAGAAACACAGCCATCAACATGAAAGAAGGTAAACGAAGGGAACCTCATAGCAAAAGATCACAGGGAATTCAAAGCATACATTTGGATAAAGAAATTATGGGACATATACTCTATAGAATACTATACAGCAGTCAAAAACAATGAAATCCGGTCATTTGCAACAAGATGGAGGAATCTGGAAAACATCATTCTGAGTGAATTAAGCCAGTCCCAAAGGGACAAATATCATATGTTCTCCCCGATCAGTGACAACTAATTGCGCACCAAAGGTGAAACCTATTGAAGTGAAATGGACACTATGAGAAACAGTAACTTGATCAGCTCTTGTGCTGACTGTTGTTGTACAATGTAATACTTTATCCATTTTAGTATTTTTTTTTATTCTAGTACTATTGGTTGAACTCTGTAATTAACAAACAATTATTCTTAGGTGTTAAAATTTTAACTGAAAAGTGATCCCTGTGAAATATAAGAGTGGGAATAAGAGAGGGAGCAGATGTACAATTTGGGACATGCTCAATCAGACTTGCCCCAAATGATGGAGTTAGAAACGTGCCAGGGAATTCCGATACAATCCCATCACAGTTTCATGTACCAAGGCCATCTCACTAGTCCAAGTGATCAATTTCAGTTCACAATTGATCACACTGATAGGTCTAAGAGTCAAAGGGATCACACAAATAAGACTAGTGTCTGCTATAACTAACTGATAGAATCAAAAAGGGAGAGAATTATCCAACATGGGAAGCGAGATACACAGCAGACTCATAGAATGGCAGATGTCCTAAATAGCACTCTGGCCTCAGAATCAGCCCTTAAGGCATTCAGATCTGGCTCAAGAGCCCATGAGAATATTCTAGGCATGGAAAGCCAAGACACTCTGGAAAAAAAAGAAGACCTAAATGAAAGATCTCTGTGAGTGAGATCCCAGTGGAACGAATAGGGCCATCAAAGAAGGAGGTACCTTTCTCTGAAGGGAGGAGAGAACCTCCACTTTGACTATGACCCTGTAGGAATAAGATTGAAGTCGGTGAACCCTAAAGGCTTCCATAGCCTCGGCAACTCAGGACTAGAGCCTAGGGAGATTACTGACGCCATAAACAAGAGTGTCAAATTGTTAAATCAACTTCAGGAGTCACTGTGTACTTACGTCTCATGTGGGATCTGTCCTTAATGTGTTGTCCAATGTGAAGTAATGCTATAACTAGCACTGAAACAGTATTTTACACTTTATGTTTCTGTGTGGGTGCAAACTGATGAAATCTTTACTTAGTATATACTGAATCAATCTTCTGTATATAGATAATTAAAAATGAAAAAAAAATCTTGGTGTTAAATTGGAAATTGCATAGAAAATTAATCAATTTAAAAAAAAATATCATGTAGGATCGCTGTCCTTAATGTGCTATATGTTGTGAATTAATACTATAACTAGTACTCCAACAGTATTTTTCATTTTGTGTTGCTATGTGAGGGCAAACTGTTGAAATCTTTACTTAATATATAGTAAACTGATCTTCTGTATATAAAGAGAATTGAAAATGAATCTTGATGTGAAGCAAGGGGAGAGGGAGTGGGAAAGGGGAGGGTTGCGGGTGGGAGGGAAGTTATGGGGGGGAAGCCATTGTAATCTATAAGCTGTATTTTGGAAATCTATATTCTTTAAATAAAAGTGTTATAAAAAATAAATAAATAAATAAAAATAAAATGCAAAAAAAACCCCACAAAATCTAAACAGATCAATAACCAAGATGGAGATGGAATCAGTAATACTCTCCCAAAAAAGAATATCCAAGGACCAGATGGCTTCACTGATGAGTTCTTTCAGACTTTTAAAGAAGAACTAATTCCATTCCAAATAGACAAATGAGATTGCATCAAACTTTGAAGCTTCTACAATGAAAAGGAAACCCTCAGCAAAGTGAAGAGGCAATCATCAGAATAGGAGAACATATGTACAAACTATGCAACTGATAAAGGATTAATATCCAGACCCTATAAAAGCTCAAGAAACTCAATGACAACAAAACAAAAAATCCAGTAAAGAAATGGGCAAAGGACTTGAACAAGCATTCTTCAAAAGATGAAATTCAAATTTCCAAGAGACACATGAAAAAAATCCTCCAGATCAGTAGTCATCAGGGAAACACAAATAAAAACTACAATGGGTTTTCAGCTCACCCCAGTAACAATGGTTCTCATACAGAAATCAACAAACTATAAATGCTGGTGAGGATGTAGGAAGAAAGGTACCCTAATCCACTGTTGGTGGGAATGTAAACTAGTATAGAGATTGTGGAAGACAGTATGGGTATACCTTAGAAAGCTGAAAATAGTTCTCCCATATGACCCAGTCATCCCACTTTCGGGAATTTATGCAAATAAAATGAAATCAGCATATGAAAAAAAAAAGAAAATAAGTTCTGAAAATCTTCATAGGATGTTTCTTTGAGATTTTAGCCATATACTAAATATACATGGACAGTAAAAGCTTTAAGGAGGATAGGCAAGAAATGACTCCAAGGAAAAGAGAATAAAGGCAATGTAAGATACTACAGGAGTTTTCAGAGATGCCAGAGACATTTGAGTTCTAAACAGTCACAGACAAGAGGCTTTACTGAACAATTTAAGCTTTAACAAAGACCATGAAACGCCTCATGGAGAAGGGCTATTCTGGACTTACAAAAAATGCTACCCTAGATCCATCCTAGCAAAGGTTAAAAACAGTATCAAACATATCAAGGTGATCTGTAAGAAAGTCATGTGTACCTGAACATAAATCTCTACACTGTTTTAAAAAAAAAAAACAATAAAATCAATGAAATCCTGTTGTTGTGACAACATTGAAGAAGCTGAAGGACATAATGTTAAGTGAAATAAGTCAAACACAGAAAGACAAATGCTGCATGTTTGTACTCATATGTGGAAACTTTAAAGTTGATCTCATAAAAGGAGAGATAAAGATTACAGTAGTTATCTGAGACTGGGAGAAGTAGGAGGCAGTGAGGCAGTGAGCGATAGAGAGAGGATGCTCAACAGGCTAATCTGGATAGGTGCAGTTTGGATAAAAGGAGTAACTTCTAATGTTCTATAACACAGTATGGTAGCCATGGCAGATAATCAATTATACATTTAAAGAAAGTAAGCAGAAAGCATTTTGAATGTTCCCCAGAGAAAAAGACAGATGTTTGCAATGATGGGCATGCCAATGACACATGTGATTATTACACTCTGTATATATACATTGAAATTTCACATCATAGCCCATAAATATGAACAATTATTATAAATTTAATTATAATAATAACTGCTTTACCTTACCCAAAAAGTTCAAAAAACAGAAGTGAGGCTCTCTCAACACTGTTGCGTAGCAGGTGAAGCTACTGCCTGCAACGCCAGCAACCCATATGGGAGCCAGTTCATGACCCAGGTGCTCTGCTTCCATTAAAAACTGTTAAACCCAAATGCTGTCAAGTATATAAAGCAACATGAATTCTCATTTATTGCTCATGAGAATGCACAATGATACTAATATTTTGGAAGACAATTTGAAGTTTCTAAAAAACTAAATTACTTACTGTATGATCCAGCAATTGTGCTCCTTGGTATTAAAACAAAGGTGTTGAAAACTTGTATATACACAAAAGTCCACACACTCACATTTATACCAGCTTCATACAAATTGCCAAGATTTGGAAATAGCCAAGATGTCCTTCAGTAGGTATATTGACAAGTAAACCAATACATTTAGACAATATAATACAATAATCAGTGCTAAAAAGAAATGCACTCTTTTTTTTTTATTGACAGGTAGAGATATAGACAGTGAGAGAGAGAGAGACAGAGAGAAAGGTCTTCCTTCCGTTGGTTCACACTCCAATGGCCGTTATGGCCAGCACTGCGCCAATCCGAAGCCAGGAGCCAGGTGCTTCTTCCTGGTTTCCCAAGAAGGTGCAGGGACCTAAGCACCTGGGCCATCCTCCACTGCCCTCCCAGGCCACAGCAGAGAGCTGGACTGGAAGAGGAGCAACCCGGACTAAAACCCGGTGCCCACATGGGATGCTGATGCAGCAGGTGGAGGATTAGCTAAGTGAGCCAAGGTGCTGGCCCCAAGAAATGCACTCTTATACATTGAAAAAGACAAAAAGGAATCAGACTGAAAATATTCATACTGCATGCTTCCAAATATCCAGTACTCTGGAGAGAGCAAAAATAAAGAAGCAATAAAAGATTAGTGGGTGCCATGATAAATGAAGTTGCAGGATATAAAATCAACATACTAAAATTAGTAGTATTCCCAACAATGAATGATCTCAAAAAGAAATTAAGAAATCAAGCCCATTTACAAAGCAACAAAACAGAAAAACTAACCAGGTACAAATTTAACAAAAAAGAAAGAGAAAACAAAGGAAGGGAGGGAGGAAGGAAAAAAGGAAAGAAAGAAAGAAGGAAAAAAGAAATGTCTATTGAAAATTCTGAAGTTGTATTCACAACTTTTAGAAACCCTCACACTTAGGTAGTTTCTGACCAGAAAAATCCACATCAAGTGGACCCAAAGCACGTTTTGGCACTCTCAGGCTCTTAATCCAAGCTCAATGTGTCCACCCTTTAGTGGTAGCTGTTTTGTCAAAGTTACCTTTACACTCCAGGCTTATGATTTCATTCTGGGTTTCTTGATCTCTGAGCATTTTTCTCACTCTTATCCAATTTTTTAAAAGTTCTACTTAAAAAAATACTATATTCATGATTTCTTTGCCAGTGTTCTAGCTTAGCAGATAAAGCTGCAGCCTGCAATGCCAGCATCCCATATGGGTGCCCGTTTGTGTCCCCTCTGCTTCAGTTCTGATCAAGGTCCTGCTAATGGCTTGGGCCTGTTTGGGCACCAGCTACCCACTGTGGAGACCTGGATGAATCTCCTGGCTCCTAGCATTGGCCTGGCCCAGCCCTGGCTGTTGTGGCCATCTGGAGTGTGGACCGACAGATATAAGATTTCTCTGTCTCTGTCTCTCCTTTCTCTGTAACGCTTTCAAAATAAATAAATAAATATTCTGTTTTTTTCAAAAGTTAGAGTTAAATTTATCATTCTGCAACTAGGTCAACAATTTCTGACTCACCAGACATGCATAATACGTACTCACATGTCCTATATAGCTTATGAAAAGTTATAAAATGAAAGACTAATGAAACATTTCCTAATGAAGGAAGTCTTAGAAACAAAATGACCATGTAGATGGAAAAATAATAATTTATCTTTCAAATAAAAAAGTAAAGGAGCTATGAATCTAGTCTATGTTCTTTATTCCCCTAAATCCAAGTTTAAATCCCCAAATATGATATTAGCGACTGAAAATCATGTAAGAAGTTATTGGAAAAGTCAATTTTGAGTCCTAGTTTCTTTGGTCTCCTGATTCTTTGAAGTTCCTAAACATAATTCAGTGAAGTTCATGGTATCTTAATTTGCTAAGCACCTCACAATTTCAAAACCAGTTAGTGATTTTTAGTTTATTAAAAAATAGACAGAGATATAATAAAAGGTTTCATCCCTAAAGCATATAATCATACTACCTAATCTGCATATAGCTTCAAACTTTCTAAAGGTCTGGTAAATCTCATTTCAAATTTTGACTCCTCAAAAGTCCTATACATCCTCACTTTGATTTTATGAGTAAATAAACTAAATTAATGTTTGCTGGCATATTTGATGCCAGTAGACCACTAGAGAAGAGCAGTGTGCATTAGTGACAGGGGTAACATTAGATTAGGAAGCTTTGTGCCTGGCCCTGGCTCAGAAAAAACCTAAACAGTTGTATAATTCTTCTGAACTTCAACTTTCCTCACACGTTAAAAGGAGAAGGTACTGATGCCAATACTCTCAGAGGGTTTTGATCAAGATCAAATAAGAGTAAAGAAAAGCATACCTTATAATTAATAGATAAAGAGAATTTTATTTTTATTAACAAGGTGAATGATGAAAATTATAATGAACATTACTCTGAAAAATATTTCAAGTAATAACATAAATAACTAAACAACCAGAGAGCAAATCATTGCTTTTTATCCACTTAAATTCCTTTCTGTTCTACATGTACCAATAAGCAAGATCCCCTCACAAAGATAGAAAATAGCAAGGTAGTCCACTAACTTACCTAAAACATCTTGTATTTCTTACAGTTTCCCTCCACCAGGTTTATATGATTATACTATCAACACTCTTTTCAGCAGATCTGACTTGGGCTGCAACCCTCTCTTTTTAACCAGCTTTTCAGTTTATGTTAATGATCTAAAAAGTAAAAAGCATTGCTTGAAGAAGCACTGCGAGAGTAGAAAGCAGACACCCCAGGAGAAAGCTGCCTTCTACCCTGTAGTTTACAATGTGAGAGTCAGGATTATAGTTACCTTCCTGCTGCTTTTACTTTGATATTTCCCCTATTTCTTCAAGTCTTAATAAAGATGGATCACCAGATTATTATGTCAAAAATAAGATGAACAAACATTTCTAATTCTCTTAAGCACTTCTTATGGAACGAAGAACATGTGAAAATACACCAGAGGTGGGTAATAAAAAGAAATGCATGCACATTTAATATAATTAAATTCATAACAAACCAGAAAGTCCCTTAGTTACAGTATACATTTCTTCTAACATGAGACAATGGAATTATCCTCCTTCTAACACACATTAGCAAGGGAGAGGGATGCCCTCTGCCCAGGAAATTGTAACTGCCTGTGTCTGGGTCCCTGACACAAACTGGGTCAAACAGCATTTTCCTTATTTATTTATTGGGATACCAACAAAAACTGTCTCTGAGAGACAAAACTGGATCTGAGTCTGGGGCTTGAGTTGCCATATCTGGATGTCAGTTACAGAGGGCGAAAATCTGTCTAACAAAGAAAGGAGGATAAGAAAATGATGGAGGGATTTGTGAGATTTCCCACCCACTTCCAAATCACCTGCCTCATACAGCTACAATATTGATTTTCTTGCAGTCTGTTGAGTAAGCAAACAAGCAGAACAGTGCCCTCTACCCCCTCTTTGTCCTAGTTGTGTGTTTGTCACAGGCACTTGGATGAATACTGGTTGTCACAATAGGTTTCCAGGCACTTTAGATGCAAGCAAGTAGTTCTGAAATTAGTATTCTGGGTTTTAGGCACGTCTACAAAAAAACAAGGATTTTAGGGGCAAAATGGAGTTTCTTCACTATGATTATTTCAGAAACTTCAATTTCAAAAAAAATAAAATATTTTCTTTTTATTTGAGAAAGCAAAAAGTTGAAATTACCTGAATAATACCTTTTGTTCTAACTGACATTTTTCAATATTGCTACCACAAATTCATGATACAGTGAACTCAGGTCAGCCTAAGAAAAATTGTTTGGTAGAGGGTATAACCTGAAGAAAATGTCAGGTCATTCATTTCTTTGTAATTTCAGATATGTCTTTACTCTTTGACATGACTGCAAAAATATTTCCATCTATAATTATTCGGGCTAACATTTTTCAAGTAATATGTATTACAAAAAATGAAATGAAGCCTAGGTTTTTGAGCAGGCCACTTGGAAATCCATATAAGATCCAAAATGGGGGGAGGGGGGCGGTGGCACTGCGGCGTTGCAGGTAAAGCCACCGCCTGAAGTGCTGGCATCTCATATGGGTGCTGGTTTGAGTCCCAGCTGCCCCACTTCCGATCCAGCTCTCTGCTATGGCCTGGGAAAGCAGTAGAAGATGTTCCAAGTCCTTAAGCCCCTGCACCTGCATGGGAGACCTGGAAGAAGCTCCTGGCTCCTGGCTTCAGATCAGCACAGCTCCAGCCATTGCAGCCATTTGGGGAGTGAACGAGCGGATGGAAGATATCTCTCTCTCTCTCTCTCTCTCTCTCTCTCTGCATCTCCTCTCTGTGTAACTTTGACTTTCAAATAAATAAATAAATCTTTAAAAAAGATTCAAAGTGGGCTTTATCTATATTTTGGCAAACGTTCGTTATTTCAGATTTATTTAAAGGTTTTTCAGAAGAGCTACTTCTGGTTTAAAATTCATGTTGACATGAGAAGGTTATTCAATATAAAACTATTTTATAAATTCAGTTTTAATTATTTTTGAGATGAGAACATATAAGCAACATGATTATATTACCATTGTATTGTTCTTTACAGTGTCTATTGGGAAAAAATTGATTTTAATGTCTATTTTCTGTTCTTTGTGACCCAGTATACCAAACATTAAGGCTTGCGTTTGATTTTAAGGATTATTTATTTGAAAGTCAGAGTTACACAGAGAGAGAAGGAGAGGCAGAGAGAGAGGCAGAGAGAAAGAGTGAGAGTGAGAGAGAGAGAGAGAGAGAGAGAGAGAGAGAAAGGTGTCTTCCATCCACTGGTTCACTCCCCAGATGGTCACAACAGCCAGGGCTGCATTAATCCGAAGCCAGGAGCCAGGAGCTTCTTCCAGGTCTCCCACAAGAGTGCAAGGACCCAAGGACTTGGGCCATCTTCTATTGTTTTCCCAGGCCACAGCAGAGATCTGGATTAGAAAAAGAGCAGCTGGGGCTTGAACTCGAGCCCATATGGGATGCCAGCACTGCAGATGGCAGCTTTATGATCTATGCCACAGTGCCAGCCCCCAAGCATGCCTGTTATCCCTATTTCCCTCTGATTCTGATTGTTGCTAGAAGAACACACAGAACTTTTCCTCATTGCAAATGAGAATGGTGAGTCTCAGCTCAAATCAGAATAATTTCTTAATGTGGAAGAGGAAAAACAGAGAGAATACCTAAGTTAGTGTTCATTTTCCTGTTAATTACTAAGAAGGCAAGTATATAAGTTCTCTATCATAAGGTTTATCTTTGTTCCCCTATCTACTTGAGAGGCAGACAGACAGACAGAGCTTTCTATGCTGGCTGACTCTGGAAATGCGCACTATGATCAGAGCTGGGCAAAGCCAAAGTCAGGAATCAATTCAGGTCTTCCACAATAGTGCCAGGAATCCCATCACATGAACCATTACCTCTGCTTCTGTTTGCATTGGCAGGAATATTGGAGTCAAGTGTCAGAACCAGAAATTGGACTCAAGTACTCCAATGTGGGACACAAGCAAATGCTTGCTGAATGCTCTCTCCATGCGAGATAACATTGTCCAAGAAGTGATGTAAGAACAATATACAGATATCAGCAACCAAGGCATTTACAAGCCATGGAATCAGACTTTGTTGAAATAAATGAAAAATTTATTTGTAGCATATTTAGTTCTCCAGAGAAATTAAAACAATGAAGGATATATAACATTAGCATCTGGAAATTCTTAATTGTCTAGAGTCAGAGTCAGCAAATAGATTAGTAAAACCTTAATGTTTACTTCTCTTGGCTATCTCAAATAATAAAACTAAATTAAGCTTCCTTACCCACGACATTGGATTTATCTACTGACTTTAAGTTAGGCTAGTTTAAATGTAAACTTGTTCCAAGTAGTACTATTTAATGATTATCATGCATTTAAAATATGCTATGAAATAATCTCAATGCTTAATTTGTATTAATTCATTTAACCCTCAAAAATAATCTCATAAAGAAAATGAAGCACAGAAATTTAAGTAGCCTAGGCAATGTGACAATGTGACATAGCTTATTAGTAATATAGTGCAACAAAGAAAATAATAAAATCTGAGTTCAAAGCCCACATTCTTGTTAATTTACTTATACCAACCTGGAAAAATATTAGCAACATAAAAGAACACTTAGAAGGATATAAAACACACAAAGATAATATGAATTCAAGAAGATGAGACTTCTGTTTCCAGTAACAATAGGTTAGATAATGAGCATTAAACTTCAAAGAGCAACCAGTATAGCTGGAAAAAATTTAATCATTTGTAGGAAAGCATAAAAGAAGGAGGCATTGTGAAGTAGAGAACTAAGCCACTACTTGGGATCCTGGCATCTCATATCAGAGTGCCAGTTCATACTCCAGGTACTTGGCTTCCAATCCATCTTCCTGTTACTGTATCCTGAAAGGCAATGGATGATATCCCAGTATCTGGGTCCTTGCCACCCACAGAGGGAGCCCAGATGGATTTCCTGATTCCTGGCTTCAGCCTGGGTCAGTACTGGCTGTTGTGGATATTTAGGGAGTGAACCAACAAATGGAAGAAATAAATACTAAAAACAACAACAAAAAAAATAACAACAAAAAACCTACTGCAAACTTATTCAGCCATTTTCTGGAAGAAATGAGATGTTGATACATAAACTAACCACAAAGTCTGTCCTTTTTTTTTTTTTTTTTTGAAACATTTATTTATGTATTCGAAAGTCAGAGTTACACAGAGAGAGGAAAGACAGAGAGAGAGAGGTCTTCCATCCACTGGTTCACTCCCCAGTTGGCCACAATGTCCAGAACTGTGCTAATCTGAAGCCAGGAGCCAGGAACTTCTTCCCGGTCTCCCACGGGGGTGCAGGGGCCTAAGGACTTGGGCCATCTTCTACTGCTTTCCCAGTAGCAGAGAGCAGGATCAGAAGTGGAGCAGCCGGGACTCAAACCAGCGCCCACATGGGATGCTGATACTGCAGGCGGCAGCTTTGTCCACTACTCCACTGTGCCAGCCCCAAGTTTGTCCTTTCTACACAGATTCAGAGATTGGCTGAGAGTCTGAAAGACTGACAGCCATGAAGAGATCATGACAAAAATTAGTCTAGGATCTGTTAAGCAGAGTGGGTATTGTTGAAAAATGTTGGTTAGAGTCCAGAAAGATTGCACCCATAGAATCAGGTGAAAACGTGAGTAGCCAGGCTATTAGAATAATCAGTCTGGAAGCCATTAAAGTAAGGCGGCTCCAGCTCCTGGGATTCCTACCTATGTAAACTGAAGTGCAGCTCAATGTAAATGATGAAATTCTAGGAAAAGAAAACGTAAACTTAACCGATTAGAAACTGCCACTAACCTCTAACTTGGGACTTTCCAATGGAATGATTCAAAAAAATAATTAATTGGACAGCCATTAGATTGTGATAACTCATGCTACATAAGCAAACCAAATTCAGCATAAACAGTAACTGTGACCTTGAGCTTAACCAAATGCTATCAGCCAATACCCTGTTACTTCTGTCACTAGGAAGTTTGCAGTGTTACACCTAAATAAAGCCAATGCCAAGCCACAGCCCATCAGGTCCTATCTTAATTTGCCTCCACAGTTAGCCTATCAAAGCCCCGCTCGCGCTAAAGCAGAGCTCTCTGAATGTATTCTGCTTCAGAGTGCTGCTTAATTCATAAACTATTATTCGCTCAAATAAACTGCTAAATGTAATTTGTCTAAAAGTTTTCTTTAACAAAGATTAACAAAGTTTCCACTTGGATGAAGTATTTTCTTTGCCTTGTTCCCACAATCACCTTATAAAAACCTTTCTCTTGTGTACATTTGGTGGACTCCAAATCACTCGAAGTCTGGAGTTGCCTGATCTATGAATTGCTGTGTACCCAGAAAAACTCCTTAAAATATGAATATTCCACAGTGATTTTTCAGTAAGCCTGAGCAAGGAACTGTTCCTTACTTAAATTCCAAAATTAAGAGCATCCAAGAGTGTTGTAACTCCCCTCTCCATGCACCATTCAGAACAAAAATCCATTCTAGATCTCAAACTATTTCTACAGAGAATCTCCTGAACATGTCTGCTACAGTAAAAATAAGTAAGAATGGAAACCAGGAGGCAATATGAAGGAAACTATGTGTATGGGTCTTAGCTACAGAAGCTGAACCATTATGAGACTTCATGTAATTGTGGGAACTGTACAGTTTTGTAGGGTGTTAGCTTATACCAGAGCTTGAAATGCATACATCTGGCAGTTGGGAAGGGGAGATGAGTGAACAAAACAATCTGAAATTCACAAATGTGAAGGAAATCAATGGACTGGGTTAGCACTATCAATCAACTTGACCAACTTGACATTTATACCTCAATAGAAGAACACACACTATTTTAAAGCATTGATGAATGAAGTATTCAGCCAGACTGTATGGTAAGGTCATAAGCAAATCTAAATACAGTTAAATGGATTGAAATCATACAGAGTCAGTTCTCTGATCACAATAGAACTGAATTAGAAACCAATACAGAAAGTTATCTGGAAAAACTCAAATACCTGGAAAATATATATCAAAATAGATAAAATCACTGGATAAAGTGAGAATATAGAAGGAAACATTTTGAATCAAATGAAAACTAAACTTCAAAATTTGTGTTAGGAGGAATACATTCTAGTTTCTATAGCATATTAGGGGGAGTATAGTTAACAATAATGCTATCCATTTACTATATATGCTATATATGTGTGTCATATAGATAAGTTATATATAACCTGCTCAGATATAGACAGTATAAACAAATCAAATTCCAATGTACATTTAAACAAAATAAGGTACCAGCCTGAATTAAATATTAAAGGCCACTCTTTATTTTTAAAGATTCATTTACTTATTTTAAAGACAAAGTTACAGAGAGGGAGAGACAGAGAAAGAGAGAGAGAATGTTCAACAACTGATTCACTCCCTAGATGGCTGCAACAGCCAGTGCTGGGTCAGGCCAAAGCCAGCAGCAAGGAACCAAGAGCTTCATCCAAGTCTCCGACTTTGGTGGCAGGGACCAAAATACTTGGGCCTCGTTCTGCCACTTATACTAAGCCATTAGTAGCTGAATTGGAAATGGAACAAGAGCCCATATGGCATGCTGGCATCATAGGCAGCAACTTAACCCAATCTGCCACAACTCTGGCCCATAAAAGCCATTCTTCTACCCATAATCACCATTTGGATACTTCAAGAAGAGTCACTATCATATTATCGAGGGAACCATTTTTGTTATTTTGTCACATATTTAATATATAGAGACTACAACAAAGTAGTAATGTATCAACAACACAATATTAAATAATCTCTTCTATTTATTATTTATTGTGTTTACTTTTTCTTTATTCTAGATTATTCTCAATCTCTTTTCTTATTTCAAAGTCATGTTTTCCTCTATCCCAAATAGACATTATCAAATATATTTCAGTACTTTATAGTAGTAATGAATTGGTATCTTTAAATAGTTAATATTTTAAAATTAAAAGGTAAGCTTATTTTAGTGCAAAAATGTGAAATCCATGCATTTTTGATAATATACATTTCCCATGAGCTTTTTTTAGTTTAATTTTTAATTAGTTTTTAACAAATTCAAAGTGCCTTGTAGATAGAATTCTAAGAACCTAATGATATCCCTTTCTCCCTTCTTGCCTCACCCCTCCTCTCCTTTTCCCTTTCTCTTTTTTTAGCTTCTGAGATAACATTTTAAATTTATATTACAGTAAAAAGTCTTAATACTATGCTGAATATGTTAATAAGTAAAAAGAAAACCCTAGCTTAGTGGGAATATAAACAATGGCTATAAACAATAATTGAATGGAAAAAGCTATGTTTTCTATCCTTGTTCTACCACAACAGGTCAGATTACTCTGGTAAATGCAAATTAATTTTCCATTGCCTCAGAATTTTAGAAATCTAACTCTGATGTATTCAAATAAGCTCCCATGGAAACACAGTTATAGTTATTCAATTTCATTTTCTTTCAACAAATTTGCTCCATAAATATCATAAGCAACCATTCAGCTCTCATATTTCAATATCTTGTGGAAAAACATACCTTATTTAAGTATTGAAAATATTCATATTTTATAAAGTGAGAAGAAAAAAATGATAAAATATTTCAGTGGGTCACTTTAACCCCAAACTGTATAAAGACACACACACAAAAAATCAATTTCGATTATTTCAAGCAATAAACAAAGGCACACCTTTTGCTCTATCCAGTGCAATTCACTCTAGTTAACAAGTGTGAATTAATGTTTACTAGTACTGGTTTCCCAATAGGAGTTTTATTCAATTTTTTCAGCATATCTACTAAATGAGCAAAAGTTTTTATTTCCATGAAAGTGATGATCATTCTTTCTATAGTGCAGCTTGTTCAAGTAAAGTGCATGTATTCCCAAGACTAGCTACTTCCTAAAATCTACGTTAATATAAAAAAAAGTATTTGTAGTTAATTTCTTATTTTAATTCAGAATAAGCTACTAAAAAGTGTATGAAACAGTGCTGAAAAATTAGTAGTAGAGGTTGTATATAACCTACTAATACAACTATGCCACACTTACTTGTTATTTTTTTCAGGCTTTTTTATGTCAATAATAGTGAGTTCTTTAGATGGCAACCTGAAATCACCATCTAATTCAACAGAGTGATGAAATGCCTTTTAAGATAAACTTAGTTTTATTTTAAATTCACTAATTATTTGTAGGAAGAATACTGATAAAAAATATATATAAGCCATCTCTTTTTCTCCTAAGTGAGGGGTTAGGGAGTGGGTGTGTTAACAAGCACTAGACAGGCGCCGAGGCTCAACTGGCTAATCCTTCGCCTACAGTGCCGGCACACCAGGTTCTAGTCCCGGTCGGGGCACCAGATTCTGTCCCAGTTGCCCCTCTTCCAAGCCAGCTCTCTGCTATGGCCCGGGGGTGCAGTGGAGAATGGCCCAAGTGCTTGGGCCCTGCACCCCATGGGAGACCAGGAGAAGCACCTGACTCCTGGCTTTGGATCAGCGTGGTGTGCTGGCTGCAGCGCACCAGCCACAGTGGCCATTGGAGGGTGAACCAATGGCATAGGAAGACCTTTCTCTCTTTCTCTCTCTCATTGCCCACTCTGCCTGTCAAAAAAAAAAAAATAGCACTAGACAATTAGAGACACGAAAAGAAAATCTGGAGATATGACCCTATTTCCCTAGTGTGCAACTGTGGAAGAATGACAAATTATGTTTTCTTCTTTACTAATAAAAACGTCTCTTTTCTTCCATACTCATAGTTTATACAGAAAAGCTGAGATCAGATTTGATGCAAGATATCACAATCAATCTGAAAGTTATGATCTCTTAAACAAGGACTTGATTTCTGACATAATACCTCACACAAAATGTTGATGTAGAACATAGCATTTTCTTAGAGACATTTCACTGAGAAAAAAGCATGACTTACTGCCTTAGAGCAAGAGAGACACAAGGCTGCCACCTCACCAAAGGTAGATAATCAATTTTTCACGAAATTATTTTTGTATTATATAATGAGTGAATAAATTGTTGAAACAAATCAAAGCTGTATAATGAGAAAAGGATTATGCCATACAGTCCAAATTAATAATTCAACATAATATGGTATAAAGGCCAGTCAATGGTTAGTTAATATTAATACTTTTGACAGTGCAAAGTGACTTTGCTTAGTGACTTAAATCACACAGAGATCAATGTTTTTAATCCATCTACTCATTCAGTAAGCATCAGGTATGTCTTATGTTCACAAAGCATGCTGGTTGCTGTGGAGAGTGAAGTTGTGACCTGGTGGACATGTGGGCCTGTGATCCTTCATGCCCCATTAGTTTATCCCCTGGGGTTAAAGTTTCTAAGCTGCTTAGGTTTTTGAGGAATTGCTTCGACATTAGTGTCACCATCATAAGATTCCAGCTTCACAGGACTCTTGGCTTCTCACTGAATTAGGTACAGAATGTAATCTTATACAAGTCAGTGTGTATGTGCTAGATTTTATGAAAATTGGACAAAACACATATCATAGGAGGCTAATAACTGTTAGACAAATTTGCCCATAAAACATCTTTTTGCAAATCCCCCATGTTGCCCAATGAATTTATTTGCAACCTCCATATCCTTATTTCTTCTCTGTTCTCTTACATCAGCAATTCTCCCAAGCCAACTCCACAATTCTCAATTGTTTCTTATGAAGTACACATTAGATATTCCCTTTCAGGCCAACCTAAAATTGCAAGGTCTCATCTTTCACAACTTAGAGCTTTTCTAATTGTTTTCTAAACAAAGATTGCTAAGAACCCTGGCAACAAGTATAACTTTTTCATACATCACTAAAAAGAAATGAAAGAAATTTGATTCATTCTATATAGAAGCTTCAATTTAATTACTGTAAAAGATCAACTGTAAATGTATCAATAAAGTAGGTCCTTTTTTTCTCTGAGAGGAGAAAAATACTGTACATATTTTATCTAGAAGAGCTCTTGATCTATCAATATCCTTTGGTAAAGGAGAATAATTAAAAAATATTTCTATGGTGCATCCTCATCCATTTCAAAACACACTATCTAAATTAGTGTTAGGAAAGGAGAAGTCACTAAAATAGGATAAAAGATTTATTACAGGGATCAGAGTTTGCAAATTGGGAATTGAAAATTTCAAATGTAGATTAGTAAAAGAAATAGAGAGTGAAACTTTTGTGATTTTTTACGCTTCGATTCCACAGCTGTGAATCCTTGAGAGAAATGGCACCATACTTTGAATAACCTATAGGAATGGTCATAACAGAAACATAAAACCTGAAGCATTTTGTCTGGAAACAGGCAGTGCATAGAGGTTGGATGGAGAACAAGGATACCATTAAAGGAAGCTGAAAGAGAAATTTGAGTTTCAATAAGAAGAAAAACAATTGCAAAAAAAATAAAAATAAATTTTTGGCTAGCACCATGGCTCACTAGGCTAATCCTCTGCCTGCGGCGCTGGCACACAGGGTTCTAGTCCTGGTCGGAGCATCAGATTCTGTCCCGGTTGCTCCTCTTCCAGTCCAGCTCTCTGCTGTGGCCTGGGAGTGCAGTGGAGGATGGCCCAAGTTCTTGGGCCCTGCACCCCATGGGAAACCAGGCAGCATGCTGGCGATAGCAGCCATTTGGGGGGTGAAGCAATGGAAGGAAGATCTTTCTCTCTCTCTCCTATCTCTCACTGTCTAACTCTGCTGTCAAAAAAAAAAAAAAAGAAAGAAAGAAAGAAAAGAAAAAGAAAAGAAAAGAAAGAAAGAGAAAGAAAAACAATTGCAAAAATCATCACTCAAAATAAGTTGTAAGATATTCAATACACTTATGAAACTAAGGATGTTCATATAATAATGTAATGGGAAAGGGCAAAGCATCAAAAAAGGAATTTTCTGTTTGTAAGAGCAATTCAGAAGTTGCTGTGGAAGAAAATTAATGTGATCTGCAACCTTGGTTTCTTAAGAAGAAAAAAACACTTTCCAATAAGATGTTCAATATCACTAATAATTCAGAAAATGTAAATGAAAACTACAGTGAGATACCAATTCAAGCCCATTTATGATGACTATTATAAAAAAAGGAAAGTAAAAAGTGTTGACAAGGACATAGAGCAACTTACACTGTTAGGCAAGACTAGTGGGAATGTGAAAGTCTGAAGTCACTGTGAAAAACAAAATTACCATACAATTAAGCAATTTCACTTCTACAGTTGTAAGGGGGGGTCTGTGATATGGCATAGCAGGTTAAGTTTCCATATGCAGCTCCAACATCCCAAACGAGTATCAGTTCCTTCATGGCTGCTCCACTTCCAATCCAGCTCCCTGCTAATGTGCCCCACCCCCATGTGGGAGACGCATAAGAAGCTCCTGGCTCCTGTTTTGGAACTGGTCCAGCTCCAACACTTGAGGCAATTTGGGGAGTGAACCAAGCATATGGAAGACCTTTTTCTCTCTCTCTCACTGTCACTGTCTCTCTGTAACTCTGACTTTCAAATAAATAAATCTTCAAGAAAAATATGTAAGAATTGAAAGCAGGGATTCAAACAGATCATTGTATACTCCTGTTAATAGCGGTATCATTCACATTAGATAAAAGGTGAAAATACGTGTGTCCATCAACAGATGAATGGATAATCAAATGCAGAATATACATATAACAGTATGTTACTGAGCCTTAGAAGAATTCAGAATCTGACCCAATCTACAGCATGGATTAACTGAAAACATTATGGCAATTAAAATAAGCTAGACACAGAAGGACAAATATGGTAGAATGCCATTTATATAAATTACTTAGAATATACAAATTCACAGTGACATAAACTACAATAGAGAATTACTATTAGCTGAAGAAAGAGAATAAGGAGTTACTGTTTAAAAGACAGATTTCCTATTTGGAAAAATGGCAACCATCTGAAAAATGGATAGTAGTATTTGTTGCACAACAATGTTAATATATTTATTGCCACTTAGTTGTATACTTAAAAATGTTTAGGGGCTGGCACTGTGGCACAGCAGGTTAAAGCCCTGGCCTGAAGCACCAGCATCGCATGTGGGCGCCAGTTTGAGACCCGGCTGTTCCACTTCTGATCCAGCTCTCTGCTATGGCTTGGGAAAACAGTAAAGATGGTCCAAGTCCTTGGGCCCCTGCACCCGTGGGGAGACCTGGAGGAAGCTCCTGGTTCCTGGCTTCAGATAGGGGCAGCTCTAGCCATTGCGCCCATTTGGGGAGTGAACCATCAGATGGAAGACCTCTCTCTTTCTCTCTCTGCCTCTCCTCTCTCTGTGTAACTCTTACTTTCAAATAAATAAATAAATCTTCAAAAAAAAATAAAAATGAAAATGATGTTTTAAATGGCTAATTTTATGTTATACATGTTTTGCCACAATAAAAATGGTTTTTAAGAAATTATATATGATTATGATTTCTTATATTAAAGAACATTTTTAAATAATGGAATGATGTATGGCCCCAGTTAAATCAGGTAAAAGGGTTACTACATTTTGAATACCACTACTAAAAATAACTATGACCAAAAATCAAGGAATGAGTAAGAATTCAGGAGAATTCTGTTCAAGTAAAAAATAAGTAGTTTAGCTGGAAGTCTCAAGCTAGGGACCACAACATGTTACAAAGAAGTTATTATCTAAAAAAAAAAAAAAAAACAAAATAAAATAAATAAATAAAAATAAATTAAAAAGGGCCGGCGCTGTGGCTTAGTGGGTAAAGCCACCACCCGCAGTGCTGGCATCCCATATGGACACAGATTGAGTCATGGCTGCTCCACTTCCTATCCTGCTCTCTGCTATGGCCTGGGAAAGCAGTGGAAGATGGCCCAAGTTCTTGGGCCCTTGCACCCGTGTGGGAGACCTGGAAGAATCTCCTAGCTCCTGGCTTCGGTTTGGCGCAACTCTGGCTATTGCGGCCAACTGGGGAGTGAACCAATGGATGGAAGACCTCCCTCTCTCTCTCTCTCTCTCTCTCTCTCTCTGCCTCTCTTCTCTCTGTATGACTCTGACTTTCAAATAAATAAATAATCTTAAATATATATATATATATATATGAACAAAGAAGTTATTTTCCCCAAATCACATTAGTAAATAATCATCATTATGATTTTAATGCATTTAGTTAGGTCTAAACACTTTATGTTGCCCAATATAATCTAATTTAAGAATTTAGGACTTGCTTTTATTTCATTATTTATTTTACAGTTTAACTAACCTGAGACAGGACTTTTTAGAGGGTTGTTCTTATAAAAGATAATGTCTTTTTTTTTTTTTTACTGATTCATTGTTTACTTATTCAAATAACTCTGATTTGGGTAATAAGAGAACAATCACCTGGAATCTAGGATTCACAGCCTCTCTTGAAAGCAGAGGTGCATGTGGGACACAACCCAATGAGATGATCAAGGGGTGCCCGGAAAGCACAGGCTTCCTAATATAGGACAATTATGTGCTCTTTTTGGTTAATGCATTTTTCCTGTTAAATGAACAGTGTTAATAAGAATGGAAGTAACTGTGCTTTCCTGCTGCCATAGCCAATCATGAGAATTAATACATACACTCAGCATAGCAGAAAGGAGAGAAAGGCCTGAGAAATCCACAGTATTCTATCATTAATGCACCAACCACACATTGTGTGAACCTTGACTTACTATCTTTGGAGAAATAAAACTCTTATTTTATTATGTTTCACAATTATAGCTCCATAATATGTGGTTGAACCCAATCCTAAAAGAGTCCTGGACCTTTAAATTAACTTTTTAAATCCTACTTAGAGTTATTGCCACTTTTGAAAAGTGCAATAGATAAAGAATTTCTTTAATAAAAAGGCCTCTGATGAAAGATCAAGATAAAAATTCCCCTTGATTCTTTAAAAAAAAGCGAAAGACTCATTATTTGTTTTATGAAGACTCGCCATTTCCATATAATTTTAATAAAAACAATACAGTTGCCAATACTAAAACAAATGAATAAAAGGTAAAATAATAGTAATAATAATATCTGCAATAGGATGGGACAAGAAGAGATCCGATTAGAACATCTGCTTGGCCACTAATGCACCTGCAGCTGAGGCACTGCCCTGTTGTCCATATTATGTCCTTGTCACTCCTCCTACTTCTGAGCACTGAAATACAAGGAGCCTTCACCATGGGCTTCCATGCAAGTTCCTTATCTGAAAACATCACCTATTCCATCACCCAAACACTCCAGGTGAAAAGGAGGTCTAAAGTCGACACTGATGCCTGCCTGATGAGTGACTTCCTGAAAAAGCAGTGATGAAATCCAGACAAGGATTCCTGGATCCTATTGTTTACTACCTTCCTGTGGTTGTGCAGAACAGTATTTCATGAGAAACAATGACCATGGGAAAATTATGTCGATTTTTAATAGTGTAAATTTTGCACACATGTACACATAAGCCCAGAGAAAAGTTTCTAAGTAAGAGGGCATACTATATTGAATGGAATTTGGGTTCATCTTCCTGCAGCCACTAAGGTTGCAATTTCAAGCAATATTAAGATTCACTTAAAAATGGGGTTGACCATGAGGCACAAAAGAAAATAAAGGATTTGAGTCAAGAAATCCTCTAAGTAAGACATCTATGCTATTACTGGAACTCAGATTCCCAAAGAATGCTCTCTGCTGTGAGGTTTCTGAGCGTCAGGGACCAGCTACCTGAGCAACATAGCCTCTGCTTGCTCACCATACAGCTGGATCTTTTGGACTTAATTATTGCACATCTCATGTATGAAAACTCTGTCTTACCCTTGCTGTGGTTGCATGTGTATTTGTAACAAAACACTGAAAGAGCATTGAGGAGATAGGAATGCTCTTTCAATCAAATTTTCAATGGGCTGGTCCTGTGGCATAGTGGATAAAGCCGCCACCTGCAGTGCTGGCATCCCATATGGGCTCCTCTTCCAATCCAGCTCTCAGCTATGGCCTGGGAAAGCAGTGGAAGATAGCACAAGTGCTTGGGCCCCTGCATCCATATAGGAGACCTAGAAGAAGCCCCTGGCTCCTGGCTTCGGATTGGCCCAGCTCCTGCTGTTACAGCCATTTGGGGAGTGAACCAGTGGATGGAAGAACTAACTCTGCCTTTCAAATAAATAAGTAAATCTTTAAAAGAAAAAAAGAAAATTTCCAAAATAAACATAACTCTCCTCTTAATTCACATAATAGGCTTTGAGGATAGAGATCACTTCTCCATTCATAGAAATTCTACCCTGACTCCAAATTCAATCTCTCACCTCAATGCATGCCTCAGTCATTTTTTATATCAGAATGTTTATTATCAAGTACCTCTCTGCCCTAAACATACCAGAAAATTCTCCTATCTTAAAAACATCTTCCGTTAGTGTTACAAGATCGTGGCAGCTTTTCACCTTGTTCTCGCCCACATTTTATGCTCAGAATCCTTGAAAGATCAGGCTCTTCTCTCAGTGTTTGATTCCTCGCCATTCAACAAAAACTTAATGCTTTGCAGTCTGGTATCCACCCCCACAATTGCTAAAACTGTGTTTTCAAATGTCACTAAAAGCAACATATCCCCTTCCCTGAGCCTCACTAACTCACTCTATATATGCTAATCTCCTTGTCCTCAACAGCTCCACGTTTTCCTCTCAATCCTTAAACATACATATTCCCAAAGTTTAATTATCACCCATCTCTTTTTTTACAATTTTCCTTTCAAATTTCAAAGTCCATGATAACGTTAGGGAATACTGTTCAGAAGACTCCTACACAGCTTTGTGTAGCCTGACATTCCCCTGTTCAAATCTTAGACACACATGTCCAGCACCCTGTAGGAATCGCACAAGAAATACCTCACATTCATGGGGCCATGAATTGGCCCACCAGTTAAAATATCATTTAGGATGCCGATTGTCACAGAAGAGTGCCTGGATTTGACTCTTGGCTCCAGCTGCTGACTCGGACCTTTGGAGATAGTAATGAGGCCTCAAGTAACTGGGTTCCTGGTGCCCAAAGGGGAGACCTGGAATGAGTTCCCAGCTATGAACTCCTGATTTCCATTGCTGTTTTCAGGCATTTGGGGAGTAAATCAACGGATGGGATTCCCACCCCCATCTCTATCTCCATATCTCTGTCTGTCTCTCTGTCTCTCCCTTTCTCCCTCCCCTCTCAAGTTAATTATTAATTAATAAAATTTCAAATTCGATGTATCACAAAAAAACTTCAACTCCTCAACTTTTTTTAAAAAAATATTTTATTTTTATTTATTTAAAAGACAGAGTTACAGAGAGAGGTGGAGACAACGAGAGAGGTCTTCCATCTGCTGGTTCACTCCCCAAATGGCTGCAATGGCCGGAACTGTGTGGATCCAAACCTAGGTGCCAGGAGCTTCTTCTGGGTCTCCCACGTGGGTGCAGGGGCTCAAGGACTTATGCTATCCTCCACTGCCTTCCCAGGCCATAGCAAAGAGCTGGATCAGAAGAGAAGCAGCTGGGACTAGAACAGGCACCCATATAGGATGCCAGTGCTTCAGGCCAGGGCTTTACCCACTGAGCCACAGTGCCAGTCCCAGCCTCCACTTTTAGATAGATGTTTGATTTCTATACTAATGAATGAAATGTAACATGCTCTTAAATATGCAGCACAACTTCTTGCAGGTATCACTGAGTTAGCCCTGAGTCTCAGGGATATTTCTTCTGATGTACGTGTTATAGGTTCTTTCCATTTCCACTGTTAGGCACACACCAATCAGACCTCCTTTACCTCACAGCTGAGACACTGAACTTTCCAATGCAGGCTCACCATTACTTGATTGCCCCTTCTGGTGGAGCAGATCCAGCTAGGCTACATCCCTGTTAAAAAAAATTCTCAAGCTCCATCTTCGCTCACCTGCATAGCTTTATTTTACCTTCCTGATACCACCTGTAAATTTCAAACAAATGTCACTATTTCCTGGATTTTGAATATGACCTGGACATTCTCTCTTCAATCGTTTATTTACTTAGCATATAATTCTATCCAAACTCTGCCTATCACAGAACATTTGTCTTTAAAGATCCATATCAAAAGTTACCAGCTTTGGCCAGTGCCACACTTGGCTAATCCTCCGCCTGCGGTGCCAGCACACTGGGTTCTAGTCCCGGTTGGGGCGCCGGATTCTGTCCCAGTTGCTCCTCTTCCAGTCCAGCTCTCTGCTGTGGCCTGGGAGTGCAGTGGAGGATGGCCCAAGTGCTTGGGCCCTGCACCCACTTGGGAGACCAGAAGAAGCACCTGGCTCCTGGCTTTGGATTGGTGCAGTACGCAGGCTGTAGCGGCCATTTGGGGGTTGAACCAACGGAAGGAAGACCTTTCTGTTTCTCTCTCTTTCTCACTGTCTAACTCTGCCCTTCCAAAAAAAAAAAAAAAAAAAAAAAAAAAAAGTCATCAGCTTCTTAAAGCTTTCTTTACTGCCCCAATCTAAAGTCATCTTTCCTTCTCTGAGCTGTTTGTGCTTTTCAGCTTCCTATATCTAGGAATTTTTGTAACTTTTTTTTTTCATTTTTATTTGCTTATCCCATTTCAATCTACAAGGAACTTTCCATGTGTTACCCTATCTTCATTTGGTGAAAAGAATACAGGTTCAGAGTCAGTCAGACCTTTATTTGAATATTTTCTCTATTAGTGAGTGGTTTAGCCCATTAGAATCTAGGTCGTGAGGGTTTTTAACCTGTGTTAATCCAGGTTCTTGACTCCCAGGGGGACAGAA
Organism: Sylvilagus floridanus; assembly: GCA_949820135.1. Lineage (NCBI taxonomy): Eukaryota > Metazoa > Chordata > Mammalia > Lagomorpha > Leporidae > Sylvilagus > Sylvilagus floridanus. The sequence continues at coordinate 34,689,963 of OX463224.1, forward strand.
ATGTTAAGTGGAGGCTGGTGTGTGAAAATAGGAACTGACAGGCCAGCGCTGTGGTGTAGTGGGTAAAGCCACCGCCTGCAGTGCCGGCATCCCATGTGGGCCCGGGTTCGGGTCCTGGCTGCACTACTTCCAATCCAGCTCTCTGCTATGGCCTGAGAAAGCAGTCCTTAGGCCCCTGCACTCGCGTGGGAGACCTGGAAGAAGCTCCTGGCCAACTGAGGAGTGAACCGGTGGATGGAAGACTCCCCCCACCCCGCTTCCCCTCCCGCCCCGTCTCTGCTTCTCCTTCTCTCTCTGTGTAACAACGACTTTCAAATAAATAAATCAATCTTTTAATAAAGAAACAGGAACCAAGTTTACTTGGCAGTGAGAGAATAAATGTATGCTCACACATTTTTACGGCTGCCACACACAGAAACACCCAACATGAGTGGGCCAAAGAATTTCCCGGAAACGCGAGAAAGGGGTGGGGAAACAAACCTGAAAGCAGTAGCTCTAACTGGGAAAGTCCGTCCGAGAGCAGATCAGAAGATTGGGAGAGAGCCCAGACTGGTCTGTGGCGGAAAACGCGCAAACGAGAGCTGTAAGTCTGAGTGAACTCTGGAGCAGAAACGGCGCAGAAGGCAGTCGTACTTCCACGCGGGGTCTCCTCGGCAGAAAGAGCTCTCTTCTCCGCTCTTCCAACTCTTTATGAGGAAGGAGGAGCTGCCGCTGTTGTACCTCAGATGAGATGAGGCCTTAGCATGCATGCGTACTGGAGCGACGTGCCACAGGTGCATACTGGGAAGGTGGATGTGTTAAAGAGATAGCGTTACATTTCAGGGGTACGATAATCCCAGTACACTTAACCTTTAAGTAGTTACACTGTATTCGTTGTATGAATGAGTAGAGAAGGAATCCTCAGTAGAAGAGAGCATCCAAGGAGTGGGTGTCTGATCTAGCACCTAAGACAGTAGTTAAGGGGCCAGCACTGTGGCATAGCAGGCTAAGCCTCTCCCTATGCAGCCAGCATCCCATATGAGTGCCAAGTCGCAGCCAGCTGCTCTCTTCCAAGCCAGCTCTTTGCTATGGCTTGGGAAAGCAGTTGAAGATGGCCCAAGTGCCTGGGCCCCTGCACCCATATGGGAGACCTGGAAGAAGCTCCTGGCTCCTGACTTCGGATTGGCTCAGCTCTGCGCGTTGTGGCTATTTGGGGAATGAACAGTGGATAGAAGACCTCTCTTCCTGTCTCTCTAACTATACCACTCGAATAAATACATAAAATCTTAAAAAAAAAAAAAAAAGACGAAGAAGCAAAAGCCATATATGTGTATACTAATTTTAAAAGAAGAAACTGGTTAAGGGAAACAAAAACAAAAACACTGGTTAACACACACACACATCCTCAGGTTTGCTTCCCAGCTCTAGTTCCTGGTCCCAGCTCCCTGGTAATATGCCTCCTGGGAGACACAGTGATGGCCCAGGTACTTCAGTCTCTGCCATCTTTGTGGGAGATTGGGATTGAATTCCCTGCTCCTCACTTCAGCCTGGCCCAGTCCCTGCTGCTGTGGGCATGTAAGGAGTGAACCAGCAAACAGACCATATATCTCTGTTTCTATATACCATTTGAATAAATAAAATAATTTTAAAAATTAAACAGGATGAAAAATGAACTGATATATTGGGGAATTTGTTTCTTGTTTGTTTCTAATTTATTTATTTATTTTCTAAAGGTATTGATTAATACACTAGATTCTAATGGTCACAGCAAATGCATGATAATTACTACAACACAATCCTCATTAATTCTCATTTTAATCTGATATTTCTACAAAGAGAATAGATTCAATGTAGTTCATAGACACAATTCCAAAAATATATAGTTCCCACTCTCCCTCCCTCCACCTTCCTTCATTTCTTTCCTTCTTTTCTCCTTTCTTTTTTTAATTTTTGAGATAACCTATATTTAATTCATATTAAAGGCTTAATGCTCCACTAAACAAAGAGTTCAAGAAGTATAAAATAAGAAGACAATATTCAACAGGAATATAGACAAGGACTCTGAACAACAATCGAGTGAAAAAGGTCTATTTCACTCCTCTAGTAATTTATAGCAAAATAATTGCACATCGCCAAAACTATAGTAGTACGTCATTCTTAACCATTGGCTTGACCAACATATAAAACAGTTTTTGATTGTTTTTTAAAGATATATTCACTTATTTGAAAGGCAGAGTTACAGATATAGAGGGAGAGACAGAGAGAGTGATCCTCCATCTGCAACATCACTCCCCAAATGGCCACAATGGCCAGTGCTAGACCAAGCCAAAGCCAGGAGCTTCTTCCAGATCTTGCAAATGAGTGCTGGGGCCCAAGCATTTGGGCTATCTTCTGCTATTTTCTCAGGTGAACTAGCAGGGAGCTAGATAGAAGTGGAGCAGCTGGGGATGGGCAGGGTGTGAGGGTGGACCAGCATTGTGGTATAATGGGTTAAGCCTCTGCCTAGAAAGCCAGCTTCCCATATGGGCACAGGTTCCAGTGGTTTGAGTCCAGTCTGCTCCACTTCCAAGCCAGCTCCCTGCTAATGCACCTGGGAAAGAAGCAGAAAGTGGCCCAAGTCCTCAGCCCCTGCACCCATGTGGAAGACCTTGATGAAGCTCCTGGCTCATGGCTTTGGGCTGTCCAAACTCTGGCTTTGTGACCATCTGGGGAGTGAACCAGCAGATGAATAATCTCTCACTCCCTATCTCTCCACCCTCTCTGTAACTCTGCCTTTGAAGTAAATAAAATAAACCTTTAAAAAATGTGGAGTAGCCAGGACATGAACAGGTACCCATGTAGGTTGCTGTGTCATAGGTGGCAATTTAACTTAATGAGCCACAACACAGGATCCTAAAACAAAGTATAATAAAACCATATTTGCAGTAATATTTATACACACAGACATTTGTTTCATTTTATTTTGCTTTTCACTTTTTTTTCTTTTTAAACTTTTCGCTCCCACAAGTAAGGAATACATGCAGTATTAGTCTTTCTGTGTTCAGCTTATTTTACTCAACAAGCCATTTTGATACAAATGGTAGAATTTCATTGTTTTTTTTAACAGCTAAATAATATTGCACTGTATATGTTGCACATTTTCTTTATCCATTCATCTGATGATGGACACCTTGCTTGATTCTTTATTTTGGCTATTGTGAACAGTCCTGCTATAAATGTGATAGTACAGGTATCTCCTTGTTGCAATATGTTCATGTCTTTAAGATGCATAGCAGTAGTAGGATTGTTAGATCATATGGCAAGTATATTTCTGGTTTTTAAAGAAATCATATTGTTTCCACAGTGGCTGGACTAATTTACATTCTCAGCAACAGTGTGTATAAACATGGGGAATTAGTATTTTAAATGAAACTCTGAAAACACCCCCTTGCATTCTTACATGCTTGGAAACTAAGAATCTACTAGTAGCCAATTGTTGTATCTTGTTCCCCACTTAAACCTGTGTTTATTAAGATTCATTCTTAATTATTTGAAAGTCAGAATTATGGAGAAATAGATAGGGAGATACAGAGAGAAAGAGATCTTCCAACCACTGGTTAACTCCCCAAATGACTGCAACAAGCCAGGAGCCAATAATTCCGCCTAGGCCTAACCTATGGGTAACAAGGGCCTAACCACTTGGGCCATCTTCTGCTGCTTTGCCAAGTGCATTAGTAGGAAGCTGGATCAGAATCGGAGCAACCAGGGTGAAGCAACAGTCTATAGGTGATGTCGGCGTCTCAGGTAGAAGTTTAACCCTAAGCATCACCATGCCAGCCCCCAAAGTTAGTTTTAAATTAGAATTTTGTTAGACCAAGGACAGATATTCTACATATAGTATTCTCTCTTTCCCATCTCCCATTCACTCTTTGGTTTTCATCTAGCCTTAAATCAAGGACAATACTGAATAATAATTAAATGAAACAAAATAGTGAATTTAAGGAAAGAAAAAGACTAAAGAATAAGAATCCCAGTTTCAAATAACTTTTTCATTTTTTAGAACAAAAACTTCGAGAACTCAATGGTAGGGGTCATGTGGCAGTGCTCCCTTGCTCATAAGGACTTTCTCTTTTCCCAGTTTCCACCCTGATAACACTCTGTAGGGATCTCGAACAAGGAAAATCCCTTAACTGTGGAGCTTCAGCCTCATTATCTAAAATGCATTAATAATGTTACCTGCCTCACTAGATTTCCAAGAAAAAAGGAGACAGCTAGATAAGATCCTTAGCACAAACCTTGGCTTTGTGTTGTTGCAGCTTTGCATTAGTTAGGAGCAAATAACAAACTCCTTGTGCATAAAGCTTTTTTTTTTAATGAAAATTTTGAACGTTCTACAGTCTAGCACTGTCTCTTACACATAAAAGCTTCTCCGTCAATACTTTATTATTGATTAATCAGTCTGTGGGGTTGGAGAGCAGAGAGCAATACATTAGAATTACCTGGAGAGATTTTTAAAAATGCCTATGTCAATTCCCACTAGTAGACATGTTGATTCAGTCAGTTTGGGTTAAAATGTAAACTCTCTTCATTCCAATATTCCCCAGGTGATAATTCCAGCCACTACTGTTGGGGAGTTATTGGCCTAAATTGCGGGGCATGAGCGCGGCCGTGGCGTGGCCAGGCCAGGCCCGGGGGCTCCGCATGCGCAGCTGCCCCCCCCCAGGTGCCCGAGCTGTGTGGAACGGAGCCGCGCGGAGCCAAGCCCGTGAACTAACCTGAGCCAGGGCCCGCGGAGCCAGCTGGCGGGTGTGTGGGGGGGGGGGTATGGCAGCGCAGGGAGGGACCTGGCGCGTGCGCACGTGGCCCCGGCCACCATCATGGCAGACAGCGACCCCACGGAGTGCGCAGCAGTGGCGGCTCCGGCCCCTGGACCGTTCGGTGCCAAGGAGGGGTCAACATGGAGCACGCCTAGCTCCAGGAGGCGCAGGACTGGCTGCAACGCCTGCAGGAAGACTTCATCTACAGCCTGCAGGCTCTGGAGGAGCGGGACTATGGGCTGGAGCGTGTGCACAGCTGCCGCCATGATGCCGCTGTGCCCAGGGCCGGCCATGAACAAGCTGCTGTCGCGCGAGGAGGGGGAGTGGATCCTGGAGTAGCTCGCGCAGCCGCCACAGCCCCCCTCCTCCCAGCAAGAGGACTGTTGGGAACCAGACAGAGAAGGACCAGGCTGCCAACGATGATGCCAGCAGCCTCCTCTGCAGCGGTCCCTGCGAGAGGGGCAAAGAAGATGGCAATCCAGAGGAAGTAAGATGGGCGGAACTCAAAAGCTAATTGGCTACGCAACATCAGAGGAGGTAACAAAACTAGTAACAAGTGTATAGACATATGGCTAGTCCTATAGAAATTCCCATAAAGTGATCTTTAAGTAATTGGTTGGTCCTTAGCCCTGCCCCAATGACTCTGCAGTTTTGTGCTATAAAAGGAAACCCTGCTTCGACTGGGCTCCACACCGCGCCTGATTGTCCCCCGGGTTTGGGGAAGGCTGAGTGGCGGGTGGTGCACTTTCCCCTCCTCGGTCAAGGCAAGCTGTGGACAGCCTGCCTAATTCTCCGGTGGTGGTGAGGAACAGTCACCGCACTAAATCAGTCAGCCTGTTTCTGAAGCAGAATCACTGCTGACTCTATAATGTGCATGTGTTTTTCACCTCATTCCCATCCTTTTCTTTTAAGTCTTCAACCTCTCATTATGCCCTGGCAATACAATGAATAACCCATGCTTATCTCAGGCATTGTCTTCCTACACTTATCTATGAAGTACATTTCTCCAAGAATAAGAGCATATTCCAGCAAATCTCATTGATATCAAAGACCACAATTTTATTTAAAAAAAAAAAAAAAACAATTTACCAGAGATCCAGTGTAAGCTAAGCATTTTCTAAGTGTATTAATCAGGAGAAAGAATTTGAACAGGCAATGTTTAACATAAAGAAATATTAACAATTTAAAGGGATCACCTACTTAAGGGGAGAAAAAAGAACTCTAAGGAACCTGAGGCAGAAAGAACTGTGCAAAGATCAGAAGGCAGGCTGGTTTATGTAGGAAATATTTTCAAATTTTAATAAGAATCTGTAACTTGGAAAATCAGTGGTATCTTGGTGCATATAAAGTAAATAATCTTACCAGAAAATGGCCCATATTTTACATTGTTAAATCATATCCAGAACACTCATGCAAACCTTCAGTAAAAATAATGTTTTCACTCAAATGTCATAATTTCATGTTGAATTTTTGCTATTTGTTTTTAGCTGCTGATGATATTATCTATAGAATTTGAGCATCCCCTATTTCAAAGTTACAATACTGTCATATCCATCATATATATGGAGTATATAGATTTCTTTAAGAGAAGATATATATATATATATATATATATATATATATTTAGCTAAAGGAATGACTCATTTTAGCTGTGTCACTTTAATAGGTGGATAAAAGTCAATAAACATTTATGAAGATCATAATATGGGAAAATGATGTATGAATTTATACTGACTAACTTAGGTTTCAGTTGAATGACATGAACAAAAAGCAGTAAGCCATTCCATCAGTCAAATAATGTTTTCCCATTTTATAATCAATTTCTTATTTCCTATAACTCATAGTAAGTTTCCTAAATGTTTGTAAACAAATTAAACTGTGCTAACCATTATTTAACTTGATTTTTTAAACCCTAATTGCATCACTAGCAAAAGTCAATTTTTCGCTGTGCTCAAGTTAAATTAACTGCGCTTGACTGGTTATATTTTCAGAAAAGCAAAACAAGTTTAAAATTGTTGCTGTGGAGATGAGAAAAATCTCCTAATTTGTTTTGTCAGAGCTTTCAGCATTGTGTTAAAATTAAGAAGTATAGTAATTAGCCTTCATTTCTGTAAGAATTATTGCCAATTTCCTGTACAATTCTGTCTCAATATCTAGTGCCATATTAATGCCAGTTTAGAGAATTAAATTTTAAAACTGTAAAGACAGTTGTCAAATATGGAGTTCTGGTAAAAAAAAATCACAAGGTTTATGATAGATAATAAATATTTTTACCCATTGTTTAAATTTTCTTAAGGAGTAACTAAATTCTTTAAATTTCTTTTATTATTATTTCTAAATACTGTAACATCTTATTCATAATAATTTACAAGGAGCTTTTATATTCAAAACTTTATTTCATCAACACAAAAATCCCAAATGATAAGTTTTATTTTTCCATTTTACAGACGTTAGTATGAATCACAAGATAAACACCAGTTTCTATATTTTTATGTTTATGCTTGTTTTATTTTAATTGACAAATTACTGTACTTTTTATGAAGCACATATGATTTAATACATGTAGGCAATGTGAGATGATCAGATCATGTTGGTGAATATATACTTCACCTCAAATACTTGCCATTTCTTTGTAGCAAGACAATTTCATATCTATTCTTTTAGATATTTTGAATATACAATATATTATTAATGACAATCAATAAAACCTATTCCTCCTGTCTAATGGAAATTTTATACTTTTTCCCTATCATCCCCACCAATCTCTGGTAATCACCATTCTGCTCTTTATTTTTATAGCATCAGTATGTTTTAGGTTCCATGTAACCTAGGATTTTTGATTCATGTTCCTCCATGATTTTTTCTTGCATTCTTCAGTTACATTCTTATTAATAGATCTTTCAAAAGTATAGATTTTATAAAGCATTTCACTTTGAATATCAAAGTTATTTCATGCTTTTTGATAACTGGTAAAGAGATAAATCCAAATTAGTTATAGATTTTAGTATAATAATCTAAAGTACATATGGAGACATATACTGAAATATGCAATTAAAAGATGTAATTCTTTCTCCCAGCAGTGTAGTTACAGCAAAAACAATAATGGCAGTATACTGGTGGAGGCCATGAGCAGTGTATGCAAAGGCCTTTGCATTGTGGCTAGCCAATTCATGGTTCTGGAATGGACTTGGTAATCCTTCCTTGATAGGTTGATATTTAGGGATAATCATGAATAACTATTACTAGATATCCAAGTGAAGATATGGAAAAAGAATTTCTGAGACAGCATGCCAGAAAACAGAGGCAAAAAGGCACACAATTGCATGTTTTGTTCCTGTGCTTAAATATATTTTTGATGCCTAGAAAGTAGAATTCAGGTGGGAATTTCGCAGGAGAACAAGAGACAATTGAGACCAGGTCATTAGTTTCAATGCATCAGGCTCCAGAGAATGAACTTTATTTTCTGGGCCATCCCTAGTGTGTTTGTTTGTGATTAAATATCATAGAGCTTAGGTACTTGAAAGTGGAATTTATTTTTAATTGGTTATTGATGTTTATTTAAAAATGTACTTTATTTCTACGTTCTAAAATTATAAACAACCAATATATTTAAAACAAAAGAACAGCTCACAATATTTCCATTTTCCAAACAGCTGTGCATTCTCAAATTTTTCAATATATTTTCAACACATTTCTGTAAGAGTCTGTCTATCTCCATCTATCCATCTATCTGTCTACCTACATATCTATTCATCCATCCATCCATCCATCCATCCATCCATTTCTCTATCATCAATGTAAAAAAGATCAGTTAACTATTGGTTATACAACTTTTTACTTAATTGATTGTGAACATTTACCCACTCTCTATTTCATTCTCTTCAGAGGGTGCTAATATTAAATTAGGTAACTGTATTCTGATCCAACAATTTATCCATCCTGATCATGAATATTATGATTGTTTCTGCCTTTGCTATTATGGAATTATTTTTATAAACATCCACTTGCATTGGCATATATCAATGCATGTAAGTTTGAAATAAATTCTGAGCTGTGGCATTATAAATCGAAAGCTCTACTCATTTTTAATTTTGATTAAAATGTTGCCTAATTTGTCTCTACTTAGTTCTGTGAATTTCACTGTGCGTTGATATTTCAAATGATCAATAAATATATTCTGTGTAGTTCTGAGCCAAAGATCAAATATGCTATTATATATACAGTAATAATAGATGGCATTTTTATAGCACTTTTGTATTTACTGATGTTTTCACACATTAATAATGGAATGACAGCCAAACAAATATTCTAACTGAAAGAGAGAAAATTCTTTGTGCTTTTTTTTTCATTTTCTTTTTACAGATAAAGAAGTCTAGACTTTTCAATTGAAATGAAATTCTGATATAAATCTATGGTATTGTTTGCATCACACTGCCTCAAACACAAATCACATAGTTGGAGTTGCTCACGTTTCTCTTACACTCTAAAAATATCACTGACAAATTGGTATGAGTCATTGTTTAAAAACTACCAAATGCATATAGACTCAAAATATGAAACTATAATGAAAGTAAAGCTGATTTTAAATATCAGCCTTTTGGAGATAAAACTTTTATCTGATATTAAAACATTATAAAACCTCATACATATTTGCTTTTTTTTTTTTTTTTTTTGACAGGCAGAGTGGACAGTGAGAGAGAGAGAGAGAGACAGAGAGAAAGGTCTTCCTTTGCCGTTGGTTCAACCTCCAATGGCCGCCATGGCCAGCATGCTGTGGCCAGCTCACCACACTGATCCGAAGGCAGGAGCCAGGTGCTTCTCCTGGTCTCCCATGGGGTGCAGGGCCCAAGCACTTGGGCCATCCTCCACTGCACTCCCGGCCCACAGCAGAGAGCTGGACTGGAAGAGGGGCAATAGGGACAGAATCTGGCATCTTTGCATTTATTCTAAAGGATAAATTATTTTTCTCTCACATTATCTTTTTATCCCCTTGTAGTATCTAAATTTTCCACAAAAACATGCATAATTTTTGCAACAAGAGTAGCTATGTTTTATCATAAGCTGTATTGAGATATAATATGAATATAATGAAATGCAACTATCTTATATGCACGTTTTGATAAGTTTTGATAAACATATTGTACATTCTGTGACCAGCACTCCTATCTCAATATAGACTATTTTTATCACCCCAAAGTTTCCCTTCTGCAAACTCTGGAAAATAACCCTGTGCCCTCAACTCCAAGCACCACCTATTGACCATTGTCACCGTGGGTTAGAGTGTTCTTTTCTAGATATTCAATTAAGTGGAATTATACAATGAAATTGTAGGTCTACTTTTGTTTCTATTTTGATTTGTTTTTATAATCAGTGTAGTATTTATGAGATTCATTCAAGTTTTTGTACATATGATTATGTTCCTCCTTCTTATTGCTTAGTAACATTCCATTACTTGAATAAAACATAACAAGTTTATTAATCCACCTGCTGATTGGGGTTAGAGTTTTTTATAGTCTACCTTGACACATTGTTAATAAGGAGTTAAATGTATTCACATGCAAATCATTTATAAAGACCACATTGCTTTAATTTTCTTATAAACTACAACAAATGGAATTTCTGGGTTATATTGTATATGTAGGTTTAACTTTATAAAAAATGAACAAATTCCATTTTATACTCCGGTCATCAATATGTAAGCATTCTAGTTGGTACAAAACCTGGACAAAACTTAATGTTGTCAGTGCTATTAATCTTAACCATTCTTGTGGATGTGTGGTGATATTTCATTGCTATAATTATTAGAATTATTAATTTTCATTATATGTGACTGATGATTTTTAGCACATTTTCTTGTGTTTATTGGCACTTTGTGTATCTTATTTTATCATGTGTCTGTCAAATCCTATGCACATTTTAAAAATGCACAATTTATCAACTATTAAGTTCTATGAGTTATTTCTGTATAAAAGCCCTTTTCCTGATATATGTATTATAAATATTTTCTTCAGGTTTCTTGTTTGCCTTTTCATTTTCTTAACATTACTTTTGGGAGAGCAGACATTTCTAATTTTGAGGATGTCCAATTAGCTCGTTTTTAAATTTATAATTAGTGCTTTCAGAATCCTATGTAGGAAATTTTTGCTAAATACACCGAAGGACCAAAGACGTACAGAACAGACTGTTTTTCCAAAATACACTTCTTGCTATCATGGAGGGATTCAGGAGGATTGTTGCCTACGTGTAGATAGCTGCATATTCTAATTTGTCCAACAGAGTCCTGATTTAAGTTTGTTATCTCATAATAAGTATTAATAATTCCTTTTCACTCTTACAGGTAAATTGGTTTAAATGGTAAAATATGTCACATTACTGTATTCCCTGACTTTTCTGTCCCTTTTATGTCTTTGGTGGTGACATTAAATATCCCCTTGAAAAAATGTGTTGAATAATATTTAAAGCTCTACTTTAGGTTTTTTGAGGAAAGACATTCCTAACTATTGAAATATGAGATGAATCACGTCTAGTACATCATAATCCAAAATTTTTTCTTTTTTAAAAAAGATTAATTTTATTTATTTGAAAGACAGAGTTACAGGGAGACATAGAGACAGAGAGAGAGATCTTCCATCCACCGGTTCACTCTCCAGATGGCCGCAATGGCCAGATCTGTGCTGATCTGAAGCCAAGAGCCAGGAGCCTCCTCTGGGTCTCCCATATGGGTGCAGGGGCCCGAGGATTTGGGCCATCTTCTACTCCTTTCCCAGGCCATAGCAAAGAGCTGGATTAGAAGAGGAGCAGCCAGTAATAGAACCGGCACCAAATGGGTTGCCAGCACCTCAGGCCAGGGCTTTAACCAGCTGCGCCACAGCGCCGCCACCCCCCCCCCAAATTTTTTTCTTACAATAAATATATTAGAATATCATGTGACATTTTTCAGAGGTAGACCTTTCTTTGTGTGCCTCTAAATACCAATCTAACTATGTTTGTATATGCAAGAATAAGAAAGAAAGATTTGAAAAAACTGCATGGAAAGATAAAAAAATGAAACTAAAGATCAAAATATCCAAATCCATGAAAACTGTGAAAGTTAATTACATGCAGAATCTTCAAAAAGAAAAGCTTATGGGAATACATATTATGGGTTTGGCATAGTGATTAAGTTGCTGCTTAAAATGCCCATTTCCCATATCAAAATTCCTGGTTCAATTGCTGGCTCTATTGCTGATTCCAACTATCTGCTAGTATGCAACCTCAGAAGCAACAATGATGGCTCAAATATCTGGGCTCCTGTCAGAAATCCAGATTGAGTTCCTGACTCCTAACTCCAGCCTGGCCCAGCCTTGTGGCTGAAGGCATTTGAGGAGTGAACCTGTGGTATAAGATCTCTGTCTGTCTCTCTGCAACTCAAAACAAAGAAACAAAACATTCTTTTTTAATAGATTCCAAATATTTTCACACCAAAATAACACGTCTCTTAATCCACTTTCCGTAAGCTTTCGGAAGTATTCTTGTACAACAATAGAGATTTTGAGTATGCAATTAAGTTAAGGTTCTGGAGCTGAGGATACTATCAGGAATGTGTTTGTCAATTACTAGACTACTAGATGTATTCTTAGTGTCCTAACAAAAGGAAGGCAGAACAGGTGTGACTGCAGAAGAGAAAGGAGATGGGGAAATCGAGCGAGAGGTCTGAGTGATGTCAGGAAGATCCCCAGCCGAGGAAAGCAGGGGCCTTCCTGAAGCGAGCAAAGCTGAGGAAATGGATTTTCCTCCCGAGCCTCCAGAGGAACCAACCCTGCTGACAGCTTGATGTGAGCAGAGGGAAAGTGGCCTTGGACTTCTGGCATCCAGAACTGCTTGTGGCGTACACAGAATTTATATAAGTGACAATAACAGTACAAAAGTTATGAGAGGCAAACTAAAAATATTATAATATTATAAGTATTGCAAACTATAAATGTAGGTATTGCATACTATGAGTAAAATGGTGTTTTGAGAAGGAAGATTGTGATAAGTTACAAACATCCAAGGGCACCTCATAAAGTCCATGGAAAATGGAATTTTTTTTAATAATGCTTTTATTTAAAGAATATAAATTTCCAAAATACAGCTTATAGATTACAATGGCTTCCCCCCCATAAATTCCCTCCCACCCGCAACCCTCCCCTTTCCCACTCCCTCTCCCCTTGCTTCACATCAAGATTCATTTTCAATTCTCTTTATATACAGAAGATCAATTTACTATATATTAAGTAAAGATTTCAACAGTTTGCCCTCACATAGCAACACAAAGTGAAAAATACTGTTGGAGTACTAGTTATAGTATTAATTCACAATGTATAGCACATTAAGGACAGAGATCCTACATGATATATTTTTTTAAATTGATTAATTTTCTATGCAATTTCCAACTTAACACCAAGATTTTTTTTCATTTTTAATTATCTATATACAGAAGATTGATTCAGTATATACTAAGTAAAGATTTCATCAGTTTGCACCCACACAGAAACACAAAGTGTAAAATACTATTTCAGTGCTAGTTATAGCATTACTTCACATTGGACAACACATTAAGGACAGAGATCCTACATGAGAAGTAAGTACACAGTGACTCCTGATATTGATTTAACAATGTGACACTCTTGTTTATGGCGTCAGTAATCTCCCTAGGCTCTAGTCATGAGTTGCCGAGGCTATGGAAGCCTTTAGGGTTTGCCGACTTCAATCTTATTCCGACAGGTCATAGTCAAAGTGGAGGTTCTCTCCTCCCTTCAGAGAAAGGTACCTCCTTCTTTGATGGCCCCGTTCGTTCCACTGGGATCTCACTCGCAGAGATCTTTCATTTAGGTCTTCTTTTTTTTCCAGAGTGTCTTGGCTTTCCATGCCTAGAATATTCTCATGGGCTCTTGAGCCAGATCTGAATGCCTTAAGGGCTGATTCTGAGGCCAGAGAGCTATTTAGGACATCTGCCATTCTATGAGTCTGCTGTGTATCTCGCTTACCATGTTGGATCATTCTCTCCCTTTTTGATTCTATCAGTTAGTATTAGCAGACACTAGTCTTGTTTGTGTGATCAGTTTGACTCTTAGACCTAGGATTTTTGTGGTACAAAATTTTTGTTATTCGTGCATATGAGGGGTCTTTAAGCAATTCATATAGTATTTGTATTATGAAAAAATGCACGGATTTTAAAAAGTTGCACCAAAACAAGCTTATCATTTAATTATAGTTTTTTTCCTGAACTTTTTGAAGAATCCTTATATACTATAAATGATTAAATCATTGTGACAGAGAACTGTACTCAATAATACACTGAATTGTACTCAACTCATATAATAGGAGAGAAGAGAAAAAATGATAAGGAGCACCACAGGGGATAAATGAAAACAATAAGAAAGATGTTTTATCTAAACACACATTAATAACCACATTAAGAATAAATGGTATAGACACGAATTAAAAGGTAGAGATAGCTAGATGAAATAAAAAATAATTAAATGCTCTGTGTTTACAAGACATCCACTTTGAATATAAAGACACAAATGTGTAAAGAAAAGAAAAATATATATCATCTTGACTCAATAAAAATAAAGTTCTGATGGCAATATTAATATCAGATAAGATTGATCTCACTGCAAAAAATTCTATGGATAAAAATTATTTATTTGTAATGGAGAGGCCAATTCATTAATAGGACATAACCATTCTAAATGTTTACATACCTAATAAAAAAGCTTCATAATGCATGAGGCAAAAACTGACAGAAATGCAAGACTATACAGACATTATAATTTAAAACTTCAACACCTCTCACCGAACAACTAAGAGAGCAAGTAGACAAAAATCATGAAAATAAAAGGTTTGGACAACATTTTCAATCAATGTGACCCCACTGTTACTTATAGAATACTCAAACTATCACGGGCATAATACACATTAATTTCATATGCACATTAAACATAGTGTAGGCATGGCATATATCTCAATGAATCCATTCAGTTCATACAAAGTGTTTTCTCTGCTCATAATGGAATTATATAAAAATTGCTAACATAGTATTTCTTGATATGATCGTATCTCTTCCCAAATATTCCAAAGTCCAAAACCCAGCTAAATAACTAAGAAATAAAAATGAGGACTTAGAAACAATTTTGGACTTGGCCATAAAAGCACAATGTATAAAAAATTGTGGTGTGTTGCTAAAGCAGTCTTGCAGTAGAGATTTATAGCAATAAAAGCCTTTATTCTGGGGCCTGAGCTGTGGCATAGTGGATAAAGCTGCTTCCTGCAGTGCTGGCATCCCATATGGGCACCAGTTCAAGTCCCCCGGCTGCTCTACTTCTGATCCAGCTCTCTGCTATGGCCTGGGAAAGTAATAGTAGATGGCCCAAGGCCTTGGGCCCCTGCACCCGCATGGGAGACCCAGAAGAAGCTCCTGGCTCCTGGCTTCGGATTGGCACAGCTCTGGCCGTTGTGGCCAACTGGGGAGTGAAACATCGATGGAAAATTTCTCTCTCTCTCTCTCTCTCTCTGCCTCTCCTCTCTCCGTGTAACTCTGACTTTCAAATAAATAAATAAATCTTTAAAAAAAACGAAAAAAAGAAACGGAACAAATAAAATAATAAGGCTCATGGTAGAAATCAAAGAAATAGAAAATAGAGAAATTAATGAAATAAAGATCTGATTTCTTTTTCAAAAAGATTTATTTATTTATGTAGCCACAGTTTGTTTCTGAGGACTGACTTGAAAGAAGCTTCACACAACACAGACATCTCCGAGCCCACTCTGAGGAAAGCATCTCCTCTGTGCGATCTTCTCTTTGTCTTAATAACTCTTTTCTCTGGGTGGTAGTCTTTCTGTTGCTGAACGTGTTGCCTGGATGTCACAATTTTTTCCTTAAGTAATTAGTGACTCAGTATTCTCTATTCTTTCAAGTATGTCTTTCAAGTATGAAATATCTGTTTACTGCAGCTTGCCTCCAGCTATTATACAGAAAGGTAGAATTTTATCCCATGAACCACTTTGGTGCCACTAGCTTATTTTTCAGGCATTAGAATTCCTTTTTTCCTCTCAAGACCAACACTCAGTGATTCTGTGTGTTGGCAGATCCCTCTGCAGCTCACTCCTTGACTCAAGCAAACTTGGCAGGGTTGGCAGTAAGAATCATGAGATATAAAGGCTACCTCTGTCTCTGAACTGCATTCTTCAAGCATGTGGAGTAGCCCTAGACCCTCCTTTTCCTCTGTATTCTTTGTGCTGAACTCACCCTCAGAATCTTCTCCAGCTGTTTTCAAGAATTTAAAAGTTATTTTTGCTCTGCCAGTTGCAAACTCTCCACTTACTGTCGTTTAGAAATTTCTCAGATAGTATTCATGATTTTATTTTCTTGGGTTTCCATATTAGTACAGATTAATACTGCTTTAAAATGCCTTTTCAGGGGCTGGGGCTGTGGCACAGCAGGTTAATGCCCTGGCCTGAAGCGCCGGCATCCCATATGAGTGCCGGTTCTGGTCCCGGCTGCTCCACTTCCCATCAGCTGTCTGCTATGGCCTGGGAAAGTAGTAGATGACCCAAGGCCTTGGGCCTCTGCACCCACATGGGAGACCTGGAAGAAGCTCCTGACTCCTGGCTTCGGATCGACACAGCTTCTGCCATTGCGGCCAATTGGAGAGTGAACCATCGGATGGAAGACCTCTCTCTCTGCCTCTCCTCTGTGTAACTCTTACTTTGAAATAAATAAATAAATCTTTAAAAAAAGTCTTTTCTGTTATTCCTAAGAAGGTGAGGTAGGAAATACTAGAGTATCCAATCCATATAAATAAATGGTAAGTTGAAGTACATGAGGGGAAGGAGTCACAATAATCAATGAAATATTCTGGTCTGGGAAGAGCCTGGAACAATGTAGAGTTGTTTGAGAGACTTGTGGGATTCTTTAGAGGATGCAGAATGTTGAAAGATGAACAAATGGAGGAAAGGGATTGAAGACTTAAGGAAAACAGTCTAGGAATGAGCAGTCTTAGGGAAAAGTAAGTCCCCATACTATCACTTTTAATTTTCAGCTAATTTAATCTCACTCCATCATGCAACTATTAAATGGAAAGTGCCCTTGTCTCCAAAAGGCCCATATGTATCATCTGTTTGTAAAATAATTTAGAATTTTATATTTTCAGACTAAAGCCTATTTTTATAACCCAGAAGTCCATACTGTTTTAATGATGGGATGCTGGATGATGATGATGCTAATCATGACCATTGTCAAAATACTAGCTAATCCTTAGCATACACTTTTACTAATAGAGTATTGCTAGTTTATTGATATTATTTTTAATATCAAAAGTATTTAAAACCTCTCCCCATATTGTGGATGTGGTCCATTAATTGTGACAAATGCAACATATTAAAATGAAATGTTAATAACAGAGGATGTGTGATGTACATGGACACTCTGGGTTTACTTCACAAGTTTTGGTTTGTAAATTTAAAAGTATCTTGAAATTAAGTTTCTTTTTTAAAAAATAATTGTTCTCATTCATCTCTGCAAATGGTATATGCCAGTTTTTGCAGAACCACTCAACACATTGCTTGTTAAAAGTTGGTAAACTGGGGTCCGGTGCTGTAGCTCACTTGGTTAATCCTCTGCCTGTGGTGTCGGCATCCCATATTGGTGCCAGGTTCTAGTCCCGGTTGCTCCTCTTCCAGTCCAGCTCTCTGCTGTGTCCTGGGAAGGTAATGGAGGATGGCCTGAGTGCTTGGGCTCTTGCACCCACATGGAAGACCAGGAAGAAGACCTAGCTCCTGGCTTTAGATCGGCACAGCGCCGGCCATATCGGCCATTTGGGGAGTGAACCAATGGAAGAGACCTTTCTCTCTCTCTCTTTCACTGTCTGTATCTCTACCTGTCAAATGAAAAAAAAAAAGTTGGTAAACTGGCGTTTCAAAGAAATAAGTACCATATATCTAAAACTTCTTCATGAAACACAGAACACACTGTGTGCATAGACATTCAGAAATTATTTTGATTCAAAATACAAGGTACTTAAAAATACCCTTATTTTCATTTCATGGAAAATGAAATTAAGAAACATTTATTATGCTACAAAAAATACAAAACTCGAGAAGTGTTCAAAAATTTCATGAAAAATATATACTATGAAAAGAAACTAGACTTGAATTTAAAGAAATTTGCACCAAGATGAATTTATCATTTATCTATATTTTCCACAAATTCAGGTGGGGGCAATGAGGAATGATAATTTGCATTTTTTGTCTATATTGGAGCTTATCTTGAGAGCTCACTACGCCTAACTGCTTCATTTTGTTGTAGATGCTCACAGAACTAAATTTTAATAGTTTCTCCTTTATTTCATTTAAACTGCCTATAGTTATTTAGTTGTGACTTTAAACTTTCTCTGCCTGACATGAGAAACATTCATTAACTGCCCATTGTATTCTCAGCACTATGCAAACTCCTTGTGTTACTGAAGTCAAACCTGTATACTGACAGACTTTGTAATTCCCCTACTCTTATCAGTTTCCAAAGCAGGAGAATCTAATTTAAAAATAAATCAGACAAAATATTTTGAATTTAACAACAGTAAAAATATTTCCAAGTCAACTTCCTTATCTGGGCTTACACATGAATTACTCAGACGATTTATCTTTATACACATAAGTTTTACATATGGGAAATTCCCAATACAGGAATGGATTGTTTTCCCCAGGTTTATTTACATGGGTGTTATTTCCGACTTGGCAAGCCTTCCCCACAGAAACAATGGTACACGCAATGATAACTCCTTAAAGTCGTCTGACATGTCACAGGTTCCAGGTTTTCTCTATAGCTCTTTTTTTGCTCACTTCTTGAAAGCAACTTTTTAGGAATTTACGTGTAGCTTTCTTTCAATACATGATCAAAATCAAGCTGGAAAATGTGACTTGCCTAAGGTAACATGTGCAGTACAATTCTCCAGGAGACCTGGAGCTGACCCGGTTCTAACCTAATCTTGCTTGAAATTCTTAGGAATACATATAAAATGTCCTGGGAATATAGCGTTCTTTGACAGGGAGGAATCTGCCGGAACAGCTTGGCTTTCTGTTAGTTTCTCTCCTAGTGACAGAATGTCCTTCATTGCTTTAACCCAGTGTGTCTTATTTCCCTCAGAGGGTGGACCCCTCATATGCAGGGCAAGCGGGGTGTGCACAGCAGGGACCTCATCCAGCTCCAGCAGCTTCCCAGAGCCGTGAGGACCAGCATGAAATAAACCAATGGTGTCTGTGGCCCTTGATTCCTAGCTGTAAATTTGCTCATGTAACTTATTGTGCTGGGTATGCCGTGTCAGTAGACACAGAAAGGTCGGCAAACAGTGCATATTAAACCTATTTCACAGCATGATCAGCGGTAGACCAGTAATTGGTAGCATTGGAATTAAAAGCAGGGATTCGGGGTTGCTAGACTAGTGTTTATTCCTCTGTAATGTATTATCTCGTAAATGTTGACTAAGCTTCTTGATATGCTCAAGGATCTTGTGGCAAACATTTACATTTTCCTTGGAAGATGGTAAGAATTATTTCAATGGTAGTAACTAAGTTAAGCAAAACAAAACACATCAAATAAAATATTTGATATCTAGTTCTAAAAAGAGTGCTTGGAAAAGACTGTTCAGTTGGATGGGGTTGAGGGAAATACTGAAGAGCTGCAGATTCTAAAGGGCTTTTCATGGAGCTTTCAAGGACTTTTGGTGAAGTAATAATGTGGTCATGCACCCATATTTCTTTTATGTGATTTTTATTTCAAAATATGAAATTCATCTTTAATTTTCTTAATATTGACATAAATTACAGCAAAGTGGGCCGGCGCCTTGGCTCAATATGCTAATCCTCCGCCTGTGGCACCGGCACATCGAGTTCTAGTCCCGGTTGCCCCTCTTCCAGGCCAGCTCTCTGCTGTGGCCCGGGAGGGCAGTGGAGGATGGCCCAAGTGCTTGGGCCCTGCACCCCATGGGAGACCAGGAGAAGCACCTGGCTCCTGGCTCCAGATCAGTGCGGTGCGCTGGCCGCGGCGGCCATTGGAGGGTGAACCAACAGTAAAGGAAGACCTTTCTCTCTGTCTCTCTCTCTCACTGTCCACTCTGCCTGTCAAATAAATAAATAAATAAATAACAACAAAGTAAAATATTTTAAAAACCTGTATAACAAATGAACAAGAGAGAAAAGATGGAAGGAATTTCTTTCTTTCTCTCTCTCTCTCTTTTTTTTTTTTTTTTTGATAGGCAGAGTTAGTGAGAGAGAGAGATAGAGAGAAAGGTCTTCCTTTTCCTTTGGTTCACCCCCTAAATGGCCGCTGCGGCATCTGTGCTGGGCTGATCCGAAGGCAGGAGCCAGGTGCTTCTCCTGGTCTCCCATGCGGGTGCAAGGCCCAAGCATTTGGGCCATTCTCCACTGCCTTCCCGGGCCATTGCAGAGAACTGGCCTGGAAGAGGAGCGACCGGGATAGAATCTAGCACTCCGACTGGGACTAGAACCCGGGGTGCCAGCGCTGCAGGCAGAGGATTAGCCAAGTGAGCCAGGGCGCTGGCCTAGGAATTTCTTAACGTAACCATGAAAGATAAAGGCAGAAAAGGAATATTTGCCAAAAAAAAAAAATAGCTGCTGATAGGAATTAAATTGAAATGCAAAGGAGAGAATAAGGAGCAATGGTGGAGACTGTGAGGTGGCAAGATAACAAAGAATATCCAAAAGAAGACATGGACTCCATCCTCTTCATTATCTGCAATGGTCCTTGCTAATACAAACTGATGGCAATCAGGCCCTGAGAGAACCTCTATAGTCTGAAAATCGCCTTCTGTTTCTAACCCTGTGTAGTCTCCTCTCCTCTGTGGGCTGGATTTACTGAGTTGTGTGTAGTGGAATAGATGGGAGAAGAGGTGAAACAGTGTCTCATCTGAGAGAAGGTTTCAAAAAATCTTTAGTTTCCATCTATAGCACACACCCTTGCTCTTACATGGTATTTCCCTCTCTCTCTTTCTCTCTCTCCTCTCTCTCATTTTTTTCTCTCTTGATTTTTGTCTTATTACTTGCCAGAGTCCAAATGTCCCCAGGAAACTGAAGCCTGTGAACAATCACAGGAGCAAATCTTTCAGTTGTGTCAGAAGCAAATCTTCCCAATTGGGTCTTAAGAGTATCATACTTCTGACCTGCTTTATATTCTGAAAGGAAATTAATAGAGAATAACTTACTCACATGTAAAATTTCATATATGCTCTACCTATAATACAAAGAAGAAATAAAAGAGCATAACAATATAATTCAATATGAAAATAGTCTTGCATGACAACACTTAAAGACACATTGAAGGAGTCAAATGCTTAAAGCTGTGGGTGACTTCAAAATCAAACTGTGACAGGTCTGTTGTCTCTTCATATGCTGTAAGCAACATGTCCATAAATGATGTGATTTTATAAAACAAAGAATATCATCAACTCACTTTGAAATATACAATATGTACATCAGTGGAATAGAGTTGCAGCATTTTATTGATTTTAAAAATTTTCCTTGCAGATTACATAATTATCTACTAATTTCATTTCAAAATTGTAAAGCAGTACAAAAAGTAATTAAAGGAAGACATTAAGCCTAATAGAACTCAGCATTGGTCTTAGAGAATTATTATAAAAAGAAAACATTAAGTCTAATAGTACTGTGCACTGATCTAGTGAAAAATCTTAACTTTGCAAAGAATGTCAAATTGATGTGCTGGGTAATTAAAAAGTTCAATTCAGGGCATATTCAATTCAATGCGAAAAGTGAGGTAAATCTAGGTGTCTATAATTTAAGAAATTCCTGCACAATAATATGTAGCTTCTCTCCCTATAAACCTTATAACTTTACACTTTGTAAAACATTGATTCTCTGTAATCTGTGACACAACACTAATCATTGTTTATCAATGACTCTATTACATTTTAATTAGCCTAGCTCTACTCATTTTATAATAAATATTAATTGCACCTTAGCTTTTTCCTTGTCAGGTGGATGACATTTATGCTTGAGAAATGCTGGAAATGTTCAAATGTAGGCCAAATATGGGCTAAGCATTAATAGCAGGTTGTCCTTGGATAAGAAATACAGCAATGCACTGGGATTGCAGTTATACTGGGATTGGTTGTTGATACAGTTGTATCTACTGTAATATATTCATTGCTCTTCAGATGATTTTTGAAGGTTTTTCAATGTCAGTGTTTAGAAATACTATACATTATTTAGCAGTGAAATTACATAGATGTCTTTGGATAATTCTGTAGGCATTAGCAAGTAAAGAAATTATAATCTTAGTAGTAACCACAACATACCTAAAATATATAAAGAATATTTGTCTATAGAACAGCAAATGAAATGTAGGAAAATAGGAAGGATGAAGGAACAATTGGGAAGGGACGAAGATGCAGCATTAAAAGCAAGGGCAATTACTTTGAAAGGCTGACAGTGGTGGGTTTCAGCTGGTCGCTAGTGCTGAGTAGCAAAACCCTGGAGTCATTTTCAGAAAAGCCCCCTGGTTTTCAGAACCACATTGTGTGAATGTAAGACTTCATAACTCAAACCTGTAAAACCTACACTCTGCATACAAATGCAGAAAAAAATCAAAACCATTTCTTATTATACAACATTGACTTTCCAGGATAAAAACACCTGTAGTCTTATTATTATTATTATTATTATTATCATAGGCTACTTTTCCTTGCCTATGGCTCTTTGAAAAATAAAAATATTGAACCTGCCTTACCACCTTGTGCTGCTCCACAGGCTCACAGGTCATTAAGCTTTTATTTTCTTTCAATTATCATCATAGTCAATGCAGGACTCATGAAACTCTTTGTGAGCTCTTCATGTGTGCTTGTAGTTATGAAACTGGACCAGCATAAGCCTCAGCGGTTAATTTGCACATTGATCAGACCTGGCCGAGCTCCTATCTCAGCCTCCAGAGCAGTGTCATGAATTTTCCTGAGATCCTAACTCTAGCACTTCGCTTCCAGTTCCAGCAAATGATCTGCTTTCATTTAAAGAAGCCTATGCCAGATACTAAGATGACCTTAACAGTGGATTATATTCCACACAGTTCCCTTGCTGCTCTGTGATTGGACTGTGATCCAATCACAAATGTGATTTCACATTTCTGCGTTCCTCCTGCCATTATCATTATATATCAATATAGAAACACATACATACAAAAAGATGATTGCCCTGTTTCACTCAGCATGATTTCCTTGAGGTTCATCTAAATGGTTGTATTTATACTGTTTATATACCAGATCACAAGGCATGCGATGGATACCACAATTTGCCTAACTACTTACCATTGAAGACTACTTGGGTAGTTTGGGACTTTTAAAATAAAGCAGCTATGAACTCTTTTGTATAAGACTCTGTGTAAAAATACATGTTCATTCCCCAGCATTAATGCTCAAATTTTGCTATAGCTGCATCTCACAAATTTTGAGATGTATTTTCATTGACATGTTTGTGTTTTAAAATTTCCTCTGAGACTACCCCATTCACCCACATTTTTAATAAAAAAAGTGTTGCTTTATTTTAAAACTAATGTAAAGAGAGCAATGACTAACTGTAAAAATGTTCAATTTGCCTCCTGCATTTGAAAGTAAATCTTTTGTTTTACCCATTGTCACCACATTCACTCAAATCTCCGTAAAACTAAGTATTTTCACTTCAAAATTTAAATTCTCTCTCTGTATAATCCTAAATCTATTCAAGATGTACTCCATTAAACCGTCCCTTGAATTATTCTTACTGTATGTGTTGATTCGATTTCTTTATTGCATTTCTCTTGCCTTAGTTTACAAATACACAAAGTCCCACCCTTATTCGAATTCCTTTACTCCATTCTCCTCAAGCTTTTGTTCTAACTCTGCTCTTACCCATTTTTAAAAGAATAATATGCCATTTTCTCTACATAGTCTCTTTAACCTACTCAAATTAGATTTTTGGTTCCCAATAATTAAAATAAAATTATGGGGCCAGCGCTGTGACATAGCAAGTAAGGCTGCTGCCTGCAGTGCTGGTATCTCATATGGGTACCCGTTCAAGTCCCAGCTGCTCCACTTTCGATCTAGCTCTCTGCTATGCCTGGGAGAGCAGTGTAAGATGGCCCAGGTCCTTGGGCCCACACATCCACGAGGGAGACCCGCAGGAAGCTCCTGACTTCGGATTGGCCCAGGTCCGGTTGTTGCATCCACTTGGGTAGTGAAGCAGTGGATGGAAGATATCTGCCTCTGTCTCTCTGTAACTCTGTCTTTCCAATAAAAAAAAAAATAAGTCTTTTTAAAAATTATGTTTCCAGAGCTTTCTTGCTTAACACTGTTTTATTCAGTATTATTATTATTATTGATATCTCATACTTAGTACATGTTCAACAAAATTTTTATTGAAACAAGATCAAATCATTCTCAAGTTTATTAAAGCATTTTAAGACCTTGATAATCAGTCCTAAATATTTTCTTGTGCCATCTGAAGGTATTTTATTTATATGTTCTCCGTTTTCATCAAATAAGCCATACATGCATCTATGTCTTCATTTATTTGTTCTTAGAAAAATTTTCTTTCCCTCTTCCTACTAAATCCTATGCAGAGCAATTAAAGAATCATAGTGTTGGGCATAGGATTTATCAGAGTATTTGAACTCTGATTTGACTGTGCTGCATACCATCTGTGTTAATGACTGTTATTACCTTCCTATTCTTCAAGGATCATTTGTTTTGTCTTCCTTCATTATCAACACTGGGGAGGAGGGAAGGAAAGAAATATTTCTCTCCTCCCATGACCAAAACCCTGGAAGCTTTTGCCCTTTTGTCCTCATTAGATTTAATGTTTCACTATAGCTACATCTATGGCTCAGTGACCTTGGTCTTCTCTCAACTGTCCCATATTTTTAAGGACACATCTACTACCTCGTAGTCACTGAATACACTAAAGGGAGCCAGATTTGGGTCAGTGGGGCATTAGCCCTGTGAACAGAAGCTATAGGGGGATCACAGCTAGAAATTGGTATCCTTCCTTTAAGTTCTAGAGAGAAACAAATAGATGTAGCAATATCCTGAACCAAAGACCATATTTTGGAAAATCAAAATTATTCTTTTTTTTTTTTTTTTTGACAGGCAGAGTGGACAGTGAGAGAGAGAGACAGAGAGAAAGGTCTTCCTTTTGCCGTTGGTTCACCCTCCAATGGCCACCGCGGATGGCGCGCTGCGGCCGGCGCACCGCGTTCGTCCGATGGCAGGAGCCAGGAGCTAGGTGCTTTTCCTGGTCTCCCCATGGGGTGCAGGGCCCAAGCACCTGGGCCATCCTCCACTGCACTCCCGGGCCACAGCAGAGGGCTGGCCTGGAAGAGGGGCAACCGGGACAGAATCCGGTGCCCCAACCGGGACTAGAACCCGGTGTGCCCGCGCCGCAAGGCGGAGGATTAGCCTGTTGAGCCACGGCGCCGGCCCAAAATTATTCTTTAAATACAAATTGTAATATATGGATTGGACCAAGATAATTATACACCTCCATCAAATTGAGGGAAAGGGGGCTAATTCTTCTTTTTTTTTTAAGATTTTTATTTATTTATTTGAGAGGTAGAGTTACAGACAGAGAGAGAGAGAATGAGAGAGAGACAGGTCTTTCATCTGCTGGTTCACTCCCCAAATGACCAAAATGGCCAGAGCTGCACTGACCCGAAGCCAGGAGCCAGGAGCTTCTTCCAGGTCTCCCACATGGGTGCAGGGGTCCAAACACTTGGGTCATCTTCTACTGCTTTCCCAGGCCATAGCAGAGAGCTGGATGGGAAGAGGAGCAGCCAGGACTAGAAATGGTGCCCGTGTGGGATGCCTAGGTTACACGCAGAGGATTAATCTACTGCGCCACAGCACCGGCCCTGGCTAGTTCCTCTTATTTGCTGTAATATAGGTGAAGGAAAGTCTAAAAATTCATGGTATTTAATCTGGAGGCTAATTGAAAAGCAGAAAAGCAGGGTAGAAATTTCAGCATCTGGTTTATAAATCCACTGTGAAATATGAAACAAGGAGACAAGGAAACAAATGAGTGAGGAGGTGGAGGAGAGAAAGGTGCTGAGCCAGGAGTGTGGGATTAGCACTTATGTGGGCAGAATCATCAGATCTTTTCGTGGCACATAGTTATAAATGACGATAGCAATAGTTCTGCTACCAGTGTGAGTCAGGACAGTAGTTAAGGTCTTGAAGGCTGATCAGCCAGATAGTATTAAAGATGCGAATGAAAAAACCCAAGCAGTATCCCAAATGAGTTTTTTAAACGAAGGCCTTTTCAAAGAGAGGAAACCAGAGAAGAACAAAAATCAAAATTACAGAAGTTGTGAAGCAGAGCTTGGAGAATTACCTTAGACTGATTAAAATGTAGCTGAGTTGAGGCTGGCCTTGTGGTATAGTAGGTAAAGCTATGGCCTGCAATGCCACTATCCCATATGGGCACAGGTTTGAGTTTCCACTGCTGCACTTTTGATCTTGCTACCTGCTATTGTACCTGGGAAAGCAGCAGAAAATGGCTCAAGTGCTTGGGCTCCTGCACCAATCTGAGAGACCTAGAAGAAGCTCCTGGATCCTCACTTTGGTCTGACCCAGTCTTGGCCATTGTGGCCATTTGAGGGATAAACCAGCAGATGAAAGACCTCTCTCCCTCTGCTCGATCTCTCTCTCTCTCTCTCTCTCTTTGTAACTCTTGTCTTTAAAATGATGAAATAAAAATCTTAAAAATAGATAAATAAAATTTAGCTACCTTGATTTTGTATGTGGTTCTTGTATCTATTGCTTCTCAGTGTGCCAGGAATTGACCTGTGTATCAAAGATTAGTTCTACTAAACAAAAATTTCTTCTTCTTTTTTTTTTTTTTAATAAGACTTTCTACATTAGAGAAGAAATGAATCCTGGTGCCTGAGCCATATCCTAAGATTCAATTTAATTTCTGTTCATGAAAAACAGTTACAGAGTCCTGTGTCACGGTCATTCATGAATCTAAGGTTTAACCTAATATTTAATATGATCTCCCCAAAAAGTATTCTAAATTCAAGACAGCAAAACTTATAGCTTTGAGGGAGAAGTCATGGGTAGAAAGACACTGAAAATTGGTAGAGACCATTGTCACTGTGATTTAAAATTTGAAGTAGGAGCTATTGCTGGAAGAATTAGAAAACAGCAAAAGAAATTATTTGAGCTGAGAGTTGAGCATCTCAAAGTGTCTAAAAGAGGCTGGAGATTTGTGGGGAGAAGAGACACTGAGATGATCAGGAAGCAGTTTGTGAGCCAAGCGCTCCTGCAATCACATGCCAACTTTGGGTAGGGTCCCTGGTCTTCTTTTATATCTTACCTGGGAGGTCATTTTAACATTTAAGTTCGTGGAATTGAGGATGTGAAAGCTCTGGCTTTATGATTCACACTGGACTTTGAATCTTGGCTCTGCTGTTTTAACTGGTGATATGAAAAGTATTAGGAAGCATGATCTGGAAGAAACAAGTAGGAGTGGGAGTGAAGGAAGGTTCGTGTTCATTATGTTAATCATGTAACTTTTGGGAGCCAAGATGCTCAGCTGTTGGACTTCTAACAAAGCCAGCTCTGAGAGGCCAAGCCTTGTTTCTTCTCATTTCTAAAGTGACTGTCATCTTCTTGTTGCTTGTCAGAGTAGCTGAGGACAGAGAAAGGTGTGCAGCCTAAGGTGGCTGAAGCCAAAAGCATGTGGCAACTTGACCAACTTATGATTGCTTACAACACACTAGAATGTTATGGTACTATAGTTTTAATGAACCATGATTACCTTAAAATTTACTGTGTATGTGTAAAATTGCCATTTTTCCATTCAATTATTATTAGCCATTGTCTATATTCCCACTAAACTAGCATCTTGTTGTTTTTTACTTGTTAAACTTCTTATTCAGTGAAGTATTAAGCCTTTTTATTGCAATGCAAATTTAAAATCTTTCTCAAAAACTAAACAAAGGGAGAAGGAAGACAGATGGGTGGGAGGGAGAGAGGGGGATAGAAAGGGAGGAGGAGAAAGAAGTTCTTAGAATTGTGTCTACAAATCACATTGAATCTGTTAAAAACTAATTAAAAACAAGAATCCATAAAACTACTGGCAGGGAAAGAAAATGATGGCAAAGTCCTGTTAAATGACTATTTATCTTCATTTTTAATCAAAGCTGATGAATATTTATGGAACATACCTACTTATATTATCAAGTTTAGTCTCTGTAATGACTCTGTTAAGTAGATATTAACCTATATTAGAAACTTAGGATAAAAATTGTGAAAGAAACATGTCCAAGACCACAAAGCCACTAAAATAAAGGCACAGTTTCAGATGGAATTTAATCTTCCTTTTTTATTTCTATAAAGGGAACAAATTTCATGCAGTTCATATATACAGTTCTAAGAACATATTGGTACTTCCCACCCTGCTCTCCCTCCTTCTCTCAGTCCCACCACCCCTCCTCCTTCCTTTCTTATTTTTCTTTCAATTTTCACAATGACATACTTTCAATTTACTTTTTTTTTACTGAATAATCACAAGCTTAACTGTTCATTAAATAAAGAATTCAACAATTAGCAAGTAAAAAACCCATAGTTCCTCAGGCTTATGTACAAGGGTTATAAATAATAATCAAATCTCAAAATGTCAATTTCACTCATACATTACATTTTGGACTCTGAAATCAATTACCACAAATGAGGGAAATCACGATGTATGTCTTTTGGGGACTGGTTTATTTCACTACGCAAAATTTTTTTTAATATGTGTTTTGTTTACACAGAGAGAGAAGGAGAGGCAAAGAGAGAGAGAGAGAGGTCCTCCATCTACTGGTTCACTCCCTAATTGGTTGCAATGTCTGTAGCTGCACGAATCCGAAGCCAGAAGCCAGGAGCTTCTTCCGGGTCTCCCACATGTGTGCAGGGGCCCAGGGATACAAGCCATTCTTCACTGCTTTCCCAGGCTATAAAAGAGAGCTGGCCGGAAGTGGAGTAGCCAGGACTTGAACTGGTGTCCATTTGGGATGCCAGCACTGCAGGCAGCAGCCCCACCCACTATGCCACAGTGCAGGCTCTTTAGCCTAATTCTTATACATACACATACACTCATACACTGTGGAATACTACTCAGCCATAAAAAATGAAATCCTTTTTCTTTTTTTTTTTTTTTTAAGACTTATTTATTTATTTGAAAGTCAGAGTTACAGAGAGAAGGAGAGACAGAGAGACAGAGAGAGGTCTTTCATCTGCTGGCTCACTCCCCAGTTGGCCGCAACGGCCGGAGCTGTGCTGACCCAAAGCCAGGAGCCAGGAACCAGGAGATTCTTCTAGGTCTCCTACATAGTGCAGGGGCCCAAGGACTTGGGCCATCTTCCACTGCTTTCCCAGACCATAGGAGAGAGCTGGATTGGAAGAGGAGCAGCCAGGACTTGAACCAGGACTTGAATGTGATGCCAGCATTGCAAGCGGCAGCTGTACCCTCCACACCACAGTGCCAGCCCGAAATCTTGTCTTTTTCAGCAAAATGGATGCAAGTGACAATCATTATGCTTAGTGAGTGTTACTTTCTTTATCTCTCTCTTTATTCCTCTTGCCCATTTCCCTGTTCATAGTGTTAGCAGATGTACATAACTAAACTTGTATTCCTTTAAAAAATTTTTAAAGGCAGAGAGAGAGAGCTGAGAGAGAGACAGAAGAAAAACAGAGAGATCCCCTATGGTGAGATCACTCTCTAGATGCCCACAACAGGAATTCAATAAAGGTATTCTGTGTGGCTCCACAACTTGAGCCATCCATTGCTGCCACCCAGGGTCCACATTATCCGGAAGCTGGGATCAAGAGGAGAGCTGCATGTATGTGTTCTAACCTGTCTTAACCACTACGCGAAATGCCCACCAGAAAACTGTTCTACTTTGAAATCATTCTCTAGCCCAGCCATTTCCTAAGCTGGCTCAGTCTTACCCAGCAGGGCATATGAGGAAGTCTGACTCTACGTGCATGTTCTCTGACAGTTGGAGAAACAGGGTCTGGAAATCATACCCAGATGACATCTGTGCTGCTTAAAAGGAAAGGACATCTCTCTTTTTGCAAATCTTCTGCCAAATACTTAACTTCTCCAAACCATTACCCAATAACACAGAAATCACTAGCTACAAGGATCTATGGCATCAAAAGTTGTTTTTGTTTTGTTTTTAAATCAAACCAGAATAATTAATCTGTCAAAGAATGCTTTTATTCTTTGGATAGTTGATCTTTCTTAAGCACCACAGTGGCATGAATAAGGGAATATGTGCTTTCCCCTTAAGAAAATTTATTTATTGCAGAGAAATCATTCTCCCCAAAGGCCCTCAATTTGAGACACAGCATATAATTATCTTACTTGAGCAGTTAAACCAGAGGTTCTTGGATACTTTGGGTTGGGTAGAACTATGCAATAGCAAAATGCACATGCTTTATAGTTATACTTGATTTTGAATTCTGATGTTCACAGTTCATAGCAGAGTGATCTTGGACAAGTCAACACCTCTCTAACCTCCACCTTCTCTATCCAGATATTGTTGATGCTAATAGTCATCTCTCAGGGTGGTTGTGAGGAATCAGTAACAAAAAATGGATATTCAATAGCAAGAATTTGAAGTGTCCTTTCCTTTAGACAGAGTAGGCAGTCAACGCGAGAGAGTTCCTCTTCAAAATAGTACCTCTGCTAACCTCAAATTCTAAACACAGAAAATTCTGTAGGGAAGGTAGTACATGAAACTGAACTATCTATTGATGCCATACAATAGAATAGTTAGAATGAGTATTTTTGAGCTTTTCTAATTTGACAAGCTGAAAATACTATCCTACAAAATAAAACACATTATGTATTTTTTATAAGAATTATTTTATTTGTTTGAAAGACAGAGTTACAGAAATAGGTAGAGACACAGAGAAAGAGAGATGTATTCTATTCCTCTGATTTCCTCCCCAAATGACCTCAATGGCCAGAGCTGAGCTGATTCAAAGCCAGAAGCCAAGAGCTTCTTCCAGGTCTCCCATGCAGGTGCAGCGGCCCAAAGAGTTGGGCCATCTTCTGTTGCTTTCCCAGGCCATAGTAGAGAGCTGGATTGGAAGAGGAGCAGACTCTTCCTATATGCAGTGCCAATATACAGTGCTGTGGTGCAGCAGGCACAACACTGGCCCCACATTGTGTACATTCTTACAGAAGTGTCTGCACCTTAGGGACACTACTCAGAATGGCTGCCCTGTGGAAGGAATGGCTTTTCAGAGTGGCCCTATGCAGCAGGGAGGCAGCATCAAGCACCAGAGTGAGGGAAGGAGAATCAGCATCCCAAAAAGACTGAAAAATGAGAGTCAGATATCACTTTTCTTGCTAAAAATGGTACAAGAAAAGGTCTTAATGATAACAGCAGAATACATATTTATGTGTACCTATCTAGTACAGATCTCCCTAGTAGAACATAAGTTACCTCCGGGACTTGGTTTTTTTAGTTCTATGATTTAAGATCTACCACAGGGCTTGAACATTTTAAGTACTTATTGGTATTGACTGAATGAATCAATAAACACCAGGGTTCTAGGTATGAAACATTTATAGGTGCCTAACTCTGTGTTACACCATAAATCATTGTCCTATTTAATCTTTACAACTGCCCTTTAATACAGTTATTGGCATTATTGCAAAATGAAGAAATCGTGAATAAAAGAAGGACTTTTCCAAAGGTTACATAGCTTATAAGCAAATTATGATTTAAACTCAGGTTTATCCAGCTCTAATCCATTCTTTTCAATTATGCTTACTGGACAAATATAATTCAGCTCTATGCCTCCATAACAGATGCTGTAGTATCACTGCTAACATCCCCTCGGAATTCACTTCTAAATGATGAAGGCTTCTTACTACAATGACTTTGGGGCTATTTTTATTTTTCTGGTTGAGGGAGCATGCTTGGCCTGGGTACACAGCAAGCTGGAAGTGCCAGAAAATGAACACCTCTGGAAGCAGCCGTTAAATTGGTGACAAACAGGAATCAGAGAATATTATCTCAGTTTTTTTCACCCTTTGCTTGGGTACCTCTCATGCTTTTTCTATACTTTCTCCTGAGAATTCCCAAACTCCCACAGGAGTATCCTACTAGGTAACACATATTTTACTGACCTTTTTACCTTCTTTTTTATTTATTTATTTTTTTGACAGGCAGAGTGGACAGTGAGAGAGAGAGACAGAGAGAAAGGTCTTCCTTTGCCATTGGTTCACCCTCCAATGGCCACCGCGGCCGGCACGCTGTGGCCGGTGCACTGCGCTCATCCGATGGCAGGAGCCAGGTGCCAGGTGCTTTTCCTGGTCTCCCATGGGGTGCAGGGCCCAAGCACTTGGGCCATCCTCCACTGCCCTCCCGGGCCACAGCAGAGAGCTGGCCTGGAAGAGGGGCAACCGGGACAGAATCCGGCGCCCCAACCGGGACTAGAACCCGGTGTGCCAGCACCGCAAGGTGGAGGATTAGCCTGTTGAGCCATGGCGCCAGCCAACCTTTATACCTTCTCCAATGCATTTTTCCAGTCCCTCTTAGGTATTAACAAGAACCAGATTTCAAAGAAACTTCTTTGTGCCCAAACTGTTTTTTTCAGGCTCCACTTTTAGGGAACCTAATTTAAGACAGTAACTCTCCCTGATCCCAAAGACTCCTTCTGGTTTTAACTTTGTAGCAGGATCTTGGGGAGAGCTGAGAGTCAATGAGAGTCAAAGATGCAACTGGGATTAATAACTGAGTTCTACTCCATTAGTCAGTCCATTCTAAATACCCTCATTTTTTAATGGTTTTGTCATTTCTAAGATCTATCCATAGAAAGACACCATAATGTTATCCAACAAAAGGCACACATATGACTACCCTTGATAACTTTATGTATATATTCTATTTTGTAATAGTAATAAAATATGTTGGGAGAACGTTTATAAAAGTGACTTATTTTGAAGGCTCTCTGACAATATCTGTGCTTTATAGTAATGATCGCCTGAAAAATGTACTCTGTATCAATTATTTTTGCTTATGCACTTCACCACAAGGTAGAATATTTTTATTCATATATATATATATATATACATTAACGAGGTTTCTAGAGTGTTTTATATTCAGCACTTTCATTAACACTCATTTTTCTTGAACTTTATTATTGGTCCATAAGTAAGTAATTCTGCCTTTCAGCAGAACTTGTAAGGCAGCCAGAGAAAGAAACTCAGGGGTAAACTTCAGGTATATTCAGTTTAATTTCCCATAGAGACTTTGGAGAGTCAACCATACCCTATTAGTTTCATGTCATGTCATCTGTATGCTTCCCCAAAGAAATTTTTCTGAAGCAACTTGGTCGACAGAAACTAAATTTAAAATAGATTATGTAAAAACCAGATTTAGTAAAGCATTTTAACACAAATAGGCAGAAAATAAATGGGTCTGTGAACCACCTGGGACAGGAACAGTTAATCGGGCTGCAGTGGCTGATTGTAATTTCATTAGAGCAGCATATCTGTGTGCTTGTCATCTGATTTTAGGGCCTGACTCAATGTTTGGCCCAGAGCAGGCAATGAAGTATTTATTAAAGTAATGAGCAATGAGAAAATGCGTGTGTTTTATTTCAGGACATTGGCCCATTTCTACAGAAGACTGTGATGTTAACATCACACTTTCTATGGTTACTTCTGAACGGTTTTAAGAGAAAACCTTCCCTTCTCCTTCGCGAAAAGCAAGTGTTTCTGTTAATTGCAGCAAAAGATGGTTATAGGGAAAAATAGCAATAAGCTATCCAATTGTCAATCATGGGCTACCTTTAACCAAGGCCTATCTCACCGAGCACTAAAAAGAAGGCTTCCAATAAAATTAAAGTCAGATCCAATAGCAATTTCTTTGAACCATTTTCTTTGCTTTTGCGCCTGATCTATTCTTACTCTGACTTTTCCCCTCCTTAAGTTGCTTGTACTCTCTGGAATGCATTCACCTGAGATTTTCAATTCCCACTAATGCTCAAAATGCAGCTGCAATCAAACAGCCCAATAAGCCTGTTAAAGAGATTGCATTAACTAATGACGAAAATAGTCTGTGCCAGGGCCTTTTTACTTCAGTGATAGACTCTTGAGTTCTTTAAGTTCTCGTGTATTTTTGATGCAGAATTATTCAGGTGAGCTTACCCAGTCCACATTAGTTTAACAGAAATAAAAATTAGTATCAGAAAAGTCTAATTGACTTCATACCATTGCTATTGTACTTTAAATATCTAATGTAGCTGTCTAAAATTTGAGTTTCTCTGTGAAGTGCAATGTAAATTCAGTTTCTCTGTCTTTCCTGCTCTCTTAAGGTTGTGAAGAAGTGGAACATTTTTAAGTGAAATAGTCTAAACAAACGACAGAGGACTGCTGACATGTGCTTAGTGCTCAATGAAAACATAAGATATACTGAATACATAATTTGGATCAATTGGTTTGAAGTGCTGTCCTCTGATTTGGCACAGTTTCTAAATTTTTTTTTGACAGGCAGAGTTAGTGAGAGAGAGAGACAGAGAGAGAGAGGTCTTCCTTCTGTTGGTTCACCCCCCAAATGGCCGCTATGGCCGGCGCTGCGGCCAGCGCACTGTGCCGTTCAGAAGACAGGAGCCAGGTTCTTTGCCTGGTCTCCCATGTGGGTGCAGGGCCCAAGCACTTGAGCCATCCTTCACTGCCTTCCTGGGCCACAGCAGAGAGCTGGACTATAATAGGAGCAACACGGACAGAATCTGGCACCCCAACCTGGAATAGAACCTGGTGTGCCAGCGCAGCAGGCGGAGGATTAACCTAGTGAGCCTTGACGTCAGCCTAAATTATTTGACTTTAAAGATTAGAAACTTTTTGCGCCGTCCTGCCTGGCCGAGGAGGCACTTGCGCGCTGTCCGGAGAAGCCACCGAGGACGCTGGGCTTCCCCAGAGGACGGATTCTTAACAGACCAAGAAGTCACTGCGCGGTTCCAGTGCTCACTGCACTCCCGGGAACTGCCCCTGGACACAGGGCACTGCATTGCCAGTGAATTTTTTAGACATACTTTTTTCTGGATTCAAAGTATCCATTTTTATTATAACAAATTTATTTATACAAATTGACATGAAATAATGTATTTTAAAAATAGTGAATAAAAACACATTTACTATTTGCTTAAAAAAAAAAAAAAAAAAAAAAAAAAAAAAAAAAAAAGAAACTTTTAACTATTTTTAGATTCCAGCCCAACCAAATCATTTATACATTATATTTTTCCAGGGACAATATCTTGATAGTCTTAAATTACATGGGCCCATTTGACATGTCTTTTGATTTTTTTTAGGACATTCATCTAGAACTAAATTTTCTCTTGCTTAATCACAAGACAATGTTATTAGATCTCATGCTTTTAATATAAACAATGACAGGGTCATTTGAATGCTGTATGCCAGTTGCCCAATATTAATGAATTGCACAACACTAAAAATAATTAGGATGCAAAAGCAAAGTAACTTTGCATGCATTATTGTTGTCTGTTGTTTCTTATTATTATTATAAGGAAAATGGCTGAAACAAACAATATAATGTTGTTTTCATACTGTTTATTTTTATTCATGTATTTTCTGTTCTGACTTACCTCTTTGAAAGAAAAGAAATAACTGTTAAGCAGAGAGTAGAATATATGTCTCTGATATATGGATTGATTACCACATTTGATAGTAATCAAACATGGCATAAAATTCCCATTTGGTACAATTTCAAATGAATAAATACTCTTCCAAAGGCAATGTATGTAGAGAGAACATGGACTAAAAAATGTGAAAACAGTGGCTCACCAATGTTATATGTTATAACTCATGAGAGTTTCAATGATCCTGATACACCCCACATTATTATTATAAAAATTCAGAGTAAATAGCCTAATCTAGGAGAAAAATACAGAAGGAAGCCAGAAATAGGGCGCAGAAGCTTAACATCATTCCATTAACTTATGGCTCAATGCTACTGCTGTCCTGAGAGCCTAGGGAGGTAGTGATGGTAGGGAAATGCAATCATCTTCTTCATCAAACTGATGAGATGCTGTTTAGAAACATAAAGCCATTATTAACAAATAAACAAATGGATTTCTTCTATTCAGCACATAGATTTCCAAAATGTTAGCTCATTTTTCTACATAAGCATTCTAATTTTTAGCTCATTGATCTCAAAATGTTCTTGGTGCACACCATTCAGTATTAGATGCCACAGTAATTTAGATGTTCAAAACTTACGTTGACTTCTTTCTTTTCTTGTCCATATCTTTTACTGTACTACAAGCTCTGAAGTTAGAACCCATACTTTTTTTACTAATATATCCCTAAATCTCTAGGATTACTGAAGGTCTAAACTTCTAAACTTCTCAAGTGAAATGAATGCATGCAAGACACTCAATGTGCTCTTACAAAGAAAGCAAAGACAGGGTTTTTTTCTTTCATAAAGAACCAATAATTTGTAAAGTTATACTAGTAGTAAGATATTATTAGGAGGCAATTATTTTACATTAAACATAATGTTACAATAATTGTGGTCATAGAAAAACATCAAAATACTTTCAGGGGGGCCTGAATCATGTCTAACAATTTTATCCACTCAAGTATCAATTTGAATTTTTCTGCATGTACATATATCCTATTAGAAAACAGCAATTGATTCTCATTTATAACCTCAAACATATCAAATACTTCTTATATTTATTATTATATGTAAATAAAATGCTATTGTGTATTCACCAATATTTTATTATGGCAATTTTTGAGTGTAGAGTATTTTCCAGGGATTAAAACACATTTTCACAAGGCCTTTATTTTTTTTCAACTTTGCATTTCACATGAATTTAGGATTGATTTCATTGAACTCATAAATAGTTGTTAGCTCCGTTAAATAAAATTATAATGCAGAAATAAGCCAGTATTTTCCTTCCTAACTCTAAAATGAAAATGCTGATGTCTTGATGACTTTTCTGACAGATTGACCTCAAACTCTAAAATATTTCCCTAATGACAAATTTTATTTATTTTTGCCATTTGTTTTGCCCTCCTCTTAAATCCTTCCCTTAAATGTGTTGCCTCTAGAGCCTTTCAGGTACTTCTGAAATTTATTACAAATGGTGGAGCCCTGAGTGCACTGTTTTAAAATGGTTTGTAAGGCAAAGCAATCAAATTGCATGACGCATGACACTCCGTCTAGTGAATGCTGAGGAAGTGGTACAGCAGAATTACCAGATGCCCTTCCTTTCTGTACTGGGTCAGGACACCATGACTCAGTCTGAGAACTCAGAGATGCTGGCGGGAGTTTTGTAGCACAGTCCCCTTGTGTTTTCTGGAATCTGCTCTATCCCGAGTCCTGGGCTTCCTCTTAGTACGTTGATGATGACTTAGACCCAGCACTGTAATCTCTACTTATGAATGTTTTCTGTAAGTACTACTCAGTTCTGCTTCCTGGAAAACACTTGTTTCATCCTCAGGAAAGCAAAGTGCCAGACTTGTGAAACCTCTTTCTGTACGAGTCTGTGGACTTGTGCCAGCTGCAGTGTGTCCAGAAGTCATGGTGCAGTCAGGGTGATCCTGTTTCCAGGTGTACAGAACGTGCCCTCCCCGGGGACCTCAGCTGTCACCTTGCTGGGATCACTTTGTGCCAGAGATCCCTATAATTGCTGCTGCACAATTTTATCAACATATTGTTCTTTGTGCCTGTACAGGCCATTGGCTTGTTGTTTTACAGATGGCCTCCTTTGTCTAATGAGAGTTTTGACTTCTTCCCAAAGCCTCAGTGCCCTAAAGACTGCCTGTTTAATTCTGGTGCTCAGAACATGCTGAATCCAGAAAGAATTGCAATGGCAGTTAATCAAAGCCTTGTATCCATGAGGGAAGATGGGCACTGTTACACTGCTGCCTGGAAAGGACTGAGGCAAATGAGTGGAGCTGTGAGCAATGTCTTAACTCTTACGAGAAAGCGCTGCCTGTCATGATCTGAGCATTGGCTTTTGATGGGCCCTGATTTGGGGTAAAGTTTAACCATATGGGAATTGTGTGACCTTGCTAGGCACCAGGTTGTTCACCTCCCCTGGCTGAGATGAAGATGGAGATGTTAAGCCACAGATGTAAAGTTTTCTGTAGAATGGCTGACACACAGAAGACACTGCCAAAAGTAGCTATTATGATTACTTGGAGGCATGACATGTTCCAGCCGCCAGCTCTGCACAGAGTGCCACACAGTTACACCAACTTGGCTTTCCAATTCAGTGCTGCTGCTGTTCAACAACCAGAATATGAGCAAATATCCAAAATTGAAAAGTAATACTCATTTCATGAGAATTATTAGGTTGATAAGCAATTCAAAAGGTAGCAAATCCAGACTTGTCAGTTCATAACTTGGGAGCAAGAGGGTTGACCTTTCCTAATTCTGAACATATCTTGTTCTTGTTTGGGAGGATGGCTGCCTTTCAATCAATCTCTTTTCTTCACATGCCAAACCTTCCAGGACTGTCACTCATCATGCATTTATTTCTCTCATGAAGAATACAGCGCCTTCGAGGAATGCCTGCATTTTGAGTCATGCATTCTCATTATAATATACACAGATGCATTCTAACGTTGTGCTCTTCCATCTCCTTGCCTTTGGCCATGTAAGTTCTTTAGAAGAATGTGCGCCAACTTGTATGTGGTGGAGGCACACTGCTACTCATCCTTCAGTGTCCACATCCAATACTTT
The DNA here is from genome assembly GCA_949820135.1 of Sylvilagus floridanus. Lineage (NCBI taxonomy): Eukaryota > Metazoa > Chordata > Mammalia > Lagomorpha > Leporidae > Sylvilagus > Sylvilagus floridanus. Next base: position 34,728,540 of record OX463224.1, read on the forward strand.
CAGTTTCGTGCAGCCTTCCTCAGTTCCCTTCAACATATGAATTGATGTGCTCTCTCTTCTCAATACTTGCGTAGCCCTCAATCTGACCATGGCTGCTGATAAATGATACTTTTGACTTTATGGCCCACAGATTCACATACTTACCTTAACTTCCTTATGATAATTTATTTGACAACTGTGTGTGTATGTGTGCCATTCAATTTTAGGTCTGTAAACTCGAAGAAACATATCTCAATATATATTTGCTGATTGTATGAGTTTATCAAACTATAGATTCTAGATTCAATTTTTCATTAGGAAAGAGATTGTGGTGAATAAACTGGTAGTACCCCCATATGTCCCATTATGTGTGTCAATTAGAGAAGGTTCACTTAGGTTTGGAGAAAAGAACAAGAAGCAACTATACGACACATCTTGGTAAGCTTTTGAGAATAGGGAGGGTGAACTAAAAACAACAATGTGCAAAAGTCACACAACATCACTGAAGTATAATAAAATGTGTAGTAAAAGTGTTTCTTAATTCAGCTGCATTTATTTAGGCATTTACCTTTTAATAAACTTGGATTTGTGTACATATTAAATTTCAAATGAAAATGATTATTCAAAATCATTTTAAATTTTATATGCTTTAAAATGCACCATAAAAGTTTATAAGTCAGTAGGTATCTCAGATTACACATGTGAAATGTTTGCAATTGAGACCTAATTACACAAGCTTTGGGCGTTTAGTGCACATGACATCCTTCAAAGTAAAATGAGTATGTTGTGTGATAAATGTGACATAAACATATAGTAAAACCCACAACTTAACAGTAATATCCTGAAAATATATTTATCTCATTGTTATACTAGTAGCTGAAAATTAAGCAGAAGAAAAGTTTTTTTTTTTTCTAGAACTATTGATTGTTAGGATTTTACTATATCAATACCTAACTTGTCCACTGGTCTTCCATTCCTACTCCTTCACATCTACAGTGCCTCACAACCCCAGGTGATCTAAAGACAGATTTGCTTAAGTCAGATCAAGTTGCTTCCCAGGACATTAAAAGCAGTTCCCAGCCTGGGATGCAGACTGGATTCACTCAGGGAGCACAAACCATTCTAATGCTTGTGGTTCCCTGCCACAGTTCCTGATTTGTTCTGGGTTGAGGCCAAAAACAGGCATCTTCTGGTGGTACTCTAGGTAACGGTAATAGGCATGCAATGTTATATGTAAATATAATATGCACCCATTACACCCATGCTAAAGAATTTGGTCCTGGGTCCAGTAATGTGGTGTAGTGGGTTAACCCATGGCCTATGAAGTTGGCATCGCATATTAGTGCTGGGTTTGAATCTTTTTTTTTTTTTTAAGATTTATTTATTTATTTGAAAATCAGAGTTACACAGAGATAGAAGGAAAGACAGAAGAAAGTAACACAGAGATAGATATATAGAGACTGAGGTCTTCCATCCACTGGTTCACTCCCCAATTGGACATGATGGCCGGAGCTGGGCCTATCCGAAGCCAGGAGCCAGGAGCTTCCTCTGGGTCTCCCACACAGTTGCAGGGGCCCAAGGACTTGGGACATCTTCTACTGCTTTCCCAGGCCTTCACAGGGAGCTGGATTGGAAGTGGAGCAGCTGAGACACCATATGGGATGCTGGCACTGCAGGTGGTGGCTTTACCCACCACGCCATAGCACCGGCCCCCGGGTTTGCATCTTGACTGCTCAGTTTCTGATCCGGCTCCCTGATAAGGTGCTGGGAAAGCAGCAGACAATGGCCCAAGTGCTTGAGCCACCGCCACCTAAAGGGAGACTCTGATGGAGTTTCTGGCTCCTGGCTTTGGCCTAGTCCAGGCCCAGCCATTCTGGCCATTGGGAGAGTGAACCAGCAGGTCTCGATTCCCTGCCCTCGCCCGCCTTGTAACTCTGCCTTTCAAATAAATAAGTATTTTTGTGTGTGTGTGTGTTTTCCAGAATTGACAATACTTTATTAGAGCATAATTTATAGTAAAAAATATAATGTAAGCACTACTTTAAGGTCTACAACCTTATCATACTGAAGTGAAAAGGCAAGATACAAAACTTTTATGTAAAATATGACCTAAACTCTGTAAAACATAGTGTATTTAATTATTAAGAGTGGTTATCTTTATTTTTTTATTTTTTTTTTTGACAGGCAGAGTGGACAGTGAGAGAGAGAGACAGAGAGAAAGGTCTTCCTTTGCCGTTGGTTCACCCTCCAATGGCCGCCGCGGTCGGCGCGCTGTGGCCGGCACACCGCGCTCATCCGATGGCAGGAGCCAGGTGCTAGGTGCTTTTTCCTGGTCTCCCATGGGGTGCAGGGCCCAAGCACTTGGGCCATCCTCCACTGCACTCCTGGGCCACAGCAGAGGGCTGGCCTGGAAGAGGGGCAACCGGGACAGAATCCGGCACCCCGACCGGGACTAGAACCCGGTGTGCCGGCGCCGCAAAGCGGAGGATTAGCCTGTTGAGCCACGGCGCTGGCCAAGAGTGGTTATCTTTATGTATAGTCAAGTTATGAGTGTATACTATTTTAATATATTTCTTTTTAAAAAATTTATTTAAGTTATACAAGTTTCATGTATTTCATATATACAGATTTAAGAACACAGTGACACTTCCCATCCCATCCTCCCTCCCACCCATGCTCCAACCCTTCCTCCTATTCCCTCTCACATTCCCACTCTTAATTTTTACAAAGATCTTTTTTTTGTTGTTTAATTAATGGCGATATAGTTAACCCTACACTAAGTAAAAGAGTTCGACAAATAGTATGAAGAGAAAAAAATAAATAAAATGCTGTTTCTCAACAGAAGAGCAAGGGCTGTAAACAATCAAAAAGAAAATTTTTGTCCTTAAATAAGGAGAAATGAGTAGCATTGAAAAGTTTGAAATGGTAAAGCATAGCTAATCCTTACTTAGAATTTCTGTTTGGAAAAAGAATCTTACAATTTAACTATGGTTCAATATTTGCAGTGATTTTAGTTTTAACTCGTTATAATAAATAATAGCAACTCATCTATTCTTGGTCAAATAAATGAAATTTTTAACATTTACCAGGTATATTTGCATCGCTGTCACTGAGACATGACACCATCCGTTCATTGAATCAGCAGCCATTTGTTGTGTGTCCTTATGTGCCAGGCATTATTCCAGCTAAAACAGAGATGAAAATGAACAGTGAGGCTGGTGCTGTAGTGTAGATGGTAAGCCACTGCCTGCAGTGCCAACATCCCAAATGGGTACTGGTTCAAGCCCCAGCTGTTCCACTTGTGATCCACCTCTCTGCTATGTCCTGGGAAAGCAGTAGAAGATGGCCCAAGTCCTTGGGTCCTTCTACCCACGTGGGAGACCCAGAAGAAGTCACAATAATGAATTAATCCATCACATCATCCTATGAGGTTCCTGTGCCCCTAGGAAATACTTCCCTCCTGCTTTTCCCTTTGGTCCCAATCATCAGGCAGCTTTTTTGTAGAATATTTTTGTAGTCAGAGTACCCAAGCCTTTATTTGGCTATACAGATATTGTTAGTTATTATTATGAATTCTGTGTCAGTTTTCATATAAATATTTTGGCAAATGGTTGTACAAATTATGGATATGCTTTAATTAGATGTGGGAGCAGAAAGAAGTTTGTGAAGCATAAGGTAATGGTATAGAGTAAAGCAATATTTGGGAGTGAGTGTTTCAAACTATCAGGGGCAAATATTTGCTTGATTGTAAAGTCACAGAAGGTGGGCTCTACACCTCATTCATCTCTGAGTACCTAGCACCTACAGCAGCAACCTACATTCAGTGGATACTCAATGCAGATTAAGTAGGTAAATGAATTAGGGAATAGTCACATAAAAAAGAGGGGAGGACAGTCAGGAATTTCAGTTGTTTTGTGGTTATTCACTGATCTTGGCACAATTGTCGATGCATTAGTTGACAAAGATCAACAACATATTTTAGCCAACTTAGCTTCAAAGCAAGGAAAAAATAAATATGTTCAGATATAGTAATTTTGGGGAAAACATCTTTGATCTAATATATTTGATGAGAAGAACAAAAGTGAAAAAATACTCAGTGTTACAAAAACTCTCAGGAGAAGAACTCTTTTGTTTGACATTTAAAAGCTCTCTATGGTTATATCTTTTTCAACTCCTGGTGTCCAGCTTAAGAGTAAATAATAAAACAGAATAATGAAGAATGAGCAGAGTGAGTCATGTGCCAGGGTCAAGAAGGTCAAGGGACTGAATGTGCAGAAACTGAAGAAGCCTTGCCAGCCAGATTGACAGTCGACTTGAGCCCCTGGGCTTCTTGTTTTGTTTGTTTTTGATACTCACAATGGGTTCTATATGCCTTCAGTCACCACTTGACCAACCAAGCACTATGCTAGAAATTCAGGATAAAATTATAAAGATGGTGCTATCAGGATCTTTATAGGAAAAGACAGAAGCTATGTAAATATAAAAATAAAAGTCAGAAACAGAGGAACAAAGCACCCCAGTTTGCTCAGGACAATTCCTATTGAAACCTATTGAATCAATGTTGTTTCTTCACTAGAATTGTTTTACTTCCTTAAGTGCCCAGGTTGGACCACAAGTACAGTGCTATGATAGAGATATTAAGGGGAGTTTCAAAGGAGAGAGTACTTCAGTCTAACTGAGGAGGTTAGGGAAGATTTCACACACAGGCAATATTTCAGGCAGCTGTGAAACAAGAAAGAAGGGACAGTGTTGGGCACTTCATGAAGGGAGAGCACTGTGGGCTGGGTTTCAGGTTTATGAACAAACATAAAACTTTGTGAGAAAAAGAGAGTGGGAGAAATGGAGAAAGCTTAAAGAAAATTGAAATACTTTTGCATTAAAATTTATGATCAATGGGTCAGAATACACTGATGCACAAAAGGATTGCATTAAGGATGTACAAAAGGAATGCTAAAAATATGGGCGAATTGTTGGTCACAGATTATTAGTAGGATTCATTCTCCCAACCAATGATTTTTCAAATGACATCCCTGAGACCATGTGTAGGAGCAAGACAAGGCTGGTGGTGCTGATTCAGCATTTTATGAGAGGATGCAACAAAAGGACAAAGGAATAATTGCTGAATGCATGTAGTGGTAAGAGAGCTTTTAATACATTAAAACATTCCACCAACATTGGGTAACCAGGAAGGTGGAATCAAGCTGAATGGGAGGGGGCGGTAGAGGAAAAATAAAAATAAGAGACTGAGTATATTATGGATTTCAAATGATAGTGTTTACCAGACAAATCTAATATGCTTCTTAATAGTGTAATTACTGGAATTCTAATATTGAAAATCAGGTATGAGTCACAAGAATCATCTCAAAGGAATGGATATCCTTTGAAGGAAGTGAAGATCAAGTACCCAGGAGAGTCATCAACCTCAGTGCAACATTCTGACTCATTGAAAATTTACTTTTAGCAATTGCTTTCTAAGCCAGGTGCTTCAGTTCATTCCTTCATTCCTTCCTTTTCCTATTCAATCATTCATTAAAAAATGTACATTCGAAAATGCTCAGTTCACTTATTAGTCTTGACCAGTAGCTTGACCCATTCCTCAGTTTCAACATCTATAAAACTGAGATTAAAAATACCAATGGAATAAGGATATTGTATTAAATGATATAACATGCAAGAGACCCTAGATAGAAATATGAACATAATAATCACTTGAAAATATTTGTTATTTTCATTCAATATGAGTTGTCATCTTGCTACATATCACTTTTTAGAGACCTCCAAGAGTGGTTATTTTAGTTTATGTGCCAGATATTTTTCAACCTACTGGAAATCCTACTCTAAAATAGCCAATAATATGACTATAATAGTTAAAATTTGTAGAAAATCTGATATGGGGGATACCACTTCACAGGTTTGAAGATATTAACTCACTAATCCACACAACAACTTTATGAGGCTGTGATTCACATCTTACAGATAAGGAAATTGAAGCATAGAAGAATTAAATAACTTGCCTAAGATCCTATGTTACTGGTAATGTTACCATTACCAGTTAGTAATGTGATGTGACCCTAACCCATTAGTCTTGACAATGTATTGTACTACTTCTTAGAGAGATGAAACATGTGACAAAATAGAGAAGCAAATAATAAATACAATTAGCAACTGCCATCTGGGAAACAGTAAAGTCAAAAGATAATAGCAAAGCAGGCCAGGGCAAGAATGAGAAGAGAGATTGCTGGAGAGAAAGGCAGGTCCAGATGGTGCAGTGTATTGAACCGCATAATGAAATTTCAACTTCATTATAAGCAAGGAGGAAACAACATCATTGAAACATTTTTTTAAAAAGTTTATTTTATTTATTTGTAAGACAGAGAGAGAGGGAGAGAGAAAGATATCTTCCATCTGCTGGTTTGCTCCCCAAATGGCCACCATGGCCAGGGCTAGGCTGGACCAAAGCCAGGAGCCAGGAGTTTCACCCAGGTCTCCCATGTGGATGCAGGGGCCCAAGGACTTTAGCTGCCTTCCACTGCTTTTCCAGGCACATTAGCAGGCAATTGGATCAGAAGTGGAGCAGCCAGGACTTGAACCAGCGTACATAAAGGATGCCTGCTTTGCAGGCATTTGGCTGCATTATACAATCACACGGGCTGCAATTGAAGCATTTTGAAATGAGAATTTGCTTTCTATATCCTCAGCATTTTCCATGCTAGTACAATACATATGTTAGATTGTGAATAAGAGAATTGAAATGACTGTTTTTCACATTACCAATAAAGGAGACATTTTTTCTACTTGGTTGCATTTTATAGTAAAGCAGTGGAACATAGACCATACAGAAATAATAAGCAGTAATATAAAGCTAAAGATACCTCAGAACTTTTTCAATTTTTATGCCAATAAAAATACAACACTACCACCCACACCATCATCCACATATTTGAACTACTAACTAATAATGATGTTATTTAAAATGGAGAGGTCAGCCATAGGTCCATAGTTTTAGAAATCCTCAGCCTAAATGAAATGAAATATTCCAACCAGCAGTTTTTTCACAGTCCATAGGGCCCTTACTCATGTTTTGCAGAAATGAGTTATTTCTGCCTTTAAGAGAAATATGCTCTTGAAAAAAACTCTGTGTTATTTTAGTTATTCATCCCAAGAAGAAAATGAAATATCAATGCAAAAACAAAAATAGCCTCACCTCTGACATATAGAACTGTTGAAAGCAAGGGAGGGATGGAATTGAAAGGAAATATTTCCAGGAATTCCTTACATGCTTTAGCTAGAAGAATAAACCATAAATAATTGTGCTAGACCAGACCAGAGCCTGAGTCTGGGATCAAGGAGAATAGAAATTACAATTTGGACTTAGTTCAAGGTTTACTAATAAGTCATGCAAAGGAAAGTTACAAGACGCTGATAAGAAAAGGGAGACTTATTTTCTCCATTGGTTCCTTGTTCTGTATAGAGAAGTATTCCAAGCTCAATCTCAATCCTTTTAGAGAGGGTCTCTACCATGCTAAATGGGCTATGCATCACCAAGTCACATTGGCACCAGAAATATTCTTTAATTTGTAAGACTATTTCTTTAATAACTTAGCAAACACTGTCACCATAGATTGATTGTTGAAGTCATGGGACTTCAATTTTTTGGTGTGCTGGAGCCAGAGCAATCTTTTCATCCATTACCTTGTAGAAATTCAATCAATATACTTGTAGAAAAATCTACAAGTCTCACTTTTGTCTATCAAAGAGCTTCTCAGGGCACAGGCAGAAATAGCCTGGTATGGTAACTCATCCTAAGTTAAAACAGTGCTCAATCCCTTACACCTGGCACTATATGTGCTATTGTTTATGGGACAAATCAGAAAAACATGAAGTGTGGGTTAGCTGTAGTCTAGTCCTATTATCTTAAATTACAATTTTAACAGTGAAAAATGGTGGTGAACTCAATACAAAGGGAAATACATAGTAGTAGGAAACTGATGCTATAATTTCTAGCATTAGCTAGAAATAATTCCAGCTTATATGGTCTCACCATAATTTTTAAAATAGTATCTGACATGAGTATATGAAATTTTCTGAAATAAAACCATGTGTTTGAACATTCTATGTTTCTGTGGAGACAATATTAAATCTATTATAACCAACTTAAGCATTGTGTATTTGACACTTAATTGGATCCCACTGACCTGGCAAGGTTCTCTTTTGTTTTTGACAACACGAAGAATAGATTAGAGGATATATCATTTTTGTTCCTTTTAGATGTTCTTTTTCTCATAGATAAGCTGTATTAGCTTTCAAAAATATATCCAAGATTATACTTGTAAATTCATTCTGTTGAACAACATAAGATTATATGCTACAATAAATGAGTTCACAGCAAGTCATAGGTGTAATTGTAGTATTCGATCCTTCTAATGATTTTAAGACAACAGGTTATCCATTATAGACAATGTCTGTAAAACAGCAAGGGAATTGAACTAGACAGAAAGAATTGCTTTCACCATTGTTTCTCAATCTACATCCTGGGAGAAGGTAAAAGTATTTAATATTTGATTAGTGCTTTACAGTTTGCAAAGTGCTTGCCTACAAAGTAAATTATTTGACATGACATTCTATATGCCCAGATACTGATGCCTAGATAGTCTACTGATCCTCCTATCAAGCTAAATGATAAAATTCCAACCCAGGGATTCTTTCCACAAACTTAAGTAAGGGTCCTCAACAACATGAATAAGATGAATAGGAACCAAGTGCATTCTATAGGCAGTGAGTAAGTGCAGCTTACCAATATGTAGTGAGTAGAGACCCTTGACATTATTCTCTTTATTAATGCTGATATGCTTTATCAAACAAATATTTAATCCCATACTGCATAGACTTTCCTCACATGATCCATTTATCCACCAATTTATATAAACTATATCATCATTTTTCCTAACTAGCAAGCATATGAAGAGATTTTGTCTTACTATTTTTCATGCTGACAACAGCTGCTCTACTTATAATGCTATTTTTATGTTCTGGCAATTACTGTGATGTCCTGTGCCCACTTCCATATCATTGTCAATGAAAATCTAGGGAAAATAGTAGTTTATCATTCTTCCCAAAAACATATTTGTGCATATGGATTAGACTTACACCATAAATAGGTCTGCCGAATAGTACATGAATTTAAACTTATTTTTCCATTATAAAATTAAAAGCAAAGAAATGCCATAATAGCCACAGATACACTTTTAAGGGCATAAGTTTTAAAACATTTTATAAACTTCACTCAGCAGCAGTGCTTACTTTATCTTTGTAACTTTATCCTGGTATACTGGCTGAGCAACATAGACTAAATATCCTCACCCCCTGTCCACCACATTCCCACTCCACTCCTCCTTCCACCCTTCTCCCGTCACTCCAAGTATTCCTGCTAAAGTTTACTGGATGAAATTTGAGACTGTTAGCAAATGGGTTCCATTTGCAAAGTTTATCCCTAACCTGAGACTCGTGACACTTAGTTCCACAAGATAAAGTGATCCAGTCTGGTTGACTCTCACACATTTGAACAATGTAATATAACATGGGAAGATCTGGCCAATGAATAATATTTGTTCTGAAAATACTGTAGAACCAATTATATTGAGGCAATTATAAGAACCTAAGCCTCGAAAATTATATACAAAGAGAATCTCACAGAAGTTACTGGGAGATAGGTTTGGAAAGGAGCTGAAACTCAAGGAAATTTGAATCTTTCATCTCCAAGAGAAAATTGGCTTTTGTCCCTAATTCCCAGGCCCTCGCTTTCATTTCAGGAAGGACTGACTTCACTTCACTCCAAGCCTTGAATTTCTAAGGGGCCTCTTTACTGATTTCTAGCATGAAATTTCCCTTTACATGAACAAGCTAGAAAGAGTATTTTCCTTAAAATCGAAAAAAAAAATCCTAAGAACATGTATAACTACTTAAGTTTTGAGAATCTGTGTGATTGTTCGTGTGTGGGTGGGGAACATATATCTTGAGGTTACTTTTATCATTTATGAAGAAAAACAGAAAAAAATAATGCCCTTTAAAAATTACAAGCTCATTTAGGAAAGAAAGAAGATGGAGAAGTACTTGACTGTTAATTATCAGCAACTTATTTACTGCCAAACAATCAAGACCATGCCATCTTTATGCACAATCATGGAGATGCATGATGTTCTAAAAAGTTATGGTTTCAACATTTTTATTCCCTCTACATTGTGTGTTGAAACTTAATCCCCAGTGTAACAGCATGGCTTAGCAAGTATTAATGGGAGTTCTTTAGCTTGTGAGGACTTTGTCCGGGTTGATGAATTCAAAGGCCTTGTAGGACAGAATTCACTCTCCTCCACTATTTTGCCATGTGAGGACCCATATTCCTCCCCTTCAGGGGAGGTAGTGCACAAGGTGCCATCATAGAAGTGAAGATCGGGCCCTTTCCACAAACCAACAAACCAAATCTGATGGCAGCAGTTTTTTACTCAGTCCTAGATTTTTTTTTCACTCAGTCATAGATATTTTTTACTATATCATGGACTGAGAAAGAAATGCTAATAGGCATGATGTAGGACTAGTTCTATCCACATATTCAAGTCATATTTGGAATGAAAAGACAGAATTCACGTGCTACATCAAATACATGTTGTTCATTTGTTGTTTTTCATACTGACCTTAAGAACTTGTAGAAAGGAGGCACTGGATGTGAATAAGAACCTAACTGGTAACAAAATAAAACAAAGCAAAAAGTCATGTCAACATGACCAAGAAAACTGGACTTGAAGTTTTCCGTTTCAAATCAGAAAGTCACAACGTCTTTGTTGTACAATGCTAATTGTGGGCCAGTGCTTGCTTGAGAGCTGCTCAATAGCAGACATCTACGCTTACACTAGGAATCAAAGCATAAATTGCAAGGCTTTCCTTTCATTTGGCACTTCTAGGGCCACCCTTCAACTTTACAATTGTCATGAATCACTTTGCCCACTACTGATCATACTTAAGCATTCCTAGCTAGAACAGTGCAGAGTGAGATGAGGGAATTTCTGTAAACCCATTCACTTGTTAAGAAACTGATCTTGCTGAGAAATTCCCAGACCATCAATTGTCCTTGCACTTGCTGCTTCTGGAGACCTTAATGTCAGGAAACTTCTTCGACTGTTGATTCTGCCACAGAGGATCCATTTATCCAAATATCTCTGATTTTGATCAGAGTTTAGGCAATATAATAGAAATAGATATGAAATATATAGAATAGAAGAGATTGTCAAGATATTTTCATAACATACTTTTTGATAGCCCATTTTATATATATGTTATGGACTTAATTTTTTTATAATTCATGATAGGTTTTAAATTTTTCAAAAGCTTTCTAGTGTCATTACTCCCAAAAGATGAATTTGTTTTATTATTTGATATGAGAATAAATTTCTCTGAAATAAATCTCAGTTGCCAAGCTTCATTCCTAGCAACTAAATAGTAATATACTGGAAGATGCAGAATTACCTCATGGGGAAATATTAGAGCTGCTTATGCGAAATGCCCAAACAGAAGTCTATTAGAAATCATCATGAGGTGCATAGCTTTGAGCTGATACACTTTTTCTCCAATTGAGAAACTACAATTTTAAAGATGACGCTGATAGTTTAGATACCCTAACTGGGTTTGGCATAAATAATTTATTTTCATCTAAGCTGAATGTCTGAATCTCTGGCATGTTAAGTGCTACAATTATCAGGACCAGACAAGTGCTTCATTTTCATTTTCTGGAGTGAAATTTTTTATGGCTGAATATATCTGGGGATATTTCTGCATGATTGCTTGCACTTGGCATACTCACTCCCCATTTAAACTTGCTAAAAGAAGTTAGTTTAATACTTTGCTACATTGTACCTTAATCCTGAAGTGTCATTTAGAATTGTTTGCGTGTTTGATGATAGTTTCTTTCCTTAGTAAACCATAGGAAGAAAATTCAATTTTGCTTAATTAAGTACCTTTTGTTCTCTTTGTCCTTCTCCTATTCAACTTTAACTGCATTGATCTCACCACTAGAGTTCCCCCTCCCCGCCCCCCCCAGAGGAAATCTTAATGTAGCAAAGCTGTTTTGAGGGGAAAAAAAATCATGGCCATTGATTGAGAGCAAAAGTCAAAAATTCTATTTTTAAAATTTAAATTTAGTGAGCTAAATGTTGCTTTCTATGATATCTCCTTTGGGGCTACTTTTCTCCTTTAGCCAAATATGGAATAGCGTTGAAAATATGCAGAAGGGACATGTTATTAAAACTATCAGCATTTTCCTTGATATTTCTCACCTACATATTCAGAGAGGTTCTCATTTTTTTCCTTCAATGGCATGCAATCATCAAAAAGTGAGAAAAGAATTTTGTTAGAACATTTGGTTTTTAATGCAGTTGGGCTGCGTAGAAGTGTAACTTGTGAGATATAAAGATTTAAGAATTATTACATCTTTACCTTCTCTGTTTAACTTCAGGTATGTAGGGTTAATGAACTCACATTCCACAGTTCCTGGTACTGACTTCATTCTTTTATAGGGCCATTCTTATAGTGTTGTGTACTCTTTTTCTTTGAATCCCTTTTATATTATTGTATTCTCCCCAGTGTCCCCAGGTCCCAGTAGGAAGTAATATGAAAAGAAAAAACAAACATTTTATCCCACAAGCTTCCAAGAATTATAAATAAGCACAGGGGAAAATGAAGGGGACAGGGGAAGGCATGATTCAGAAATAGAATGATTCAGAAACAAACACAATCATCTGATTAGTCATTTATGGACAACAGCTCTAATATGGGATTGCTATATAACTATGACATTCAGTTTACCTACCATTTACAATCTATTGTCATTTCTTATTGTTTGTGTCAAAAATCTCACATCAGGGCTGAGCATTGGCCCAGCAGTTAGGACTCCATTGTCAGAGTCGTGGTTTAGTTCTCGTTCTACTCTTCATTACAGCTTTTTGCTAATGGGGACTCCGGGAGGCAGCAGGTGATCTTTTTATGACACTCTTGTGAGACACCTGGGTTGAGTCTCTGGCTCCTGACCCTTGCTAATAGAGGTGTTTTGGGAGTAAGCCAGCAAAAGGGAACCCTCTCCCTCTATCCTCTCTCTCTCACTTTTCTTCCCTCCCTCCCTCTCTCTCTCCCTTCTTTCTCTTCAGTTATATAAATAAAATAAAATAAGATACAATAAAATAAAATAAAATAAAATAAAAGTGAGACATTTCATTAAAAACCAAAATCTCAGGGTCAGCATTGTGGCATAGCAGATAACGCTGCAGGCTGCAAGGCCGACATACCATATAGGATCCAGTTTATTTCCTGGCTGCTCCACTTCCAATCCAGCTCCCTGCTAATGGCCTGGGGAAAACAGCAGAGGATGGCCCAAGTGCTTGGACCTCTGCTACCCACATGAAAGACCTGGAAAGAGCTCCTGGTGCCTGGTTTTTGGAGTGGCCCATTGCTGCCCTTTGTGGTCATCTGGGGAATGAACCAGAGGATTCATCTCTCTCTCTCTTTCTCTAGCTCTTTAAAATAAATAAGTGAATCAAAAAAATCTCATAGTCATCTTTTTTATTTATTTTTATTTTTATTTTATTTATTTTTTATTTAATAAATGTGAATTTACAAAATACAACTTTTGTATTGCTGTGGCTTCCCCTCCCAACCTCCTTCCCTCCCGCAGCCCTTCCCTCTCTCACTCCCTCTCCCATTCCGCCCTTCATTGAGTTTCATTTTCAATTATCTTCATATACAGAAGATCAAATTAGTATATACTAAGCAAGGATTTCAACAGGCTGCACTCACACAACAGCACAAGGTATAGAGTATTGTTAGACTAGTAGTGTTGTTTTTAAGTTTCATAGTAAAACACATTAAGGACAGAGATCCTACGTGGGGAGCCTGTACCCAGTGACTCCTGTTGTTGATTTAACAATTGGCACTCTTATTCATGACGTCAGCAATCACCTGAAGCTCTTGCCATGAGCTGTCTAGGCTATGGAAACCCCTTGAGTTCACCAATTCTGAACTTGTTTAGTCAAGGCCGTATCACAGTGGAGGTTCCTTCCTCCGTTCGGAGAAAGGCGCCTCCCTCCCTGATGGCCTGTTCCTTCTGCTGGGGTCTTGTTCAACAGGATCTTTCATTTAGGTTGTTTTTGCCCCACTGTGTTATGGCTTTCCATGCCTGTGAGACTCCCATGGGCCTTTTAGCCAGATCTGAAGCCCCAAGGGTTGATTCTGAGGCCGGAGTGCTGTTTGGGTTTGCCATTCTCATGGTCATCTTTGATTTGTCTTTCTTTCATCTTCTAATACAAACTAGTAGTATTGCCTCCCAAACATGTACCTGCATCTATTCTTTTCCCAGTCTTCACTTATAGTCTCCTGATACAAACACCATCTCCTCTCACCCAGACTATAGGAGCAATCCCCTTTCTCATTTCTCTGTTTCCATACTTGCAATACATTTCTGTCCTATTGGCCTTTTCCTACCATCCTCAAGGTCTTTGCACTGATTATTTCATTTTTCTGGAAACCTCTTCAGATCATCACTTTTACTCCTTTACATCACTCAGTTCCCATCTCAAATGTCACCTTCTTGAAGATGCTTTCTGTGACTATCCTACAAAAAATAGTCTATCTTATTCAGTTTAGGTTGTCCTAACAAAATATCATACTGTGGCTCATAAACAACAGAGATCCATTTTTCCTGGATGTGGAGTCTAGAAACCTAAGATCAAGGCAGTGGCCTAATAGGCATCTGGTGAGGGCCCATATCCTGACTCACAGGTGATGTCAACTTGCTGTGTCTTTTTAACTTAGGAACTAATCCCATCCATTAGCACTTTGCCTTTATAACCTAATCACTTCCCAACGATTCCCAACTCCTAACAACATCACAAATGAATTTTGAGGGTCCTAGCTCACACCAAGTGATTCTATATTTTATTGCTCTGTTTATTTTCTTTTTATTGCTAATTGCTTTTGGAACGTTTCTTCTCTGTTTATTTTATATCTCCCCTTTCCTCAAACCCTGATAGAAGTTAAACTGCATGTTTGATACTTTCCCAATTCCTGTTGTCTAGGTAGGAAAACTGAAGCTGGGAGACATTAGATAATTTATTCAAGATTATGTGAGTAATAAGTAGCACATCTATTCTTAAAATCCTCGTATGTTCTGATTCCAAAGTCCTTAACCTTTTTGTTGAGTCTTTAGTTTATGTAGATAACTCCATTTATTTTTCACAATGGTCCTGTGGGGCATCATCCCCTCCATTTTTATTGACGAGAAAGTTTAGGGTCAGAATAATCAATCTCCTTGCCCCAAATCACATAGGGGGAATATAGAATTCCACTTGCACTAACAGAACAACTCTTTCCATTAACCCTGCTACCTCATGTTTCAGGTCCCATCACTAAAGTCAAAGTAGTATAAGGTTGTGAGAATAAAATACGTGAAGGTAAGTACATCATTTTTTTTTTATGATAGGCATTGAATACTCGCCTCACTATGTGGTGTAAATATTGACAACTGGTTCTTCTAAGAACATGAGTCTTTAACCTCATCACCATCTCTTTACAAGTCACATGGTGGCGTAAGACTGTTTAGAGACCACCCATATCTGCAGAGTTTTAGTTTGGTGATAGGAACTCAAAATCAGGCATCACAATAAAATAGGTATTCGATTAAAAATTATGGCTATTGTAACCGGTCCAAACTTTGGGTATATGGTTGGAAGATTGAGCTAATATCTGGGTCTCTGTTTGAATATGTGCCCATAAGACTGAATTCCAGATCACAGAATATGAGAGGAAGTGATAAAACCCCTTTCAAAGACTAACCTAGAAAATCTTTCACAACAACTTCTCAAAAATCTTCTTCTTTCAGATGGACTTAAATTAGGATGACCCCCCACAGCTACCTGGGAAGTTTCCATTACCTGTGTTTCTGAAAAGTTGTGTGGAGTAGGGGATTCTGTTAACCTCTTCACTGGAATAATGCAGCTAGCTGAGTAAGTAATCAGGAAACTTTGTTCTGCTACAATTCCTGCAATGAATTAACACATACAAGACTGCTTAATAAGGGAATGTGTTAGAGGCATGGTTTAATTTTGTATGTGCTTCTACACACCATATAATATATATACATGTATATTTACATATGTATTTTTTTCCATGAGGTAACAACAGCAGAGCACCAACTCTCACACTATGGCTCAACAGAATGAGTGGTGGATGAATACAGAACTGCAAGTCCCCATTCACACCACATTTGTCCTCAATATTACTCACTCTGCATCTTTGGGAGGGCTTCTCTAATGGTCTTTGTTGCCATAACTGTTAATATCAGTTATTCCTTATACCCCTTCCTTTATGCTTTTTAAGGGAAAAAAACTTCTGAGTATTTCTTGTTAAGGATTTGACATGAATTTTTAAAACACCTTTAAAAGAAATTTTAGTCATAGCAAGCAGAAAGTGACAGAGTTCCTGTGCAGCCTCTCTTACTGCAGATTCCCCCTGCAGAGTGCTACATTCATTACTGTCTGAACCTACATTACCCCTCCATCAACACCCAGAGCCCATCATTAACATTAGAGAGTTCTTGCTTCCTCCTTTGGGTATTAACAAATATGACACATATTCAATTTTTAGCATCATATGGAATATTTTCTCTAACCTAATATGCTTCTGTTCTCTTTCAATTCATTCTTCTTTCTGCCCCAACCTCTCATAATCACTGATTTTTCTACTGTCTCCAGAGTTTTGATTTTTCCAGAATGTCTCATCATTTGAGGCATATCTTTTTATTTTAATAGTTAGTGTATTTTCTTGTTTTTTTAAATGTCCTCGTTACAAACTTCCACAGAATTGGAGAGACTAGACTCAACTCCTTTTTTCCAGGAAAATTTACCCAGAAGTTCCTTTAACATTTGAAATACAAAATATCATAGCTTGAATTTTTTATGAATGGATACCTGGAGTTTTTGTAGAAGTACTGTAACTGATTTGGATCTCAGTGCTTGAAGAGTTACTCTACTCTGGTTTACAAAGATTTTTAATTGAAGTCACTTTTAACAAAAGGAATATGGTATTTTGAAGCATATTATTGGAAGCAGTGTATCAGGGCTGGAGCTGTGGCATAAAGGGAGAAGCCACCATCTGCAGCACCAGCATCCCATAAGGGTGCTGGTTCAGGTCCTGCTTGCTTCACTTCTGATCTAGCTCCCTGTTAATGTATCCTGGAAAGCAGTGGAGGATTGCCCAAGTGCTAGGGTCCTGGCTCTGCCTTTGGATTGGCCAGCTCCAACCATTGTGGCCATTTAGGGAGTGAACTAGCAGATGGAAGAGTTTTCTTTCTGTCTTCTCTGTCTCTCAAATAAATAAATAAATCTTTAAAAAAATAAGCAATGTTTTAGTTTTTTTGTTGTTGTTCTAGTTAATACTATTGGTTGAACTCTGTAATTAACACACAATTTTTCTTAGGTGTTGAAATTTAACTGAAAAGTGATCCCTGTTAAATAGAAGAGTAGGAATAAGAGAGAGAGGAGATGTACAATTTGGGACATGCTCAATCAGACTTGCCCCAAATGGTGGAGTTAGAAATGTTCCAGGGGATTCCGATACAATCCCATCAAGGTTTCATGTACCAATGCCATCTCACTAGTCCAAGTGATCAATTTCAGTTCACCATTGATCATACTGATAGGTCTAAGAGTCAAAGGGATCACACAAACAAGACTAGTGTCTGCTAATACTAACTGATAGAATTAAGAAGGAGACAACAATCCAACATGGAAAGTGGGAGACACAGCAGACTCATAGAATGGCAGATGTCCTAAACGGCACTGTGGCCTCAGAATCAGCCCTTAAGGCATTCGGATCTGGCTGAAGAGCCCATGAGAGTATTTTAGGCATGGAAAGCCAAGACACTGGCAAAAAAATAAATAAATAAATAAATAAATAGATAAATAACAGGACCTAAATGACAGATCTCTGTGAGTGAGATCCCAGTAGAAAGAACAGGCCATCAAAGAAGGAGGTACCTTTCTCTGAACGGAGGAGAGAACTTCCACTTTGACTATGACCTTGTCTAAATAAGATCGGAGACAGTGAACTCAAAAGGCTTTCATAGCCTTGGCAACTCATGACTAGATCTAGAGAGATTGCTGATGCCATAAACAAGAGTGTCAATTTGTTAAGTCAACAACAGGAGTCACTGTGTACTTACTCATCATATAGGATCTCTGTCCTTAACGTGTTATTCAATCTGAATTAATGCTATAACTAGTACTGAAACAGTATTTTACAGTTTATGTTCTGTGTGGGTGCAAATTGATGAAATCTTTACTTAATATATACTAAATGTATATGTATATATATGTATATGTGTGTATATATGTATATATATATGTATATATATGTATATATAATGTACTTAATATATACTAAATGTATATAAAGATAATTGAAAATTAATCTTGCTGTGAATGGAATGGGAGAGGGAGCGGGAGATGGGAGGGGTGCAGGTGGGAAGGAAGTTATGGGGGGGAAAGCCATTGGAATCCATAAACTGTACTTTGGATAATTATATTTACTAAATAAATGTTTTTTTTTTAAAAGAAACAATGTAGCATAGTAGTTGTGTGACCTTGGGCAAGTCTAAAATCTTAATTACCACATCTCTCTGATAGGTGCTAACAGTTTTCTGCGAGTGTTTAAGGAAACAAGTTAACTTCATGCTGGTGAACAGAACGTATTCAATTTTTTTAAAGATTTATTTATTTGAAAGGCAGAGTTACAGAGAAGCAGAAACAGAGAGAAAGAGAGTGAGAACCTCAATCTACTCCACAAATGTCTGCAATGGCCCAAGCTGGACTAGGCTGAAGGCTGGAGCCAGGGGTTTCACCAAAGGGTGCAAGGGCCCAAGCATTTAGGCCATCTTTCACTACTTTCCCAGGCCATTAGCAGGGAGCTAGATTGGAAGTGGAACAGCTGGGACTAGAACCTGTATCCATACAGATGGCAAAGCAGCCCTACCCTTATGCCACAGCGTTGGACCTTCAAATATTTCAATTGAAATTTTTGTCATCTTCTAAAGTGAATGGAATGATTGCAAACTATTACCTCTGTCTAACTGTGCTTTGGTAGCTTTTATCTAAATTTTCTCCCCCCTCTCCTCCAACACTTCTCATTCTCAATATCTATTTATTACTATTCTAAGTTTATATCTATTTTTTAATGAGACAGAGAAAGAGACGTCTTATCCACAGATTCACTCCCCAAATTGCCTCATTAGCTGAGTCTGGGTCACAGCTAGAGCTGAGATCTGGGAACACCATATAGGTCTCCTATGTTGGTGGCAGGAACCTAATTACTTGAGCCATTACTGCTGCCTTCCAGGGTTTGCATTGTTGGGAAGCTAGATTCAGCAGCTGGAACCAGCAATTGAACTCAGGCACTTTAATGTGGAATGTAGATATTAACCACTAAGTTAAATGCCCACTCCCTATTTTTTAATTCCATATAATAAAGAGAAATGAAATATTTATGTTTCTGAGTCTGGCTTATTTCACTCAGCATAATAATATCCAATTCTAACCATTTTTTTTTTTTTTGTAAATCTCAGGATCTCATTCTTGTTATAGCTGAGTAATACTGCATTGCATATTCATACCATATTTTGTTTATTCATTCATCCATTGAGGTAAATCTAGGTTGATTCCACATTTTGGCTATGGTGGACACTGTTGCAATGAACATAGGGATGTAAACATGTCTTTGATAGGTTAACATCATTTGTTATGGATACATACAGAGAAGTGGGACAGTAGCTCATGTGATAGATCTGTTTTCAATTTTTTGAGGATGCTTCATACTGTTCCATATACTGGTTGCATAAATTTACATTCCAACTAAGAATATATGAGTTTCCTTTTCTCCACATATTTGCCAGAAATGTTCATTTTTGGTCTTTTTTTGATAATAGTCATCCTAACTGGAGTGAGTTGATACTGCATCATGCTTTCCATCTGCTACCCCCTGATTGATAATGATTTCGAGCATTTTTCTCAAATATTTGTTGGCTTTTTGTATTTTTTTCATTTGATAAATCTGTGTTCCGATCCTTTGTCTATTACTTAACTGGCTTGCTGTGTTCTTGTTGAGCTTGTTTAGTTTCTTGTATATTCTGGATATTAACACTTTGTCAAGTGAAGAGTTTGCAAATATTTTCTTCTATTCTGTTGGTTGTTGTTTCTTCACTCTTAATTGTTTCCTTTGGAGTACAGACACTTCTTATTTTGATATAATCCTATCTGTCTTGTTTCACTTCTGTTACTTATGGTTTTGTGAAATTAGCCATAAGTTATTGTTATACTGATGCCATCACATAGTTCCCTATATTTTCATACAGTACTTTCGTATATTTATGTCTTACATTTAGGTCCTTGACCTATTTTGAGTTGATTTTTATATAAACTCAGAAGTAGCCGGGAAGTTTAAGACTTCTACATATGGATATTTGGCTTTCTTAGTACCCTTTATTGAATAGACTCTCCTTTTTCCAGTGCACTTTTTGGGTAACTTTGTTGCAAATCATCTTACTGTACATACTTGGATTCATTCTGCAGTCTGTAGTCTCTTACTTTGGTCTATGTGTCTGTTTTTGTGCCAGTAAAATGCTATTTTGATAATCACCTCCTTAATATAAGTTGAAATCAGGTATTGGGACGCTTCCACTTTTTCCTTTTTTCCTCAAAATTACTGTAGATATTTAGGGATTTTTGTGCTTTTGTAGGATTATCGTTCTAGTTCCACAAAAAGTCCCATATATTTCAATAATAATTACATTGAATCTGTATGTTTTGTTGATTAGTAGTGACATTTAAAAATATTAGTTATTCCCATTCATAAATATGGGAGGTCTTAGCAAATTTTGTGACATATTTAATTTCTTAACCAGTTTTGTATTTTTATAATTTTTTAAATTTATATAATGTGAACAAATTTCATATATATGGATTTAGGAGCACAGTGACACTTCTCACCCTATCTTCTCTCCCACCCACATTCCCACCCTGCCTCCTTCCTTCCTTTCTTATTCTACTTTTAATTTCAAAATGACATACCTTGAGTTTATTTATTTTTATTTTTATTTTTTTAATTTGACAGGTAGATTTAAAGACAGTGAGAGAGAGAGAGACAGAGAGAAAGGTCTTCCCTCCATTGGTTCACTCCCCAAATGGCCACTACGGCCAGCATTGTGCTGATCTGAAGCCAGGAGCCAGGTGCCTTCTCCTGGTCTCCCATGCAGGTGCAGGGCCCCAAGCACTTGGGCCATCCTCCACTGTCCTCCTGAGCCACAGCAGAGAGATGGACTGGAAGAGGAGAAACCAGGATTAGACTCTGGTGCCCATATGGGATGCTGGTGCAGTAGGCAGAGGATTAGCCTAGTGAGCCACGGTGCCGACCCCAAGTTTATTTTTTTAAAGATTTATTTATTTATTTTTAAGTCACAGTTACAAAGAGAAAGAAGGTGAGGCAGGGAAAGAGAGGTCTTCAATCTGCTGGTTTACTCCATAATTGGCCGCAACAACAGGAGCTGCGCTGACCTGAAGCCAGGAGTCAGAGTCTTCCTCCAGGTCTTCCCATGCAGGTGCAGTGGCCCAAGGATTTGGGCCATCTTCTACTGCTCTCCCAGGCCATAGTAGAGAGCTGGACCAGGAGTGGAACAGCCGGGTCTTGAACTGGTGCCCTTTTGAGATGCCAGCACTGCAGGTGGTGGCTTTACCTGCTGTGCCACAGCATCAGCCCCTCTTCAGTTTACTTTATAATCATAAGCTTATTCCTCAACTAAGAAATAATTCAACAAATAGAATGTAAGCCGGCGCCGTGGCTCAACAGGCTAATCCTCCGCCTTGCGGCGCCGGCACACCGGGTTCTAGTCCCGGTCGGGGTGCCGGATTCTGTCCCGGTTGCCCCTCTTCCAGGCCAGCCCTCTGCTATGGCCCAGGAGTGCAGTGGAGGATGGCCCAAGTGCTTGGGCCCTGCACCCCATGGGAGACCAGGATAAGCACCTAGCACCTGACTCCTGCCATTGGATGAGCGTGGTGCGCCGGCCGCAGCACACCGTCTGCGGCAGCCATTGGAGGGTGAACCAATGGCAAAGGAAGACCTTTCTCTCTGTCTCTCTCTCTCACTGTCCACTCTGCCTGTCAAAAAAACAAAAACAAACAAACAAAAAAAAAACAAATAGAATGTAAAAGAAGAAGGATGCAGGGGAGATGAGGAAGAGAAGCAGGAGTAGGAGAAAAAGATGAAACACTGTTCCTCAACACTAGAGATAAGGGGAGTAAAAATAATCAAATCTCAAATGTCAATTTCTCTCATATACATTGTACTTTTTATACTCTGTAACATAGAGCAGGGAAAATATATGACATTTGTATTTTTAGGACTGGCTTATTTCAATAGGTATAATGGTTTCTAGTCATTCAATTTGTTGCAAAAATAGTATTTCATTTTCTTTCTTATGGCTGAGTAATATTCAATAGTGTATATATACTACATTTTCTTTATCCAGTCATCAGTTGATGGACATCTAGGTTATTTCATATCTTAGTTATTGTGAATCGAACTGGAATGAACACAGAGTTAGAGATAACCCTTTCACATGCTTATATAATTTTCTTTGGGTAAATTCCAAGGAGTAGGATGGCTGGGTCACATGGTAGATCTATATTCAGATTTCTGAGGAATTTCCATACTGTCTTCCACAATTGCTACACTAGTTCATATTCCTACCAACAGTGAATTAGGATACTTTTTACTCACATCCTCTGCAGCATTTATTGTTTATTGATTTTTGTATGAGAGCCATTCTAACCAGGGTGAGGTCACACCTAATTGTGGTTAATCTGTTTTTATATTTTTATTTATTTATTTGAGATGCAGAGTCACAGGTAGGGAGGGAGAGACCATGAGAAAGGTCAACTAAGGACTTTTTTTTTTTTGACAGGCAGAGTGGACAGTGAGAGAGGAGACAGAGAGAAAAGTCTTCCTTTGCCATTGGTTCACCCCCTATGGCCGTTGCATCTGGCATGCTACTGCCGGCGCACTGTCCTGATCCGAAGCCAGGAGCCTCTCCTAGTCTCCCATGTGGGTGCATGGCCCTAGCACTTGGGCCATCCTCCACTGCACTCCAGGCCATAGCAGAGAGCTGGACTGTTAATTTCAAAGGCAGACTTATAGATAGAGGAGGAGGGAGGGAAGGAGGGAGGGAAGGAGAGAGAGAGAGAGAGAGAGAGAGAGAGAGAGAGAGAGAGAATTTTGCATTTTCTGGTTCACTACCAAAATGGCTGCAATAGACATGGATGGACCAGGCCAAAGCCAGGAGCCTCTTCCAAGTCTCTCATGTTGATGACAAGTGAGCTAAGCACTTGGGCCGTCTGCTTATCCAGGCACAGTAGCAGGTAGCTGAATCTGAAGTGGAGAAGCAAGTATATGAACTTGTTCCCATCTGGGATGTGAGCATGGCAAGTGTCAGCTCAATCCACTGTACCACATGCCAGCCCCGTATAAAAAATGGAATGTGTTGGAAGAGAAAATAATTGTCTGAAGAAAACTCCTAACTCGCAGGGAGAGATTTGCCTCTATTGAATGAGAATTGAGGAAGCAAAAAAACTATCTGTTAGTAATGTGACCGTGTGTGGAAAGATCTAATTGCCAAGAAAAAAAAAATGTCAGTAAGGGTTGGAATACAGCAGGCTAGAGGAGTTGCCTTTAAAAGCATCCATTTTTATGAGCACAAGTTCATCCAGAGAATATACATGCAGTATAGAAACTATCCATTCTTAGAACAAGAAGACCAAGTGATCTAGAGCCTAGAGTGTGTAACAGGGATTAGCTAAGATGCTAAAAGTGTTAGGACGGAGAAAGTCTATATATAAGCACATTTTCTTTGATTTCCCATTTAAACAAATACTATTGGGATACTTTTCATGGTTATTTATTTATTTTCAACTATTAGAAAGGTAGAGCAAAAGATACACACACACACAGGAGAGAGAGAGAGAGAGAGAGAGAGAGAGAGAGAATCTTCTGCCTGCTGATTCACTCCCTGAATGGCCACAACACCGTAGGATTAGCTAGTTCAAAGCCAGGATCCCAGAAATCCATATGAGTCTCTAACTGAGTGACAGGGACCCAAATATTTGAGCCATCATCTGTTGCTGCCGGGATGCTCATTAGCAAAGACCTAGATTGGCAGTGGGGAAGCTGAGACTCAAATCAAACGTTCTCATATGATTTACAGGCTTCCAAAAATGTAGCTTAACCAGTGCAACACAGTGCCAGCCCCAATCTATGGATTTATATACTGATTTCTTTATGCAAAAATTGGCTGTTCTTATACTTTAAAATTCTTCAGAATGATAGTCCAACATAATTATTTCTGTGACAATATACTTCATAGATATTTTCGCATATATTTGATATGCTAGCATCTAAGTGATAAATCACATAATTGTTATTCAAGATCTATCTGTAGTATGATTCAGCAATTTTAGTAGCAACACTAAATTCCAAGTAGCTTGGCTAGTACAGTGAAAAGAAACACAAAAGCTATTCCCTGATATAGAAATTCTGTCATTCACTTACCTCAAGTAAATGAACTTTGTTTTTTAGTCTATGAAACAAGGACTAATACTTACCTAGCAGGACTGAGGGGACAAAATGAGATGAATGCAAAACACTTGGAACAGTATTTAGAATTAGAAGGTACAAGATAAATACTGGAGGATCTTTCTAGATTATTAGTTTTCTAACGTGCGTACTCACCCCCTCTTTCATCCATTCCACTTTGTCCAAATATAATTAGAGTTCATGGAACTAAAACTCACATTATGGTTTATAATACTCCTTTGGCTGTTTCAATTTTGTAGACATTCGATGCTTATTGGTCAACTCTATGTAGTGAGAGATCTACCACAACATTAAAGATGAATGTAAAAGCTCATTCTAATATATGAGGAACCAAAATTACCCATTCCATTGTATTTCCATAAGCCCAATGTGAAATTCTATCATAGGCTTTTGCAGCTGCTACTTGTATGTCAAAATTGCATGCACATGTGTATGTGTGTGTGGGGGTGGTTATATAAAGAAAGAAGATACTTTGTGCCATGCAAAATTACTGAAAAAATGATATAATGGACAATTAAATGATGGTTTGTTCTGCATTTGTTTACTAAGTGTGCCTTAGAGGCAAAGGCATACCCATGGGAGGCCTTGCAAATTTCAATTTTCAATTA
This sequence comes from Sylvilagus floridanus, assembly GCA_949820135.1. Lineage (NCBI taxonomy): Eukaryota > Metazoa > Chordata > Mammalia > Lagomorpha > Leporidae > Sylvilagus > Sylvilagus floridanus. Next base: position 34,753,856 of record OX463224.1, read on the forward strand.
CTCCCTACAGTTTTCTAGCAGAATGGAAAACAAATGTTGCAATCTGAGCTTTCTAATCTCTTTGGTGGAAAGAAATATTCAATTTGAGAGTCAAGCAATTCATTACTTCTCTCCATGGTTATAGTCTAAATCTGTTCTTCAATATAAATGTAGATCATGAATGTGGAAGCCAGAAGCTGCTGATCCTACCCAAATTCATAACCTCCATTTACCCAACTGCATATAACTCTTGTACTATTCCTGATAATCTATTTTCCTGTTTTAATTTTTTAAAACCTTATTAATATGCATAAAAATTGCTTGTGGTGGAGCTGGTGTTTTGAAGTAGTGGGTAAAGCCTCTGCCTGTGACACAGCCATCCCATATGGGCACCAGTGTTTGTACTGGCTGATGCACTTCCAATCCAGTTCCCTGATGATGGCCTGGGAAAGCAGTAGGAAATGGCCCATGTGGGAGACCCAGATGAAGCTCCTGGCTTCTCATGTCAGCCTGACCCAGCCCTGGCAATTGAAGATATCTGAGGGTGTGCCAGCATATAGAAGCTTCTCTCTCTTTCTCTCTTTTTCTCTCCTTACCCTCTCCACCTCTGACTTTCAAATAAATGAATACAAATTCCTGGTCTGACATGAAAATTTCTGAAGTGACTTCGATGCAGATAGCCAGCACAAGAACATTTCAAAAGACTGCTAGAGGTCCCTGTTTCTTTTTCCTTCATGTTATTTTTGTCTGATGAGGACTTCTTCCAAGTTGATCATCTTTCTCTTTATTGTTTTGTATTGAAATATACTTTCCTCCTTGAATTTTAAAAAGTTCTTAGGAATCTGAGCTATCTCCTCTGCCATTTTACTTTCCTTACATAGTTCCTACGACACTTAACCACTAGCGTCTAGAATGCACACTCACCTGCTTTTCCTCTCACATTTCAAGCCATTCCATCACTGTAGTCTTTGCTTGCTCCTCCGTTCCTCCCAATCACTCAAGCTTTATGAGCACAGTGCTCAGGCCTTGTATATTTTTTCCTTTCTATAAAAATTTACTAAGTGAGCTTATCCATCTCATGGATTGTATATCCAACTGTCTACATGTCTGTCTAAGGCCATCTCAGACATTTTGTGCCAAAATGTTTTAATGAGATACACTCTGCAAACCTAATTCTCCTTCAGTCTCTTTCGTTTTTCCAGTCAGTTGTCCCCAAATCCTTAAAATCATCTTTAATCTTCCTTTTCTATCAAATACTTTTTTCTACTTAAAATTTTATTTATTTGTAATCTTAACACTTCCTTATATTTCCATCTCTACCACTCCAATCAAAATCATTGTGATTTCTCATCTCTATATGTGAAGCTTCCTCACTGATCATCTTCCTTCCATTCTTCCTCCCTTGTTTAGTTATTCTTGCTACAGTGCTATGCTGATGTTAAAATGCATCAAGAATATGTCATTCCTCAAAGCCCAATGACTTCTTGTCTCACTCTGAATGAATGTCACAGTCCATATAATGCTCCCCAAGGCCCTACAATAATCCGACTACCAGTTACCCTTCTTGTTACTTCTCTCACCACTATTCCACTCATTTCTTCTGCTCTAGCCACACTGACCTCTCACTCTTCCTGGAACATATAAGTACATTTGCACAGCAGGCTCTTTGCAAGTGTTGTTCCCTTGCCTGGAAAGAGCTTATCTCAGATATGTGCATCACTTCCTCCCTCGCCTGCTTCAGTTCTTTACTTAACATTCACTTTCTCAGAGAAATCTTTTCCAGTCAATCTGTCCAAAATCGCAATATCCTTCTCGTAACCATTAGTACTTCATAATACCATAACTTCTGCCCTCTGTACCCTTAGCTCCTAATCTATGCTACTAGATATTCTACATATGATACCCGTATTTGAATGCTAGTTCCATGTTGTATTTATTGCTGTATCCTTGCATATAGAAAAGTGACTAATACAGCAACGTTCAATATATATTGCTTGAATGATTTAATATACTAACGTTTAGTTCTTGGAGACCTACAGCCCATTCAATTTACCCCTGATGTTTCTTGAGATCTTTTCTTCACATTTTCCTCTTTCTATTTCTCCTAAATGAATATATGCCAAGTAGCTTTTTCTGACTAAATAAAGTACTCTGTTTTCTACCCTAATATTGTTGGGTTGTTAAAACATTTGAAAATTAAAATGTTCACCTTCAGTTTTATAATGCCCCTGTGTGACAAGTGATACTAAATCCAATCTCCAGCACAATACTATTTTCCCATTTTACAGATAAAAATAGTCATCTTTGAGTGTGTCACCTGTGATCATGTTTAGTGATCATTACTGATCCTCCTCTGTGTTCTCTGGTCCTGATATTTTCCCACAGATTATGGTCTACCCTCTTATACTATGGCCTTTCATATTGCTTTGAATTGGGCTGAATTTATTAATTTTTCATTCAGGTTCTTGCCTTCCACAGAGATAGAAATACTAAACAGAAACTAGTATTGTGTGCAAACAAGAACAGTTTAATTGACAGTGAGGGACTACACATACATTCACAGTCAAGCATGAGTGGCCTACACAGAGAACTATACAATAAGAATGGGCCAGAGAGTTTCCCATATGTCAGGGGAAAAAGGAAAATCAAAAACAGAACCTGTAGTATGGAAGATCTTTTCAAGAATGGAAAGGTGGGACAGAGAAAATATTTCCTTCACACATTGAAGATTGTGTCAAGCACAAAAAAAAGATGGGTGCCCTGCCTTGAAGCAAGGTCCATGGCATAAAGAGGCCACTGTCTTCCACTCCTTTTATATCCTCTGCATGCAGGTCTCAGAGGTAATAGGTGCTTTATGGGAAAGCAGGTATTTTTACTGACAGCTAAGTGTTTGGAGGGCAATGGTGGCTTGTGACATCTGGCTCCACAGACTTAACTAGCTGTTTTTTCTTAACTGGATCTGCAGACCCAACTAGCTGCTTGCCTATTTATCCCACATCAGCTTCACATGAAATAGCCTCACCTTTGAAACCCTCCAAGATTCTAAGTATGATGCATTGTCCTGCTGTGATTTACTTCATATATATCCATCATTGTTCACTGCTTACCAGCAGTATCTTACAACTCATCCTATATTGTACTTCTCTTACAGCTTTCATGAAAGGACAATTTTTGTCTATTTCTTGAGTTTTTATACTAATTATCTTCAAAAATCTCTCCTCTTTCACAATTCATATTCCCTTCTGCAGATCTTTCAACACTTAAACCTCAAATTCTAACTCTACTTTAAAAATGTAGCATATTAGCTAGTGTTAATAGTTACAGCCAATATCAGCAGAAAATTTGGATAACTCATTGTTTCAAAATGGAATTATTGGCTCATTGATCTGGCAAGATTCTCTGTGTGGTGAAAAGGCATTAAAGTATGTGTGAAAAACTTCCTCGTAAATTTTTATAAGGTACATATATCTATTAGAATGATAGGATAAATACAAAATTTAAAGATGGTGCAAATCTTAAAGGACATCTCCGTCCCTTTAATAAAGCACATAGATTAAAGATAAGCTACCAGTTTAAGTGAAAAAATCATGGTAATCTAATGTTTTACAAAGTCAATGATGTTCTTCTGAGATTGACTGAATTATCAACGTTAATGAAGAGACAGTACCCCTTCCCCAGGACATAATTCTAATCCTCTTCAATAAACATTATAATACTCATGATTATGAAAATAAATGTCTTTCTTCCTTCATAATTCACCAACAAATCTGGTGAGGTTAAATTCCATACAGCCCTATTGCCTGCAGGAGCAGACTGAGCTTCACAATGTTCTCTCTGCATTTTCATTACAAAAGGGAGGAGGGTGAGAGACTGGATTATGAAGGCACTTATATTAATTCATTACCTTCCCTGGAGATGAAGATGGATTTTATAGTCATATTGCACTGCAGCATACTCCCTTAATACCTCATAGCATTTTCATTTTTAATAACTCCATGTGAAAAGCAAAAAGGTTAAAGTTGCTAGAATTTGAAAGATGAAATATATTTATATATTATATATATAAAGAATGTGTATATTCTTGAGGTCATAATTTTTCTACTTTTGAATATTAAATCTACTGAACTATAACACAGGCAGAAGTCAATAATAAAGTAGAACAAAAAAATAAAAAAACCTACAAGAAGCATCAGTCAGTCAACGCCCTAATAGATACAAAGATCTCTTCATTGATTTTAGGAAAGGAGATCATACTTTAGATTGTCAATTGAGAACCTAGCAGATGATTACAGGTTCAAACAGCAGTAGTTCTTCAACATGTTTTCATCAGCTCTTTATTGTTTTCACTATTATCACCAGTACTTGGTAATCAATATACTGAAAACCGATTTCAAATAATTTAGGCAAAGTATCATAATTTTAGTCACTCTATTGTCTTTTTATATTTTAAATTTTTCTATGACTTCCTAAAGTGATCAGTTTGAATATACATATCTCTGTGACTGAAAATGAAAGTATTTAGTGAAAAGGCTTTTGAATATCTTTCAGAAATTTGAGGACAATATGGAAATTTTGAGGGTCTAGTATTCACTGGAGAATTAATATAGCTATACGAAGCTCAGACACAGTCTTAAGATAACATATCATTATATTGTGTATCCTCGAGTAAGGAAAAAAAGCTGTCAAACTAATCAAAGCTGTGTTTTCTTTAGAAATGTTATGCTTTTCAAGGAGCTCTTTAACATTTCATTCATCTTTTTGATTCATTCTTATACCCAAATAAAAACAAATCAGATACTGAATATACTAGTTTAAGCTTTATTAAGGAAACTTCTGATTCACAATTTAATTGTCCTGAGTCATTCACAGGTAAATAATTAATTCCATGATTGGGGGGGCATGGAGACATTGACAACAGCATTTATGCAAATTATTCCCCTTATTTCCTTGACATTCTCTACTTATCTACCAACTCCATTCTACAAGTTTGATGCTTTGATTTTCTTTATTTTACTCAAAGTTTCAAGTGATGTCAGCCATGTTACAACTGCCACTTGGCCAACTGCATTGGGAGATGCAATCAGTTGTGAGATTCATCCTTATTGTAGAGCTGTTTAAAATGAGAAAATATTGCATCTTAGAATTAAGTGTGCATTGTATATTATTTGTCAGATATGCTCTACTTTGTTTTTCCTATTAAGAAAAACAGTTTCTGCCAAAAAGTGTACTTTTACATGTATCCTACATTGTCTCATATTGTAGTATTTCAGAATCCTTCTCTCCTCCATCTTTCTGGCCATCTTCTACGTATTTATTTCATTTTATCAGTGCCTCTTTCTAAATAGTGACTTTAGAATCCAATATAAAGGTGACTTCAAGGTGGATTTTCTTCTAATTCAGCATTTCTAAAGTGAATGTTTAAACTATTAAGGAAACATTGGAATATGCAAAATTAACGGGACTCTTTAATAGAACTTTCTCAAAACCTATAACATAGTGACATACCTTGTGCTTGTCCAACAACAGAAAATTATGTAACATTCTTGAAAATTCTTTTATCACAGAAACTTTTTAAACATAATATGCTGTAAGATTTGTGTTTCGAGGAACATCCCCTGGTAGAAGATTCTTGGATTATTAGCTAATATTCTTGTAGTTTCTTAGTAGCTTCACATCTTTGCAATGTGGCACTGTAAGCATCTGGAATCTTGGTGTTAAATCTGACTTTATTTATTTTTTTTTGGTCCAGTATTGTCAAAGATTGAGATGCTCATGAGTTCGACTTCATGGTAAGAGAAACTGATTTAAACACAAACTTATTTGACTTATACAACACACAAGTGGAATTACACGTTGCTTCCACATGTATTTGTGTTGTCAGATGACCAGTGTGGCCCTAAATCTAAGATGAGAAATATTGGTGGTCTCTGGCAGTTAGGGTAGATGAAGGCAAAATGCTGTTTCTCTCATAATTTTAAAAGCAGTCATTACACATAACAATGGAAGTATATATAAACCAAGCATTATGTATTTGTCTATTATTATTACAGCTGCTCTGGCGCCTGTGGACAAGTTTATGTCTGCTCCATCATTCTAACCAGCATCTTCCATGACAGGCTCACTCTGATGTGGACACAATGGTATCCTGAACCATATGAGTTTGTCACTGGGTCAGGAGATGAGGGACTCTGTAAAATAGAGAGATGCAGGTCCAGTGAAGTGCTCTGATCTAAATAGTGCCCTGGACCAAAGATACACAACTGTTGACCTTGATACCTCCATCACTCAAGAGCACAGGGTGTGGCCAATGTTTCCTATCAACCACATATATTAGAACCTATTCATTTCATGAATCAAAAATAATTTTAGTATTAATTACATAAATCAACAATATCTTCCTGTGTGTATTTGGATGAAGATATGTGAGATACTTAACACTCAACTTGTAGACTATTAATTTTTGAAAAATTATTTTTATGAATTTTAGCTTGTAGTTAAAATTTATATACAATTTTATGCCCATAAATCTACTTCATATGGTTAATCAAGTGTCTTTAAGAGAAATTTCTATATGAGCAATTTGTCAAATTAAATAGAATATAGTCAATGAAATTTAAGCATTTTATGGTAATTTAGCAGCATAATATATTTCAATTAATGAGACATTGCATAAATATTGATGAGTCAAAAAATAAATATAATATTGGTATGTAAAAGCCATAATAAACCATATATATATATGAATTATATAGATATATAGGTATTTCCAAACCTTAAATGAGTATAATCCCCAGACTAGCATATTTATTTTGGTTCTTCTTTTGTTACACTATCTCTCTTTTTATTTTTTATGCTCTACCCTCTAGTTTACTATTTAATGGAGAAGTCAGACATTTGAGCTATTAAAATTATGCTTAAATTGATCAATCTGATTCTGAATTAGTGTCTAAAGTTTTCCCACACACTGAAGCATGTAGACTTCCTAGAATGATCATTGGACCACCTAATTTAGCTGCTCAGAGAGTGCTCCTCAATTTTAATATAGTTTCTTCCAATTACTGAGTATGCTATTTTTGAAACGACATTAAAAATATTATACAAGATTTATTGGGTTTAATATTTTCTGCAGTAATGTTTGATCTCAAAAATGAATTCAACAACTTTCTCAAGCTTGTTAAAATTAATTTTGTGTTAGGAAAATAATTATATCAACTTTAATACATTCAGGAAAAATATATGTGTAGATATAACACTATTCAATATATTGGATAGCTAATTAATTTGGATAATTTTCTGTTCTCAATATCAGATCATCCTTGTATATGCCCTTAGGACAAAATTAAGAAGGTTGCTGTGACTTAATGTGTTCTAGACAACACTTGTAATAACTAAAATGCTTGAAAATGATCTCAAATAGAACTATTCCAAATTCCCAGTTGTAGTGTATGATAGGTTTATTGTTTGAAACTGATAATCTTCAGGGGAAGTCATTATGGAATCACAAAATTTAAAAATTTTTAAAAGCACTACGGACTTTCATAGTTTCCTTCAATGAAGGAGATTTATATTCAATTCTCTTGATATTTATGCAGCTCTCATTATAATGTTTTTAGTAGCTAAAATAAATCATCTTTCTTAATAATTAATCATGCTGATCAATAGTTGAAATTAGTTTTTTTAAAGGGATATATTAATTGGAATGTGCCTCCATATAAATCTTGCTCATTAGTCTGTATACATTATAGAGGAAGAATAGTTTATTCACTGTTCTGTGACCAATCTTCATTTCCTCAAATACTTAAAGATCATTTTAGATCTCTCTGAAGCCTGCAGCCCAACTCCAACTCTTCCTCCATTCTCACTCATCCCAAGACTTTTTCGTCCTAATTCCTAAGACATGAGACTTCTCCAGAGAGAATTCACTGTTCTGCTGGCCTTCTCAGGATATTCATTAGTTTTTCTACGTCTTTCTGTATATCTGGTATCCAGACAGAATGTAGAGACAATACATTAAGGAACCATATACTGAGGAACTAAAGACATTTTTTTAACCTTCATTACCTTGAAATAACCTACTTCTTCCCCACTGCTTCCCACATCCTTTCTGTGTCACATTTTTATTGTTTCTAGTTTGTCCAGTCCATTCTTGAGATTGCATTTCATTGATTGCTCTATATGTAGTCAATAAGCTTGGTTATTTCTTCTTCATTTCCTGAGAAGAGTATAGCTTCTTTAAAGCTTGCAAATGGAACTGGAAGTGGCTCTCCATAGTTTTGAATGTGTCCAGTGTTCAAGTATAGATAAGATAATCATGAAACTTGTGTAATGATCATTCAAAGAAACTATATTAAATAATCTTTGAAGGTCATTTGAAACTTTGTAAATTAATCCAATTGGTATATAATACCAATAACATTCATAAAGTTATGTTGATGCTACTATTAAATATAGTTCAGCCTTGATAAATGTTTCCCTTTTTGTGGAAGTTTAAAATGTTCTGATGAGCGACTTTACCAGTATTTACTCAAAAAACAAATTGTTTGTGACACCTAAAAGAGAAAAATGTAATAGTAGTATCAAGGTCAATATTAATTACATATCACAAATTAGTTTATTAGAATCAAATTGTATTACCTATTTTTCACAAGATATTTAATACTTTTTAAAAATTCCATGGTGCAGTTGTTTTTAGTCAACACCTTTAACACAGCAGTTAATAGCCGGTTTTCCCATATGCCATATGGAACTGCCTGGATTCAAGTTCCAGCACAACTCCTGGTTCCAGCCTCCTGCAAATACTCACCTAGGGAGGCATCAGGCGATGGCTCGACTCTGAGGGTCCTACCTCTCTTGTGTGAGTCTTGAACTGAATCCCTGGTTCCTGGTTTTGCCCTGGCCCAGCTTCAGCTGTTGGGGATATCTGGGGAGTGTTGGGAGATCTTTTTCTGTCTCTCAAAATTAAAAAAAAAGGATTTCTCAGGGCTGACATATGGTAGAGCAGGATAAGCTGCCACTGTGACATGGGAATCCCATATCGGAGTCTGGTTTGAGTCCCAGCTGCTCCACTTTGGATCCAGCTCCCTGCTGATGCACCTGGGAAAGCAGCAGATGATGGCCCAAGAACCTGGATTCTTGCCACCCATACAGGAGACCCAGATGAAGTTCTAGCTTCTTGGCTTCTGTCTGACCCAACCCAGATCATTGTGGCCATCTGGAGAGTTAAACAGTAGGTGTAACCTCAGTCTCAATCCCCCCCCTACCCCCCTTCTCTCCTTTCATCTTTCTGTTATTCTGTCTTTCAAATAAAGAAATGTTTATATATATATATATGCATACACACACACACACACACACACACACATATATATAAAAGAATTTCCACTCAAGAAAAGAAACATATAAAATTTTGAGTACCGATTTCTTGTTCAAAAAAAAATGGCAACGTAATAGAAGATTAAATTTGAAAGTAACTGGATATAAGCCAATCTTATAAAGATAAAAGTGTAGTATTCTAAAGGAGACTGGCAGACATCCCGGGTCAATTAAGGAAAAAAGAAATCCTGCAGAATAGGCAACATACTCATCCTTGAAACCTTAAATTTAGATAATGCAGCTCAAGATTGAGTAAATGAAAATGAATATAAGTAAGCTGAGGAAAAATTATGGATCAAGGGATTCTTCCATATGGGAAATTACTCAAAGACTTATTCTATTAAGCTGAACACTGGTTAATTCACTGAAATAAAGGAAAACTAGTACTTGGCAGAAAGGACCACTCGATTGACTGACTGGACCTATTGTCAAAAGGTCAAACTGAGAGTCTCAATTACAATCAAATTTAAATGATCAAATCTGAAAGTCACAGCTCAAAATGAGCCAGCACCACAGCTTGATATGTTGTATTTGACCTTGATATGTAGGAGGCTAGGCAATATGATGTGGTCCCAAATGGACATTGCCTATATTTACAATATAAGCTATAGCATGCAATACAAATTGAAAACACCTGGGCTTATTATTGTGCTGACTTATGATTTCCTTCAAGTCAGGACCCAGCAATAGAAATCAGTCTATATTTGAGTCTATAAAGCAAACAGAACTATCACTACTAATTATCTTCCTTTTTTAGTAGACATTTAGTATGTGCCACTGGAATTACAGTTTTAAAGATAAATACCTAACAAAAAGGAACTCAGTGTCATGGTCTGTTGGCGAAAAGCAATACTCAGGACACAGCTCCCTTGCTAGTAATTGAAAAGAAGAGTAAATTAATGCTGCTTTGAAACAAATTAAATAAGTCAATACGTTTTAGTACCCCAAAGAGTCTTAATTTCAGAATCATTTCCTCTGCCTTTATGCATGAAGAATACATTATTGTTTTTAAGAAAAGGAGCTTAAAATGTCTTTTGTGACTTATTTGACTATTAACAATGGTTATTAACTATTTAACTACTAATACAATTATAACTATTAATAATGGGATTAAAAGTGGTAGGTTACAAATGAGTCAATTAAAAATTGAGAGTTCAACAAAAGCGTAACTGTAATTGTTAAAAGTTACAATAGGTTATAGGATGGGTTATAGAAAAGTTAAATTAAGATAACAGAACAATATATTTGCACACAGTTTACATAAAATATTCCATAAACATTCTAGCATTCAGGAAAATTACTACAGTTGGTCATTTTTTGCATATTTAAACTCATTCTTTGGGAGCCATAATACTTAAAAATTTTTCTTTAATTTTGAAAAAAATGAGTTTGATACAGTTCTTCTGAGCCAAATCATTGGATAAAATCACTCCATTAGTTGTCTTAAAGTAGCAGAGTTAATTTGTCATTTTTCAAGATTTACCCCATAATTGTAACCAATTGTATTTCCTCTATTATATTAATTCTACTACTATAACATATTCTCTTTATATAGATTTTGACACATTTGACCAATTGATTTATTTAAACAAAAATACAATTTTGAAAGCAGAGGTATCTGTTAATATTAGATACAAACTATCATTTTAGTACATATTAGTGAAATTTTAAAATACCAGTTCATTAAAAATTACAGAAATGTTTTATTATTACATATAACCAAACTTTCCAATAAAACCTAGTTTAAATATATTTGACCTTGATAAAGTTACATACCTGGTACATGGTGAAAATTATGAGTGAAGGCAAATTTTAAAAATAAGACAAAATATTGAAAGTTTGGAAAGGAGTCTTGAAGGCAATCCAGTAAAACACTGCCATTTTACAAGCAACAAGGGAATTCTTATGAAAGTCATTATTGACCAAGTTCAATAGCCTTGTGGTAGAGAAGAAATTGGGATGCCTTGTCACAATGCTTTGCTTTTTCAGGTACTAAATGAGTGGAAGAATAACAACAAAGAATGCCCTCTTTGAAGGAAGTAGACTTTGCAAAAGGACAATTGTCAAGAGAAATAGCCTGCAAATTATAAGTTGAAAGACTGGCAGAGATTTGGTAAAAGAAGGAAATAACACTGGTAACCACGTGCAAAATTGAAAATACTGATAGTTCATGTTGTAGTTAATTTCTTTTTCCACCATGGCTTTTATGAGTAGTGAAAGTAGTCAAGAATATTTGAAAATGTAACAGAAAACACCATCTTGTGTCCTATAAATATAAACAGAAGAGTACATGATAAAATTGTGTTATAGCCTAAGAAATTCTTTTATCAAAATATTCCTGCCAGAATATTTATTTGGGATGAATTTCATTGTACATGGATGTATTATGTTGCTCTCATGTTTTTTTTTTTAACTTTTATAAACAATATAAACACTTTTTGTTATATAATAGCTTATTTATATTAGTTTGAATGGTAATAAATATTTTTTAAAGATTTATTTATTTATTTGAAAGTCAGAGTTACACAGAGAGGAGAGGCAGAGAGAGAGAGAGAGAGAGAGAGAGAGAGAGAGAGAGAGGTCTTCCATCAGATGGTTCATTCCGCAATTGACTACAATGCCTGGAGCTGCACCGATCCAAAGCCAGGAGCCAGGAACTTCCTCCAGGTCTCCCACGGGGGTGCAGGGAGCCAAGGACTTGGGCCATCTTCTACTGCTTTCCCAGGCCATAGCAGAGAGCTGGATCAGAAATGCAGCAGCCAGATTTGAACTAGCGCCCATATTGGATGCCTACGCTGCAGAAAGCAGCTTCCGCTACGCCACTGACTAATGTACTTTAAATTTCATATTTTATACAAGATATGAAGACAAGTAATTGTAACAACTTGATATTTGGCATAATAACATATATCACTTTCACATTTTCCCACTCTATATTCTCATGTCAGGAGCTAAGTATAAATTTAATAAGAATTCCCAACCACTAATAAAAAAGGATAGCATGTATTTTAATTGGCCCTTACTTTTATTCTATCAGTCTCCTATTTATATGGATATATGTTTACTTGTTCATGGTTGCTCTCTGTTAGCCTGTAAGCTCAAGGAATTAGATGTTTTGTCTCACTTACTCACTTTTTAAGTTAGGACATGACACAAAGAAAAAAGCTAGTGCTTCGTTATATTTGTTGATGAGGCTGCAGGCATTGAGCTTACCAGTTAAGATGCCTGAATCCCACATCAGAATACAAAGGTTTTTGATTCCTGGCTCTGGTTTTGGCTACTGACTTCAGCTTCCTGCTAAAGCAGACCCTGGTGGATGTGAGTGATGGCTCAAGTATTTCAGCTTTTGCCACCTACATGGGAGACTTGCATTGAGTTTGTGGCTTCCAACTATAGCCCCAGCCCGATTCCAGCCCTGTGGGCATTTGGGGAATGTACCAGACTGTCTCTATCTGCTTCTCAATTAAAAAAAAAAAGTTCATTGAATAACTGATTGAACACAGGTGTCTCTCCTCAGTGCCTCTTACCGAGTTGATTATAAACAACATACTTGAATCTTTTTTCCAGTGGCTTTTAACCTTTTTAAATATTACCTTACAGAAATACCTTTTACATTGTTGTGTGAGTTGTAGATGAACACAAGTATGTGTGCAACAAAATATTCATGAGCCAGTATCATCATTAATGAAATCTGATAACAATTTTCTAAGCTATTGATTCCATTCTATGTATTTTCTAAAAAAAAAAAAAAAATGCTAGCCTTGATTCTGATTTCATGATCCACAAATCAGCATTTTGTAGCACATTGCTGCAGTCCAAAGTGCCCCTAGACAGGAAACACACATCTGATTTTGCTGAAGCAGGACAGGTACCTTCGTGTTGGGTGGTAAAACAACTTGTCAAGTCTATTATCTTCTGAACACCTGATCCTTCTCAGCTGCTTGTAGTTCCCTGGTTATGGATAACACTTACTTCCTATACCACAGGCTTCCAGGAGCTGGGAGGCCTTGAAGAGAATGGAAAGTGTCCTTTATAGGTCTTGGTGCAAAGTTGAGAATTAGGGAGATTTGGATTTGGATTCAGTTAGAAATAAGGCAATACACGAAAGCTTTTTTTTTTTTTCATATCATGCTCACCACAGTCATACAGACTAAGAATTGCTGACTTCATTTTGTAAATATGAGAAACTGAAGTTCAGGAGGCCCAATAATTTGTTCTGGCTAGTAAGGGGGGAGTCTGGACTCACTTGGGCGTTTCTGGAACCCAGAGCCAGCCCCTCTGGACTGCCTGGTTTCCAGACAATGAGGGAAGAGAGGGGCTCTGCCTGCCTCTTTCCACAGGCAGTGAAGGCAGAGGAGCACGAGACTCAGGCCACCTGCTCACCTTGCTCAGTCTGTCCCTGCTCTACCCCACCCTGCCCTCCGGCCCCCTGTCCTGTACCAGGAGCGAGGGGAGGCATGGGAGCACCATTGATGTACCCTTGCACTCTACCACTTTGTGAGTCATCGCCAGGCATGCAGCCCTGGGCAGGGGAAAGGAAGCGCTGGCCTCATATCCTCGCCTCCAGACATCATCCTTGCCTCACCTGAAGTTACGCTGTTTGGAGCCCACAAGGGAAAATCTGGAATTAAACTCGCTTGCAACTACATTTTTTTCACTACACATACGGAAGAATCTTGAGGAAGTAGAATCCCATGTGGTTACTGTAAAAGACACTCTCCTCCCAATTCCAGGCATCCTCCCCAAATCCCAAGCCTCCAAGGCAAGAACTGTCTTGAAGGTGGACGCGAGGAGAGTCACCTTTGGAGAAATACCCAGACTGTATTTTCTCCCACTTCCTCCTGGCCACTCCCCGCCGCCCCCACCCCCCATTGCTTTTCTGGTCCCACTACCAGGGTAAAGTCAAGGGCAATGAGCAGAGTCCTGGCCCCCAGTCAAACTGGGCATGCTCAGTGGCGGCTGAGCAGGTTTGGGCCGGGCCTAGTCAGCAGGGGTGCTTGGCCGCTACTTCAGGCTGAGAGAGCTGCCCGAGCCCAGGGACCACAGCCGCCGCCACCGCCCTGGGAGGACGCGGCTGCAGCGCTCGCCTGCCGGGCCGACCGCGGCGCCGCCCGCTCCCTGCAGCCTGTGCTGCAGCTGCTGGCCACCGGAGGGGGCAAACAAACGTCAACCTGTTGTTTGTCCCGTCGCCGTGTATCAACTCCGAGCACCAGCACAAGGAAGTGCGGCACGCACACGCGCTCGGAAAGTTCAGCATGCAGGAAGTTTGGGGCGAGCTCGGCGACTAGCAAGGCGGCCCGGGCCAGCGCGCGGCGAGGGGCACGGCGGCGCGGCGTCCGTCCCAGGAGCGGAACCCGGCTTTTTCAGGGAGCGACACTGACCCGAGGTCGCCAGTCCCAAATGCACCGGCTCATCCTCGTCTACACTCTAGTCTGCGGAAACTTCTGCAGCTCTCGGGACACTTCGGCCACCCCGCAGAGCGCATCCATCAAAGCTTTGCGCAACGCCAATCTCAGGCGAGATGGTAAGAGAGCCGTTTTCTTTTTTAATTAAGGGATAGAAATCAGGTTTGCTGTTGGCCTCATTGTTTTCTGCATGTGTTTTCTCCTTTTGGAGTCTTGCCTATGAGCCCAGGCAGAACGCCGCGTTCGGGAAGGGAGGATCCCGTGCCTGTCCCAAGCCCTGAGAGAGTCCCTTGTTCCGGAATGGGACTGAGGAGAAGTGGACATGTGCAGGTGGAATAGGTCAGGACAGGCGGTCATCTCGCTGCACCCCAGAGAAATCATTCTTGTCTCCCGGAGTCTGGTATCAGGGCGCCTCATCCCAGACTTGGGGAAAGTTGCACGCTGTGCCGCCCCTGGGGCAAGCTCTTAACCTTTTGGGCCTTGGAGATAGGTGGAGGGACTCAAGAGTGCCATTCTTCGGCTGGTTTATTATTTATTTATTTGTAATGCGTAGGCGAGGAATAATGCGTTTCAGTGGAGCGACTGCACTTGAAGCAGAGTGGCAATTTGTTGTTTATATAGTATTAATTTTCAGAACAAGGTGTTGGGCAGCAAGCATGTTGCCGGGCTCAGCTCCTTAAGGGACTTTCACGTCGGAGCGGAGCAGGGTTCAGAAACTGGACCCAGGGCTTCTGGGGCTGCATCTGTGCTCCAGGGGGAGCTGGCTTCAGCTGTTACCTTTCCTCGCCCAGCAGACTTTCCAACTGCTTGCAAGGAGTCAGGCTTTTGAAACAGCCATCCCAAGCCAGGTGCCCAGCAGGCACGTTTGTTTTCCTTTACTCTGGAGGACACCTGGGTCATTCACTCCCAGGGATTCTGAATTGAGTTTATTTACCTTCTGGGGCCTCTGCTGATATCCGAAGCTGATTTATTCTTCAATTCCCAGCTGCAGCTGATGGGCCCAGCAATTTGCAGCTGTTCCTGTCATGTACCTGAACTGACCCGTCCGTTTGGTCTTTTTGTTTGTTGCTACATTAAGGCTTTCTCTCTTGCTTGCTTCAAATTCTAATACACACAGCTATTCTTAATATTTGGCTGGCACTGTTTGGCTGGCAACATTTAACTGTCTGACTTGGTAACTTCATATAAGTCATCTTATTACCTTATCAGTTGCTTTCTTGGTATGCTCTTAATTTGGACTTCATCAGAAGACTTTGGGACTTTGAAGAAAAAAAACTTTATTGTGCTCTCTGATGACAAGTAGACTCGGGATTTCATTGTGCTCAAGGCACTTGAAGTGATAGAGGTGGTGGCTGGGGAAGCGCAGAGTCACCTTACTTCATAATAATGTTTTTGTATAAAGTATTCCGGCGGTGCAGTTTTGATAACCCTTCATCTTAAAGCAAAAAAGGTTCTTACTAAACTTAAAATATAGGTTAGGTTCAAGACCTAACTTTTATGGTTTTATCCTTTACTGTTTCCCCTGGGAACAGATCTTCTAGCTGATTTTTTTTTAAATGTATTAATGTTTGTGCTTGATGTGCCCTTTCAATCGCATAGGATAAAATGCCACTTACGATCTGCATGACTTCATAGCCATAATTTTGTAATCCTTAGCCTCTTAAGTATCAGTTACAAGATGCCAAGGACAGATTATGAAAAGTATGTAACCACTGCCCGTTAATCCAAGATGCTGACTAAAACCAAGCCATGCAGTTTAGAAGTACTGTTGTTTTTGTTTTTTAAAAGGGAATAAACTCATTTTAGTTTTCATTGTTAAAATCTGTGTATCTACCTAGCCTATATGGGAAATGCCTTGCTTCATCAAAAATTTGAAAACTACCCTCAATTTCTTAATTCTTTGCATTGTAGCTAAAGTTGTTTTGCAGTTACTCTAACAGTCCCCCGCCCCCACACATATACACACATATATACATATATGTACACATATACATACACACATGTATACACACATATACACACATATACACACACACACTTAGATTAGGTTGTTTAGTACTTTCTTGCCTATCAATCACAGCTTAGAAACAGACCAAAAAGAAAAAGTCAAAAAATTATTTTATACAGAGCAAAATGATTAACATTTATAATGTATTATTAGTTTGGGGAATTTCCAAATGGCTACTTTTTCTTCAATGAGCATATATTCAAGAAATATTGCTTGTATGAATATAATATTGGATGTTAGGTGATGAAAATATCTTAGATATTCCAGTTGTTTGTGTTCCTTCATAATATATCTGTGGTACTAATATTTCACAGAGACAGGGAAACAATGTCTATAAACATTCTTTAGCGTGTTGGCAATAATGAAAAAAAAGGTTGAGAAACACTGCCCTGGAGTTTTGGTGAAGATGAAAGAATAGAATCAGCTTTAATCAGCCATCAATTAATGGTATTAATTGAGGTGACAGGGAGAAATCATTATACTAAACCCTTGTTCTGATCCCCAACATTTTCAGCTTGCCTCCCCCAAATCCCTGAAGTCTCCTTGAAGAGGACAGCATTTACCTAATTTGACACAATATAAATGATAGAAAGACAAGGATGTGGAATATAATCTGGATAAATATAGAAATTGAGATTTCAAACATGAATTTAAGTTTTTAAAAGACACCCTCAGATTATAAGTGATTGGGAATCTCACACACAAAATTGAGGTGACCCTTTTGTAGTTTAAAACCCATTATTTTATGATGGAGCTGTCTTCATGCTTCAGTGTCATCCATTTGTTCATGTTGACCTTGTTAATTGTGACCTAATGTTGGGAATAAGAAGGGAATGTAAAAGGTAACTGTCCTGTCCAAAGCATGAGATGTGTTGGATCCTGTCTAGCTCTCAGTACAAACACTTATTTTTGTTGTATCATGCTGAATAGCTCAAGATAACTGTTGTAGCTAAGAAATTGTATGGAGGGGCAGGCACTGTGGCAGAGTGGGTAAAGCCACTGCCTACAGTGCTGGCATCCCATATAGGTGCCAGTTCAAGTCCTGGCTGCTCCACTTCCGATCTAGATCTCTGCTATGGCCTGGGAAAGAGTAGAAGATGGCCCGAGTCCTTGGGCCCTTGTTCCAGCATGGGAGACCTGGAAGAAGTTCCTGGCTCCTGGCTTTGATCAGCACAGCTCCAGCCATGAGGCCAATTAGGGAGTAAATTAGCGGTTGAAAGACCTCTCTCTCTCCCTCTCCTTCTCCTTTTCTGTGTAACTCTGAATTTCAAATAAATAAATAAATCTTAAAAAAAAAAGAAATTTAGTATGGAAATACGCAGTGCTGGGATTGCTAAATGGTAGCCTCATTCTACCTGTTATAGGATTCTCTCTCGCTTTTTTTTTTTTAAAAAAAGATTTACTTATTTTATTTGAAAGAATAACACAGAGAGGAGAGGCAGAAAGAAAGGGAAGTCTTCCATCTGCTAGTCCACTCTCCCCCCTCCAATTAGCCACAACAACAGGAGCTGCATGGATCCAAAGCCAGGAGCCAGGAGCTTCTTTCGGGTCTCCCACATGGGTGCAAGTGCCCAAGGACTCGGGCCATCTTCTACTGCTTTCCCAGGCTATAGCAGAGAGCTGGATTGGAAGTGGAGCAGCTGAGACTTGAAATCGGCGCCCACATGGGCTGCTGGCACTGCAGGCAGCAGCTTTACCCACTAAGCCACAGTGCCTGCCCCATGCCCGTTATAGGATTCTTATTTGCTGCTGTCCCCTGCTTTCCAGAACTCGCCATCACAATTTATTCTTATTCTAAATAGATATCAGCAGAGTCCTTCCACCAGTAGAGTAACTGCAAGTGTTCAGTGGAGTGGGTGGGGGATGATTGAATACAGTTCCCATCTCAAGGAGGAAAAGAAGTTCAGAGCTAAGAAAGATTAAAATATAATTTACAGTACTTAAGAATATGTTCATTGCCATATTTCATGCTTATTATGGATCATTGCTCAAACCAGTTTACTTTGATACCCAGCTCTGCCTCTGAACACAGGGAAAATCTTGATTTAACAATAGCATCTATGTGTCTTTTTTCAGTGACTATGCAGTTGGTGCTTTTGTAATAATAACTGGCCATAGGTAGGCTTTACTTGGAGTGTAGATCAAGAAGTGTAAAAGTAGCAATTAATTGACAGCATTACTTATTTTAAAATCTAACATATAAAACTTCCTTCCCAGGAGGTTAAGAATACAAATGCACTGTTCATTTTCTTGACTTTTGTTGCTTTCAGAAAGCACAGGTGTTGGTGGTAAACGATTCTGGATTTAGTTCTGTTCAGTCAATATACCAGTACTTGCTTGCCAATTACATTGTCATCTAGTGACATGCCTGCAGTTTTGGTAATCATGCTGTCTCTGATTTTAAACCGGTCAAGCTTATTTACTAACTAACATGGCTTTCTGTTGCCATCATTGATGACAGCTCATTGACCTTGGTGCAAAGATCAGAGCAAAAAGGAAGACAAGAAAACAGAAAACACTATGAACACATTATTTTTAAAGGGCCAAGAAGCTCAAGATTGGAAGGGCATCTAAATCTTATTTTTTTAGAGGGGCTATATTTTCTGCTTGACTCTAAGAATATTAAAGTCTCACAATGTTATGGTGATTACATATTTTAAATGCAACTTGGTTTTGATTTGTACCTTGGCTATTGTTACTTGAGATTCTTTTAAAGAGGGTTGATTAGCCAGGTGTCTGGATACTCTGAAGTGGAAGATGCCACAAGGATGTGCCTTACAGAAATGGCCATTTTCAATTCATTGAATGACAGTGGTTTTTGTCTACAGGATTTTCCCTTCCAGTCAAAAAAAGCAAAGCTGTATTGTTTCAGAACAATAGAGTTGAACAATGAAGCAGAACCCACAGATTACCAATTGCTAATGACCAGTGATAAACGTTAGCGTGCTGTCATGCAGGACTGAATATATGTGGTCTCAAAGCATAATCATCCTAAGATCTGGGAGGTTGTGCATATTTTGTGTCTGTCCTTGAGAGCTGAGTCATAATGTAAATCATCTTCTGGAACTTATTCTTGAACTTTCTTGCTGGAGTGATCTGATTAGTGTAAAAGTGACAGTTCCTGAATATCTTAGTAAGATCTCTTTTTTATTAAAATAAGAAAGTCTTTTACATGAACCAGGCATAGGACATTTCTGTAGCATCTATAGCACATTATTTAAGTAATGCATTGATCTTTTGCCAAGGATTCAGATGGTTTTAGGTTGGAAGTTAATATCTGAGTCACCTGGCTTCCTTAATTGTTCTCTGTTTTCCAATCATGCTCTCCTTGCTCAGGAATGACTTCTAAACATGAAGGGTAACATACAAACATGTCTTTATCCTGAACTTTGCTGCTGATATCAGCTGTAACGGGTGTTCATTTATTTAGTGATTATGTTGTACATCCCAATCTACTGAGTATTGTGCTAGATGCTTGGTTAGCTAGCAAAATATGAGTGAAATATACATGGTTCCTGCCTTCTCAGATGGTATAGTCCTGTGAACCACAGAGACTGATAAGTAGTCAGTTGTAATGTGTTACACTTATCTTTTACACGGATTCTGAGAAGGACCAGATTCTCCCAAAGAACCCAAGAAATAGGTGCATAGGTGTTGAGGAGACTGGGCACAGGTAGCTTTGTGGTTTCTACTGTTGTCCCAACAGGAAAATTCCGCATGTGTCTCCACACCTCTGTTTCATGTATTTGAGTTCATCATAAGATTTTTGTTAGAAAAAAATATATTTTGCAGTGAAAGTGTGTCAGTACTTCCGTGGAGAGGAGGCACTGAGTTATGCAGATTTGTGAGAGTACTTCTGAGATCTAAGGAGACTGGAGGAGTGGAGAGAAGTTTCTTAGAGGAAATGATGCCTAAACTGGGAAGTGGAGAGGATTGCAGCTGTCAGGGTTTGGAGGTGAGAACATAGGAGATCGAATGGCCAGTAATGAAAGGCCTGGGAAGCAATGTCACCAAGATTGTCCCCTGTGCTGGGAACAATGAGAAATTGAAAGATTTAACTTGGAAACAGACATGGCCCATCCCATACTTAAATGCTGAACCTGAATGTTCCTGAGAAGTCTGCCAGGCCAACACTGTGATACATACATCCCCACTGCCTGGGGTGTGGACACCCCTGAGCTACTTCATTATCAGGATGATACTGGAGGACACAAGTGACTTTCTTAGTCCAAAATCTCCAAATACGAGGTGCCCAGTGCCACGGAATGTCCTGAGGCCCCCCTCACCTTGGCTGCCTCCCTGTTGCTCAGCAGAGGAGGTGTTATTTTGTCCACATATCTAAGACTTCACTAAGGTAATGTAAATGGTAAAAGTAACTGAACTACTGCTTGACAGCATCTTAGGTTATTTCAAATGTCTACATTTCAGAATTAATACAATTTAAGAGGGAGCATTTTCACATTAACTTTTCTGTGAAGGGTAGTTTTAGCAAAAAACTACAGGGGGATAATATATAATAGCAAAAAGGAAAGATTCCCAGACAAATGCTGCAGCAAAAAATGTTCTACCTCCCCATACAGTATTTCAGGTCCAAATGTAAGTCATAAATAAAGAATTAAACCCACAGGGCACTAAAGTGCACAACTGTGCATACAAGAAGAAATATTTTCTTCTGAGGACTTTTCCAAAATAAAAATGAAGCACGCCCTATCATGTTTCTTGTGAGTGGGCAATGCATATATGTAACATTGCCTTTTCCCTGTTTTTTACACTGATATTGTAACATTTCTATATTAGCTTTGATATTAATAGATTGATACTATATTTTTTATGACTTGGTAGTGTATAATTTAGTGTTTCCTTGTATATTTAGCATGCAAACAACCTTGTGGAAGCATTATGGCACAAACATGTGATTTATCTTTTTTTGTGAGGAGTGATATTTTGTGAGGTTATAGGTTTTTTAGTTGAGGATTTTTTTTATAGAACTTGTTTATGAAGATGGATAGTTTTTTAAAAAGATTTATTTATTTATCTGAAAGTCAGAGTTACACAGAGAGAGAAGGAGAGGCAGAGAGAGAGAAAGAGCGAGGTCTTCCATGCAATAGTTCATGCCCCTATTGGCCACAATGGCTGGAGCTGCACCAATCTGAAGCCAGGAGCCAGGAGCTTCCTCTGGGTCTTCCTACCATGGTGCAGGGACCCAAAGACTTGGGCCATCTTCTACTGTTTTCACAGTCCATGGCAGAGAGCTAGATCGGAAGAAGAGCAGCCAAGACTAGAACCAGTGCCCATATGGGATGCTGGCACTGCAGACAGCAGCTTTACTCACTGTGCCACAGCATTGACCCCTGAAGATAGTTTTGTGTGCATTGCTTTTCCTATAATAAAAGTAAGCTGGACATGATTTGAAAACTTCTATATTCTATTAGAATTATTTTAAAATCTGTATATTATTTATTATTAGTTGTAAAAATAATATATACTTATTGTGTACAACATATTGTTTTGAATATGTATACATTGTGGAAAGGCTAAATCAAGCTAATTAGCATAGACATTACCTCACGTATTTATGGTGTTTTTGTGATGAGTGTACTTAAAAATCTACCCTCTTTGCAATTTCCCAGAATATAAAACACTGTTATTAACTTTATTTGCCATATGGTATAAATTAAGATTCTTAGTTTTTGATATTTCATTACTTTATTTGAAAAGAAGAGATAGAGAGAAATCTCCCATCAGCTGATTCTCTCCCACACTGCCCCCACAGCCAGGAGCCAGGAACTCAAGCTGTATCTCCCACGTGGATGACAGGGACCAAACCCCTTTAGTCATGTCACTTGCTGCCTCCCAGGGTATGCATTAGCAAGAAGGTAGGATTGAAAGCAGACCCGGGACTCAAACCAGACTCTCTAATATGGACTGCAGGTGTCCCAAAAGGCATCTTTATTTCTATGCCAAGTGCCTGCCCCATATATTGGGATTCTTGATGCTGAGTACTTGAAATCACGCATTCCTCCTCTAAACAGAAGGCGCTCAGGGGCAGTTGCTGACTTGAGGTGTAAGCAGAGGTTGATGTGCTGTGTTGCTCCCGAACAAGTCTTTTCAGATCCAATAAAAGAAGATGCCACCAAGTTCTGCATTTCATTTACATTTTAATAATACAATAACAATATACTATCATGAAATGTACGCTGTGAAAATTTAGCTATGGAGAATGCACCAAATAAACCCACAGATGTGCAACAACTCCACATAAAAACTAAATGAAGATTTCAACATGTACAACTGAGTTAATGTCCACCTATTAGTAACACTAAAGGGCAATCGGTCTGTACTTTCCGTATAATTCCATTGCACTTATATATGTGGCTTCCATATCTATGACCCAATAGGAGCATGGTATTAGAATAAAGGGAACAGTTTGAAAAGTGAGAGTTAGTGGTTTACCTATCCTTTTACTTCCAGACCTCACAACCTCATAGTTTTTGTAACAACTAAGCAAACACGGCTGGCTTTTTTTTTTTTTTTTTTTTTATTGAATATGGGAAGATAGGAACCAGTTGGATGGAGCTAAATTCAAACCTATAAGGGATTTCTATATTATTTCTCAGTAAATTTGTTGAGTTCTTAAAGTAATGTCCTTGAGCCATAAAGGAAAGTTCAGGTCACATATGAGAAAGGTATACCAGGTTTGTAAATTGGAAGTTATATTAGCTCATGTGTATATAGATTTCAACCAGAAATTTGACAGTATTTACTGTGAAAGCATTATGGAAAAGAACAATTGTAGTCTACGTGGTAACAAACTATTATCATTATTTTAGTATAACTAAGATTTGTATTAATCATAAAGGAGATGAGCAGGGTTTTATTGCCACTTTAAATTAGATCTTGTTAGGTTCAGAATCCTTATTAACTTGAACAAAGACATAGAAAACACAGCTCCAAAACTATATTTTGGCTGAAATGTGTAGTCAATTGGTTGGATCAGCCATAGGGGTCGGGAATCATTTTAAATAATGGGCCAGAGAGTGAGTTTTTAAGCTTTTTTGGCCAAATGGTCTCTGTTGCTACTGCAAATAATTAATGAGGGATTTGCTTTTCATCTTCAAATAATACTATGTTTTGTAACAGCTCAGTCATTCATAGCTTTTGTTCTGAAACAAGTATTAGAAAGATAATTTGTGGTCACAGTTTTGTCAACAGGATAGAATTTTGAAGTTCAGGCCGGCGCCATGGCTCAACAGGCTAATCCTCTGCCTTGCGGCGCCAGCACAGCGAGTTCTAGTCCTGGTCAGGGCACCGGGTTCTGTCCTGGTTGCCCCTCTTCCAGTCCAGCTCTCTGCTGTGGCCTGGGAGTGCAGTGGAGGATGGCTCAAGTGCTTGGGCCCTGCACCCGCTTGGGAGACCAGGATAAGTATCTTGCTCCTGCCTTTGGATCAGCGCGGTGCGCCGGCCGCAGCGCGCTGGCCATTGGAGGGTGAATCAACAGCAAAGGAAGACCTTTCTCTCTCTCTCTCTCTCTCTCTCTCTCTCTCTCTCTCTCTCACTGTCCACTCTGCCTGTCAAAAATAAATAAAAAAAAAAGAATTTTGAAGTTCAGATTCTTAGCAAACACACAAAAATTCTAGATCGCCTAATGACAGCATTCCTTGGATACTGGAGCCACCATTAAATTGATATTTAATGCAAATATCTATTTTCTCTTTGGCCAAAGCGTAAGTTTTAACAGAGGAGAAATGTACCTTAGGTTGTACTGTTGCTGCTCTATAGTACTCCCTCTCAAGTTCCACACATATCAATGTTCAGTAAATTTTTTGAGTGAATGAACAGTGTTTATGTCTATAGCAGTTTGGTTTGGAGAATAGTAGCAAACTAAACAATCCAAACAATAAAGACTATAGTGGATTTTCCTGGAATATTTAAATAATCTCCCTATTTCCTGGACTAAATTTTAAGTAGCTCACTCAATTTTAGTTTTGCTTTTAAAAATTTAATAATGTTTAAAGTATTTTAATCACATGTTTAGTAACTTTGTCAATGAAGTTTTTATTAACAAAGTAAGTGTTCACTTTTTTGGTTATCTTTAATAACAACTCTCCTGTTGTTCTCAGTGAAATGAGCTAGTACAAACATTTCTCTATAAGTACATCTATAAACAGAATGGAGTTGCAATAATCTTTTGTTAACTTTCTAAAGTCCATCACATAGATTGACATTTAATATATATTTAACCAGCCTTAATTTATTTTTACTCATTATTTTGAACTCTATAATTAATTAGTGAGAATTGCAGATAAAATTACTCAGAGGCCAGAGTTGTGGCCTAATGGGTAAAGCCATCAATGGGTGCCTGTTCATGTTCCAGCTGCTCTATTCCAGTCCAGCTCACTGATAATAGCCTGGAAAGCAGTGAAACATGGCCCAAGTGTTCGGGCCCCTGTCACCCACATGGGAGACCTGATGAAGCTTCTGCCTCTGACATCTTCCTAGTCCAGCCCTGGATGTTGTGACCATTTGACAAGTGAATAGTGGATGGAAGATCTCTCCCCACCCTCACTGTGTAACTCTTTGAAATATATACATAAATCTTTTAAAAATTACTCAAATAGTAATATTGGGAGGGTTTAACAAAATTTTTGCAAAATCATTTATTGAATTGGAGAGTTTATTTTCACTGCCAGTGGAATCACCCATACTTCATGCGCATGAATCACA
The DNA here is from genome assembly GCA_949820135.1 of Sylvilagus floridanus. Taxonomy (NCBI): domain Eukaryota; kingdom Metazoa; phylum Chordata; class Mammalia; order Lagomorpha; family Leporidae; genus Sylvilagus; species Sylvilagus floridanus. The sequence continues at coordinate 34,779,344 of OX463224.1, forward strand.
ATTAGAGTTCCGGGAAAAGTAAGATTCTCCAGAGAGGAACAGTGAGGAAAGGGAGAAGAAAATGCTCAGGTCAGAGCCCTAGAAAACAAATCAGTGCTTTTAGGGCAGACAGGAAGATCTAGCCAAGAGACACAAAGAGAAAAGAGACAAACCAAAGAAAAAAAAAGTATTCAACAGTACCTGTGCACAGCCATTGTTTGACAAATTTTCTTGTGATAGACAACCCAGATTGTTTGCTACAACTTATTGCTTGCCTGATTAAAGGGTTAATCCAAAATAAGTTGCTTTGGAGAAAAAAAAAAACCCTTATTATGATATCATATATGAGAAACCATCCTCTCAGAATGTTCCGGTTTCTGAATTCATAAGAAAAGGCAAGCTGGAGTGGTAAGCTCATGCAAGTGTGTGAACATGAAATCTGCAGCTCACCACGAAGATGTTGTCCAGTAATCAATCAGAAGTGTGACAGCTGCATAAATTGCTGCACATAAAAAGCTTGGTTGTGTTCATGCAGCTTTAATAAAGTTAGAGTGGTGTGCAAAAATGGCCATTGTTTGTGAATGCTTTATAGAAAATTGGAAAACCATGTAACTGGGGTCTATGCTAGGCTCCATGTGCTCCCACAAAATATCATTTCCCAATTTTTAGAGCATCTAAATGTTACTTTGTGTGGAAAACACTTTGAAGATATCATTTAGTTAAGAATCTTGAGAAGATTATCCTGGGTTATCTGAGTGGCCCCTAAATGCAATCACAGGTGTTCTTATAGGAGAGATGCAGAGGGAGATTTGACACAGGCAGAAGAAAGATGCCAGTAGGACCACTGAGGCACAGATTCGAGTGGCCGCTAATCAAGGAATACCAACAACCACCAAAAACTGGAAGTGACAAGGCACATGCTGTCCTCAGGAGCCTTCAGAGGGACTGTGGTCTTGCCACCACTTTATATTTACTTCATTGTGACTGATTTTAGGGATAAGCAGTTAGCCTACTGGTTAAAATGGTGGTTACGTGTCTGTAGCATATTGCAGTACCTGGGTTCAACTCAGTACCTTGAGCTGCAACTCAAGCTTCACTCCTGACTCCAGCTTCCAGCTCATGCAAACCCTGGAAGGCAGCAGTGATGGTTCAAGTGGTTGGGTTCATGAAATCCAAGTGGGAGACCTGGATTCAGTTCCCAGCTCCTGGCTTCAGCTGGTCCAATTCTAGCCAATTCAGGCTTCTGGGGAGTGAACCAGCAGATGGTGGCTTCTTCTTTTTGTCTCTCTGAAAACAAAAATTGATTCAGACTTCTATTCCCCAGAATTGTTAAGAAAATAAATGTGTGTTGTTTTAAGCAACTAAGTTTGTGGCATTTTGTTATCCAGCCACAAGATACAATAAGGTCTTCGAAAAATGAATAGTTGAAATGTATAGCTTTTAGAGCTCATTTTTCCAAGCACTTGTCAAATATTAGGGTTTGGGGCTAAAGTTTTAAACATGATATGAAAATACTTTGTTAATCAACTATGTGAAAATGGCTACTGTCCACCTTACTAGGTGATTACTAATGACTACAATCATTAGCATGCAGACTATGTTGATAAGTTATAGGTAAGTATGCTGACAATACTGGAGATAAAAACGACACTTCAAGAAGTTCATGGGAAATGGAATTAAACTATGAGTTTATTTTGATGCCAAACTTTTTGAAATCTGTGCATATTTTTTTTCATAATATGCATTTTCCATGTACTTTTAAAGCTCTCAAATATGCAGCTTAAATATTTGCAAATATCATGATTGTTGCTAATTTGGAATTAGCAAATCCCAGTTGAATTTCTGAAGTCAGAGCATGTAGTTGACATTGAAGTTAACTTCTACCACTCAGACCCCTCATTGTCAAAGAGAAATATAGTACTATACTACATTATTTAAAATCCTCATTATCCATCCATATAAAAACTTCAAAAGAATTATATAAACTTAATATCTTATTTAACCCAATATTTATTAAACTATTTTAATTGTCTAACCAGTATTTAAAAGTGACTGACATTTCTTTCAGAATTCTTTTGATCATACTGTCATCAAAACCTATTATAAATTTTATACTTATAGCACATCTTATTTCAGACTAACCATATTTCAATATTCGATACTTATATGTGGTTAGTCATTACTAATTTGCACAGTTCAGTTGTCGAATATTAAGATAATTTATTTAGACCAATGCAAGTTAGCACTAATCAATTTCCAATGTAAAATTTTTAATTTCTAAAAACTAATCCTATTTCTGTTTCACGGTATTAAAATCAACTGTCATTTTTCAGAAAGATAAGTACCAGCATAAGGATGTTTTATTATATCAACATTTGTATGGTTGATACATCTGGTTTCTTTCATTTTCTTTTATTTATATTTAATTTACTTATTTACAGGCAGATTAAATAGAGACAGGAGAGACAGAAAGAGTTGCCACTCACTGATTCACTCTCCAAAGGCCCGTAGAGGTCTGAGCTGCACTAGTCCAAAACTTGAAGTTGAGAATGCAATCCAAGCCTCATGTCAAAGACAGGGACCCAACTACTTGAGCCATCACTGCTGCCTCCAAGCATCTGCATTGGCAGAAGTAGGAATCGGAAGCATAGTTTGAACGCAATCCCAAGCACTTCAATATGAAATATGGGTGTTCCAACCAACAACTTAACCATTAGGCCAAAGGCCAAACCCTATTCTCTCTCTCTCTTTCTCTCTCTCTTTCTCTCTCCCTCCCCCCCTCCTTCCTTTTCTCCCTCCCTCCCTCTGTCTCTCCCCCTCTCTCCCTCCTCTTTTTTTTTTTAATCCTTGCAACTAATCTAATAAACTCACAGGCTACCAAGCACTTGTTTTGCTAGCTGCAAAATTTCTGGTATTTGAGAAGTTTCTTTAGAACATAGCAGCCAGCACTTATTTTTCTGCCATGAATGGGAAAAACTATTTAACCAGAATCAATGTTCCTTTTCATTTACAACCTAATATGACTTATGAAATGAAAATATTATCTTTTAATCATTTTGAAAAAAAGCTATTTGTGGCTGATCAGGTTTGTGAAAACCAGAATCTTCCTGTATAACACATGTCTTTAACCTGTTATATTTCAATAGAGATTTTAACTAAGTAACTCATGTCTCCTTGGATTTAGAGACGATGGACAACATACATTTGGAGCATGACTTTTAGGAAGCTTAAATACTATGAAATATCTTTTTAATTTCAGATATCTCATTTAATATGCAGTCCAGAATTTAAAGATGATTAATACAATTAGTACTGAAATAGAAATCATTTACTGCTTTTCCTAAGTATCATGTCTCTTTTGACATGGCTGAGCCTTTACTGACACAGCCTTTATTTTGCTTATAATTGAGCAAGTGAAAGAATTTTACTGGGATGAGCATTTGTTGCAAAGGTAAAAACACCACCTGAGTGGCCTACATCCCATATTGGAGGACCTGGATTTGAGTCCTTGACCTCCAGCTTCCTGATGGCTCAAGTCCCTGAGTCCTGTCACACATGCCAGAGACCTGAGAGGTACCAGGCTCCTCGCTTCAGTCTGGCTCAGACATGGCTGTGGTGGGCATTGGGGAGTAAACCAGATGAAAGTTCTCTTTTTCTTTCAAATAAATAACCATGTTTAAAGATTAACTAAGTGTAGTTTTCAGAATAGGCATGAGGCATTAGAAAGTCTTGTTCTAAGGAAGAAACTGTAATGAGCTCAGAATCTCTTCAACAGCTTTATATGTGTCAGGACACAGCATGAATCTATCCAGCATGGCTGGATACATTTTATTCAGAAGACACTTTTTACTTTTCAGCAAAGAAGTGGTTTTAAAAGACAATTACTGTGGCTGGCGCTGCGGCTCACTAGGCTAATCCTCCACCTAGCGGCGCCGGCACCCTGGGTTCTAGTCCTGGTCGGGGCGCCGGATTCTGTCCCGGTTGCCCCTCTTCCAGGCCAGCTCTCTGCTGTGGCCAGGGAGTGCAGTGGAGGATGGCCCAAGTCCTTGGGCCCTGCGCCTACATGGAGACCAGGAGAAGCACCTGGCTCCTGGCTTCGGATCAGCACGGTGCGCTGGCCACGGTGGCCATTGGAGGGTGAACCAACGGCAAAGGAAGACCTTTCTGTCTCTCTCTCAACTGTCCACTCTGCCTGTCAAAAAATAAAAATAAATAAATAAATAAAAGACAATTATTGCAGGCCAGTGCTGTGGCGTAGCAGGTAAAGCCACCACCTGCAGTGCCAGCATCCATGTGGGCACTGGTTCGAGACCTGACTGCTCCACTTCTTATCCATCCCTTTGCTAACACACCATATGGAATATGGCCCAAGTGCTTGGGTCCCTGCACCCATGTGGGAGACCCAAAATAAGCTCCTGACTCCTGGATTCAGATCAGCTCAGCTCCAGCTGTGGCTATTTGGGGAGTAAAACAGCAGATGGAGTCTCTCTCTCTCTCTCTCTCTCTCTCTCTCTCTGTGTCTGCCTCTCTCTAACTCTGCCTTTAAAATAAATAAATACATTTTTTAAAGACAATTACTATTTTAGTGTATCCTGGTGCACACACCATTCTCACTTATTTCACCTGAAATTATATTACTTACTTTTATTTGTTTATGCTCTGCCTTCATCCAAAAATATAAATTCTGTAAAGATCAAGATTTTGTCTCTTGGCTTCCAGTGTAGAGGAGGTACCTAGTGAATATTTGCTGAATGGTTGAATGTACATCAGCAGACTGCAATTCAGATGAAACTCAGCACTGTAACAGAAGGAAGATGACTATTGATAGCAGAGATGGGTAGAGCGTAGGTTTAGTACTAATGAGGTTTAGGCTTCAAGTGCCCCTCCAACTTGATCTATTCCTTACAGGGTCCTGTGATCTAATTTTATGGCCATTTTTTTTTCAAAGATTTATTTATTTGAAAGACAAGTTACAGAGAAAGGAAGGAAGAGAGAGAGAGAGAGAGAGAGAGAGAGACAGACAGACAGAGAGAGAGAGAGAATCTTCCATCTGCTGGTTCATCCCCCAAATAGCCACAATGGCTGGGCCTGGACCAGGCTGAAACCAGGAACCAGGAACTTCTTTTGGGTCTCCCAGATGTGAGTAGCATGGGCTCAAGCACTTGGGCCATCTTCTGCTTCTCCCAGGTGCATTGTCAGGGAGCTGTATCCAAAATGGGGCAGCCAGGACTCAAACCTTAACCTATGTGAAATGCCAGCTCCTCAGGAGGCAGCTTTTCCCGCTATGCCACAATGCTGGCCCCTTATATTCAGAATTTGCAGTTCCTTTTCTTAAAGAGGGCATTCTGTAAGATACAAGAATCTGACTCCACAGAAGTCTGTATCATTCCCTCATATTAAGGTACTTCTTTTGTCATTTGAGATTTGCTCTGAAGAAATGTGGAAACACGTGGACACATCATCTATCAGATGAACCAATTAAAGTTGCAGGAGCTGTATTGGCCAGTTAGCTGCCTAGGCTAACTTAAAGCTTCTTGACAGATGAATGTGAGATGATTGCATGCTCCTGTGATGCTTCCTTGTGTACACAGGTCTACCCCACCAGTGGGATATTTATCCCAGAAGTCTGTTGTATTTGCTCTCAAACTTGTCTTCTAGCTGTACCTGTTAATGTAATTACAGAACTATTGTGTGGTACAGCAAAACCTAAATGCAAGCATGAGTTTTTTCTCACTAAATATTGAATTCACTGCTTTGTCCAAACATTAATAATGAATTGCTTTAAGAAAAAAGTTGCTGAGTTAGTGCATTAATCTGCTCCAGCAGCTGGAATACAATACTGTGAACTTCTGGGATTCAACAGCAGACACTGGCTCTTGTTTCCCACAGTTCTGGAAGCTGGAAGGTCCAAGATGAAGGTGCTGGCAAGCTCAGTTTCTGGTGAAAGCTGTCTTCCTGGATAGCAGACTGTCACCTTGCTCTGTCCTCACATAGTCTAGTCATTCCCCTTTACAAGTGTGGAGGAAGAGAAATGCCTGTGTCCCTTCTTCTGATAAGGGCATCTATCCTGCTGGATTGGACCTCTATCACTGTAAGCACATTTAACCTAAATTGCCTCTCTCACGTCCTTTCAGTACAGTTACACAGGGGGTCAGAGCTTCGACACATTGATTGTGAGGGGACCTATTTCAGTTCATCATAGATAGATATGAGAAAAACAAGTGAACTATTCCACAAAGAGTAGAAATAGTGTAAAATAAGTCTAAAAGAAGCCTGAAAAGGCTCTGTTTTAATTGCTTCCCACATGTCTATAAGTTTTCTCCACATTTAAGAAACAGAAATGGGAAATAATGAAAAAATTGTGGAGTGACTTACACAAATATTATGAAGAATTTGTTATGATGAAACAACTTGATAAGGATTTTGCACCTCCTCAGAACTTGGTCATAGCAATGCAAATTTATATGTTTTAAGCTAAAATAAGATGCAACCCCTGCCTTTCAACTAGCATTTTAAATTAAGCCAGTACTCTTTCATCTATGATGGATAAAAGCTTTCCAATGTGTACATGGAAGAATATATTAAACAGATGCATGTATTGTGCAGTGTAGCATCCAAGTCATACCAGCAGAGGTTAATGAAATTCATTGCCTTGAAATTCTAACCTGATGAAAGACCATATGGAATAATGATTTGTGGTAACAAGACCTTAGCTAAAATCCTGCCCATACCACTTGCTAGCATTTTATTCTTGAAAAGTTGCTCAACCCTTGTGGTGACTTGGAGCTTCAACAACAATGACAAAACCACATATAATATAAAGTGAATGTGAAGATTAAGTAGTTACTGTATGGAACACTCTTAGCACCACGAAAGTTAAACAGATTATAATAAATGGTAAGGCATTTAAATGCCTGCAATGAGTTAGATATTAGATACGGGGTATTACCACATTTTTTAGAGTACAAGTGTACTTTAAATGATAAAAATTATATCTTACTACAAGTGGTAGTAACAGTTATATCTGCAGTGTGTTTATGTGATGACATCATAGACTTACTGAGTTTTAGCACTGGAAGGCTTCCTAGAGTAGTCTGGGGCCAAACTCCTTCATTTACAGTTGATAACTAGAGAAGCATTGACTTCACTAAGGTCACAGCATGGATCAGTGGCTGGGTCTGGATTTGAATACAGGTTTTCTGTCCCTTCATTTGTTTTCTGTTTCATTTGTTTTCTGTCCCTTCATTTGTTTCTCTGTTCATCCTATTGCAGATGCCTCCTATTGTTAGGTGTGACAGCTGTCAGTCTCAGTAAAGACTGGTGACCAGAGTGAAAGAAAGTATTCACTGACACCTGGCTGTTGTTTTATCCCATGTCTCCTTTTCTGCCACCAGAGTTGTGTTCAGTTTGGATTTAGTTGTGGTAAATGTGATGGTTATAATTTGTTTAGCACTTTAAATGAAAGCAATGATAATAATTGAAAATGTCTGCTTCTTTCTTCTTTGTTATTTTTGAATTTTCATTGAGAATCTTGACCTCAGTATTCCACTTGCTGGAGCATGTTCAAGCACAGTTGTAGATGAAGCACATTTGCTGCCTTGTCATCAAAGGATGCTTGGCTTTCCAGCAGTCTGCTTTCTGTATGTAAACACATGAGTGTAAATAAAGTCAGAAGCCAGAGTGAAATTCATTCCTGACTTGCCAATCAACACTTCCTTTAATGTTAAAAACAATAGGTATGCAAATGCAAACTAGTCATAAGAAAAAGAACACACTTAAGCTGCCTTACATAAGCTTACCTGGTTTGGAAAAGTAGACCAATCAATTTTATAATATAACCAAGAAAAATGTAAGTTATTTATTTTTTAAATTTCTTTAAAAGGCAGAGAGATTGAGAGAAACAGAGAAAAAGAGACATTTTTCTCATCTGCTGGTTCACTCCTCAAATGCCCACAATAGCCAGGGCTGGGAGAGGCTGAAGCCAGGAGTCCAGAACTTAATCCAGGTCTCACCCATGGGTGGCAGAGAATCAAGCACTTGAGCCTTCACCTGCTGCCTCCCCAGGTGTGTGTTAGCACAAATGCTCCAGCAGATGCAAAGCTGGACCGTGAACCCAGGCACTGTAGTATGGAATGCAGGCATCTGAACCGCTACACCAAATGCCCACACATCCTTTCTTGGTTTTGGAGCAATGCTTTGAAACTGAGTTTAAGTGGATTCATCACGTACTTCACTTCTACCATGAAGTGCTAGAGACAGGATAGTAAAAGTGACATGAGTCTCTGTTCTAATGCAGCCCATTGTTTTCAGAGACTGCAGGGGCCAGTAGATGACATGCCGCAGAGTGAAGTGCTATGAAAACAGAACTAAGTGGGCACCAAGGAGGGATGTGTTCCTAAAATCAGGGAAGGGGTTAAGGCTTCCCTGAAGAGCTTGAGTTGTCCTTAAAAGAAATGCTGTCTTTAAGGAGAGAAATGGATTGAACCAGACCTTCAGCTGCCAGATTTGACATTGTCATGGAGGCCAAAGCTAAGTAAGAATTCCAGGCAGCATGAGGTTTATGATTTATTCTAAAAGTATTATCTCAAGATCTCTCTATAATTCATATTTGCTCCCCCTGTATCATGTTCAGAATTTTGTGGGCTAGACATACATATTGCATATTGGTTTTGTTATGATCTTAATACATAACCAGTGATTTGCTAAAACATCCACAGCAAATAATTCTTAATATGGAAACATTCCTTACACCAAAGAGGAAGTTACAGCTTCCTATCAAAAATATTTAAAATGCAGAAAAATATAAAATTACAGCAGATCTTGTAAATTACATGCTTGCTAGAGAAATCAATTTGCTTTCCTTATAAAATATTGGTGGAAATATCCTATTTTTCATGTGTCCTGAAAATTTACACTGCATGGAAAACCTCTATAGCTTCTGCAAGAAATCTGGAGCCTCACCTTCGTGTGAGCCCTGGGATCAGTGCTGTAACAGAAACGTCAGAACACTGTGCTTTCAGAGCACAGCTTTCTTCTTTGGAGCATTTCCCTAGAGTTCTGGGCTTGATTTACGGGCCTCACTTAGGACACCCTGAGTGCAGGTGGCTTTGAAAGCATGACAGAGTTGTAGTACAATGGCTCCCTCATTGCAGCTTGATGGATTATGTGTTGAATCCCACAGGAGGCACTGGACATGTTAGGGTGCCTGAGGAACATTCCGCACTTTTAGAGGTTTTTACAGGAAGAGCCTTTCTTTCTTGGAAATTCTCTGTCTCTCTCTCTTGTTCTAGTCACAAAGCAGTCTCTAGAGCCTTAGATTTTTCTAAACCACAATCAATCACATCTCCAACTTTCACATAGCCAAATCAAGAACTTGGAAACATGGTGATAAGAAAACTACAAACAGACTCGAAAAAAATCCTTTGATTTATTTCACAAATGTTTATTGAGCATCTGTGGCTAGTAAGCCTTGGAGTAGATAGCTAAGATAGAGATTTTAAAATATCTATGGAATCATCTCTGAATGTATACTTTACATATATGTTCTCATACTTATATATAAAAATGTACCAAAACATTTGATGACATTTAACATTTTCATGTACAGGCAGCCCTACACATTTTTATGTTCATTTATATGAATCATGAATTATATAACTTATAAAGCTTCTCCTATATTTGTAGTTAATATTAACAAGGTAGTATTTGTTAATATGATGTTACAATATGTGGCTGGGACAGTTACAACTAGGGAGTACCATCAACCTCAGAAAGTCAGGCATCCCCTTCTGAATTCTAAGCCATTGAAAGCAGGGTTCAAAGCAGACCATACAGATGATATGTTAGTTTCTTAAGGGACTATAAAAAAGTTGCTACAACCCTTGTGATTTAGGGACACAGATATTTATTCTCTCCTAGTTTTGGAGGCCAAAAATCCAAAATCAGGGTGTTGGCAGGGCTGCATATCCTACGGATGCTCTGGCAAGAATCTGTTCAGCACTCTGGTGGCCATTGGCATTTCATAGCCTCATTGCTTTAGTCTCTGCTTTTGTTTCTCTGGTCACATTGGCTTGTTCTCTTCTGTGTTTCAATTACCCCTGACTTCCATTTTATAAGGCTCATGTAGGTAATCTGCAATCTATAATCTCAAGATCCTGAATGCAATTATATCTTTTTCGATAAGTGGCATTTTCACAAGTCCAGGGATTAGGATGCAGACCTATCTTTTGGCGTGTTGTTATTCACCCCAGCCCAGAGGAGGATTTTTTAAAACACTAAATTTATGCAGTACATTTCAGGTTTGTAAATTAGGCTAAGTAGAAGTATAGATTAGGAATGACAAGGTGTGTTGAGTAGTATGGAGGCACACCATTGGGGAACAATATAAGTTGAGTTGCGGTAGATTTGAGAGGGACAAAGAAACTAGAAAATATGAATTGGCCAGTCCAATTCTAGGACAATCTCCTCTAGGACAGCCACCTAAAATGACTTGAGATCAGTTAATAATCTACTAACATGATCCAGTTGACATATCACAAAAACCTGCATATAGAAATGTATATAGTCTTGAGATAGAGAGGAAGGAGTTCAGCATTAAAATCATAAACCAAATTTGAAATTACTTGTTTTTCAATTCTGAAGAGATTACCAAATTCCTGGATAACTGAGAAATGATTGGGGCATAAACAACAATAGGGACATTAGAGAGTAGAAGGGATTGTTGGGTTTGAATGTGTTACGTTGCTTCTTTTGCCAGTATTATTTCCAGAGATGGATGCCGACGAAATACTGAGTTGATCTCTCAAGAGAGCTTGACAATGGAATGATCTAGATTAAAGGATGTTTCTGCAAAGCAGACAGAGCACATGTTTTCCAAGTTACAATCTTGAGAATTCATTAGAGGTTACATAAAAGAAAAAGAAAATTAACATCCTTATGTGTATTTATGTTTTAAAAATTATACCTTTTGATACAGAGTTCATTGGTGGGCCCAAGGGATTGTCAGATTTATAGGATTTTTCATGCACAAAATTATTGCATGTGAGCCCAATCTCTTTACATGTGCCCAAATCCTGACATGTGAATCTTGCTATCATTCTTTGTAGTTTGTGCTAAAGTTAATTTTCTCTAATTATGACCTTATTAAAACGACATGGTTATATTTGTTCTTTGTTTTATGCTAATGACTGATAAATAAAATGCTAATTGGTATTACAATTTTGTGCTATATTTATTCTGATATTCAAATGGTTTAATTAGAATTTAATTTGCACACCAGCCTGAGCATTTGTCTCTCCTGTTTCCTCCTGTTTCCTTTGGCATTTTTCTCCTCTTTTTTTATGGTTCAGAGAAGGTTATTTATTGAGACATAGTAAGAACCCAAAGCTTTGTTATGGGGTAGAGTGTTAACAGTGGATTTTCAAGGAGGAGAGTTTTCTTTATTCACCAAGAAAATATGACTTGATCCCAACAGTGTCATTGTGTGCAATGACTTTATTGTTTTACAGGTGCAATCACCAGATTTTTCAGAGACCAGTTGAAAGCAATAGCATATACATGTAACTTCCCTGCTAGTCTTCTATGCTAGTGTTTGTGATTGTATTATTGTCTTAGGAGCTTATGTCTTCTTCAGCTTGGGTCCATATAAACCCTTTCTTTCACCACTTAATGGATAATAATTTCTGCCAGGGAACATGGTGTTGTTTCCCTTTTTTTTTTTTGGGTTTGTTGCTTTCACTCATTTTACTTTTCATCCATTAGAAGTTAATTAACCCCCTTGTATATGAGTGTTTTTCTCTGAGGGGGTGTAGTGTGGGACATCAGATTCTTACATTAGGAATCCACTGTTCTGAACTTTTCTTTCTTCCTTCTTTTCTTCCTTTCTTTCCTTTCCTTCCTTCCTTCCTTTTATTTTTTTCAAAGATTTAATTTTATTTATTTGAAAGACAGAGTTACAGAGAGAGGTAAAGACAGAGAGAGAGGTCTCCATCTGCTGGTTCACTCCCCAGATGGCCGCAAAAGCCGGAGCTGCGCCGATCTGAAGCCAGGAGCCAGGAGCTTCTTCCAGGACTCCCACAGGGGTGCAGGGGCCCAAGGACCTGGGCCATCTTTTACTGCCTTCCCAGGCCACAGCAGAGAGCTGGATCGAAAGAGGAGCAGCCAGGAGTAGAACCAGCACCCATATAGGATGCCTGTGTTTCAGGCCAGGGCTTTAACCCACTGTGCCACAGCACCAGCCCCACTCTTTAAAAAAAAAAAATTCTCTCTCTCTTACTACATAATCCATAATCCATTTGGATCATTTGTAGATTGAAAAGTATATGATTCTGTAGTATTACTAGAGCAGATAATGCAGGAATCAAATGGAAGCATGTATGTATAAAAGTATTGTGAAGGGGAGAACATTTGATACAACAATTAAATAGCTACTCCGGATGGTGCATTCCGTATCAGAGGTCCAGCCATCACTCTTTCACTTTCTATGCAGCTTCCTGCTTGCTGGTGCAGACTCTGGGAGGCAACCAGTGGATGGAAAATCTCTTTCACTCTGCCTTTCAAATAAAAGTAAAAAAAAAAAAAAACAATGAAGAAATGAAATTGTTCTTAAAAAAAAACTCTGAAGGGGCTGGCACTGTGGCTCACTTGGTTAATCCTCTGCCTGCGGCGCCAGCATGCCATATGGGCACCAGGTTCTAGTCCTGGTTGCTCCTCTTCCAGTCCAGCTCTTTGCTGTGGCCTGGGAAGGCAGTGGAGGATGGCCCATGTGCTTGGACCCCTGCACCCACATGGGTGATCAGGGGGAAGCACCTGTCTCCTGGCTTTGGATCGGTGCAGCACCAGCCGTAGCGGCCATTTGGGTAGTGAACTAACGAAAGGAAGACCTTTCTCTGTCTCTCTCTCTCTCACTGTCTGTAACTCTGTCAAATAAATAAAAAATAAAAATAAATAAAAATAAGAAAACTCTGAAAATCTTTGAGGCACCATAAAATATGTGGCAAACTGTAATGTATATTTAAAATTACATGTATTTAGCCACTTTATTTTGAAGTAACACCTTAAGAACACAGAGAAGGAAAAGCAGGTGTGTCACTGCAGTGGCCAGCTTGCCTTGAATCCTTGTTTCCTGACAAAGTAATGAATTACAGTTCAGAGAGATGAAAGTAAGGATAATAAAGCAAAAGTTTATTGAAATATGTTCCAAAGGAGTAATGGGCCAGTAAAGAGAGCACATTGCAACCTTTCTTCATGTCTTGGGGCTTTTATCCCTGGAGTATGAGGAGTATTGTCTAGTGATGTGGTCATGATGCTTGTGATTGGCATTTTTGATTGACAGCTGGGAACTGTATATCATTGAGCTGTTATACTTCTAGCTGTAAGCTAGGCTTTTCTAGTTTGGCTAAACTCCCATTTTATCAGGAATCTTTAAACACAAGTTAACAGCAACATGGGCAGTTTTGGATGGATCCTGGTTGAGATAAGGGTTCCTGGTTTCTACCCTGTTGGAGGGTCTTGTGGCCCCTCCTTATTTGTTCATGCCTAATTATGTATTTAATATGTGGACTATGGGGACTAAAGTTATGCATTTCAAAATACATTGTGCTTGAGGGTTCTGTTAACCTGCAGATGTGTGCAGTCAGGAATTTGGTGCTAAACTTGAGATTTGGCATCTATAAGCTCTCAGTGACTAAGACCCCTGTATTACTAGGAAGGTACTAATGAACTTGTGTTTTACAAAAATATACATAGGGCTAGAAGGATACATAAGAATTCAGTTATGTCAGTTGAAGATCCATAGCGTCTTAGAAACTAACACGCAAGATTAATCTAACTAGGGATTTTGCTGTTTAATAGAACTATGTAGTGGAACACATTCTAATGAAAATTTCTGTGTAAAATAACTATTTTTTAAATGTGGATTTCCTCACTGAGTTTTCTTAAAAGCATATTCTGTAATGGAAAAAGACTTGGAATGTAATTTATAATCAGTCATTTTTTCTATATTCAATAAATATGATAATTTAGGGGACTATATATTATTTTATTCTTTTAACTCATAGACTTACTATGGGACATTAACTGTCACAACTTATGGATTTATATCATTTGTTCTTAATAAGAAAGTGTTCAGGAAATATTAATCTCTGTAACATAGATGGGGTACTTACCACAGCTGAAGTGTTGGCTAAATGTGGAAAATACAAAATAGGCAGGTGTGGTTTCTGCTTTTAGGAGCTCATTTTCTGATGTGGAGGTTGGCTTGTATGCAAGTAGAAGAAACTACAGTCTTTTTTCTGCAGAGAGGCAGCTCTGCACTCTGGCTAAGAAAGGGGCTGGGAATGTATTATTTTGTATGTTGGCAAAGCTGCAAAAGTAGTTTGAGCTGTGTGTTAAGTGGGCCCATTGAGAGAGCAGGAATAGCAGACAGAGTTCCCGATAGGGCACTCCAGACGACCAATAAGTAAAAAGACATAGAGGTGATCTACCTCACTGTAAAGTAATTTTTGGTACAATGGAAGGTCATTATTCAGTTATCACAAAATATGTTATGTGGAAGTCAACAGCACTATAAATAAGTGACCCCATCAAGGTAGTCTATGGCAATGAAATGGGATCATCAATATGCCTCTGACATTAATAGGTTTGAAATACAAAAGGGACCCCGTACTTTTTGCAGCACTGTACCTTTTCCTATACTAGTGAGGAAATTTAGAAAATATGCTTTATTTCTAGAAACAATGCTCAAAATTTGGTATCTCCAAATGGATTTATGACTTCAGGGTATTTAATATATTCTAGTCACTGTGAAGTTTTAGTGTGAGTAATCACAGTATATTCCATTTTTATTTAACTGCCTTTTCCTCCTGTTAGAATTTGTGTTGATAAATACAAAAGGGCAAGGATTGACTCTTGGTCACTGTTATGTCATCAGGAGCATGCAGGAGCATTTTATTCATTTAGATTGCAGTTCTCTATTGGCTCAAAGTTTAAAGATCTTCTTTTGTCACTGAAATTCTAAACAACAGACATAGGTGGGCCTGGCAGACATTATGCCAAGTGAAATATAACCCACACAGAGACAGGCAAATATTTCATGTTCAACCTCATACATGGAAGCTACAAAGTTGATCTCAGAAATAAAGAATGTGATTGTGGTTGACAGAGTTTGAGAATCATAGAAAGGGAAAGGGAAAGGTTGGTCAAAGGGTACAAAGATTATCGCTAGGAGGATTAATTTCTAGTGTTCTATAGCACAGTAGGGCCATGATCCTTGGCAACAAGTTATTGTATATATTAAAATAAAGAGAAGATTTTTTAAGTTCCCAAAAAGAAATGACAAATATTTGAAATGACAGATACATTAATCGCCCTGATTTGTTAATCACACATTGTGGATGTCAAAATATCACATGTATAAGAATATATATTATGTGTCAATTAAATAATTAAAATATACTTCATATTGAAAATATTGTTAATATTTTATGTGGCCCATTGGTGTAATGGACAGAGTGTTCAAAAGATGAGTGCTTGAGAAACACTAAGTTCTCAGTGTACCACAAGGGTGGAACCGTGGGTTGTTGTCTCAGTGCAACCACTGGTGAGCTGTAGAACCTCTAGAAAATTCTCTATTAGAGTGCTTAGTTTTACCCACATGGAAAATGAGGACATTGGACTAGTTACATTCTGAAATTATTTATGACTGTAAAATTTTATGATGTTTGGTGTTAACTTGCGATGATAAAATTTTTAAGGATTTTGACATAAATGTTTGAATGTTTCTTAAAAGTACTTGGTCTGGGTTGGGCATTGTGGCACAGTGGGTTAAGCCCGCACTTGGGACACTTGCCTTTCATAGAGGACTGCTAGTTCAAGTCCTGGCTATTCAGCTTCCAGTCCAGCTTCCTACTAATGCACTTGGGATGCAGCAGTGATGGCACGAGTACTTGGGGTATGACACCAAAGTGGGAGAACTGGTTGGACTTCCTGGCTCCTGGCTTCAGCCTGGCTCTGTTTTGGCTGTCATTGGCATTTAAAGAATGAACAGATGTCTGGAAAATTCTTCTTCTCTGTCTTTCCCTCTTTCTCCGCCACTCTGCTTTCCAAACAAATCTTTTATAAAAGTACTTAGTCTCACAGGAATAATAATTCTTTATATTTTATCTACAAACAAACATAAAAGAGATGACAGTGTGTTTTTTGTGTATGATGTACACAGTTGCAGAGCAAATAGTGACATAGATTTATGTGGCACAATCATGCTTTCTGTATAATTTACTATTGGAAAAAGTGTATTTGTGAAAAGTTATATTCAAGTTGAATCTAATCTTCATTTTTAGTTTGTTCATATTGTGATTTATAAAATATTCATGTTTTCAGATTAATACATGCATATAGTTTTAGAAATCAAACAGAAGACCCACAGGAATTATAATAATGAACAGATCCATTCAAATTCTCTTATGTACATGTCTCAATTCCCAGAGGGAAGACTCTGATATATTACTTTAATTGGCATTTTTTGTTATTTTTGCATATATTACTGTAAATAGATTTGTCCATTTTAGACTTAACTTATCTTTTTATGGTGGAATATTATGATTTGCAGATTTTGTGAGGAAAAGAAAGTAAACACACTTGTTCAATCTGTCTCACTTACCTTGAAGCCTGCAAATGTGATATGGGAGATATTGCATTTTTGTTTCTATACAGTCTTTATGGGCCAATAGCTAGATCATTCAGTCAAGTATAGCCTTGGCGCTCTTGCCCGGTCAGTCTCCAAGGATTGAATCAGAGTGACAGTTTCAGATCTTTTCTGCTTGTGGGAGAGCTGAGTGGTGCTTGATTTTCTCCTTTTACAGACTCTAAAGCAAAGGTTTACAGAGTTGCTCCTGGGTGGAATCTCTGTTATAGAAATGCTCTTCTCTCTCTTCCTTATCCCCCATCACCTGATAACCTGAAGCTGCTCTCTCCTTCTAGAGTCAGCCATTGTTTCGTTCTCTAAGCATCCAACTCCAAACTTCCAGAGAGTTGATAGCTCCACTTCTGTATCGTCACAAATCTTAGTATGTGTGTTTCATTTTTTTTATTACTCTTCATCAATTTCCTGCAGCCCTCCTGGCCTCAGATCTTTATCTTCATTTCCTATATAGATACTTCACAGATGTCTCTCAGACATCTTAAATTCTTTGAGTACAGAACTAAATTCTTGCTATCCATTTTTAAAGCACATTTCCCTTTAGTACTCCATCAAGCTTGGTGTGCTATTCTGATTAAGTGATATTTCCCATTCCCCACTGTCTTCTAGTCCACCATCCTCCACCATGCAAGAGGCAAGTAGAAATGAGTTCAGATCTGTTTTCTTGAGTTCTTCAGTACCAACAAATAGCTTTCTAAGCCCCAGTTCTTCAAACCCCTCAAGCCTCATCTTACCCTGTCTTTGTACAAACATATACCCTGAGCTTGTTTCACTAAGCCATTTGGGATTCTAAGAAATACCATGTTACCTCTCACTTCTGTAACTTCTTATGTACTGTACCATTTTTGGAATACCCTCTTCCCCCAGAGCCTGCACATACTATCTGTGTAATCCTCATTCTTCTCAGATACTTGTATTACTGAGATTAAATGCCCCTACATGGGGCCTTTGGAGATACATTCCCATTAACACCTAACAATATGTGGTATAATAGCTACAAAAAGGGTAGCCATTTATTTATTTATATGTTGGTTTGTGCCAGGTATCCAACTGAGTGTTTTATGGATATTATTTCATCTAAGTATGATTTGTATTTAATCCCAAATATATAAGAAAAATGGTCAGTTACCTGCTTCATACCCAACAGTGACCCTCCTCTGAGAGTCTAACCACAGCCTCTGCTGAGAGAGAAGTGGGATCTCTGCCCTTGTTCTGCTGCCTCGGGAAAGGAGACTGCAGATATGCAGCCATTAGTACCTGGGGATGTAGTTTCCAAGTTTGAGATGTGAGTGTCAGCCCTTCGGAGACCTCATTCAACACACTGCGTTGGATTCCAGGAGGCTTCTTTGTCTGCCCTCGAATTCCTTTTTACCTAAATGAATGTGTTTGGCTTCTTCTTAGAACCAAATTGTGCATAAATAAGATATTGGTCTTAACAAAAAATAATGATTGTGTCTGGGGACATACAGTATGAGATCTCAGAGCTTAGAACTTGGCCTGATATATTGGAGGTGCTTGGTAATTGAAAGATGGGTGAATGGCTGTATCAGTTTATCCTGTAGACCGAAAAACCTCAAATTATTAAAGCCTCAGTGTGACCTCTCATACCCAGTGCTCTCAGGGCTGTGTTATGTGATTTCACTGGTTTTTTTGAAAGGTATTGTTACCAGTTTCAAATTAGGTTTTGTACTATGCTAAATTTTCTAATGTAACACACACATATCTTTTAATAGTATACTTAGGATATTAAAACCATGATTAATGGGGATGATGTCCTTGGGATGCATAGAATCTGAAGAAAAAATTAAGACTGTTGTTTAATAGATGTAGTCCACTGCTTGATGTTTTTTTGGAAGTGTATAGTACTCCAAAGATGACGTTGCATGTGTAAGACACACAGATCTGAGTTTGTGCTTATAAAGAGACATAGGAACTTTTTTAAGCAGTTAGCATGCTAGCTAAGTTCAGTGAAGAGAGTATACCTGTCAGACCAGGGGGCATCTAAGGAAACAGTAGAGAGCTCAGTCTGTATTCAGACTTGAGTTTTTATGAATGTGGGACTGGACCCTCCGTTTCTTCTTCCCCTTCCCTCTTCAGGGAAATTGTTGGATAGAGAATTTTCTGGATATGAAGTTCCTGAAATTTCCCCCAGACTTAGGAGAATCCTAAAATTTCCCTAAGCTGCCCCTGGGAGATGATTGGGACCTGCCTAACAAGATCATTGAACAAAAGCCGTACTTTAGATCTGTAATTGCTGGTCAGCCTTGCTTTTGCATTTCTTCCCTCCTTCAAACACACAAAAGACCCACCAAGCAAGGTTATCAAACAAGGACAAGACACTTCTTTTACATTTTTTCCCTCATTAAACCACACAAAGATTCTTATTTTCTTAAAAAATTACCATTTTCTTCAGCTCCTTGTACATGCATAGGCTAATGTCTGCCTAGATGCCTTAATGTTCCCCTCTCAAGAGAAGTAACTTATAACCTTATGGAGTAGCATGGGTGAAGGTCGGTCTTCTGTATTTTCTTCATGCTGGCATTTTGAGGCAGAGCTTATTGTGTATTCTTTGCTGACTGCTCTATGGAGTCTGAGGTTGGCCTTGGAATAAAATTATCTTTTGAATTACAGAAAGCAGGTCACATCATTCAACAGGACAGGGTAGAAGCCTTGCTCCATAACCATCTGGAGCTGATCAGTTTTTATTCTGTTAGAGACAACATGAGAGTGTTAGAGACATATGTAGAATAGTAGAGTACCAAGAAAAAATTTTGCATAGAGCAGCAGTTGGGCAGCAGTTAGCTTTCTAGATTCGAATACATTCCTGTTTTGAAGGGCAACCCTATAGCAAGAACCCTAGTCAGCCCTTTACTGGGAGAAGGCTGTGTTTTGTTTTCTTTCCCAAAGGAGGGGTCCCTGTGCTGATTTGTTCTTGAGACCCTGATGTAGGGGCTTTGCTCCTTCTCCATGCCCTAGATATCTATAACCTGTTAGAAAAATGCCAGAGCAGTCTTAATGTTGTAGGAGTAAGAATCTGCTACATGGCCTGTATCCTCTTGGGACCATTGTCTTTTTCCTAGAGGCGAGGATGAGCCCTGAGTTGTTCACTTCCTGACAATCCAGTTATGCTTTTTCTTTGAATACCAAGTAGCCAACTTCTGTTGGCAAGTTAAGAGTGCCAATCAAATGCTCAAAATTGGAGTCTCAGTTTGAGGAACAGACTAGCAAATTATCTACATATTAGGTAATTTCTCCACCCCCCGCCCCCAAGACATTGTTCTTTTAGTTCCTCCACAAGGGTCTCTCAAAATAGGTGTAGGATTTTTATAAATCCTTGTGGAACACTGTCCAGATTAGCTATTACCTTATACCCTTTCTGCTAACCCATTTAAAGGCAAGTAAGAATTGACAGGAGGGGTTTTTAGGCTTAATGATAATTGAGTAGATGTTAAGACCTGGCCAGGATGTGTGAGACCCAGACCTATCTGTTTACATGGGGCACTGAAAGCGACATTATGATTGAGAGGTGGACCACCTTAGGAAAGGTACATGTATGACTCCCATTAGCTGGATGGCCTGGGAGTAGACCTGGCCTGAATAGGAGGCTAACATAAAAAAGTGGCTACTGTATTTCAAAAAAAAAAAAAAAAAATCACGGTCCCTTCTTCTATGTCAGCAATGATCCTAGGCTCTGTTTCCTTTATAGAAATGGTCAGCTTGGGAACCAGGCAGAATGCAGGGCTTTTTCAGGGTAAGGCCAAAAGAGTATGCGGTTCTGACTTGGAGTCCTTCATGTCTTGGGGCTGTTCTGTTTCCAGTGATCTGGCTTTTGGCAGAGCAGACAGGGCTCTCTAACGCTGGCTTTTTTTGTGACAGCTGTTTGCTCAATGCCCTAGCTTTCCACTAAAAACAGGTGCTATTTGGGGGTTGACTGGCCTTGTTGGGTCCTTTTGATGACAGATCACTGTGTCAAGCACTGTCACTTGAGCCTACAGCCTTTCTTGATGTTCCTTCTGCTTGGCTTGCTCCTCTTCCTCCTGGCCTGTTACAGTAGACCATGGAGACAGGCTTTAGGATGTCAGCCAAAGGGTGCTCAGTCCCATATCTAATTTTTGAAGCTTTTCTAATATCAGGGTTGTCCTGAACTTGAATTTTCTAGCCATGGGCATATTCTGGCACTATCTGTCATTCCCTGTGCATTAAGATGGTGCCTATAAGAAGAACTGTGTCCTTCCAGATAAGATCAAACATGACTACCACATTATACAATCTGCCTATAAATTTTGAGATCATAAGTAACTTCCTATCTCTACCTTCATTTGAATTTGCCCTTTTATTGCACCCACAGAAAAATAGATTTAGCCATAAAATAATATTAAAATTTAAGCTGTCATTTTCCTGACCATGATTTTTGGCCTTCTAGTTTATATTGTGGCCAAGAAATATTAAATATTTGAGAAAACATATTGGTTTTCCATTTTTTAAAGCATGGGGATCAAACAGTACGTCCTAGTGGAAAATTGAGAGGAATAGAGCCAATTTGAGTTCTGGAAGAGAATAGAGGAGAAATGAGGCAATAAATCAGGCTTCCCTGATGAAACAAAATTTTTTAAATTATAATTGCTATTTTCATGTTTCCTGTTTATTTCATTAGTCTATGGTAGCAATGATGAATGGTACAGAAATTCATATGGTTGCCAGAGAATCATTAGGTGAAACAAGGAGTAAGCTGGGGGTGAACCACACATATGTGTGTCTTAACATGGGGCCATATTAGCAGTTAAGAGGTAGCCAATTTGGCACCTGCTTGGTATTTTCCATTTTACCAGATATGTCCTTGGTGAATATATTTAATATATTAATTCAAAGTAGAAGACATTGTTGATGTCAATTTATTGGGTGCCATTAGTCACTTAATCTTCCTATTTGAGTTTTAACAGTAGTACCAGGCACTGTTCTAAGTGTTTTATGTATGAGAAGTCTTCAAAATGTTCATGGAAAGTCTATATTACGCAGCATGGTTGTTAGATTGAATCAGTCCCTAATCCTCAGATCATGTGGATGTTACTCTATATGGTAAAGTTTTTGCAGATGTGATAAAGTTAAAGCCATGGGATGAGGAGATTGTCTTCAGTTATTCATGTGGGCCTTAAATACTACCAGAATTGTTCTTATAAGAGGAAGGCAAAGGGAGAAACATACAGAAATGAAGAGCCACAGAAGTGGAGGAAATGATGTGAACATGGAAGTGGATGATGGTGATGCAGCCCCAAGCAAAGGAATGCTGGCAGGCAGCAGAAACTGAAAGAAGCAAGGAGCAAATTCTCCCCTAGAGCCTCTAAAGGGAGCCTGCCTCTAAGAACACCCTGATTTAAGGCTTCTGACCTTCAAGACTGTTATAGAATGAATGTGTGCTATTTTAAGCCACTAATACTGGGGTAATATGTTATAGGAGAAGTAGGAGACTAATAATACACATGGTGGGTGGGAACGAGGGTGATAGTGAATAAGTGGATCTGTTATGGATCTTGTAGGAAGAACTAGATTTTATTCTAAGTTCAGTACAAATGTATTGCATTAGAGAATTTTAAACAAACCATCTAGGTTGCTTGCCATCAGAGAGGAAATAGATTATGGAGGAGAGGTTATATGGATGAGTTAACAGTGGGAACAAACTATTAACGAATCACTTGAAGATACCCAAGCAATAAATAATAGTGCCTTGCTTAAGGATGGAAGTAGTAGACATGGAATGCACTAAATGGATTTAGACTTTATTTTGGAGAGAGATCAACAAAGCTAATAGATTGGATAAGAGATCAAGGGACAGAGGTATTTAGGTTTGAGTATAAAAATTTATAAAATTAAGGGAAAAATACCCTTTTGCATTTATCTTTTGGACAGAAAATAGTCTGGCACATTTTAATAATTACTTCTTTTTGTAAGCCAATTAAATAAAATAATTTATTAAATTGATTACTTTAAGTTGCTTTCCTAAGATATTTTAGATCTTTTTAGGTGAGTATGAATACCTGGAGTCTAGGCTGTTATGTTTGAGAGGGTTGGACAGACATTTTAATGTCCCACAGCATGCTGGAGCTACAATCTTTCACATTAAAACATTATGTGCTATATGAAGAACTGGAACAAAGGTTCTGGTTATCACCAAATTAAAAAAAAAAGATGAAATGGAAATACTATTTGCCTGATTTAATCAATTTATGTTGTAATTATGTGTTGAAATATTACATCTTACCCCATAACAATATACAAGTGTTACATGTTAACTCTTTGAAAAGTAAAACTAATTCTTGGACAGACTACATACCTCTTGTAGATTTTCAGGAAATACGTTAGAGAATATTATAGAGTATATGAATCTATGCCCACCTGCTCTAGAGTTTAAAAAGTGACTCCTTTTTATGAGGCTTTTGAGAATGTTATAACCATTCATTGCCTTTTGTTGGTAGGAGCACAATAGATATTAAAAAACAGAGAAAAATTCTAATTTCATATTATATCACTATTATATGGTAATGCAAGTATTATGGTTAAAATGAGTGATAAAAGTTGACTAATATTTGTAAGAAAATATACTTCTTCATTGTTGTAGTAACTAGTAAAGGGTGAAATTGAAAATCTTTTATTATTCAAGTAGGATTTGGAAAATCTTATCCTTAGCTCCCAATGTTTATCACTCAAAAAATCTTGTAAAGTGACCAGGATTCAAAATCAATTCATTTGGAAAAAGTTATATTTACATATAATAATGAGGTACTTATATTAATGAAATAATAACATATTGATATATTAATATAATTGCCATGAACTGAAAATGTACCAATACAATGAAAATGGCAAAAAAAAAAAGTATTGAAAGTTACTATGGGCTAAGCATTACTTTATGGGTTATCCTTTGTTTACTGATTTGTTGTAACAAATTCTAGTTACCGGACAGCAGTGGGAATGTCTTTTGTCAGTTGGGAGCTAAGAGATTTGAGAATGAGTACACCTCTGCCATTGATCTTTTCCCCCCACTGCTGCAACCCTGATGTTTGCTAGAGCTATGAGGCAATCACCAAAACAACTTAGAATTTTATGTGAGCAAGAAACACAGAGTAAAACTAGTAGGATGTCAAGGCTATTTTGTTACTTCGACACAGTATATCCTATCCTAACACAGTTATGACATAGAATGTTATGCAACTACATTGTTGTATTTTAAGAATATAATGGAGAGGTAGATGTAGTATTAAGGAAGCATGCTTTATTTTGACTAATCTTCTAATTATACTCTTATAATTTGCATCTTAGACTAACCATTGGTTAGCTGAAGAGAGAATGATAGTCTCAATGACAGCGTAAATATCTAGATTAAGGAATGATATTCAATAGTGTTGGAAAAATCTATATGACCTGTAGTAACTAGCTAATTTGTTTGCATTCTTTACTGAATAGTTTTATAAGCCTGCCTTACTCAGGGTATAGAGTATAAAGAACATAGGAAAAATGAAAATGCAGTACAATTTGTAGACACAAGGAATAAATCCTCGTGAAAGAGGAGTCCTTAGATAAAGAGGTTGTGAATGAGGCTGCAGGGAATCCAGATTGAGGTCTCAAAGCATTTTATGTCTATCTATAGGAAAGTGGGTAAGCAACTGTTACTTGTCTATACAAAGTAGGAAAATATGGAAAATGAGGAATTCTTATAGTAGTCATCTGAAATTTATCTGGGGATGTGTATGTGAAGATGATGATACTTGTGAAGAGTTTTTTGAAAAAGAAAGATGTATAATAATTGTATTTGATAAGAACTCTTAGCTATTCAGTAGTTTTATCTAGGTAACTGTAATGTGGGAAACCAAACAGTGTTAATGAAACAATGAATAGTTGACCTAAGAATGGGTGATATGAATATTATATAATTGCATAAAAAGCTGAACATTTTATTTAAAACTACATGAATTTCTGATATTTTCCTATCCTTTGGCATGTTCCCCATGTCGGATAGTATTTAAGTCTCTAGATTTCCTGAACCTGAAAGGGACCGTGTGTGTGTGTATTTCTTAATGAAGTCTCTCTGGTACAGACATCCAAAGATTCTTCTTAGTGCTGCTTGTCAGTTTTATCTCCACTTCACCAGTATTCTAAATTACAGTTTAATCCTAGAGGTTATCTCATCAAAGAATAGATCACCAAACATCCCTTTTTCACTTACAGTTCATTGCCATCAAAGATCCATAAAAGAAAACACTGGGACACTGTCTCTGTCTAAGGAGTGTAGATAGCATTTCTTCTCATTGATGGTAGCAAACCTTCAAGGCACAGTTACAACACCAGAAATGCCACTTGTAAATTAACAGAGAAATTGTGTGTAGATCTGTTTTCCTGGTCTACATCACCTGAGATGGCAAAGCGCCAGTTTTAAGAAACACATCTCACTCTTTGAATAAATATTTTTGAGTAATTACTGTGTTCTAGGCTTAAGGAACATAGAGTGAAGATACCTGCTGTCACACAGAGATCTTATATATTAATGATAGAGGAACTGTGGGAGATATACTAATCACTTAGCTTATTTCACCGATTCTAGGACATAACATTTTTTCATATTTTGCAATGAAGTCAGATGCCACTTGTAATTAAAGGTGTCTTCCTACCATTGGCCAAGCAGCAATGCTAAAATAGTTGTTATTTTTTGCTTCTGGGCAACTTTGTTCAAAGAGAAATGTGGAGTTTCCCCTTCAGTTGCTTTGTGTGCAACTTTGTATTATATAGGTTGAGTTTGCCATTCTGAGTATCTTTGAGATTGCAGTATGACTTGGCATGACAGCAAAAAGTTATTGTAGTTGCAGGAAGGACAAAAACAGTGCAGTAGGACCTAATTTTGATATTATTGAAGCTAATATTCATTTTTGAAAGTATGACCTGCTATAATTTCATATTTTATTAAAAACAATTTATATATTCTAATCTATGTATTATGAAGCATATGATAAAAATAAAATAAATATCTACATATCTAAAAAAGCATTTCCTATTAAGTATACTACAATAATTACAAATAATAAGAAAATGCTGTGTCATACTTTGACAACATTTAATTTTGTTAGACACAAAATATTGCTGCATCTTATAAATGATGGGCTTTTATAGTCAATGGAATACAGTTAAAAGGTCTATGACAATGTGATTTAAAATAGTTGGACCAGGGAGGGGAGGGATGTTAGATACATGGACTGAGGAGGTCTTTCTTAGATTTTTAAGCCAAACATTGAATGACATTTTCCAAAAAGAGCATTGAAGAAGAGGGTCAGCAAGGTCAAGACCCTGAGAGTGAGCACACATGGCCTATTCAGGTATCAAAGAATATTAGTAGAGTTGAGTATAGGGAAGGCAGATATAAGAATATTTTTATCTTTTATTGAGATTAATAGTCAGAGACATTAACTCAGACCTTCCTTTCCCCTAGCTAAGATCACCTCTTTGGCCATTTGGAGAAAAGTATGCTAATCTTATGTCCACCCTGAGTCAGTTTGTTGACTGTTGCTGCATCTCCACTCTCAGCACTGCTAAGGGCAGTATTCATTCTTGGGCAGGTCAGTCCTTAGAGACCCAAATGTAGGCCCTCATATTATAGTGTTCCACTGCTTCTGGGTGTGGCTGGTGCATTCTTTACAGTCCTTCTCATAAGATAAACGGGAGGGATAAAAAGAAGAAAGCTTGGATTTCATTCAAGACGTTGACAGAGAAAAGTGGATTACGAATGGAATTAGGAAGTAGAGGGTCAGTCTGGCTCATTGTGTACCTCTCATATACCTCCACTTACCTGAACGTCTGCAGGTTGCAGCCTCCTATTGCTCTTCTCATTCCCCCATTGATTTCTCTCTTCCCTCTCATTCTCTATCCTCTATCCTCTGTTACCCCACCTACACTCCGGTAACTTCCTATCCTGAATGATTTAACTGCATCTTCCTTTTATGATCTCTTCAACTCTTTCTTTCACATCTCAACTTCCATTCCCAAGAAACTGATCAAGATGTAGATACTCCTCAGCTTACTTTTGGTTATTTTCCCAATAAGCCGAATGTAAATTGACAATATCACAAGCTGAAAATGTGTTTAATACACCTAACCTACTATCATCTCTTAGTCTAGCCTGTGTTAGATATGCTCATAACGCTTTCGTTAACCTACAGTTGGGCAAGTGATCTAACACAAAGCCTATTCATAATGAAGTAGTGAATGACTCACATAATCTCCTGAGAACAGTGCACTGTCGAGTCCGGAATTGGTTATCAATTTTCTTGACTGCATGGCTGACCGTGAGCTGCAGCTCTCTGCAGTCGCATTGGTGCTGCTGCCAAATATGACAGAGTATCATACAGTGTAACACTAGCATGGGAATCAGTTTCTGCTAACTTTCAAACTATCATAAAGTTGAAAAACATTAAGTCACAACCATCTTAACTCAGACTGTGTCTAAATTGAAGTTTCTGCTTTCGGAGGAACTCAGGTGCTATCTTTTAAGCCGGTGTGTTTTGCAATTGAGGCTTCAAGGAAACATCTGGTGTTAGTGCACGGTACTCCCTGCAATCCTTCCAGCGGTCTTTATTCTGTTTTTTTTTTTTCTCCTTTCTCCTCTATATTATAAATACAAAAGAAAAGGAACCCGTTCTGGGAGACATGACTGGGGAGGCATGTGTTTATTTCTCTGTGTCTATTCATGAGAATGATCACAGAAGGAAGCCTTGCAGGTTAAGAGGAACGTTGATAAGAAGTACTGAAAAGACTTCATGCCACATGATGTGTCAGGGCTTTCTCATCATTAAACCACTCCTCCCCAGGGTGCCCAGATAGCTGCGCCACCAGGAAGGAGAAACGTATTTGAAGTTTCTGAAAGGAGAAAGAAAAAAACAACAAGAAAGAAGACAATGACAGAGGCGAGAGAGATCTCAGTTGTTGGGAAAATATAGAAAATATAGATCTTAAGTAGAAGGTAGCTGTGTGTGTGTGTGTGTGTGCACTGCAGGCTCCTTGTAGTTGCTCTGTCTCTTACATGCTCTTTTAAATCTATGAAGGCTCCCAGTTTATTCCCAACATTTCAAGATACACCTGTAGAAGATTTAAAATGTTCACAATAAGTCTGATAGTCACGGCATTAGTTTAGAACTTCTGCTGAATCATTGGATATATGGAGTTCACATCTAAATGTCAATGAGAGGAAAACTGAAATTCTGGCAGCAATATTATAAAGAAAAATTATGAGCAACATAATAATAACAGCAAAAACAATAATCACTGATATTTATTGAACTTTTTGAAGGTGTGGAATAATGCCACAAACTTCATCTGGATTATCTATAAACATTGTTTCATTTAATCTTCAAAGTAAATCTTCCAGGTAGGTATGAATCTGCCCTCATTTTACAGTTGAATAAACTGACACTCAGTGAGATAAAATAAATTTCCTGGATGAGAACTCAGAATTCCGTACCAAATTTTTCTCATTCCAGAACCAGTTCTATCCTGCCTCTTCTGATTCAGTATTTTTGATAGTAAAACTCTCTTATTCATTTTTTATGGCAGGCTTGTAAAAAAAGGAGAAATACACATGTAAGGATGCACAGAGTCATTCACTGATAGCAGCTACTTGATGTATCCAGGGGGTCTAAACTGGGGTGATACTACTGGACAACTCTATATGCATTTGGAAGCACACACATGTTTTTTGGTTGTTGCAGTGAATGGGAAATGCCATTATTTAGTGGGCATGCACCAATGAGGAACTCATCTGCTCTTTGTGTTAGGACTGTAGGTACAGTTTTCAAATTAAATTGTGTAGCATTTTTGATAAATGAGTCCATTTCTATACAGATAAGCTTTCAATATTTTCTTTTCCCTTTATTGAGGATTACTTGTTCTTTACTAAGTAAAGTATCTTCAACTTGTCCCATGTTTATCAGCGGGCATAGATCATGTCCCCAAGTCTCTTGATATTTTTCTTCCCTTCTCAAGTGGGCCAGAGTATATTTAAACTTCAGCAAACTGTAGTGGACTGAAACTGGGGGTTAGGTTATTGGGAGGCCAGTACATTGGTCTAAATCTATGGGAATGATAAGTACTGATACACACAACTCTATAAATGGCCATGCTGTTAGAAGAAGGTCCATGATTTTCTCTGCTGAGATTCTGCCAGCTTCTCTGGATCCTATTGTTCTTAAAGTTGGTTGGTTGATTATTTTCTTCTTTCATTTTTTTTTAGTATTTTTTTTTAAGATTTGTTTACTTATTTGAAAACAGAGTTGCTGAGAAGGAGGGAGAGACAGATTTATATTGGGTAGTTCATTCCCCAGATGGCTGCTATGGCCAGTGTCTCCTTGGTGGGTGCAGGGGCCCAAGGACTCAGGCCATCTTCTGCCGATTTCCCAGGTGCATCCGCAGGGATCTAGATCAGAAGTTGAGCAAGCAGAACTCAAACTAGGGTCCACATGGGATACCAGCATTGCAGGCAGTGGCTAAACCCACTGCACTTCAATGCTGGCCTTATTCTTTCATTTTTTTGAGATCTATGTGATATTTATGTCATATAAATGTGTCACAAGTGGAAAGCGATGTAAATGCTTGTGCTGTACAAGTTAGCTGTGCATAGATAATTTGGAATTTAACCAATGTGCATGTATTCTTAAGTCATGTTAATTTCTTTTGGAGCTATGTTAGATTTCAGACTTTAATACAACACAGATTGAGCCTCTTCAAGAAGTGAATTCAGCTTTTTCAAATGGCTCCTCTATTACATAACACACTGGTTCTCTGACTTGCTGGATACTAGTGACCTGGAAGCTTTCAAAAACCTCCCAGTTCAGATCGAACCCACAGTAATTGAATCAGAGGGCCTGAAGATGGGATGTAAGCATCATTGTTTCCCAGGATACCCAGGCAAATCCAGTGTGCAACAAAATGTGGGAATCACTCGCTTCAGATACTACAGGCCGGTTGCCTGGTATGTGGCTCCCACTCCATCCTTATCTCTTATCACTTGCTACTTCACACAGTGAGTTCTTACACAATACTTTATTTCTTTAGTTTTTCTCTTTTGAAGAATACCTTTGTGGGATAAAATTGTGACTAGTATAGGTATGGGCATTACGTTCATGCTTTTAGAGGGTCTTGAGCTCCTGTTGCCCTCACTTGAGAGGAACTCTACAGAGCGGAGTTTAAAAACTTCTGGTGTAGCTCCAAAACTTCCTGTGTCCTTGTGACAGCTCATAGAATTTGTTACTCCAAGAATATTGTGGTTTGCAAATGACTAGTTTTATTTTCTAAATTACAATGCTTTTTACAGCTATTCTTATCTCAACTCCTTTTACTTGCTTTGCACTGTGCTGTGCATTCCTAAAAAAGGGTAGAGTTGTAGCCAGTGCCTGTAAGTGATGTTAAGAGAATTGTAGAAATGATTGGCATGGACATGTCAGTAGTATAGGATCTGCCACACCGTACTGATATGCTTTATATGGTTTTTTTTGCTCTCTTTTCTTTTTCTTTATTTTTATTTTTATTTTTATTTTATTTATTTATTTATTTATTTTTTTTGACAGGCAGAGTGGACAGTGAGAGAGAGAGACAGAGAGAAAGGTCTTCCTTTGCCGTTGGTTCACCCTCCAATGGCTGCCGCGGTCGGCGCGCTGCGGCCAGCGCACCGTGCTCATCCGATGGCAGGAGCCAGGTGCCAGGTGCTTTTACCTGGTCTCCCATGGGGTGCAGGGCCCAAGCACTTGGGCCATCCTCCACTGCACTTCCGGGCCACAGCAGAGAGCTGGACTGGAAGAGGGGCAACCAGGACAGAATCTGGCGACCCAACCAGGACTAGAACCTGGTGTGCCGGCGCCGCAAGGCAGAGGATTAGCCTGTTGAGCCACGGCGCCGGCCTCTCTTTTATTTTTCTAATAGATTTATCTATTTATTTGAGAGACAGTTACAGAGGAAGCTAGAGACAGAGAGAAAGGACTCTATCTGCTGGTTCACTCCCCAAATGTCTGAAATGGCTGGAGCAGGGCTGAATGGGAGCCAGGAACTTCCTCTGGGTCTCCCACGTGGATGCAGGGGTGCAAGCACTTGAGTCATCTTCCACTGCTTTCCTAGGCTATAGCAGAGAGCTGGATCAGAAGCGGAGCAGCCAGGACACAAACCAGCACCCATATGGGATGCCTGGGCTGCAGGCGGAAGCTTAGCTTACTGTGCCACAGCACCAGCCCCTGTGTGTTGCTTTTTTACTGAACCATAATCTCCTTAAAGGCAAGAATTGCATCTTAACTGTCATTGCTTTAACAAAGGTTCTTCTTCTCCTTAAAATCAACTGAATCAGAAGTAGAAATTGTGTCAGTTAAAAGGACACAGTAGGCAGGTGCCACAGCTCACTTGGCTGATCCTCTACCTTTGGCGCTGGCACCCCGGGTTCTAGTTCTGGTTGGGGCACTGGATTCTGTCCTGGTTTCTCCTCTTCCAGTCCAGCTCTCTGCTGTGGCCCAGGAGGGCAGTGGTGGATGGCCCAAGTGCTTGAGCCCTGCACCCGCATGGAAGACCAGGAGGAAGCACCTGGCTCCTGGCTTTGGATCGGCTCAGCGACATAGCAGCCATTGGGTGGGGGGAGAGGGGTGTGAAGCAATGGAAAAAGGAAGACCTTTCTCTCTGTCTCTCTCTCTCTCACTAACTCTGGCTGTAAAAAAAAAGGACACAATGAACAGTAGTTGTATTTTCCACCAGGTTTTGAAACCTCAGAGAAGTGTAAGAACAAGGCAGATCGTAAAATTGACATTAAGTGATGTCTTTTAGTGGTGAGTTTTTCACTGTGTAGGGAAGTTCAGCCTTAGGTCGGAACACACTGGCCTGGGGAAGGTCTTCCCACTGTCCCGCACCAAGGAGCTCCAGGCTGGGAGGAGTTTAGCAGAGTTTATGCCTCCTGCCTGTAGGCTACTCATTCCCAAGAGAAAGGGCAGTGTGGATTATACACACACAGCTCTTCATTCCAAACTCATTAAAGCTTTGGACCAAATCATTCTTTGGGAATGAGTAAGGGAACAGTGAGAGACTGGGGATATGAGATAGAGGAGCACTCTCCACACGGAAGGAAATGTCAAGAGTGGAATAAGGGATTCCCAGGCCTCCATACTGAGAATGCACTAGACAACTCTGCAGTGCTGCGGCCTCAGCTGGGGAGCTTCGGTGTTCACTGTGTCAAGTAGATGAGGTTATAAATGCCCAGTCTACGTAATGGGAATGGGCTCACCATTATTCTAGTGTCCTGAAATGAATATCTTACACCTGAAATGTACAATGACAATATCGCTGTTGCTCAGATTCTGAACAATTTACCCACTGCCTAACTCAACATCTGAACTACTCTTGCCATGTAATTGCCAATGAAATAAAACATGTTTATTATTTTTTTTATTTGACAGGTAGAGTTATAGACAGTGAGAGAGAGAGACAGAGAGAAAGGTCTTCCTTCACTCCCCAAATGGCCATTACGGCCGGAGCTGCGCCGATCTGAAGCCAGGAGCCAGGTGCTTCTTCCTGGTCTCCCATGCAGATGCAGGGGCCCAACACTTGGGCCATCCTCCACTGCCTTCCCACAGCAGAGAGCTGGACTGTAAGAGGAGCAACCGGGACTAGAAGCCGGTACCCATATGGGATGCCAGCACCGCAAGGCGGAGAATTAACCACGTGAGCTACGGTGCTGGCCCCTACTATGTTTGTGAATAAAAATTATGAGCGTATTTATGCCCTTAGGAAGATACATGGTAAATACACAGGAAAGGAACAACATGTAATTTGAGTTCAAAATGTTCCTAATAGTGGACATTCCAGAGAGTCCGTAAACAAGAAACATTTCAGGATAATGCCATGTGGTTTTATTTGAACCTCCTTCTGAGTACATATAATCCATGATTACTATTTAGAGTAAATATGTTCCTGACAATTTTCCTGTGAGTAATTTAAAAATCTGAAATTCAGGTCTGTCTCACAAACACTTTACATAAAGTAGAAGTTCTCTCTGTGCAGTGTGACAGCAATTGTAAAAATAAATAGAATGCAGCAATGTTTTCTGATGTGCCTCCCTTTATACCTATTATTTCTTTTGACCCAGAAAACAAACACATGCGGTATATATTTAGCTCTATTATAAAAAAAGATAACTGCAATTTAGAGAGATTCAGTACTTGTTCAGGGCCAAAAGCTGGGAAGCAGCTCATTCAGGCTCCAAATCACCTACTTCTTGACCCTTCAGCCATGCTGTGAAGGGGACACATTTTCTAACCACCCCAGGGTCTAGTAATCATCTTCTTTCTTACCTTTCTTTCTCATTACTACATAATGGAAGAAATGACTAAGTTTCTGCTATTCCTGAAACTTAGTAGGACTGCCCAAGGTTGTAAGCTACAATATTTTGCTTGAAACAAAAGGTTGGTTGTGGAGCTGGGCTTAATCAGAGCACTTTTTTGTTGTAGTTATTTTAACATTGATAAACTGAGATAAATCTAAAAATCATTAAATATGTATTTAGGAGTTATGCAGAGAAAGACAAACTGAAACCTCCATCCATTGGCCCATTCCTCAAATGCTCACAGTGGCTGGGCCTAGACAGGGCTGCTTCAAGACCAGGCAACTCAATCCAGATCCCTTATTTGGGTGGAAGGGATTCAGCCACTGGAAACATCACCACTGCCTCCAAAGGTCTTCATTATCAAGAAGATGGAGCGAGGCATTGAACCCAGGCTTTCTGACAATGAGTTACTGGCATCTTAAGAGCTAGGATCAATATCCACTTAAAAACCCATTTCTGAGGTCAGTACTGTGGCTTAGCAGGTTAAGCTGCTGCCTGCTCCAACAGTGCTGCTTTAAGTCCCTTTTGTTCCACATATGATCCAGCTTCCTGCTAATGCACCTGGGAAAGCAGTGGAAGATGGTACAAGTGCTTGAGCCCCTGCACCTTTGTGGGAGACCCAGATGAAGATCCTAGGTCCTGACTTAGGCCTGGCCTAGTCCTGGCTGTTGGGGCCATTTAGGGAGTGAACCAAGAAATGGAAAATATTCATTCCCTCCCCCCCCTTTGTTCTCTCTCTGCCTTTCCTTCTTCCTCTCTACCTCTGTAAATCTTTCAAATTAATAAACAAATCTTTAAAAAAGAAATATACACACACAAAGACAAAACTAGCATTTCTGATAACATTTAAGAACATGCTAGCTAGCTGATCATTTTTATTTTATTCTACTGGAAGATGTGCAAAAAGTTATTTTTATGACTTGTCTAGACTCTTTTTGACCCTTTTTCTTAAAATATTCAATGGAGGCCAGTATTGTGGTATAGTGAGTTAAGCTGCCACTTGTGACACTCGCATCCCATAAGTGGCCCTTGGAGTCGCAACTGGTCCACTTATGATCCAGAGCCCTGCTAATGCACCTGAGAAAGCAGCAGAGGATGGCACAAGTACTTGAGCCCCAGCCACCCACATGGGAGTCCCAGCTGAAGCTCCTGGATCCTGGCTTCTCTAGGCCAACCCTGGCTTTTGCAGCCATTTGGAGAGAGAATCAGCAGATGAAAGACTACATTCTATCTCTGTGTCCCTCCCTGTCTCTCTGTAGGTTTGCCTTTCAAATAAATATGCATGTCTTTTATTAAAAAAAAGAACTTCAAAATTTATGTCAAGAGGATAAGCCTGTGTGTGAGATACAGCTTTTCATTTTTGTAGAACCTTTAGGAAATAGTATGGTTTGTTCTACAGCCAATTCTAAAACAAGTTCAATATTTAAAATTTACATTTGCCTTTGAAAATTTTCTTTCAATATAAACTGGTAAAAGGCATCTAATTTTTTTCCAATCTATTTGATAAATAAATTTTATGGACCCATTCTGAATAAATGAGATGTGAATATGAGCTGATTTAACAAATGTAAACACATAGTATTTACAATTAGTAAAGATGAGGGCCTTAAATGTCTATTGCTTTTTTACTCGTAGAAATATTTTCTTTGACCATTCTAATGGTTATTAATATAGGACTTATCATAAAGAGAACTCAACACTATATTTTACAGCCCATTCACAGTTTGTGGCTCAGTAGTAGGAAAGTTGTTACATGCTTTAAAGTGGAATTAAACTTTTAGAAATGCCCACAGCTTGCTCTTTTATTTCAGCAGTTGCATAATGTGGCTTTCCTTCCTCCTCTCTGACAACCTTTAAAATATAGTGGCATTTTAGAAAAATGCCAGGGGATTCCAATTCAATCCCATCAAGGTGGCATGTACCAATGCCATCTTATTAGTCAAAGTGATCAGTTTAAGTTTATAATTGATGATAATGATAGGATTAAGTGTCAAAGGGATCACATAAACAATACTAGTGTCTGCTAATACTGATAGAATTAAAATGAGAGAATGATCCAACATGGGAAGTGGGATACACAGCAGACTCATAGAATGGCAGATATCCTAAACAGCACTCTGGCCTCAGAATCAGCCCTTAAGACATTTGGATCTGGCTAAAAAGTCCATGAGAGTTTCTCAGGCATGGAAAGCCAAGACACCGTGGCAAGAAAAATGACCTAAATGAAAGATCTCTGTGAGTGAGATCCCAGCGGAAAGAACGGGCCATTGGAGAAGGAGGTACCTTTCTCTGAAGGGAGGAGAGAACTTCCATTTTGACTATGGCCTTGTCTAAATAAGATGGGAATTGGTGATCTCAAGAGGCTTCCATAACCTTGGCAACTCATGACAAGAGCCTCGGGTGATTACTCATGTCATAAATAAGAGTGTCAATTGTTAAATCACCAATGGGAGTCACTGTGCACTTACTCCCTATGTAGGACCTCTGTCCTTTTAGTGTTGTACTATGCGAATTAATGGTAAAACTACTACTCAAACAGTACTCTATACTTTGTGTGTCTGTGTGGGTGCAGCCTGTTGAAATCTTTACTTAGTATATACTAAGTTGATCTTTTGTATATAAAGATAGTTGAAAATGAATCTTGATGAAGAATGGGATGGGATGGGAGAGGGAGTGGGAGATGGGATGGTTGTGGGTGTGAGGGAGGTAATGGGGGTAAAAACTGCTATAATCCAAAAGTTATAATTTTGAAATTTATATTTATTAAATAAAAGTTGAAAAAATACAGTGGCATTTATTTTACTCCTGTCCTCTTATATTTGTTAGGATAGACTAACACAGAGATTATCTATTGCTTTGAGATGCAAAGGGATGAAAAAGGTAAGGACTTTTGTTGACTTGAGCTTGGAAACAAAGTACTTGGGAAAACACAGCTATAAAAAGTGTGTTATTGGGGATGGCACTGTGGCATAGCAGGTAAAACCACCCCCCTGCCGTGTCAGCATCCCATATGGGTACTGGTTCAAGTCCCGGTTGCTCCACTTCTGATCCTGCTCCCTGCTATGGACTGGGAAAGCAGTAGAAGATAGCCCAAGTCCTTGGGCCCCTGCACCCATGTGGAGACCCAGAAGAAGCTCCTGGCTTCAGATCAGTCCAGTTTTGGCAGTTGTGGTCATTTTGGGAGTGAACCAGTGGATGGAAGATCTCTCCCTCTCTCCCTGCTTCTCTGTAACTCTTCCTTTAAAATAAATAAATCAATCTTTAAAAAAAAGAAGAATAAATGGATCCTTGAGTGTACCTCTTTGGCCCACAGAGAGTATCCAGTCTTCAAATCAGTATCCAGTCATCAAAATTATAGGTCTTAGTTCTTATTTATCAATATTAACCCTGATGTTAATGGATTAAATTCACCAACCAAAAGACTTAGGTTAGCTGAATGCATAAAAAAAGAAGAAGAAGAAAACCATGATCTACTAGATGCTGCCTATAGAATCTCACTTCACAATCAAAGATATATATAGTGTGCAAGTAAGGGGTTGGAAAAAGATCTACCATGCAAATAGATACAAAAAGCAAGCAGGCATGGCTATCCTGATATCAGATAAACATACTTTAAATCAAAAACTGTAAAAAGACATAAAGAAGGACATTATATTTTGATAATAGGTTCAATTTAGCAAGAAAACTTAACGATCATAAACTTACATGCACCCAACCCAAGACCACCCAGATATATTTAGAAAATACTGTTAGATCTAAAGGGAAACAGATAGATTCCAATATGCTAATAATGGTTGATGTCAGTAACCCACAGTCAACAATGGACAAGTGATCCAGACAGAAAATAAATAAATACACATTGAAGTTGAAGCATACTAACAAGCAAATGGACCCAACAGACATGTATAGGACATTTTACTGAACAGCTCTAGAACATACTTTCTTCTCATCAGTATGTGGAACATTTTCAAGGATAGGTCACATATAATGCTAACAATCAGCAGATTTAAAGGTTGAACCCCTACCAGGTATCTACTCAGGCCATAAAGGATTAAGACTAGAAATCAACAAGAAGAATAATATTAGAACACTTATAAACACTTGGAAATTAAACAATATACTACTGAGTAGTCAATGGGTCATTGAAGTTAAAAAGGAAATCAAAAACTTTCTTGAAATAAATGGAAATGAAAAAGCATATGAAAACCTGTGGTATACAGCACGAGCAGTATTAATAAGGAAGTTTATAGCATGAAGGCTTACATTAAATAGGGAGACACATCTGAACTCAAAAATCTAATAATGCATCTTGAAGACTTATAAAAACAAGAACAAACAAAACCACAAATCAGCAGGAGGCGAGAAATAATAAGGATCAGGGCAGAAATAAATGAAACTGAAAATACAAAAGATGAACAAAACAAATTGTTTT
Source organism: Sylvilagus floridanus (assembly GCA_949820135.1). NCBI lineage: Eukaryota > Metazoa > Chordata > Mammalia > Lagomorpha > Leporidae > Sylvilagus > Sylvilagus floridanus. The sequence continues at coordinate 34,816,835 of OX463224.1, forward strand.
TTGAGAAAATAAAATAGATAAACCCCTAGCCAGAGTAACAAAGAAAAAAAGACAATAAATAAAATTAAATATTGAAAAGGAGACGATTGACACCACTGAAATACAGATGATCATAACAAACTAATATGTAGAACTGTGTGCCAATAAACTGGAAAACCTCAAAGAAATGGATAAGTTCTTGGCCTCATATAACCTACCAAGATTAAATTAAGAAGATATGGACAATCTAAACAAGGACATAACAAGCTATGAGAGTGAAGCAGTAACCATTAGTCTTCCATCAAGGAAAAGTTCTGTACCTGATGGCTTTACTACTTAATTCTCAAAAACATTCAAAGAGGGAGTAACTCTAATACTCTTCAAACTATTCCAAAGTATTGAACAGGATAAAACTCTGCCAACTCTTTTTATGAGGCCAACATTACTTTTTTTAATTAATTTTTTTTAAAGACTTATTTATTTGAATGTCAGAGTTACACAGAGAGGAGAGGCAGGGAGAGAGAGAGAGAGAGAGAGAGAGAGAGAGAGAGATCTTCCATTTGCTGGTCCACTCCCCAATTGGCCACAATGGCTAGAGCTATGCCCCACATGGATGCAGGGGCCCAAGCACTTGAGCCGTCTTCTACTGCTTTCCCAGGCCATAGGAGAGAGATGGATCGGAAGTGGAGCAGCCGGGACACAAACCGGCACCCATATGTGATGCCGGCACTGCAGGTGGCGACTTTACCTGCTATGCCACAGAGCCAGCCACGCCAGCATTACTTTGATACCAAAACGAGATGCTACAGGAAAAGAAAACTACAGACCTATATCCTTAATGAACACAGATGCAGAGATTCTCAATAAAATACTCGCAAATCAAATCCAAAACCACATCAAAAAGAACCTACAACACAATTAAGTGGGATTTACCCCCTAAATGCAAGATGCAAGTATGGTTCAGTGTTCTCAAATCAATGAACATCATAAATCACCTCAATGGAATGAAGAACAAAAACCATATGGTCCTTTTAGTAGATGCAGAGAAAACATTTGATAAGATTTAACACCCCTTCATTACTAAAACCTTTCACAAATTAGTTGTAGAAGAAACATTCCTTGAAATTATAAAGGCCATATACCACAAAAGAACAGCCAGTATCATACTGAATTGGTAAAAACTAAGCATTTCCATTCAGATCTGGAACAAGACAAAGAAGTCCACTTTGACCACTCTAATTCAATGCCGTACAGGAAGTTTTAGCCAGAGCAATTAGGGAGGATAAATAAATACTGGGCATCAAAATTGGAAAAGAAGAATTCAAATTATCCATGTTTGCAGATGACATGATGTTGTACATAGAAAAACCTAAAAACAGCACCGAAAAGCTCTTAGGATTGATAAACCTATTCAGTAAGGTTGCAGGTTATAAAATAAACATACAACAGTAGCTTTTTGTAATGCTAATGATGAACTCAGAGAAATCAAGAAATAAATCCTCTTTACAACAGCCACAAAAATCAAATATTTAAGAATAAAGTTAATGAAAGAAGTGAAAGATCACTACAATGAAAATTATCAAATATTGATGAAAAAATCATGAAGGACACAAAAAATGGAAAGATATGCCTTTCTCATGGATTATATGAATCAATGTTATTAAATGTGAATACTACCTAAAGCAATCTACAGATTCAATGCAATCCCTGTCAAAATACCGATGGCATTCTTTACAAAATTAGAGAAAGAAATTCTTTTTTTTTAATTAATTAATTTTTTTAATTTTTATTTTTTTGACAGGCAGAGTGGACAGTGAGAGAGAGAGAGACAGAGAGAAAGGTCTTCCTTTCCTGTTGGTTCACCCTCCAATGGCTGCCGCGGCCAGCGCGCTGTGGCCGGCACACCGCGCTGATCCGATGGCAGGAGCCGGGTGCTTTACCTGGTCTCCCATGGGGTGCAGGGCCCAAGCACTTGGGCCATCCTCCCCTGCAATCCCGGGCCAGAGCAGAGAGCTGGCCTGGAAGAGGGGCAACAGGGACAGAATCCGGCGCCCCGATCGGGACTAGAACCCCGTGTGCTGGCGCTGCAAGGCGGAGGATTAGCCTGTTGAGCCACGGCGCCGGCCAGAGAAAGAAATTCTAAAATTTATATGGAATCACCAGAAAAGCCCAAGAGATCCTGTACAAGAAAAATCAAGATGAAGGTGTCCTAATGCATTACTTCAAAGCATACTACAAACCTATAGTAATTAAAACAGCATAGCACTGGCATAAAAACCAATACATAGATTAATGAAATAGCTTTGAGAGCCCAGAAATTAATTCATTTATACATTCCACTGATTTTTGACAAAAGTGCTCAGACCACACAATGGAGTAAGGATAATCTCTTCAACAAATGGTTCTGGCAAAACTGGATGTAAAGGTTGAAATTAGATCCATACTTCTCACAGTAGGCAACAATTAACATTAAAAACCCACAAAGACTTAAGTTTAAGACCTGAGACTATAAAATTGCTGGAAGAAAACATAGAGGAAATACTCCAAGACATTTCTGTAGGTGACAACTTCTTGGACAAGACAGCCAAAGCACAGGCAATAAAAGCAAAAGTAAACAAATGGGACTATATTAAATGCACAAGCTTTTGCACAGAGAAGGAAATTATCAGTAGAGTGAAGAGACATCCAAAATAATGGGAAAATATTTGTAAAACACCTATCTGACAAAGGATAATATATGAATATATTAGCAACTTAAAAAATTCAACAACAACAAAAAAATCCAGTCAGAAATGACCAAAGGACTTCATTAGGCAGTTGTCAAAATAAGAACAACAAATGGCCAGCAAATATAGGAAAAAATACTCAACATCACTTACCATCAAGGAACTGCAAATCAAAACCACCAAGAGTAGTAAATGTTGGTGAGGATGTGGACAAAGGGGAACACTTATACCCAATGGGGGAAATGTAAATTCATGTAGCCACAGTGCAAAACAGTGTGGAAATTTCTTAAAAAAAAAAAAAAAACTGTAAGTAGACTTCCCATATGATTCAGCAGTCCCACTATTGGCTGAACACCTAAAAGACTTTAAAACGATGTATCAAAGAGATACCTGCACAACCATAATTATAGCAGCACTGTTCACCGTATTCAAAATTGGGAGTCAACCAAGGTGTCCTTCATCTAATGAGTAGATAAAGAAAATGTAGTGTATGTACACAATAGAATACTAGTCAGCTATAAGAAAGAATGAAATTCTTTTTTTTTTTTTTTTTTTTTTTTTTTACAGGCAGAGTGGACAGTGAGAGAGACAGAGAGAAAGGTCTTCCTTTGCCGTTGGTTCACCCTCCAATGGCCGCCGCGGACGGCGCGCTGCGGCCGGCGCACCGCGCTCGTCCAATGGCAGGAGCCAGGAGCCAGGTGCTTTTCCTGGTCTCCCCATGGGGTGCAGGGCCCAAGCACCTGGGCCATCCTCCACTGCACTCCCGGGCCACAGCAGAGGGCTGGCCTGGAAGAGGGGCAACCGGGACAGAATCCGGTGCCCCAACCGGGACTAGAACCTGGTGTGCCGGCGCCGCAAGGCGGAGGATTAGCCTGTTGAGCCACGGCGCCGGCCAGAAAGAATGAAATTCTACCATTTGCCGCAAAATGGTAAAACTGGAAGACATCATGTTAAGTGAAATAAGCCAGATCCAGAGAAAGACAAATACCACATGTTCTCCCTTATATGTGTGAGCTAAAATGTAAAAAACAAAAAACAAAATGAAATAAGAAATAAATATCGTGTGTATCAGCATTGTTGCACATATAGTTTTCTAAAATTTTGTTCTATATCTTTGTCAAACCAGTGGTTAACAATGTTATACTGCTATAGTTTTAAAGATCCATGATTACTTTAAAATTTACTATTTAGGGTGAAATGGTCATTTTTCCATTTAATTACTGTTTATAGCCATTGTTTATATTTACACTAAACTAGGGACTTTTTGCTTATTGTTAAACTGTTTATTTGATGAAAGATTAAGCCTTTTTACTATAATGTAAGTTCAATATATGTTATCTCAAAAACAAAAAAAGGCAGAGAAGGAAAAAGGCTGGGAAGGGGTACGGGAGGGAGGGAGAAAGAGAATATCAATATGTTCTTAGACTTGTAATACAAATAACATTGAATCTGTTAAAAAGTAATTAAAAATTAAAAGAGAAGAGAAAAAAATTTAAAAATGCTAATGAGGCCTAGTTCTATTAATAAAAAAACGTACAGAGAGAATGTTAAAGGCCCAAAAGAATTTCCTTCAGATTCTACAGGGAAAGGAAAAAGTACAAATATATCAGAGATGCAGTTGGAGAGGGGATGGAGGCTAAAATTGTCCCCCTCTTTGGGAGAAAAATGGTAAATAGAGAAGTCTCATATCACTGAGTGCGAATTGTCAGAGTAACAGAAAGTTGGATTGAAATCACTGTCAAATTTCTCTTGGAAAGACGATACACACACACACACACACACACACACACACATGAAGAACACACACAGGCATGTGTGTGTATTAAATACAATATAAATATTTTTGACAGAAGAAAACATTTATAGAAGAAGGCCTCATGGGGGCTGGCATTGTACTATAACAGGTAAAGCTGCAACCTGAGAGGGCAATGACAGATTTGGGCACCGGTTCCTGTTCTGACTGCTCCACTTTTAATCCAGTTTCCTGCTAAAGATCTGGGGGAAAAAAAAAGCAGGAAATGGGGCATGTGCTTGTCCCCAGCCACACATGTGGGTGAACCAAAAGAAGCTTCTGCTCCTAGTTTGGCCTGGCGAAATGAAATCTTTCAATGAAATAAAAGATAGAATTGAGAGCCTCAATAGAAGAACAGAGTAAATAGAACAAAGAATGTCTGATATGGAGGACAAGATTTGAAATAACCCAAGCAGACAAAAATAAAGAGGAAATGATTGAAAGAATTAAAAAGAATGCAAAAAACCTACGTAAAATAGGAGATAATGTTAAACAATCAAATATTCTTATGGGGATTTCTGAAAGAGAAATGAAGGAAAAAGATGTTGTGAACCTTCTAAATGAAATAATAGTTGAACACTTCCCAAGTCTTGAAAGAAACATGGACATCTAGATACAGGAAGCTCAAAAAACCAAAGCAGACAAAACCAAAAAAAGAAAAAAAATCATCTTCAAGGAATATTGTAGTCAAATTGTAAAAGTTGTGGCCAGTGCTGTGGCGCAGCGGGTTAAAGCCCTGGCCTGAAGTGCCGGCATCCCATATGGGCGCCGGTTCTAATCCTGGCTGCTCCACTTCCCATCCAGCTCTCTGCTGTGGCCTGGGAAAGCAGTAGAAGATGGCCCAAGTCCTTGGACCCCTGTACCCACGTGGGAGACCTGGAGGAGGCTCCTGGCTCCTGGTTTAGGATTGGCGCAGCTCTGGCCATTGTGGCCATCTGGGGAGTGAACCGGCAGGTGGAAGACCTTTCTCTCTGTCTCTACCTCTCTCTGTAACTCTTTCTAATAAATAAAAATAAGTCTTTTAAAAAAACCAAATTGTCAAAAATTAAGGGCAAGGATTGAATCCTAAAGAAGGTAAGAGAAAACCATCAAGTTACATATAAAGGAAAACCATTACACTGACAGTATACTTCTCAACAGAACCCCTACCAGCCAGAAGAGAGTGGGGTGATGTACTCAAGTTTAAAAAAAAAAAACTGCCAAGCAAGAATATTTTTGCTAGTGAAGCTATCCTTTAAAAATGAAGGACAGGGACCGGTGTTTTGATACAGCGGATTAAGCCATAACCTGCAATGCCAGTGCTGATTCCATGTGAGCGCCAGTTCAAATCCTGACTGCTTCATTTCCTGTGGCAGGTCCCTGCTAATGGGCCTGGGAAAACAGTAGAATATGGCCCTAATACTTTGGTCCTTGACACCCACAGGACTTGGATAAAGCTTCTGGCTTTAACCTGACCCAGCATCAGCTGTTGTAGCTCCTTGGGGAGTTAACCAGCAGAGAGAGAAAAGGTTTTCTCTCTCCCGCTTCTCTCTCTCTCTCTCTCTCTCTCTCTCTCTCTCACTGCCTTTCAAATAAATAAATAATTTTAAGGAAAGCTATAGATGGCCTCATAAGTTTAAGATTGCCATCCTCTAGGATTCCATTTCGATCCCTGTTCCATTCCCATTCTTCCCACTTCTGTTAGGGGTGATCGTATTGGCACTCATCCCTGCAATTCCATCTGTATATCATTAAATCCTCGGTATTTGTCTTCAACCACATTTTTATATCACACGACTTACTGGGCATCTCTGCTTCCATATTTCACAATATCATGTAAATTTTACTGTGTCTAAACAACAAAAGTAAGTAATTTTTTTACTGCCAAATATGCTCTTCCTTCTGCATTTCATGGCTTAGTGAAGAGCTACACAAAGACTGTGGTAGTTGGGTCTTTGCCAATTAGCAGCAAATTTTTCATTACTTTCTCAATTACCTGGACTCAGTGTCCAGTGAATATAGCAGGTGCTCAAACTGAACAGAATAAAGTACTATTGGAGAAATACAAAAACCCCTGAGAAAAGTGACACCATTGAATACAAATACACACAGATAAACACAGATACACACACTCATACATATATAAAAAAAGAGATTTTGAAAAAAAACTTTGAAAGCTGCCTTAGTATTTCAAGCTTTGCTAATAACCAGTTATTTTTCCATTTGTGTGAATTGAGAATAAAGACAAAAGAATGTGAATTTAAACACATTTAGTCAGTCGATTCATGACTTCAGGGTTCTATTGACTCATTGCTTTCTAAGTTTAAAAATTGATAGAATGCTTATTAATAATAGATACTTGTAGTCATTATTTAACATTCACTAGAGTTTCTCCATAGACTAATAAAGCAGTGGTATGAGACAATTAACGAGATCTTTTGAGAACTTTTATTTGAATTGTCTAGACAGTTGTCTTGAAACCCTGTTTGCTTTTCTTATGCATCAGAGATTTTCTTTCATATTTAAAGTTATGTGTTTTGTTTAGAAAAATTATTGTTTTTAGGTAGGTTCCCAGTGTCTAAATGCTGTGCTTTCTTTACTTTACTTAAATTTTGTGTTTTTATTCTTTTTTTGAAATAAAAATAGACTATATTCCAAATAGTTTGCTACTTTTAATAAGTATTCACTACCATAGATGTTCACTAGAAAAAATTTTCTAAAATAAATGAAAACTCAAAATCAAGTCACTGATGGTTTAAATTGTTGGAATGAACATTAGCAGGGAAAAATGCAAACACAGCTGTGTGGTGGATGGAACATGCAAGGTGCTGTACCACTGATCCTTGTCCATACACATCCGGGTTTGGACTAATAGTAATGATTTCTTCTCTTAACTTTTCCTGTCTACTCTTGTTTTCCATGTTCTTCTGACATGTACAAAATCATCAAGATGAACATAAGCTGTCCAAATTCCAAGACTGATAGTCTAACATCTGAAATTATGGACGGATTTATGCTTGTTTACTCAAGACTTGATTACTGGAGAAAAGGACAGATTTTGATGTATTGCAAGTTGTGTTTAAGCTTAACATAGGAACAGAATAAAGATAGTTATTTATCCCTAAGTTTGATGCTGAAATATTATCATGCGTGTCCTATTTTTGGGCATCAATTTCTTCAACTCTAAAAGGATAGTGTTAATCTAAATAGCATTTTTTGAGAACTAAATTAGTAATATATGTAAAGACTCTAGATCAATGCTTGGTACATAGGAAGAGCTCAAAGTAAATTAGAAATCACAGTGGGTCTCATGTGACTCCTCTGTAAAATCAGAGGACTCTATCAGTGCTACTTGAGGTAGTATGCTTTGCAAACTGGTGATGGACCATGAATTAACTGGGCCAGGGTGATATAAATACAGAGACTGTGTTTGCAAACATTTTACATAATTGCCAGAATAATTTTATTTTTGTATTAGCTAATGGTAAATATACTAAATTGTATCATTGTAGGTTTTGGCTTTTATTATTTATATTTGTAGTAATTCATTTTTAATATTTTTACAGTATTATTGGTCTATGGAAAATTTTTAAAATTCCTGTTTTTCTCCCAAAGTAGTTTAAAATCAGTGCTCAGATGACTTTTTATATAGTCTTTCTAGATTTAAATTTCTATAATTATGATAAATTATACGATTTTTTCAGAGCACTATGAAATATAATCCCAGAAGATATTGATATGTTTAAGTGAAAATATCACTTCACTAAATTAAAATTCCAAATGTATATCCCTTAATATTTATTCACATTGTCACCTGGATTAAAAAGGACATTATAGAATTTTTTTTTTTTTATTTTTGACAGGCAGAGTGGACAGTGAGAGAGACAGAGAGAAAGGTCTTCCTTTGCCGTTGGTTCACCCTCCAATGGCTGCCACGGCCAGTGCACCACGCTCATCTGATGTCAGGAGCCAGGTGCCAGGTGCTTTTCCTGGTCTCCCATGGGGTGCAGGGCCCAAGCACTTGGGCCATCCTCCACTGCTCTTCTGGGCCACAGCAAAGAGCTGGCCTGGAAGAGGGGCAACCCGGACAGAATCCGGCGCCCCAACCGCCGCAAGGCTGAGGATTAGCCTGTTGAGCCACGGCGCCGGCCAAAAAGGAAATTAGAAAGAATGATATGTTTGCATTGTTGACAATTAAACTTTTAATGGGTCCCTTAAAATCTAATCTATTTGGATTCAAAGATCTGTTTTTAATGAAAAGCAGTGGGAAACTACAAAAACCACGGTGCTCTGTCCTGTCAGTGTGCATCTTGAATTACTTTTGCTAGATTAAAGAGGAAATTTTTTTTTTCCAAAACACTACTTCCTATAATTTAAATGTTTCCAAATTCATTGGTGCAATTATTATGATTGAGATCTAAAGAAGAAAGACAAAACATGAGGTCTTCCAGAGCTCTCCTGATGTATTGGGAAGCCATGTACCCAAGAAAACAAGTGTAATTTTTAGCTCCTTGAGAATGGATGGCAGGAAAAGCCAGATGGGTACTCAAGTCAGTACCATTTCCAGAGTAATGGAGGGCCCCCTGCAGGGATGATTTTTAATGAGACTAAGAACTAATAAAGAGAGAGAATGGGAAAAGTACACCATTTGCAGAGAAGAACATTGGAAAGTTCCTTTATGAAGAGAACATACATAAAATTATCTTGGCAGGTAATTTGATGGCTACCAAAATTTGTTAAGGGAAATATTAAAAGATAATTTTGAAAAAGTAGAAAGAGGATAGGTGTTTGAAACCTTGTGCACCAGGTCAAAAGTCAGCATTTTCTGTCCTGTAAGTGCTAGGGACCCACTAGAGACTTTAAAGTAGCAGAGGCAATTTAAAAGATTTGTTTTGGGAAGATAAATCTGGAAGCATAGTAAAGGTGAATTACATGACTGCAAACCTGAATGTTATCACAGATTTAGGCATCAAATAATGAAGCCTTTGCTTTGGATGGTGGTAGTGGCAATGTAAAGGAAACTGCACTAAACCTTCTGAAAGAATTAATGCAGTTCAGGGATGGCTTTTTAAGGGAAAGTTAAAATACCTAGAAGTCAGCTTTCACTTTCTAGTAGGAAATGGTATGGAACATTAGGGTGTTATGTATGAACAACAAGTAAGTGTGTCAAGTGTGCAGAGAATCAGCATGGTAGATTGTTGGAACATTTCTAGAAGTCATTCCTACCCCCGGGCAGTTATCAATGACTTGAGTATACACAGAAATGACTGTCAATCACATAAATCAAACTTGGTTTTCCCAGCTCAGTGCTTTCTTAGTAGGATCTTGCAATGCTTCCACATACTCCATCCCTATGTAAAATAAGAGAAAGCATGATGGAGTATAGGAATGAGAAAATTAATTGTATTCAACATATTCTATTCTGCAAATTTCACTAAAACATATGACTGTGTCAATTCATCACCATGGCCTCCCCCAGGGCGTTCGAAGTAACTTTATTGGCTTCTGAATATTTGATGGTATTTTGTTGTTGTTGTTGTTTTCAATAATGTGGGGCATAGAACGTTTTGTAATCTCAGGTTTTGGAATTTTAGACACCACTGCATGAAAGCAAGATGTGCAGTTATCCCTTAGAAGTAGCTTTTGTAGCCCAACTGTAGCAAATGTCAAGGCAAAAACAGAAAATTTCTTTTCATATCAGTTATGCAGCTGTCCTCTTTTTGTTGGATAGCTCAAAGTAGTATATTTTTAAAATTGACACACAATAATTATGAATATTTATGGGGCATAGTGCAATACTTCAATTCACATACACAGTGTGTACTGACCAAATCAAGGTAATTAGCATACACACCACCTTAAACACTTAGACATTTGTCATTTCTTTGTGTTGGGAGCATTCAGTTTTTTGAAATATTTGGCAAATTGTTGTTACCTATATTTAGCTCATTAAGCCATAGAAGACTCTTATTCTATTGACATATAATTTTGAAAGGGGCCATCAAAGAAGGATGTACTTTTCTCGGAAGGGAGGAGAGAATATCTACTTTGCTTATGGCAGTGTCCAAATACTGATGGAGTCTATGGTCACAAAAGGCTTCCATAGCCTTGGCAGCCTATGGCAAGAGCCTCAGGTGATCACTGACATCATAATAATAATGTTAATTGTTAAAGGAACAAACAGAAGTCACTGTGCACTTAATCCCCATGTAGGACCTCCATCCTTAATGAGTTGTACTATGAAAATTAGCTACAAATCTTCTCAAACTGTACTTTATATGTTGTGTGTGTGTTTGGGTGCAAACTGGTGAAATCAGTGCTTAACATGGATTTTGTCATTTGTATATAAAATCAAACTAAAAATGAACCATAATGAAGAAAGGGATGGGAGAGGCAGAGGGAGGCAAGATGGGAGTCGGGGTGGGAGGATGGGTATGGGGGAAAGAACCACTTTATTCCTAAAGTTGTACCCATGAAAAATGCATTCATTAAATAAAAATTTAAAAAAATATATATGTTTGAGAACCTTGTTTAAATATGAGGATTTGATGTTGTTTAGAATTAAGAATTTACTCTGTCTTGGTAAGAGTCTGAGGTAACATAACACAACTGCAGAATTTTTTCAACCTAAATTCTCAAATGACATTGAAGGATATACAAGGCCTACTCCCTCCCCTTTGCATGTAATATCTACTGCACATACAGCTGACTACTACTACCTCCTCAAATGAATGAAACTTGCTACTTTGTCTTTTTTTGTGTATATTATCCTTTGCTTTCCCTACATCCTGTTTTAAATCCTACCTGTCTTCCACAGTCTATGTCTACCACCTTCTTGATATGATTCATGATTTCTCTGTTGGAATCAATCAATCAGTCAATCAATCTCTGTTCCTTCATCTGTCTGTCTCTCTCCCTGTGCTTGCAAAGAATTTTTTTTTTTTTTTTTTTTTTTTACATTTTACCTGGTTTCACAGATAGATATGTTTCTCCTGAGTTTCTTGTAAGACACATGATGGAAAAGATGGTTTCCTGTTTTTTTTTTTTTTTTGCTTGTCATTGGTTTTTATATAAATATGAGCTATTTGTTTCTGTATTGCACTAACTCATTCATTCATTGATTTAACATTACTCTTTAAGAACTTACTATTTGTCAGGTGCTGTTGTGTGCATTGGAGACATAGCACTGAACCAAATAACAAATTCCTGTTCTGATGAAACTCAACATTGCTTGAATTGAATTGTATTTATATTTTATTCTTAAATCTCTGATACAATTCTTAATTTATTTTAGAAGTCAGTATTATTCTCTAGTCTATGGATTTATTTTATTTTAGAAGTCAATATTATTCTCTAGTCTATGACAACTCCTACTGTTAATTTTATTGATTCTTCCTAACTAGCATTTTAGCAGTTATAGTAGGTATACTACTTTAAGGTTTGTATTCACTAGCTTGGCAAAAAAAATTTTTAGACTCTTATTGGTCAGTTGACTTATCTATAGGAGTGTACATAATTTGATTACCTTTGGGTTTTCTTGCAGCCATGCTTCATGCTCTACTCACTTATCCTGCTATTATTCCATATTATATATATATATATATATATATATATATATATACACACACACATACACACACATACACACACATACATATATATATATATATATATATATATATATATATATATATACCCTTCTGTTATTTTGTGATTGAGCTACATGTTTATTGTCTGTCTGCCCAATGGAGGGACATGGGCTTTAATCTGGACACAAGAACATCTCCAGTGCGTCTAGAGAGGTACTCAATCATATTTTTCTAAATGATTAAAAAATGAATTAACAACATCTTCTTGATTTCTGGGGGAGTTATATAATTTTTGGTATAGACAATTTTCCCCATGCAATTAATTTTTCAAGTTACCCCTCCTAAAATTTGATATCAGACATTCTGATTAGTGTCCTCTTTTGATATAGGTCCTAGTCATAATTTTCTAAGTCACATTATTAACCAAATCTCACTAATGCTGATTTAGCTTCTCTTTAATTAATTGAATTAGGGATTATAAAATGCTTCCATTTGTAATTTTATCAAATGACAGCATTATAAAAATGGCAAAATTGTTTGAACAAGCACATTGGTTTTCACATTTTTGACTGACATATTATAAGGATACAATCAATAACGTCCTTTTCCTGAAACTTGAAATTTAGAGATGTGTACTTTTATAACAAATATTAAGCTACTACTTGGAGTAGGTATATATGCATCAATAGTAGATGTCTAAGTATCTGATCTAGGGTTGGGAATTTGGCACAATGGTTAAGCTGATGCTTGGGATGGCAGCATCCCATATTGGAGAGCCTGTTTTTTTTTTTTTTAACTTTTATTTAATAAATATAAATTTCCAAAGTACAGCTTTTGGAATACAATAGCTTTTCCCCCCCATAACTTCCCTCCCACCTGCAACGCTCCCATCTCCCACTCCCTCTCGCATTCCATTCACATCAAGATTCATTTACAATTATCTTTATATACAGAAGATCAATTTAGTATATATTAAGTAAATATTTCAACAGTTTGCACCCACACAGAAACACAAAGTGTAAAGTACTGTTTAAGTACTAGCTATACCGTTAATTCACATAGTGCAACACATTAAGGACAGAGATCCTACATGGGGAGTAAGTGCACAGTGACTCCTGTTGTTGACTTAACAAATTGACACTCTTGTTTATGGCGTCAGTAATCACCCTAGGCTCTTCTCATGAGTTGCCAAGGCTATGAAAGCCTTTTGAGTTCGCCATCTCCCATCTCCTTTAGACAAGGTCATAGTCAAAGTGGAAGTTCTCTCCTCCCTTCAGAGAAAGGTACCTCCTTCTTTGATGGTCGTTCTTTCTACTGGGATCTCACAGAGACCTTTCATTTAGGGGTGTGTGTGTGTGTGTGTGTGTGTGTGTGTGTTTGCCACAGTGTCTTGGCTTTCCATGCCTAAAATACTCTCATGGGCTCTTCAGCCAGATCCGAATGCCTTAAGGGCTGATTCTGAGTCCAGAGTGCTGTTTAGGACATCTGCCATTCTATGAGTCTGCTGTGTATCTCGCTTCTTAATTGTTGGATTGTTCTCTCCTTCTTAATTCCATCAGTTAGTATTAGCAGACACTAGTCTTCTTACATGATCCCTTTGACTCTTAGTCCTATCATTATGATCAATTGTGAATTGAAATTGATCACTTGGACTAGTGAGATGGCATTAGTACATGCCACCTTGATGGGATTGAATTGGAATTTCCTGGCACATTTCTAACTCTAGCGTTTGGGGCAAGTCCGATTGACCATGTCCCAAATTGTACATCTCTTCCCTCTCTTATTCCCACTCTTATATTTAACAGAGATCACTTTTTAGTTAAATTTCAATACCTAAGAATAATTGTGTGTTAATTACAGAGTTCAACCATTAGTATTAAGTAGAACAAAAAACACTAAAAGGGATAAAATATTAAGTTGTTCATCAACAGTCAGGACAATGGCTGATCAAGTCATGGAGTACCTGTTTCAAGTCTTGTATTACATACTGCTAATCCAGCTTCCTGCTATGTGCAGCAGGTGATGGCTCAGTGCTTTGGTCCTTGTCACCACCTGAGAAACCTGGATGTAGTTCTGGGTTCCTGGTTTTGACCTGGCTCAGCCCTGACTGGTTGTGGGCTCTCTTTATGCTGACTGCCTTTCAAATAAAATGGAAATAGATACAAAATTATAGGAAATAAGTATTTGTACTATTTTCCTTGATTTATAGTCATACTTAATTTCATAGTTCCCACTTATTTGAATTTTACATTTCAAGTCTATTATAAATTTGCCCATTCTTCTTATCTTCAAAATTTCCTTATATTGTACTTGTTGAGTTGAATATGGCCTAGATATGTAGAATCTGGACTAGTCTTTAATTGTTCACAAAAAAATAATCACTACACAGATCAAATAGGATGAATTTGTTACTAAATTGTTCAGGTGTAGGTTTTTAGAGAGAATTTCTTATGAATGGGACGTTTAACCACTGGAGAAAAATTGGAAATAAACTTTCATTCTATTAGAAAATTTTGTATTTATATCATTATAGTCAGTGTTCTTGTATTAACCAACGCCTAAAATTCTTGTACTTTTAAATAATAACCACTGTGGGCACATTTTCCTTCTTAAGATTTTACTCAGTACACAGAAATTATTTATTTATTGAATTAGAACTGTTTGTAGTAGTATCAAAAAGCATTTCTGGTAATGTATGTAATGATTATAAAGAATCATTTTTAGGTTTGATACCATCTATTCTGGTTGATTTCCAAAGTATTTCATTCTGAGGTTTTGGTTATTCTTGGGCTATATCTGAAATCTCTTTTAATCTGCTTGCCATTAAGAAGGGAGACAAAAATGCAAATAGACCAAACAGTTAACCTCACAGATGTTGCTGTCACCATGCCATGATCAGAATTTTATATCACTGCTGTGAATCTGAGGAGGAGCCTGAGCCACAGCACAAAGGATCTAGTTTACAGTGTTCTACACCATGAAAATCACAACTAAACTGTTATGAGTCTTGGTGAATTTTTGTGTGCTCCTACATTTCCTATCTTAGTAGAGTCTGTAACTCTAGAATGATCTGTAAATTTCATCTCCAGTGCCAATACTTTTTGCTTGGAGGTCCCTTCCCTGGACACACTTTTGAAAAGGATTCTAAGGGACTCAATATGTTTTAAATGAATGAATAATACAAAAGCATCGCCAATGTCAAAATCACAGTCATCTGCAATCTCTGTAAAGAATTTTGAAGAATTATACTATATTCATTCATTCATGTACACATGCATTCATTTTACTTTTCAGCCTGAGCTAAGTACTTTGTAGACAGTAGTTAATACAGACATATCCCCATTAATAATGACTGTCGTAATGATAATAGCAATAACAATAATATTTATATGATACTTACTCTGTGATAGAAGCTGGATTTACCATTAGAAATGTGGCTTCTCTCTCACAAGTAATCTCATCCTTATCTTACAAGGGAAGACACTGATGCACAAAGAAGTTATTTTATTTATTAATGATTGCCAGTCAATCAGTTTGACTCCAAAGTTCCTTACTTTAAAATTTAAAATTTTAAAGTAAAATTTAGGGTGGTGAATTTTGTGATAGACAAACAGTTTTATGCTCTCTGCAACTCACAGTTATTATTTTCTATAGAATTTTATTTTATACCAAACCATATATTCACTCACTATTTTGGTAAATTACCACTAATTTAGCAGCTCAAGACATCACTCTTTATTTCAGTTTTTGTGGCTTGAGAGTTCAGAGTTTGTTGGGTCCTCTGTTTAGATTCAGATCAAAGTGTCAGCAGGGGCTGGAGTCTCATCTGAGGCCTGAAGTCAAGGTCACAGTGTGTTGGCAGAATTTGGTCCTTTGCAGTTGTGGGATTGAAGTCCTCAGCTCCCAGATGCCATGTGAACCAACAAGAGAGTGTCCTTGCTGCTGCTTGCCTCTAAGCTGTTGATAGATCCTCTTTTAATGGGCTCACATCATTTGATATTTTTGGAGGCAATCTCTGTTTTGATCAACTCAAAGTCAACTGATTAGGGGCCTTAATTACAGGTGCAATTTTTTTCACCTTTGCTGTATTTTACAATATGACTATGGGGATGCTCTCTTCTCATCTTCCCACGTCATGCCCACACTCCTGACAGGAGATTATACAGATGCATGGGTCACTAACAGTCATCTTAGAACTCTTGCCACTACAATTTATACTATGGAGGACTTTCTACATCTTTATGGCCATAGTTGAAGTTTGTGAAAGGCCTGTAACTGATAGTCTTTATTTTTCCCACTGCACACAGAAAAATGCCTTGCACAAAATTGGCAGTCAATGTTTTCTGAATGACTAAGTGTGGACATTTTATCCTTTGCGTTTCCATTCCAGGATTTCACTCAGAGCTCTTATTGGCATATGATTTTTATTATTAATCATTCTTATTTTTAGAAACAGACACAGAGGTCTCTACTGTCACTGTTTTGGAGTTTTGCTGATGTAGAAGTAGTTAGTTTGTTTTAAAAACAAAACAACTACAAACATGAGTTATAATATAAATTTGGCTGTGCTTCTTGGCGCTTGCTAACATTCTTCAGAGCTAAAAAAAATGTAAGCACATGCTATCAATTAGTGGGTTCATGAGGAACTTTGCAAACAAATAGTGCCAAAGTGTTGAAAAATCGGAATTGCCTCATCTTGTTTACAACTGGCCTGCATGGAGCTTTGGTATTACATAGTTTGGTAAGGCACGTTGTCGGAACACTTTAAATCATCTACCAATGACTTGTTCTGCAGTACAAAATGTATGTTTCTAATCTGTGCATGACATAAATTCCCTGAAGTGTTGGTTTAATTTCTGTTTTAAAAGGCGGTATAACACAGGACTTCTGAACTCTTTCATAAATATTGCATCTTTTTTTAAAATGTAAGCATTGTATCAGGAATTCCTGTCAACCAGATGTACCATTCTGGACTTCTTTATGGTCCTTTCTCAAGTTCAGTTTTTTCCTCTACTTCATAATGCTACTAACATCTTCTTATAACAAAATTAGACATTTTCTTTGCCTTTGAGGATGTATGAAATCTTCAGCAAAACTGAGAATTTCCAGGCAATTCTTTCCCATGATAGTTTTCGTACTTTATCCACTTTCACTGTCCATCTCCTTTATATCCTTGGGACATTATTTTCCTACTGTCATTTTGGAAATTATAGGCTTGCACAGCTGAATTCTATGAGCCATCACTCCTATACAGAATATCACTGACTCCACACAGAAAATTGGCATGCAGAGCTGAATAAGCATTTGAAAAATATGAAAACATTTTCAGAGAGTCTGAGTGATTGGAGATACAAACATTTCCTTTTTTTTACGAAGTAGTTTTCTGTGAACTAGATAAATAACTAGCCAAATGCTTCTTTTTCATTCATGTAAACATAGTTTATTTTTCCTATTCTTCTCATGGTGTATTCTCAGCCCTGATTCTTTAGACTAAGTGAGGTGACTTTATCCAGCTGATACCAGCAGATATTTTGTTTGTTTTTGTGACTTGTTAGTTAGCTCGTGTAATTTGAGGAAACCAGTTGCTAACCAAATGCGATATAATAATAATAGAACATAATCATAATGAGACCGGGAATTTATAGCTCGCCCACCTCCTCATGGTAGTCACATATGGAAGAGCATAGACTTCAGTTGGAGACTAAGGTTCAAAAAGCAGCCCAGTTGCTAACTCTGTGTGATCCTGGGCAAGTTGCCATCTGGGCTATCTTCATCTGTTTCCTCTTCCCGTGAAAGGAGCATCATGGAGCCTCTCTTTATGTGGTTACTGTGTGGCTTCTTGGGGTAATGCATGTGAAATGCTTAGCACAGTGATGAGCAGGTAAGTTTCACTTAAATGTTCCCTATTATTACCACCACATTGTGTCTTTTGCTACTAGCGTGTATGGCAGGCCACAAGAAAGAAGTCTTTATTAGTGAAAAATGAGAGTTTTTTCCTGTGTAATGTTCCTGTAAATAAATGTAAATTTGCACATAGTTATCAGTATTGAATGTAACAAACAGCTGTTTTACAAGGTAGTTTTGAATATTAACACCTGTTTCTGGTGATGCAAAGCATTTAGAGACTTAGAGCATTTCTTCTTTAGTCAAGCTTCTGTGTTTATGTGCAGGAAACCATTGACGGGATGTTTTCACTACATTGGACAGATACCTTCACATGTATGCTGATATATGTACTTAGCTATACATATATAGGCTTACATATACACACGTATATGATAATTTTATTTTCAGTAGGATATTTTGCTCATCAAGAAAGGGAAAAACTTGATTCAGGTAAACAATTTAGATACAAATGAATACTTAGAAATGTGATTGTAATGGACCTCCAGTCGAGTAAATTGAGAAAAAAACCACCAAAGGGACTCCGATTACATTTATTAAAATAAAAAGATAAATTGAGGTAGTCATTACAAGAGGCTGGCACTCATCCAAGCACTTCAAATGTATTGATTCGTTTAATCTTCATAAAACAGCCATGAGGTAGATATTGTTAATATTGCACCTTCTACACATGATTTTATTAAGGCACAGAGACAATAAATGACTTGTTTGTAGTCATATGACCACTATAGCAGGAAAGGGACTTGAAGCTTCCCAGTGTGGCTGCAGAGCCTTTGCTTTGAGCTTATTTGCTTGGTTTAATTAAGCAGTATCCCCATAGAGCCAAGTGTGAGGCCACTGCCCTGATTGCCTGTGTTTTGTGAGACCCACTAATCACAGACATATGGAAAAATGTGTTGTGAAAGAGTCCATAAGCTCTTGGATCCTCTGGAACCTCCACCAGGTGTGTGCACTGTGCTACAGCCTTCGTAGGCTGGGAAACACTTCAGCTCTTGGGGTTTTCTGAAATCCTTGGCGAGGCTTCTGCATTCCAGTGTCCAAAGAGGGGCAAGGGTGCTTCTAAGGACTACAGTGGTGAAGTCCTCAAAGCTTTCTCAGCTATCACGTGGGAGGTATTTTTTTTATTTATTAAAAAAGTACTGTTAGTCTTGAACATCCAATTATTGGGGTTCTAATTACAATGTGTTGTTTAGGGGTGTTGACAAACTAGTATGAAATTCAAAACATGTTAATTAGAGTCTTACAAAGTAAGATAATTCATTGTAATCTTAAAAATACATAGGAAAGGGCCACAAAATATTCCTGGAGATACAGAATTAAAAGAGAATGCAAGGACAGAGGTGTGGTGGCACAGTGTGTGATTTGCAATGCCTGCATCCCACATTGGAAAGCCTTGCCATCAAGGCCAGACTTTGTCTCAGCTTCCTACTACTATGCCTGGGAGGCAACAGGTGATGGCTCAAGTGCTTGGGCCCCTGCCACCCACGTGGGAGACTGGAATGGGCTTCCAGACTCCTGGCTTCAGCCTGGCCCAGCGATGGCTGTTGTGAGCATTTAGGCAGTGGACCAGAGGACAGAAGACCTCTTCCTCTCTTCCACCCTTCCTCCCTTTGTCCCTTTTTCTCTTTCCTTCATCCTTCCCTCCGTTCCTCCCCCCCTTTTCATTTCAAATAAATAAAAATGAATAAAAATCATTTTAGCAAGGAAAAGAGAATATACCATTTTCCTGGACTTTTGAAGCCCCTGAGTGTATCAGCCTAGACATGTGTCAAGAATGACAACCACATTGGTAACTTGATGGGTATTACATAGTGAAATTGCAAATAGCTTTATTTTTATGATACTTACAAAAAATTATTTAATAAAAAGTTTGATATATTAAATAAAACAACTTAAGTTGCCTTCAAGGTAAGGAGGTGAACTATATTTCACTGCACAATTTGTTCTGTTGATGCAAGGCTGGCTGAGTAAACTTTTTTCTCTCAACCCTTATTTGGGTATTTATAGCATCATTCACAGGCCATACAAAACTATCCACTTAAAAATTAGCCTGGTGTAGATTTATTGAATTTTGAGTCCTGCCAGCTGTTGCCTTGGCAGAACCAGTCCAATGACTCCATGGGTTTATGTGGTGTGCAGGCTAGATGTTCTCCACCCCAACAGAACTTTTAAATATGTAGATGTACTGTGTGTTGATCTCCATTTGTACCCATGATGTAGACAAATCTCTAATTTAAAAAAAAAAATCACAAAACACAGCTCAATAGGCTAATCCTCCACCTTTAGCGCCAGCACACCGGATTCTAGTCCTGGTCAGAGCGCCAGATTCTGTCCCGGTTGCCCCTTTTCCAGTCCAGCTCTCTGCTGTGGCCCGGAAGTGCAGTGGAGGATGGCCCAAGTGCTTGGGCCCTGCAGCCACATGGGAGACCAGGAGAAGCACCTGGCTACTGGCTTTGGATCAGCGTGGTGTGCCGGCCGCAGTGGCCATTGGGGAGTAAACCAATGGAAAAAAGGAAGACCTTTCTCTCTGTCTCTCTCTCTCACTGTCCACTCTGCCTGTCAAAAAAAAAAAAAAAATCAAATGTTTGAGAGTTTAAACCCCAGTGAGCACATATTGCTTCCATTTTCAGTTTTTTTTTTTTTAATTTTTTTTTGACAGGTAGAGTGGACAGTGAGAGAGACATAGAGAAAGGTCTTCCTTTGCCGTTGGTTCACCCTCCAATGGCCACTGCGGCTGGCAAGATGCAGCCGGCGCACCGCTCTGATCTGAAGCCAGGAGCCAGGTGCTTCTCCTGGTCTCCCATGGGGTGCAGGGCCCAAGCACTTGGGCCATCCTCCACTGCACTCCCTGCCCGCAGCAGAGAGCTGGCCTGGAAGAGGGGCAACCGGGACAGATTCTGGCATTCTGACCGGGACTAGAACCCGGTGTGCTGGCGCCTCAGGCGGAGGATTAGCCTAGTGAGCCACAGCGCTGGCCCCATTTTCAGT
Organism: Sylvilagus floridanus; assembly: GCA_949820135.1. Taxonomy (NCBI): domain Eukaryota; kingdom Metazoa; phylum Chordata; class Mammalia; order Lagomorpha; family Leporidae; genus Sylvilagus; species Sylvilagus floridanus. The sequence continues at coordinate 34,837,792 of OX463224.1, forward strand.
TTTCTTTTTGGTGAGCTCTTCCTTTATGAGATATCTTAGAAACAGAAAAATATTCAGAAAGTTTGTGATCCTATAAAATACAGATTTTTTAAAAAGGTTTATTTATTTATTTGAAAATCAGAGCTACACAGAGAGAGGAGAGGCAGAGAGAGAGAGAGAGAGAGAGAGAGAGAGAAAGGTCTTCCGTCCGATTATCACTCCCCCAGATGGCGGCAACAGCTGGAGCTGCTCCTATCTGAAGCCAGGAGCCAGGAACCTCTGCCAGGTCTCCCACATGGGTGCAGGGGCCCAAGGACTTGGGTCATCTTCTACTGCTTTCCCAGGCCACAGCAGAGAGCTAGATGGGAAGAGGAGAACCCAGGACCAGATCTGATGCCCATATGGGATGCCGGCACTTCAGGCCAGGGCTTTAACCCGCTATGCCACAGTGCTGGCCCCCAAATCCAGATTTTACCTTCTCTAACCCAGATGGCACCTATAATTAAAATCTTTTGTCTGTTTTATTATTTTTTTAAGATTACATAAATTAAGGAGCAGTTTCATTTTCAGGAATTTGGTTAAGAACAGAGCTCCTTTCTACTGTGTGTGTCAAGACTGCCTGGGTTCATACTCTGGCTTTACTAAAAAGTGACTATGTATTGTTGCTCCAATTAGTTGAGCTCCTTGTGTCCTAGTTCCTTCTGTAATAAATGCACTAAGAAACCACCCAGAGTTATTCTGAGAATTGCTCTGAAAAAACACTGTGATAATTATTATTGTATTTCATTGTCTTTCTCCTTTAACTGAAAAGATAATTTTTAGCATTACTCAATAATTTATATGAAAAGTTTAATTTTCTCAAACATTAAAGCAAGGATCTTCTCCAGAAGATTTTTATCATATTTGTAGTTTGCGTGTTTCCATATAACACACTATATATTCTTTCATTTTTGTTCTTACTGAATGAATTAACAAAAGAGAAAGACAATCCCTTTCATATATATGACTGGCAACCTGCTAAATTGGCTTGTGTTAGCAAACACTTCTTATCAGAACACATAAAGCTGTAAATTATAGGAAACTGCTCTCTACCCTGGACACTGGATTTCTTTTTCTCCTTTCTTTCCCCTTATATCTCCTGATGGGTGCAGATTACTCTGCATCTCGGTCTCATGCCCAGTGAAGATTTATGAGAATTGAGTAGTGTCATTGCCTGATACTGGATTTTCCATTATCAACAAATGCATAGCCCTGGGATGGACAAATAGTGGACATCAGGTGGATACTATTACATTTGTTCCAAGGTCAAATGAGTAGCAATTCAAGTAGCCTGTCTTCAGTAGAAGCTGAGGACCCATCTCAACAAGATAGAAATTTGTTAATGCAAAGTGCTCTTTGTGGTGGTTTGAGCAGGCGATCCTATTTTTCTAATACTGAGACTGATTTTTATGCGAGAAGAAGGTGTTCAGGGCCTTGGGAGGGAAGGTTGGATATTTCCTTCTAAGGGAATAGTACCACCATTTGTAAATACCCTCTCCGGAATGATTAATGCTTAAGATGCCTTGTAATTATGTAAAAAGTAAGAATGGGGGGTTCAGGAAAACCGGGCCCAGATCAAAGCCACATTGCTTCCTAGTAGGTAGATTGCTTAGTATATTTTAAATATCCCTTATCTTAAATGCTTGGGGATAGAAGTATTTTGGGATTTTGAATTTTTTCTGAGTTTTGTGTACTTATTTACACATAATGTGATAGCTTCAGGATGGGATCCAAGTCTAAACATGAAATTCACTTATGTTTCATATATACTTTGCACACATAGCCTGGGTGGTATTTTATGCAATATTTTCAGTGCACTTTCATTTGGTAGGGACCCATCAAATGAGGTCAATTGTGGAGTTTTTCACTGATTGCATCTTTAGCCCTCAAAAGGCTTCAGGTTTTTGAGTATTTCAGATTTCATATTTTCTGATTAGGGATGTTCAACCTGTATCACCAAGTTTCAGCTTCTTCAGTTATAAAATGGATATATTCCTCATAGCATTTTGATAAGGAGATTGTCAGGAAAATCTGTGTAAAGTACTTAACACAAATGAAGAACACAATTACTGCACAAATATAAGTTATCACTGTTATTGCCGCTGCCGCCTTTGAAGTGTCATCACCATCTCTGTAGAACATTATCATCTGTGAGTATTGGGGCAGAGGGCGCTGGATCCCAACCATTCACTGAGCACTTTGTGTATGCCAAGCATTTGTTCTTAGATGTTCATGTTCTTTTTTCAGCAACGTAACAGGCAACTGTTATCATCCCTAGTCACAGATGAACTGTAAAAGTTCAGGCAGGCATTGCAGAATGAACGTGTTCATGTTTGGCTGCTGCATTTTAAAAGGATTGGATGTCCCTGTGTGTGTAACCATTCTGTTTCAGTAAGGAATACATTGCCCATTGCTTTGTTATTGTTGTGGTATAGAAACTACTAGTACCAACACCCTAATGAATGCCTCAATACATACAGAACATTTAGTAGATGTCCTGGTGTGCTTATGACCCTATGTTGACACTATATGAGTTTACTATCTAACAGCTTCACAAAGAATCCACAGTTCCATTGAGTGTTTGGCCTTTGTTGAGTTCTATATCAAACATCTTGACCTTTTGTGCCCTCTCAAAAGTAGAGGACTGATGGTTTCCAGAAGTACTGTGAAGGCTGACTTGATGAAAAACAAAACTATTTAGTATGAACAGCTATGTTGAGATAAGAGAAATAAATTGTGACCTCACTTAGTCTGTGATTATTCAAGCACTAACCATATAATTCATCTTCTTTTAAATAGTCTGGGCACTTCACTACCTTAGCATGACTCACCTTTGGCACCCTTTATAGAAGGAATTTTACACCATGATATAAAATTGTACCATATTTACATTCTACATCATTGATATCTTCTCCCACATTTAAATTCCACATCAGACCTATATATTATTATGTGTCTATTGCAAATGATAGCTTGAATTGTTGTCTAGATTATTAAATGTTGATGACTCATGTGGGAGGCAATATAATCAGTGATCTGAGAAATTTCTAAGGAATAAGGCAAATGTAGTAGAGACTAGATTCTTTGAATGTCTTCAAATGGCTGCATTCATGATCCTTATTGAATGAGAAGACCTATGAATCATTTGTGCATTCTCAGTCATTTTAAACTGGGTCCTTTGGGTTTAGTAGAGTCTAAAACAATAAGGGACTGGAGATTGGGAACATTGTTCATTGTAATTTGTTTATTGCATCTCTTTCTTCATTCAAAGAGGAATCAGATTTGAATGATACTATATATATCTCCTCATTTTGCATTAAGATTTGGATTTAAATGAAAATTAAATGTGTTGCTGTCCACTGCTATTTTTTCCAGAATTCCTGGTATGTTTGACTGATACCCATGTATCACCCATGTTAGGGTAGGCATAGCCAAGAAAGCTGTTTTTGAAATTTCTTTTGTAGTTTTCTCTTTTTTTCTTGGAAAAATAAATCAGCTATTAGAAATTTGGATCCTTATACAATTGTTTAGAAATAAAATCAAATTGCAGCACATTTAAATGAATTTCAACTGGTATTTTTTTTGGATTGAACTTATTGCCTTTTCAAGGAACTAATTACAGAAAACTTCACTGTAATAACAGGAGATTTAAAACTTAACACCAAATTCTCCAAGTACCTAAGTAATCCCTGGGGAATATGTCTGGGCACATCTGTAGATTGTGTTAATTCTTTTATGCCACTGAGGGAATGTTGAATGGGTTATTGTTTCAAAGTGTGGGCTGTGGAATAATCTGCCCCAGAATAAATAGAATTAACACATTTTTATCTCCTCATATATCCACGAGAGGATTTCATTTCTAGCATGAAATGTTTGAAGGGATAAACATGATTCTTGAGTTTGTAGGATGCTTCTTCTAAAGATTGGCATTGTATGCTTGGCATTTCCAAATATTAATAGCAATGGAGATTTCATGTGCAGGTATTCATTATAGAGATGATAGGCTTTTCTATGAAGTGTATTGCATAGACCAAATCTTGAAGGAAAATGTTGAAATTACTTTCTTATGTATCAATAAGTTTCTATTTCAAAATTAAAATTTCTCTTTCTCCTTGCCCCTTCTCCCTCTTCTCTCCTCTTGCTCCCTCCCTCCTTTTTTTTCCATCTCTAAGGCAGCCAGTGCCTATAACAGATGTTATAATGGGAATATTATACCTGAGTGGCAGGGACTGACTGTGACTGGAAACAGAAGCTCAACCCAGATTGGGGTTGAGAGGGTTTCCTACTTCAGTGAATACTGTGTTGTATGCAGCATTAACCAAGTAGGAATCTAATTATTTCCATCATCCAAATTATCATTTAGTTGAGTGACATTACAGAATGAGGACAGAATAAATAAAAATATTGTAATAAGAAAAAAAACCTGAAAATACTAATTGAAATTAAGTGGGTTGTCAGATAATGCATCTGAGGTTATAATATTTACACTGAGATTTAAAGGATAATTAAAAACAGAAGAGTTAAGAGGAGAGAAAACATATTTTCAGACAGTGCAATTTACAATAAAATCAAATATCAGACATGTAAAATCTTGATGCATTTGAATAACTGGCTAGAGATCATTTTAGTTCCTTGGTGTGCTATAAACTGGGAAAATGGTTGGAAGCCTAGACAGGAATCAGACCTTGCCAAGTTTTGTTGTCATATTTAGGAGCATTAACTTTGTTTCAATGTAGTAGAAAGTCTTCAAAAGACTTTAAAAATAGTATCATGACTCAATGTGTATTTTAAGAATATCACTTGGCAGTATGGATTGAAGAGGGAAAGTCAAAGTGAGAAATCAGCTGGGAGATTATTGCATTTGCCCATGTAAGCAATGATGTCATGGATAAAGTTGTATTGTACAGTTGGAGAAAAAGTGAAAAAATATGAAATTACTTATGGATATTGAATAAGATGTGTCCAATGGTTGCATGAGGGTGATGAGTAAGAGGGAGATCACAAGACTGAACCCTAGAGTTTTGTCCAAAGCAACTAAGTAGATAATAATATTATTTATTGAACAGGAAGATAAGCTTTGAGTGTGCAGGTAAAGATTTTAATTTTGAAAAAGTTAAGTTTGAGATACATTCCTCTCAAGTAGATTTTTGAATATATGATTTTGGTGCTTATATATAAAGTTTGATATTTTTGTTATAGCAGTTACATTGTATTGATTACACTAGGGACACTATGCATAGAGAAAAAGAAGAGGGGAGACAGGATTGGTTTCCAAGGAATTCCAGTGTGTAGAGTTGGATTGGAAAAGGAAGAGCAAACAAGTGTTACTGAAAGGTGGTAGAGGCTGGAGGAAAATCAGAAACTTATGCTAATATGGTGACCAAGAAAGAGACGATACCAAGATAGATGAGGTGGCTAATGTGCCATATGGTGGCAGATGCCCAGGTACTTTGGTTGTCTTCTGCTGCCTTTACAGGTGCATTAGGAAGAAGCTAGATCACAATTGGAGTAGCCAGATCCTGACCTAATACCCACATTTTGGATACTGGTTTCAGAAGTAATGGCTTAATCCACAGTGCCACAATTTAGTCTGTGTGTGTGTGTGTGTGTGTGTGTATAACTATATCATCTGTATCTACCATTCAGAATTCCGAGTAGAAAATAAAGTACTCATGAAAGGGGGTATCCATCAGCTCTTTGCTGCTACATCTAAATACCTAGGATTGGTTACTCATGAATGAAGGAAATTTATTTTGCCTCAGGGGTTTTGAGGTTCACAATCCAAGCCTGGGCAAGCCCCACTGGTTAGCTGTATGGTCAGGCTGGAGAATGCAATGGCAGAGTGTGAAGGAAGGGTCACATGGTAAGAAGGAAGCAGAATCTGGACCCAATTTGGCCTTTATCACCAACTGTCTCATGAGAATGCTCTGATGACCCATGGATCCCCATTAGGCCTCCTTCCTAAACACAATAAATGAATTAAGTTTCCTTGCTATTACTACCATCAGCTAATGACTTCGTGATTTAACTGTCTAGCATGTGGAAATCATAACAAAGGGCTACTGGCTGTTGAAGCTTGGAAGGTAGCTGAAAGCAAGATGAGTGCCTGAACCCAGGACGAAGGGGACCGCAAAGAGGAAACAACAGTCACTTAGAAAGCCAAGTAGGGAAATAATCAGAGCAACTCTACCTTCTTTAGAATTTTATAGTAGATTGAACTTGCTTTTTCTAAACTGTTTAATGTCACAGGAAAATTTTGAATCTGGATTGTCCTAAGCCCAGATATGGACTGACTTATTCTCACTTGGGTCAATCATAAAAACATGGGAGGGAATAAGAGTGTAGGACAAAGTTTTAAAAACCCAAAGTGGTTGTATTGTTCACATTTATTCAGACTTTTACCTTTTATGTAATTCAACTCACATTGACTCATATGTCAGAAAGTACTATTGATATACTTTTACTATAAAAGGGGATTTGTTTCTCAAATTATTACAATTATGTATCCATATGCCAATGATATAACTATGTAATATGCAGTAGTTTCACAAAAGCCCATTTTGTAATTTGTTTTCTCTGGTGACATATTTTAATTATAAAAGCATGTCCTTGGGCAGTGGTATTCTCTGATCTGTGGGGGAAAAAAAGCTGCTTTTTGTCAGCATAGCATTTGAATTGATTTTAGAATTGTGATAGTGATGGGTCAGTTTTGTGTCTGTGTTTGCTATCATTCTACCTAGAGATTTGGGCTAGTGTAGAGATGAAGAGAGTGAGCTCTGGGCTGTTCTGCTGGCTGTGACAGCAAGCACATTTTTTTCCCTTTAAATTGGGTATAATACATCTACTGCTTTCATGAGGTTGTTCTCAGAATTTAGGGAGTTAGTAAATGCAAAACACTTAGACTATTGCCTAGTAAACAGTAATGATATGCCAGTTTACACATAGCAGGTAACTAAAAAACTGATCAGGAGGCCACACAAGAAAGTTAGAAAAGCAGTGTCTTGGAGTCAGAATTCCAAAGGTATGAAGTCTGGCACTGCTGTTTACTATCTGTGTGATCCTAGGAACATTCACTTTGCTGTCTGGCCCTGACTGATTTAATCAGATAGGCTCTACTTTTTTCCCCCAAGCTTTTGTATCATTTTTGTTACATTACCAATAGTCGTCTTTACTTCGTAGGGCTGGTGTAACTGTTATCTGAGATTATGTGGAGAAAATATATGGAAAGGCATGATATGCAAGGATTGCTGAACATTTGCTGCAGGCACTTATACAATGTCAGCTTCGCCTCTGTTGCCAGCCAGATCTGTCTCCGTCCTGACAGGTATGACTGGAGTTATTTCTGATAGCTTACTCAGTCCCCATGCTCTGTTGCACCTACAAGCCTTTCAATATTAGATCATTTTCATAAGGAGGTGTAGATTTGAGAAGAAGTCAAGATCAATATTATGAAGCCATTAGTTATATAATAATCTTCATAATTCTTTATTATATTTACAGTGCAGACTCTGTCCTAGGAGCATAAAACCTCGCTACTGAGGAGTAACCTTAGCTTAATCCTCATGGAAGGGCATAGCTGGGGAACCTTTTCAGTGGATGCGAAACTGGCTCATTAAAGATGACTTGTCAGCTTTTCCTCTGCAGGTACGCAGCGCCATATCTCAGAGCACTGTGGCTGCAGTGAATAAAATGTGAATCAGTTTTAGAATATACACCCCAGAGGCTGTTAGCTCAGTCACAGTCACTAAAGTGTTTCCTGCGACGGTAACTCTATCTGGTTCTTGCAGAAATAGAAAACAGCTGGAGGACTGAAATGTATTGAGTGAAGTTGGTGTCTCTTTTCTTAGATACAATAAGGTATCTGATAGTATCTATCCCATAAAAAAGAGAGTATTTCATAGTTGATTCTACAATGGTAAAGATTTCTTGTTCAAGGAAGGAAAAATAAATTATCAACATGAATTTAGTTTTTAAATTTTTTAACCGAATAGTCATTTGGGAAACTATTCCAGCAGCATGTTGATACATACATAAGCACATGATTTGGGCCATAGACCATCGGAAACTGCATATTAATTTACAATGCCTCTTTTCTGGTCACACTTAAGGCATCGATGGCATAACTGTGTACATCACACTGTTACGGCTGGCTTAGAGGTTCTAGAAAATGCTTTGGGGTTTCAACATTAAACCTAGTAGTTTGCCTGGGGGCTCTTGAGAGACTAGTTGCATGCCAAGTTTCTACATCTGTTTTACAGCCACCGCATAAATTGCAGCATAAGCACAGTGACTGCAGCATCTGCGTGCACTGTTCCTGGGACAGACCCCGGAGATCAGTAATGTGGCACATTCCAGGCAGCATTGGGGAACAGAATTGAGAAAAACACTTTCTTAGCTGCTGAGCTTGCCTGATCTATAGGACACAAGGAGCAAAACAGTTATTTATTCCATTTTACTGTCTATCACCATTGAAGACAAAGTCTTGAAAATGATATCTTAGAGCCGGCGCCGCGGCTCAATTGGCTAATCCTCCGCTTTGTGGTGCCGGCACACCGGGTTCTAGTCCCGGTTGCCGTACCGGATTCTGTCCCGGTTGCCCCTCTTCCAGTCCAGCCCTCTGCTATGGCCCGGGAGGGCAGTGGAGGATGGCCCAAGTGCTTGGGCCCTGCACCCCATGGGAGACCAGAAGAAGCACCTGGCTCCTGGCTTTGGATCAGCGCGATGTGGCCATTGGAGGGTGAACCAACGGCAAAAAGGAAGATCTTTCTCTCTGTCTCTCTCTCTCTCTCTCTCTCTCACTGTCCTCTCTGCTTGTCAAAAAAAATAAAATAAATAAAATAAAATGATATCTTAGGCATTGTTATTTTTTTCTTTTCAGTGAATGGGAATGTTTTCCATAGGGCTTTGTTTCCTTGTACCTTGGTTTTTAATATTTGCCAAATTCTGAAAGTGATCTCACAGATGCTGAATTTAAGTTGGAAATGTTATACAGGCTTGGAAGCCACAAGCTCATTTTTTTTATCTTGAGATTGTGTATTTTTATTTTTTGACTTGATACATAGCAATTTTACATATTTATGGGACACAGTGTGGTATTTCAAGACAAGTATACTGCGTAATGATAACATCAAGGTAATTGGCATTTCACTCAGATCAGAAATGTATCATTTATTTGTTAAAAATGGAAAATCTATATTTATAAGAGTCATAACTAGTTACTGTTGGTGATGCCTTGATATGGCTCCAGAAAAAAAATGTTTTGAATAAAAGAAATAGAAAAATAATCAAGACTTCTTCCTTTCATTCTGTCTGCCTTGCCTTATTTTAATTAAGAGTTGGCATTATAACAATCTTCAATACATTATATTATAGACTTGATTGACAGAGACATAGTGTTCATTGTTGATCTTCATGAATTATTTGGAGGGAGTTGAATATGATATTCTCTGAGGCAGGTGAATGGACTCAAATCTCTATATCCAGAAAGCAGTGGCTTATAGCTCTCAAATCTGTGTAGTTTGTTTCCTTTGCTATGTTGTGAGAGGTATATTACTGAAAAGTTGTATAAATTTGTTATGATACATTGATTATACCTCGTGTGAAACTGGAAGGCTTTTATTTAGAGTAGACTTTTAATAAATTCTTAATGTTAAGAAGGCTACATGTTGATGATCAAAAATACATTTAATGCAAGTCAAGGTATTCCCATTGACTGCTCAGCCATAGTAAACCTCTTAGCATTGTCAAGACCCGTGTCCTCATCTGTAAAGTGTAGATTGTGACTTCGCGTGAAGCCTGCTGAAGTTCAATGGCTATAACTGTTCACAAAGCACTTGGGAAAGTCTAAATTTCAAGTATGATTAAAGTCCTTTATTGTTTTGTTCTCACAACTCAATTTTTACTTTTAGATTTCTAACATTAAACTCATATTAAAAATAATAAATCTTTTACCTTGAAAACTGAAAACTTCACAATTAAGCATAATTGTTGCTGAAAAGTATTGCTTATAATGATTTGGCCTTGGCAGTGTGACAACTGTCTATTATGTATCCGAGCTCTGTGCTTTTCAGAGGAGAATCAAAACTATATGGGTGGGGGGTGCTATGGCTCACTTGGTTAATCTTCTGCCTGTGGTGCTGGCATCCCATATAAGTGCCGGTTTCTAGTACTGGTTGTTCCTCTTCCAGTCCAGCTCTCTGCTGTGGCCTGGGAGGGCTGTGGAGGATGGCCCAAGTGCTTGGGCTCCTGCACCTGCATGGCCGACCAGGAGGAAGCACCTGGCTCCTGGCTTCAGATCGGTGTAGCTCTGGCTGTTGAGAAGTGAACCAATAGACAGAAGACTTTTCTCTCTGTTTCTCTCTCACTGTCTATAACTCTACCTGTCAAATAAAAAAAAAAACTATATAGGGGGCTGATACACAGTGAGTTAAAGCCCTGGCTTTAAGCCCCAGCATCCCATACGGGTGCTGGTTCGTGTCCTAGCTGCTCCTCTTCCGATCCAGTTCTCACTTATGGCTTAGGAAAGCAGTAGAGGATGGCTCAAGTCCTTAGGCCCCTGCACCCACGTGGAAGACACGGAGGAAGCTCCTGGCTCTTGCCTTTGGATCTATGCAGCTCCAGCAATTGCGGCCATCTGGGGTGTGAACCAGCAGGTGGAAGACCCCCCCCCCCCGTAACTCTGATTTCAAATAAATAAATAAAATAAATCTTAAAAAAACTATATAGAAGTGTCTTTTTCCTAACTACTGTGGTTCCAAACTCAGTATAAATGAACTCTGGATTCGTCAAGGATCCCTGATATTCATCATCAATTCAAAATGTTCTCAAATTTCACAATTCTTTATGCTGAATAAAATATTTCAAAAATTATCCCTAGGAATTATGAACCTAAGATCTTACTGAACAGTTGTTCAGGAAAAAATAAGGAAGTGGTGAGCAAACAGTCAACTGTGGCCAAAATGCTGGTGTTTGTATGATCATAAGGTGATTTAGAAATATGCAACATCTCCACATGCTCATGCAAAAACAATGCATGGATTTCAAATATTTTTACCACAAAAAAAAAGCTTATCATAGGTCCATTTTCTCATAGACACTTTTGGAGTCCCCCTGTGGACTTTATTTTTTAAAACCATGCCAGATATAAAAGATGAAGGGGAAAAGAAGTCTAACATCCCGGATAAAGAGAGAAGTATTTTCTCTCTCAACCAAGTCATGGGCACTGCATTATAAACTAAAGACCTCCAGTTCTAACTCCAAGTTTATGTTTTATTCTTGAAAGCTTCAGATGCTACTTCTCCCGTGGCTTGGACTCTGTTATGAGAACATTACTTGACACAGGGGACACTGCAATTATCTGTTGCTGATACAGAGGCATTTCTGTTTACATCTGGATTTAAACATATGCTTGGGTTTTTCACTCCCGTAGAATTATTTTGTTTTTATAGTGTGCTCTAAGGGGACTTGAACAAGATGAGTATCTGAAAAAAGAGTGAGTATTACTACAGTGTTCGGGTGATTTGTTTGCCTAAAGTTAATATCCTTTGGTCTGAACTCTGTGATATTGAGGCTGTTTATTTCTAACTAAGGTACCAACAAAATGGAGAGGAAAAAATGGAATCATTAAACATTTGTGCTTTCCTCATTATAAAGCTACCTTTAAAATCTCTCTCTAATGTTAATCTGTTTTTAGACTTTATTGGAATAAAGAAGAAACGTAGTCCCTTATATATAGCATATCATTGATTATAAAGATATAGTTTTAATTTAATAACAGCTTTAAAAGAAGCAAAAAAGAAAAGAATATGTCCATAAACTGCAAAGAATCTTCTTTCTTTTTTATAAGATTTATTTGAAAGGCAGAGTTACAGAGAGAACAAGAGCGACAGAGAGAGAGAGAGAGAGAGAGAGAGAGAGAGAGAATGAATCTTCCATCCATTGGCTCACTCCCCAAATTACCTTATTGGCCAGAGTGGGCCAGGCTGAAGTCAGGAGGCAGAAGCTTCCTCTGGGTCTTCCACATGGGTGCAGGGGCCCAACCACTTGGGCCATCTTCTACTGCTTTCCTAGGCCATTAGGAGCAGGATCAGAAGTGAATCAGCTGGGATTTGAACCAGTGCCCATACAGGATGCTGGTGCTGTAGACAGCAATTTAACCCACTGTGCCGTAAAGCCAGTCCTTACAATGTTCTCTTTTGATAAATTAACCTTAAAACTTGCTGCTTCTCCAGGCTTTCTTCAAGCAGGAGTATTCAAATACAGCATATACAAATTATCCCTCTTTTCTAACTTACCTCCACCTCCTTCATTTGCTTAAATCGGCGAGACTAGCAGACTCTCCTTACCAAAGATGCACTACATGAATATGTATTGGCTGCCACCCTCCTAGTCATGACTACCACAGTCTTTTCTCAGTGGAACATCCATAGGTTTCCTACTATAGCTGTACTTGTCACCAGCCATCATAGATATTCATTATGCACTACGTACACCTTGTCACTCTGAGCTTAAAAGGCTTCAGTAGACTTCTTACTTCTTATCATCCAACCTCTTCCTCATCCAAGGCCAGAACTCTAAGGTTCTCAGTTGCACCAGAATCCCTGGGAGTCCTTGAGATTTACAAAGGGGTCCTCAAAGTCAAAATACTTTTCACTATAATGCTAAAGCTTTATTTACTTTTTCTCCTCATTGTCTCATCTGTGGTCAGAGGAGTTTCCTAGATGTGATGTGTGCTGTCCCAGCACACAGAATGCAGAAGCATATACAAGAATACAAATCTGCACATCAGATAAATTAAATAGAGGTTTGTACCAAAAAAGGGACAGCGTGGTAAAATATTAATGAAGTGTATATCTGGTTTAAAGGTGTTCTACCAATATTAGTGTTCTTGTTTTGAAATGTATTTTAGCTGGCCAGCACTGTGGTGTTGTGGGTTAAGCTGCTGCCTGCAGGGCGGACATCCCAAATGGGTGCTGGTTCAGGTCTCAGCTGTTCCACTTCCAATCCAGCTCCCTACTAATGTGCATAGTAAAACCGTGGAGGATGACCCAAGTGTTTGGGCCCCTGCACCCATGTGGAAGACTTGGAAGAAGCTCCTGGCTCCTAGCTTTGGCCTGGCCCAGCCCCAGCTGTTGTGACTATGTGAAGAGTGAACAAGAGGATAGAAGACTCTCTATCTATCTCTCCCTCTCTCTTTCTAACTCTGCCTTTTGAATAAATATCCAAAAAGAAGAAATATAGTATAATTATGTAATGTATTATAACTGACAGAAGTGGGGAAAAATGTATACTATATACATATTCATACATGTATATATAATATAATTAATCATATATAATTTGTATATATATAAATTATATACTATATAATTATTTTAGCATTATGATAGTTATATAATTTTATAATGCTATAAATTTCACAAATTCCTTTTATAATTGTATAATTACAGAATTTAGTTATGTACATAAATAGTATGTCACACATATTGTATATATCATATAAATTTTTTTTAAAAAAGGGTCAAAGGGCCCAGAGAAAAGAATCTTTGGGAAATATAGCCGTAGATAAATCTGGCACTGGGCTGCATTTCAGCCCAACACCCCTCCTTATTACGTTTCCGTTGCACTCATCTTATTTCTGTTCCTTCAATACACTGAGCACAGGGTCTTTGGTTTGGCCTTTTCTTCTTCATGATCAAGCCCCAAAATCTCTTCAAAACTGATTTTACCTCATCAATTAATATCCTAAACAGCATTTTTCTTAGCAAGAACTTCTCTGGAGAGGTCGATTTGAGACAACTTCTTGGTCGTGCTGTGTGTTCTCTTGTTTAGTTGTTACCCTAATGCTCCTCACCAACCAACATTTCTTGCTTCTGCGTTTATGTGTCACCAGGGAGCTGTACTGTGAACTTCAGCAGTGTCGGCACCTTCTGTAAATGCTTACTGTTGTCCCCCAGGGCACAGGGTACCTGAAACAGCATAGGTATTCAGTACACGTTTGTTGAGTGAATGCTCTAATGCATACATATTCTTTTCAATATCACATAGATTTTGAGGTGCAATTTCTTCACAGGCAATTCTAAATATAATAAGTTATGCAGTCAGTTTTCAGTTACTTAACAGCTTTTCATAACCTGTGTGTGGGATTTTTACCTCTTCAGCTCGTACTAGATTGCCTTATACTCATTCTTCTCTAAATGGGTCATCTTCCCTGACAGGCAGAACACCAACAAATACATGAAACCTGGGCACTTTGGTGACCTCCCTTTACTGCTGATGTTTAATTAGATGCTTGAGGATGTATTTTAAGACTTATCAGTCTTCAAAGACATTTTCATATGTAGGCTTTAAGTAAATCAACACAACCACGTGTTCTATGTGCATAAATTTTATATTTGGTTTGTTGGTTATTTTGTTATTTACTGTGTTGTTATTAGTTGGAAAATATGATACTGTTGTATACCCAGGAAATATAGTAGTATTCACACTAGATGTAAGCATAAGTTATCAGAGCTCAGAAAAATGATACAGTGGACCTTGAACTTGTTGTACAGTGTACCATTTCTTGTGATGTCTTCAGATATGTTCGTAGATGATCTTCATCTTTTATAAGCCAGGCACTGTAAACTTTTATTAAAAATTTGCTCTCAGATACCATTTTAGTTTTTCCAAACCTTTTTCCACATCAAATATTTGGTTTGCAAAAGACCATCTTCTGCTTATTCTGCTTTACTCTGAAATTAGTTTAAAATGACTAAGATCCTAAGATGTAACTGAAAATATTATATCGTTTTTTTACCTAACATTTTAAAATTTCACAAATTGAAGTTTTATTTTGTTTTAGCAAAAACAGGAAACTAATATATTATGAAACAAATACACTAGATTTGTAATTTATAGCAATCTGAAATATATAAGTTGTGAATAATAAAAAAAAGACCATAGGGTAGGTGTTGTGGTGCAGCAGTTTCAGCTACTGTTTGGGATGCCTGCATCTGATATCAGAATCTGGGATCAAATTCTGCTTCCATTTCCAATCCACTTTCCCGCTATTGCATACCCTGGGAGTTATAGATAATGGCTCAATTACTTGGGCCCCTGCCAGTCAGGTGAGAGACCAAGACAGAGTTCCTGGCTCCTGCCTTTGGCCTGGCCCAGTCCCATTTATTGCAGGCACATTTGGATAGTGAACCAATGGATGGACGAGACTCTCTCTCTCTCTCTCTCTCTCTTAAAATCTCTCTCTCTCCCTCTCTCCGCCTCTCCCTCTCCCTCCCCCTCCCCCTTTCCCTCTCTCTCATGTATATTATATATATACACACACATAAATAAAAGAAGCTTCATTAAGAAAAGAAAATCATAAACATCTTTGTACAAAATCTGACAAGTAGATGGGGTCCTTACTTTGGCCGTAACTAATATATAGGTAGATAGATAGTAACAGAAAATGGTAGAATGTTCTTAAACCTTATCCATGTATTCCAGTTAATTGTGATGGTAAAAAAAAATAAGTCTAAAGAATAGTGTTTTGCACTGATACTTGAAATGGATGAACATTTTAAATCCATGCATGTGAATTTTGAATAAAGGGCTATAACTTTTTGTAACTAGAAAGAAAAATCTGTAATCAATATGGTGGAAAATATAACCAAACTCAGAAAATAATACCCTTCTTGGAACTTCCTTTAAGGCCAGTATCAGAATAATCTTTAAAAATGGGATTCTGAGAGTGGGGGAAGTCTTAATGAATCCATGGAGAAAGGTGAAATTCTTCTGGGTTAAAAGAATGTAACCACTGAGAAAAAAGCCATGTTTAGTGAAAATCATCACAGAATGTGTGCATAAAATTCTAGTGGAGAGCTCAAGACTTGACCATATATCCATGATTTGGAGGATGTGAAAGTTAACAGCTTAATGGATGTCAATTTTCAAAGAAAATATGTTAAACTTTATATTGACTAGCAAGTGGTGAAAAGTTTTACATTAATTGGGAGCCTTATAAAATACATCTTAGGGATCTCAGTAGACTATGTCAAGTTCATTGTTGCATTCATTAAGAATGGCCTGCCTTACAGAATTTAGCCATGGTGTCCTCAGTGTTTTCAGTTAGATTATTTTAAAATCACAAATATTTAATTTATTTAAATTATCTACTTGTTTTAAAAATATATTCAAGTGCTTCCAAAATTATTATTTTGGATAAGTTTAATAAATTACAAGATGAACTTAAAGCTTTTATGAATATATATGTTGAGGTGAGAATGTTTATTAAAACGCTCAAAGTTGAGTTTGAATTATTTTTTTCTGAAAAGGAAAGTATGTCACACAACATTAAGAGGCAAAGGTTTAGACAAATGGCTGGTCTGTCTCATTGCTGTCATAAATGGTTTATTTTATAGATTTTCTATAGATGAATATTCTTATCCAAACTGAAATTTCAAAACTGAATTTTTTAGTGTTTATATGAGCATTACTATAATGAAAATGAAATTTTATATTTGCATGTAGAGAGTTGATCATAGAAACTGTGTATTCTCTGAGACTACTAGTTCACTTGAACTTGGTAGAAATTATAGGTTTTTTAGTAAAAGAAAAACAGCTTTTGGTGACTTATTTTTCCAAAATATTAAAAACAAATTGAGCAATGATTAAGGAATATTTCAACCTGTCTCATAAAACAAGCAGCTTCACCTGTTAACAAAAATGATTAACACTGAATTTTTGTTTAAGAGTAGCCCCCAAATAAAACTCAACCAGTTCATTGTTGGGATTATGCATATCTCTTTTCTAGTTATCACCTTGACATAATTCATAGAGAAGTGAGAAACAATTTAATTGTATCCACTTTGTGTATTATTTATCTGTGGTGCATAAAACTATTCTAAAAGTCAATGGCTTTAAAAAAAGATTTATTTTATTTGAGAGTCAGAATCAGGGAGAGGGAGAGGGAGGGGAGAGATAGGGGGAGAGAGAGAGAGAGAATCTTCCTCCACAGATGGTGGCAGTGGCCAACAATGAGCCTGGGAGAAGCTAGCTGATTCATCCAGTTCTCCCATGTGGGAGGCACAGTGCCAAACAATTGGACCATTTTCCACTGCTTTTCCAAGGCCATTAGCAGGGAGCTGGATCAGAAATGGAGCAGCAGAGACACCAACTGGTGTGTCTATATGCTGCAAGTATCACCACAAAGCCTACCCCACAATTTTGCCAACAGTGGATTAGGGTACCTTTTTGCCCCACATCCTCACCAGAATTTATTGTTTGTTGATTTCTGTATGGGAACCATTCTGACTGGCGTAAGGTGAAACCTCATTGTGGTTTTGATCTGTATTTCCCTAATGGCGAATCATCCTGAGCATTTTTTCATGTGTCAACTGGCCATTTTTTTTTTTTTTTTAGATTTAATAGCAAGATTTATTGGAGTCAAAGGCCTCTAGCCAGAGCTGCATGGAGGGGGGGTTCCAAGAGAGGAAAAATCCCAAGGAGTCTGGCAGTAGTGGTATTTTATTTTTATTTTTTAAAATTTTTTTGCCAGGCAGAGTTAGACAGTGAGAGACAGAACAGAGAGAGAGTTACAGACAGTGAGAGAGACGGAGAGGTCTTCCTTCTGTTGGTTCACTCCCCTGATGGCCGCTTCAGCCCAT
This sequence comes from Sylvilagus floridanus, assembly GCA_949820135.1. Classification (NCBI taxonomy): domain Eukaryota; kingdom Metazoa; phylum Chordata; class Mammalia; order Lagomorpha; family Leporidae; genus Sylvilagus; species Sylvilagus floridanus. The sequence continues at coordinate 34,855,452 of OX463224.1, forward strand.
GCTGCACCAATCCAAAGCCAGGAGCTGGGTGCTTCCGCTCAGTCTCCCATGCGGGTGCAGGGACCCGAGCACCTGGGCCATCCTCCACTGCCCTCCTGGGCCACAGTAGAGAGCTAGACCAGAATAGGAGCAATTGGGACGGTGGGGGAGGCTGAATCCGGAGAGGCCTAGGGGAAACTTCCTGAGCCTGCCTCCAGTTTGAAAACCTGACTTTGAGTTTCAAATCCCTGGTAGCAAACACCCTGCCCCCAGGCATTTCTGCCCCAGGATCATGAAGGTGGTATAATAGGAGTGGCTAGGACCCTTTTGCATCACAACACCCCACCCCTTGCCTGCATCTGCTCATCTACTCTGTACCATCTGCTCGGTACCTCAGCTATAGATACACCTCCCTTTTACAATAAAGGGAGACCCTGCTTCCACTGGGCTCCACACCGCGCCTGATTGTCCCCTGGGTTTGGGGAAGGCTGAGTGGCGGGTGGCGCACTTTCCCCTCCTCGGTCAAGGCAAGCTGCGGGCAACCTGCCTAATTCTCTGGCGGTGGCGAGGAACAGTCACCGCAGCTGGCGCCCAACATGGGGCAGGTTCTAGCATCTAGGGGATGGTCACACACACAGTCTTGGTTCCCCATTACCCAGGGATCCTGCCTCAACAGCTGGGCCTTTTTCGGCTAAGCCCATTCTAGGGATGAGCTGGGATTTCTGTTGGCCTCTCCCACCACCTTCGTCCTACCCCAGGCCCTTAAAGCTTTGGTGACATCATGGCTTGAGCTCTCTAAAGCAAGGAGCCCAGACGCTAGCCTCCTCCAAAGAGGACAGGCAGCCCCCCGCCTGGGGACAGCACCCCCAAGCTGCATCAACACGGAGAGGGAGGGGGCAAGGGGTCCCAGGGATGGTGAAGGTGCGTGCACAGTCAGAGGGAGCAGTAAGAAGGAGCTGCACTTTGTCCAGTTGTCTTCAAAGCAATGTAAGAAGTGAAATCCCACCATGATGAGGGCGTGCAAGGAAATGAGAGCTATGCACATTGTAAACAGGACGAAGTACTTCTGGTTGTTCTCGCCGACACAATTATTGACCCAGGGACAGTGATGATCCATCTTGCGAATGCACCGCTTACAGACACTGCAGTGGTGGGCTCGGTCAGGTTTGATGCTGCAGCATTTGGGACACTTGTACACCACCTGCCCAGGCTTCAACTGCAAACTCGATAAATTCGTTGGTAGCATTTCCTTTGGGCACTGCCCCAGGGTCCGTCAGCATGGCCCGGCAGTGGGAAGCCAGGGCCAAGAAGGCCAGCACGTTGAAGATGACTCCATTGATGATGCTGTACACGTAGTCTCGGGATGGAAGCAGCATGACGAAGAAAACCACAAACTCCGCATAGAGGACCAGAAACTAGGTGACAATCGCACAGGCAATGCCACAGCCGTGACGGATAGACCACATGGTTTCCACAGGACCAGGGTAGGGAGGTGCAGTGCACTTCTCTGGCTGGAGGTATTCTGGTTTCCGCTCTGTCTCAGAAGTGGTGGGTGGGGATGAGCATCATAAGCTATTCTGTCCATACTGGCATCGTGAAGCCGGAGGCAGTTTCCCAGTCCCAGGCCCCTGGCAGGGTTCCTGCCGCCATCGCCATCGCCTTCCTCTGCAGTCCTTGGCCCGGGATCCGGCCTCGGGCTATGGTGACTGTTCCTCGCCACCGCCAGAGAATTAGGCAGGCTGCCTGCAGCTTGCCTTGACCGAGGAGGGGAAAGTGTGCCACCCACCACTCAGCCTTCCCCAAACCCAGGGGACAATCAGAGGCGGTGTGGAGCCCAGTGGAAGCAGGGTCTCCCTTTATTGTAAAAGGGAGGTGTATCTATAGCTGAGGTACCGAGCAGATGGTACAGAGCAGATGAGCAGATGCAGGCAAGGGGTGGGGTGTTGTGATGCAAAAGGGTCCTAGGCACTCCTATTATACCACCTTCATGATCCTTAGGCAGAAGCACCCTGGGGCAGGGTACTTGCTACCAGGGATTTGAAACTTAAAGTCAGGTTTTCAAACTGGAGGCAGGCTCAGGAAGTTTCCCCTAGGCCTCTCCGGATTCAGCCTCCTCCACATGGGACTAGTACTTGGTGCCCTAACTAACTGGGACTAGAATCCTGGGTGCTGGCACCGCAGACGGAGGATTAGCCTAGTGAGCCATGGTGCCAGCCCAGTAGTGGGGTTTATAAGTGCAATTTTGGGAAAGAAACTGTCAATCAGTGAGGTGAGAAGAAATGCAACAAGAGACCTGATTTACAAAACTTCATCCTGTCTGGCTTGCTCATGATGAAGCAAAGGAGCCATCGGAAGAGTGGGATATCTAATTTGTTTTACAGTAAACTGGGAACTCAGAAGGGTGAAGTCACCACTCCATTGCTATTCTCATAAGATTGGAATCTCCCAAGGAGTGGGAAAGCAGGCACTTCTGACTTTGCTAAGGATAACTTTAGGGAGGAATATTTTCCACCCTCAATTTTCAGACTGCATATTAACCCCTGACTCTTCACATTCCCCCCTCAACAAGAATGGGCCCTAACTTCTGTTAGGCGAGCTGAGCAATAATCCCTCTGGCTGCTTCATGCTGAAAAGGAGTGTTGTTGTGAATGGGAGTCAAGGCAGTGTTCCAGCAGGAGGTGACTTCCTAGCACGTGGCTTCTGATGGAGGACAGCAGTGCCAGCTTGCAAAAACTGCATTCATCCAAGGTTTAGTGTTCATAGCCATCTAGAATTTTGAAAAATGCCTGTTTGGCTGGCACCAGGGCTCAATAGGCTAATCCTCCGCCTGTGGCGCTGGCACACCGGGTTCTAGTCCTGGTCGGTGCACCAGATTCTGTCCCGGTTGCCCCTCTTCCAGGCCAGCTCTCTGCTGTGGGCCGGGAGTGCAGTGGAGGATAGCCCAAGTGCTTGGGCCCTACAACTCTTGGGAGACCAGGAGAAGCACCTGGCTCCTGGCTTCGGATCAGCGCAATGCGCCAGCTGCAGTGAGCTGGCTGTGGTGGCCATTGGAGGGTGAACCTACAGCAAAAGGAAGACCTTTCTCTGTCTTGCTCGCTCTCACTGTCCACTCTGCCTGTCAAAAAAAAAAAAAATGCCTGTTCAAGTCCTTTGCCCATTTCTTAATTGGATTTTTTTTGTTTTGATGTTGTTAAGTATCTTGATCTCTTTATAGATTCTGGATATTAACCCTTTATCAGTTACATTGTTTACAAATATTTTCTCCCATTCTGTCAATTGCCTCTTTAGTTTGTTAAGTGTTTAGGATAGAAGTTTCACTATGTTCCTAAATATTATGAAATATATGAAATTTGTTCACCTTAAGAAAAAAATGACTAAATAAAAGGGAAAAAAGTATATTGGCCTTGGCACTGTAAAAATGATACATATTGAAAGGAGCTGAAAATTGAAAATTCACGTCTACACAAAAACCTCCCCATGCATGTATACAGCAGCTTTATTCACTTTTGCCAAAATTCGGAAGCAAGCAGGAATAGTCTTCTGTAGGTGAATAAATAAGTAAACTCTGATATAGCTATACAATGTCAAATTTATTATAGTTAGCATTAAAGATAAGTAAATTTATTAAACTATGTAAAAACATAGAGGAAACATAAGTGAAAGCCAGTCTGAAAGGCCATGCATGTCCCGTATGATTCCATTTATGTGACAAATATGGAAAGAATGAAAAGATGTAGCAACTTCCAGGGGTTGAAGGGGGAGAGGGATGAACAGGTAGAGCTGGAGGATTTCTACAGCCATGAAAATATTCTATGATACTAAAATTGTTGATCCATGTAATTAGATATTTTTCCTAACTTTAAAATTCGCTGCACCAACAGTGAATTCTAATGCAAAATATAGTCCATGAATGATCATGATGTGTCACTGTAGGCTCATCAATTATAACAAATGTATGACTTAGGTATGGAATGGTGATAATGTACAAGATATGCATGTGTGAATACAGGAGGTGTTTGGGAAATCTCCGTACCTTCTGTTTCATTTGACATAAATGTAAAACTGCTCTAAAATATAAAATCTTTATTGAAAATGATAGCAAAAATAAGAAGTATGTATTGCCTCCCACAGTTTTTATAATGAAGGAATTTAGTAAGGCATAACTGGGCAGTTCTGACTTTGAATTTTTTATGAAATTGCAGTTAACATATCAGCAGGGGCAACAGTTATCTGCAGATTTTTTTTTCATTTTTTAAATTTTAATTTAGTTAACATTTAACAGATTCAATATGATTTGTAGATACAAGTCTAAAAACATAATGATACTTCTTTTCTCCGTTCCTTCCTTCCCACCTCCCTATTTCCCTCTTACCTTCCTTCCTTCTTTTTTTTTTTTTGTTAGCTTTTGAGATAACACACTTTAAATTTACATCACAGTAAAAAGAATATTTCACCAAATAAGAAGTTTATGAAGTAAAAAGCAAAATGACCCTAGCTTAGTGGAAATGTAGTTCATGGCTATAAACAGTAATTCAATGGAAAATTATTTCGCCCTTACAGAGTTTTTTTTTTTTTTTTTCTGTCAATTAGTCATTCATAGTTCCTTTTAATGAAATAGAACCAATGACAATGTAACATCTCAATGTTCCCTGTGTGGTTGAAAGATAATAATTGAGTTCATTTAGACTTCAAGCCATTTCCTCTGAACAGTTTATGCAAGGAATAATTTTATACAGAATACAATACAAATAATTATAAATTACATTTATGTACTCTATTATTTACCACAAAACAGGGAAATCCATGGTATTTGTCTTTTGGGACTTATTTCACTAAATATATGGTTTCCGGTTGCATTCATTTTGTTGTGAAAGACAGGATTTCACTCTTTTTTTTACAACTGAGTAATATTCCATAGTATATATGTACCATATTTTCTTTATCCAGTTATCGGTTGTTGGGTATCCAGGTTTATTCTATATCTTAATTCTTGTGAATTGAGCTGTAGTAAACATAGGGTGTAGATAACTCTTTCATATGCAGATTTTATTTCACTAGGGTAAATTCCCAGGAATGGAATGGCTGGGTCATGTGGTAGATCTATTTTAAACTTTCTGAGGTATCTCCTTACTTCTTCCACAATGGCTATACTAGTTTTCAATCCCTATCTCACTAACAATGTATTATGGTACCTTTTTCATTTAATTCTCACCAGCATTTATTGTTTTTTGATGTCTTTATGAGAGCCATTCTAATTGGGGTGAGGTGAAAACCTCACTGTGGTTTTTATTTCCATTTCCCTGATGACTAGTGATCCTGGGCATTTTTTTCATGCATCTTTTGGCCATTTGAATTTCATCCTTTGAAAAAGGTCTGTTTAAGTCCTTTGCCCAATTCTTGACTTGATTGTTAGTTTTGTTGTTGTTGAGTTTCTTGAGCCTTTGTAGATTCTGGATATTAATGCTTTATCAGTTGCATAGTTTGACAATATTTTTCCATGAGGTTGGTTGGCTACTCACTTTATTAAATGCTTTCTTTGCAGTTCAGAAGCTTCTTGGCTTGATACGGTACCTTTCATCTATTTTTGCTTTGATTGCCTGTGCTTCTGGGGTTTTTCCAAGAAATCTTTGCCTAGAAAAATGTCTTGCAGAGTTTCCCCTAGTGTTCTCCTGTTGTAATTTGATGGCATCATAGATTTAGAACCTTTATCCATTTTGACTTTATTTTTTATAAGGTGTAAGGTAGAGGTCTTATATCATACTTCTACATGTGGACATCCAATTTCCCCAGCTCTATTTGTAGAAGAGACTGCCCTTTCTCTAGGGATTGATTTTAGCTTCTTTGTCAGAGATTAGTTGGTTGTAGATGCATGGATTGATTTCTGGAAATTCTATTCTGTTCTGTTGGTCTACATGTTTACTTTTGTGCCAGGACCAGACTGTTTAGATTATAACTGCCCTATAGTGTGTCTTGAAATCTGGTATTGTGATACATCTGCCTTTGTTTTTGCTGTATAAGATGCTTTAGCTGTTCATGACACTTGTGTTTCTGTATGAATTTCAGCATCATTTTTTTTTGAATTTGAGAAGAGTGTTGTTGGTATTTTGTTTGGGTTTGCATTGAATCTTTAAATTGCTTTTGGTAGTAGGGACATTTTGAAGATATTCCAATCCATGGAATAGGAAGATTTTTCCATTTTTTGTGTCTTCCTCTTTGTCTTTCTTTAGTGTTTTGTAATTTTCATCATAGAGATCTTGAGCTCCTTGATAAAATTCATTCCAAGGTATTTACTGCTGCTGAAGAATCTGTTTTTGCATTGGCTCATTTACAAAGGTGGCTGGTTGCTCCTCCTGTTGACTGGAGTCCTCCCTTTTCCCCAGTCAGCTTCTCCACAGGGGTGCTTGAATGTGTGCATCATATGGCTGCCTAACCACAGTTATGCACTGCACAATGCACATATTTTATGTGATCCCCTAAGACTATGCCATCTAATGAGATTGTGGCCATCTTAGAAAGTATGTGCTCATGATATTTGAACAATGACAAAAATCATCTAATGATGCATTTGTCAGCATGCATCCCTGTTGTTAAGCAAGGCATGACTGTAATTCTAAATAACTGAAGTAAAAAGTATAAAGTCAGATTAATCTGTATTTATACCTAATTCTTGAATATGTTCCCTATACATTTTTCATCTATGATTTTCTTTTCCATCTAGTCTCATGTGTTCTCATTCACCTAAATTCTCTGCTCTATTTGTCTAAACCCTTCCATTTTCAAAACCCAAATTAAATGTTTTGTTTTTTGCAAAGTCTTTCCCTTTGGCTGACCTCTTTACTGTGGAATGGATGAGGTTGTGAAGAAAGCAGGAGGCTGTTGATAGGTAGCATAGCAGTCTTGTTTAAAATACCTTCCAGAACGTGTATTCTGCTTCTTTCATGTCAGTTACCAATCTCCATCTTGTGATGTCACAGTCACACAAAAGAGGTTGAGTAATGATTTTTTGTGGTGGAATAAATCTGCAGTTAATAAATTAAATACATGGTTGTTGTCTTATGGTAAGTTATCATGATGTGAAAATCAGGCATTTCATGTATGTGATTTTCTGTATCTTTGAGAGAAGAGACAACTCATAAATTTAAAAAAATTCAACACTGCAATTTATCATTCATTAAGCTTAGTTTAGAATGTAATTGGTTTTAATACATTGATGATTTGATATTTTGGTTCTTCATTCTCATATAATCCTTGATATTATTGCTGTCATCAACAGAAATATTGGTCATACTGTTGGATTTATCATGAAAAAAGAACACAAGTAATCACTCTCTGTTATCTTCTAGAGAATTGTACTGCTTTCTCTGTACATTTCTTTTTTTGACAGAATTAGACAGTGAGAGAGAGAGACAGAGAGAAAGGTCTTCCTTTTTCTACGGCCGGCACGTTGTGGCCCATGCACTGTGCCGATCTGAAGCCAGGAGCCAGGTGCTTCCTCCTGGTCTCCCATGTGGTGCAGGGTCCAGGGACCTAGGCCAGCCTCCACTGCCTTCCAGGACCACAGCAGAGAGCTGGACTGAAAGAGGAGCAACCAGGATTAGAACCCGGGGTGCCAGCGCTGCAGGTGGAGGATTAGCCTAGTGAGTCGCGGCTCCGGTGCTCTGAGCATTTAATAGATAAAATTGAATCCTGCCTTGAGTTATTATTTTTTCCTAATTAAACAAAATAAACATATTAGAAGAAAAGTTTATTTTTTCCCAGAAGCCTTTGATTTAAGATAGACAAACATTATGCATTTTATAAATACAACTTTAGGAATATGGTGATTCTTTCTACCATACCTGCCCTCCCACTCACACTCCCACACTTTCTCTTTCTTCTCCTTTAGACTCCCTGTAGCACCAACACAGTATATTTTTATTGATTACTTTGGTTGTACAAATTGTGAACTATTGGAATAATTTATTTCTCAAAGGGGAGCTCGTTGTTGTCTAAGCGATCCCATTCAAAGAAACTTCACTCCTTTCATTTTTTTTTTTAAGTGAACAATTTAGGGTCACAATTAACCCTTTTTATCATAGAACTGATATTAATTTTGAAAACATAGTAGTCCATTTGTTTGTTTTGGACAAGTTCTGTGCCTCATTCAATATTACAGCTCTAATATCTAATACAGCACCAGAATATACTGAAAGTTTAAAAACACTTGCTCAATGAGTGAATGAATTATATAGATCTTATATAATAACTGAATTAATGCATGGCATGTATGTTTTTATAGAACTTGAATTTCTGATTTTTACTTCAAAATTGATAATGGCTGGCATTGCTTGAATGTCCTTTGTAACTTGGCATCATTTATTAATTGTTGATAAACACATGTATCAAAATGTTTGTTCCCTTGTTAGTATCATTGAATGACCACAATGTTGAAAGATCAAAGAAGTAATGAGTTGCAGTCTTTGGAATCCTTACCTTCAGATCAAGGTGGTACTAAACAGATTTTAATGATCCAGACATAAAAAAACCTCTTTTCTCTCTATAGAGTGCACACCATATTGATCTTTTCCTTCATTTAGTCTCAGTTAGTGTAGAAATATTAGGAAGACTAACTCATCAAATTTTGCAACTTCACATCATCTTTTACTAAAAAGAGTACAACATATACTTAACAGTATGTATAAAACATGAAAACTTAAACTGGTTCATTGCTCTGCTAAGGAATGTAAATGTATAGTATGCCTAAATATAATTAACTCATTCTTTTTATACCTTTGTTAATTCATTTTTCAATGTGATGATTGTGAGTATTTATATGAAAATTATATTTTCAGATTATAGTTACTCAATTGCTAAATACATATTGGTAAAACTAGACAGTGTATTCACAAAGAAAATTGTCAATACAGATTGAAAATGAATTTTATTGCAGAATTAGAAAAGTTAATAGTACTAACCTGATAATTTTAGAAGGAGGGTGAGGTGGAGAAGAAACATTGCAATTTCATATTTTCCTTCAATAAATCCTGTCACTTATGTATTGTTCGGAGTTGATTAAGGTATAATGACATACTCCTTTCACTGGCCCTGATAATGGAACCTGAACTCGTTAGCTAACAGAAATGTTTTTCATAAGGTAAGAAGTGAGAAAAATTATATTACTTACTATAATGAAAATTGTAATTTAATTAATTTTAAGCAGTATTTAAAGTAGACCTTAACTAATATTATCAAGAAAGATAGATTTCTTACTAAATTGCTAACTGGAGGCTTCCTTTATGTATGATTAGATCTATATAATGTTGATCCTTTAATTTTTTAAAGATTTATTTATTTATTTATTTATTTGAGATGCAGAGTTACACAGAGAGAGAGAGGGTAGATAGGGAGGAGAAGTCCTCCATCTTCTGATTCACTCCCCAAATGGCCACAACAGCTCTAACTGGGCAGATCCAAAGCCAGGGACTATGAGCTTCTTCTAAGTCTCCTATACAGGTGCAGGGGCCCAAGAACTTGGGCCATCCTCTTTTTTTTTTTTTAAAGATTTATTCATTTATTTGAAACTCATAATTACACAGAGAGAGGAGAGGCAGAGAAAGAGATCTTCCATCCAATGGTTCACTCACCAAATGGCTGCAGCGGCCGGAACTGCGCCAATCCGAAGCGAGGAGCCAGAAGCCGGGAGCTGCTTCGAGGTCTCCTGCATGGGTGCAAGGGCCCAAGGAATTGGGACATCTTCTGCTTTTCCAGGCCATAGCAGAGAGCTGGATCAGAAGAGAAGCAGCTGGGTCTCGAACCAGCACCCATATGGGATGCTGGCAATTCAGGCCAGGGCATTAACCAGTTGTGCCACAGCACCAGCCCCTGGGCCGTTTTCTAACTGCTTTCCCAGGCTAATATCTTAACCTCCATGCCAAATGGCTCTCCCCTCACTATACATTTTAGATACAAACTCTCCTCTGGAATTCTACACTTGGGTGTTCTGCGAGCATGTCAGAAACCTGCTAATGGCCTCATCTCTCAAAATCCCCACTTACTCTGCCATTCTTTTGGGGGGGAGAATAACAGCACCATTTGCCCAGACTAGATGCCTTCTCACTCTATTTTCTTAACCTTTTATAATTTACTCCCCAATACCATGTACACTGCCTTTCACTTGGCCCTCTGAATCCCTCATCCTGTTGACCTCTCAGTGCCATCTTCTGGACCTTCGTGTTTCAAACTTATCACCAGGCATGCTAAACAGCAACATGCTTTTAGCAGTGTCTTTCCACATGTGGACTTGCATTGGTTTTCAATGAAAAAAATCATCTACAACAACCCAATGCCTGGAGAATATAGTCCAAATTGCTTAGTGTGTTACAGCCAGCCTACAGGAAAAATTGTGGATGGGAGCTTCCTTGTATTTGTATTTTTTCAGATTTTCCTGGAGATTCCAGTGCAAAGCAAGGTTAATAAAAACTGATCTAATTTAGATAATCCATAATTCATTTCTGTTATTTTTAAAGAGATGAATTTAATATGAAAATAGAGTAGGTAGGGCCAGCGCCGTGGCTCACTTGGTTAATCCTCCACCTGTGGCGCAGGCATCCCATATGGGCACCAGGTTCTAGTCCCAGTTGCTCCTCTTCCAGGCTAGCTCTCTGCTTTGGCCCGGGAGGGCAGTGGAGGGTGGCCCAAGTGCTTGGGCCCTGCACCCGCATGGGAGACCAGGAGAAGCACCTGGCTCCTGGTTTCAGATCGGCGCAGCGCTGGCTGTTGCAGCCATTTAGGGGTTGAACCAATGGAAGGAAGACCTTTCTCTCTGTCTCTCTCACTGCCTATAACTCTACCTGTCAAATAAATTTTTTAAAAAAAGAAAATATAGGATGTAAACGTTCTAATAGAGAATTTATAGACCCCTGAGACCTCCCACTGCAACTAACTGGAGATATAGTATAGTCTATAGGAAGATATTTGAAGATCTGTAAGCTGCAGATTGATGTTGTCATATTAAATTATAACAATAGTTGGCATGGTTAATAATAATAATAATAATAATAAAATTTGGGAACAGTTTTAAAGGTAGAGGTATGAGACGACAGATCTGTTAGGAAGAAGTCCTGTTAAGAAATCTTTGCAGGGCTGGTGCCGTGGCTCACTTGGCTAATGTTCCACCTGCAGCGCAGGCATCCCATATGAGCTCCAGGTTCTAGTCCCGGTTGCTCCTCTTCCAGTCCAGCTCTCTACTGTGGCCGGGGAAGGCAGTGGAGGATGGCCCAAGTGCTTGGGCTCCTGCACCTGCATGGCCGACCAGGAGGAAGCACCTGGCTCCTGGCTTCGGATCGGCGCAGTGCGCCAGCCGTAACAGCCATTTGGGGGTGAGTGAACGGAAGGAAGACCTTTCTCTCTATCTCTCTCTCTCTTACTGTCTACCTCTACCTGTCAAATAAAAAAAAAAAAAGAAATCTTTGCAAGAACACAGATAATAATGCTACAGATATAAGGATAGATAAAGCAAGGAAAATTGTGGAGCTAATCCAGAAGAGGAGAGACAGTCCGGTACCTGGTGAGAGTCTGAGAGACACATATACAAGCTAGAATGGCAGCACAAAGGAGGGAGGAATGTGGTGGTCAACTCAACTTGGGGACATAGGCCAAGGGTTTTGAAATATCATTATTATTCTCCCACATAAGTGCCAGCTCATATTCACTAACAACTACAAAGAAGGGGAAACATAGCATAAACTTAAAAACAAAACCAGAAATTTCAGGTTTAAATGATGACTTCAAACAAATCTAGTGTATTTTGCCAAAGGCTTTGGCTTCTATTGCCAAATAGAACTAATAGCTCATTAGAGCAATAATGTTTGCAAATTCATAAATATCATAGTCCATTTAATTATTTCTGTGTGACAAAGAAATAGCTAAGATATATGGATTCTTTTAAGAGAGCAAATTACAGCTCTATCCTGTGATCAGTGACCATTTGTATACCAGCCATATTTGTGAGCTGCATTTCCCCATGGTTGCATTATAAAATGATGACCCTAGTTAATAAAGAGAAAGTGAGATGTCAGGTGGTGTATGTTACACGTTGTGCCACATTCCCAGATTTCCAGATTTCTTAGACAGCAGAGTATTGGGTTTTACTCCATTTATGGCCTTTTATTTAGTTGTTCATTTTATATTAGTTTATATTTAAATATAAGAATATATGGACTCATAATGAAAAAACAGTTTTACAGTGATTTACATTTCACCATATGATTTCCCCATCCACCTGTTTATTCTGAGCTAATCAGCAACCTGAATTCTACCCATCCTTGCCTTGGTTTTCCTTTTAAACAGCTTTTTTGCAAGTTGTGTATGAAAAATAGGTATCACACCATGGATAATCTTCCTGTACTTATTCACATAGCTTTATTTTGCTAAAAATTTTCCATATAGTTACTTGTTGCTGTAGTTCATTTGTATTAACTACTCTGAATACACTGTAGTTTATTCTTCCCCTTGTCCTTAGTTGAATATGTATACCTGAGCCAGCACCACACTGCTTCGTAATGAATCTTGATATCTGCTTTTTTTCACAGATATTTTGGCTCTTGCTAATATATTTAAATTTTATAATCACATTATCAGGTCCCATTTTTAAAAGCTCTTTTAAGAATAGCACAACATTTTAGTATCCTGGCACCAAGTAATATTTAAGATATCCTAACTTAAAGGAAATTTTTATATAAGTTATCCATGGCTACAATAATTTTATGAAACAAACTAGCTCAAAATGTAAAATTTTAAAAGAATAACACTCCATTTTCTCACTAGTTTATGGTCATCTGGGTGCTTCTGCTGATACGGGCTGCATTGACTGCTGTTAGTTGGCACAAGCAGGAGTCTGAGGCTGACTGCTAAGGCTGGTTGGTTTAAGAGCTACTCATTTAGGATGACTCAGCTCATCCTCTAAGCAGAGTAGTGGAAACCAGGACTCTAAAAGAGGGATTGGAAATAGGCAAGCGCCATTTTATACCTCTGCTCTGTCAAGTTTGCTGTGGTCCCATTGACCAAAATCAGAGTCATTGGAGAGCAGGTGAACCAATAAAAGATGATTTTACTGAGAGGTTTAAAAAGAGCATAGCCATTAATGTAATCAATTATCCACATTAAAAAAAATCTAGTAGTATTGCTCATGTACTTCATTAATATATCAGTTAAAACTAATTCCTCAAGGGTTTTAGAAAGTTGATAGATTCTGTAATGGGTAAAACTAGAATATTTAGCCCTTAGCAGTGAAAATACAAATTAGATAATGTGGGCAATGATATTTTGATTCACACATATAGGGCATAGTACATAATAACCAATATAATTTCAACCAGAAGAGTATGAAAATGTAAGTAGAAACCCTGCCAGTGTCACAGAATTGAGGATACTAAAGCAAAGCCCAGTTTACAGGTATTTCTTTTAATCCACAGTAGAGTGACACAAGCCATCAGTAGAGTTAGTAATGGATGATAACTGTGAAGTATTGCAGGAAAATATTTAGAGACCAAATAAATTTACACAGTGAAAGCTGCTTGTCTTGATGATGTTACAACGTTTTTCATCTCATTTCTTGTTAGGACATAGATGAGGGAATTACAAGTTAGTGTGGAGGTTATTTCGTCCTAGAAAACACAAAATATATTTTCCAAATAAATTACTTGATTTAATCTTTGGAAATATAAGAAATAATACCATAAGGGCTCTGTGCTCACAGTCTTAATTTTGATCATCTGTGTAAACTTGGATTAATTGGAATCCTGTATATTTATATAATGTTTTAATTTGCAGCTAAAAAACCATTTTCTATGTTCAGATACTTTTACTGTTTGCTTCTTAATTTGCAATTATCTTTTTTTAGCTCTAGAAAATAAGTAATATGAACTATTTTCAGCTATGGCTTATTTACCAGAATATTTTTATGTTGATTTTTGAAAATGAAACTTATACTGGATTATAAGATAATCACATTATATCATCTAGTTATGATTCTCCAAAAAGATTTCATATATAGAATGTACAAATATTTGTAAAATCCAATGTTGTAATTTTTCTATACGTATTTATTCCTTGACATAAAAGCAAAATAGTTGCAATTTTGCAAGTCAGGAGTGAATATATGTTTTATTTTTCAGAATTATCTGAAATGTGAACAATATATCAATTGAATTTTAAAATTGCTTCAATATGTTATTACCATATTATCTGAAGTCACACACATTTCTGTAAGAGAAAAATACATTTTTAACCTCTAAAATAAATGAAAAAAATCTTTTGACAAAATTTAACACCCATTCCAGGAAAAAAAACCTCATATGTGATAAAATACTCATATTTGTATTCTATAAGAGACTTTGTAAAATAAAGTTACTTAATGAGGTGTTTCCATTAATACCAGAAAAAAGTTGTTAGTATATAACCCTTCAGCATTATGCCTGAAGTATCCTATATTGCAGTTTGAAAAGATAACTCAATTTGGAGGAATAAGAATTAAAAAAGAAATTAAACCCTCTATTTGTAAATAACTTGTATGCCAGGATAACCTTAGAAGATCAGTGGCAAAATGCAAATAATAAGAGAATTTATAATATACATTTATCAATATCTTAAAATATTCAAAAAATCCTAGTTAGATAATCTAATTGAATTCAAAAACTCAACCCCCAACCCGACCCCACAGGAAAACATTTAATGAGAAATAGGTAAAATATCTCTACAGAAAACAATGACTCAAACACATAAAAGTACATTTAAGTAAATGAAAGATGTGGCATGGTTTAGGATAGAATACACAGTGTCAAATATCCATTCATGCTAAAATAATTTATAATTTTTAAAGATTTTTATTTATTTATTTGAGAGGTAGAGTTACAGACATTGAGAGGGAGAGACAGAGAGAGAGGTCTTCCATCTGCTTGTTTACTCCCCAGATGGCTGCAATGGCTGGTGCTGAGCTGATTCAAAGCCAGGCTCCAGGAGCTTCTTCCGGGTCTCCCACGTGGGTGCAGGGGCCCAAGCACCTGGACCATCCCCTACCACTTCCCCAGGCCATAGCAGAGAGCTGGATCAGCACAGGAGCAGCTGGGACTAGAACTGGCATCCATATGGGATGCTGGCACCACAGGCAGAGGATTAACCTACTGCACCATGGTGCTGGCCCCAATGATTTATAAATTTTATATAAATTTAATGGACCTCTAAAATTGATATCAGCAATTTTTCAGAGGAATGAAACAAGTTTATATTAAACATTCATATGGGAAAATAAACTTGTAAGAATAGCAAAAAAAAAAAGCTAACAAAAAATGTACAAAGGGAAAACAGCCATTCTATGTATCAAATATAAATTCTTAGAAGCATGCAAATAAAAACCACAGTGAGGAATCATCTCACACAAAAAATTCCAAATGCTTGCAAGGATGTGTAAAATAGAGAACCCTAATACACTCTTGATGGGATTGCAAGTTATTTTTAGAGCCATTAAGGAAAGCAGTATGTAGATTTTAAAATACTAAAATTTGGGGGCTGGTACTTTGGCAAAGCAGGGTAAGCCACTGCTTGCAGTACTGGTATCCCATTTGAGTCTCTGCTGCTCCACTTATGATCCAGGTCTCTGCTATTTCTTAGGAAACAGTGGAGGATGGCCCAGGTCTTTGGACCCCTGTACCCACCTGGGAGACCCGGAAGAAGCTCCAGGCTACTGGCTTCGGATCAGCCCAGCTCAGCTTCAGCCATTGTAGGCATTTGGGAGTGAACCAGAGGATGGAAGATCTCTCTCTCTCTTAGCCTCTGCCTCACTGTAACTCTGCCTTTCAAATAAATAAATAAATCTTAAAAAAAAAAATGGCATTTGATCTAGTATATGACCAACTATCCCACTTCTGGGATTATATAGAAAGGAAATAGAGTCAACATATGACACAGAGACCTTCATGCTCATGTTTATTGCAGCACTGTTCACAAGAACTAAGATAAGGAAAAAATCTGAAGGTCCATTAATGGATGATTGGCTAAAGGACATACAGTACATATGCACAATGGACTATTACTCAACCATGAAAAAGAATAAAATCCTGCCAATTACAACAAAAGACAGATTTTTTTAAAGATTTATTTATTTATTTGAAAGGCAGAGTTTCAGAGAGGCAGAGAGAGAGAGAGAGGTCTTCCATCTGCTGGTTCACTCCCTAGATGGCCACTATGGCTGGAGCTGAGCCAATCGTAAGCCAGGAGATTCTTTTGGGTCTCCTATGGGGGTGCAGGGGCCCAAGGATTTGGGCCATCTTCCACTGCTTTCTCAGGCCATAGCAGAGAGCTAGATCGGAAGCAGAGCATCTGGGACTTGAACTGATGCCCATATGGGACGCTAGCACTGCAGGTGGTGGCTTTACCTGCTATGCCACAGCACTGGCTCCAAAAACATATAGATTTGGAGATCATGTTAAGTGAAATATACCAGACACACACACAAAAAGCATATTGTGTCTCCTATGTGAAAGTTAAAAAAATCACACACACATATGCATAGTAAAAATGTTATTGCTACATTATTTGGTATATTCCTATTTATGTGTTGTCTTCACTGAATTATGTGGTTTACATGGTAATATAACCACGTTTCATCATTTATGATCATTGCTTTGAATTACATGTTATGTGGTATTAATATACCTAACCCTGCTTTCTTTCTTTGCATTTCCTGGCTGCGTATTTAATTTGCAAACTTTACAAATCTATATGGACGCATGTCTTACATTCAGCATATGGTTTGGTTTGTTTTTGCTTTGTGATCCATTCTGAAAATGATTTTATGTTAATAAAGTCTTTTATTTAAAATAACAGTGATACTGACACATAAATATAAATGTAAGCTGAGGAAACAGAATAGAATGTCCAGGAATAGTTAAGGACATATAGGATAAATGAGAAAGTTGGTATCTCAGATCAATAAAGAAAAATTATTTTTTAAAGAAATATTTATTTGAGAGAGACAAAGATAGAGAGAATGAGCTCCCATCTGCTGCTTCACTTACCCAATGCTGGCCAGAACTGAGATCTGGAGATGCAATCCAGCTTGCCCATATAGATGCAGAAATCCAGTTACTTGGGCCATCAACTCTCTTTTGGATCTGTATTAGCAGGAAACTGGAGTCAGGAGCTGGACTCAGGAATCAAATCTAAGTATTCTGATGTGGGATGCAGGCATCTTCAATGCTAGGTCTCTGCTAGGGTGTAGCGAGAAGCAAGACACTCCACCTAGGTCAAACACATGGACAGCAGAGGCCTGAGTACTTTGACCATCTTCTGCAGCCTCCCCAGGTGTATTAGCAGGAAGTTGGATGGGAAGCAGCATAGGCTGGAACTTGAGCCTGCACTTCTGTATGGGGTGCTAGTGGTGGCTTAACCTGCTGCACCTCAATGCTAGCCTGCAATATTAATCTTTTAAAGAAAGAAAAAATCATTTAAAGCAGAAAAAGTAAAAAAGTGAAACCATACAATACTAGTTAAAAACATGAGTGAATTTCCTTTTAATTTGAATATATGGCAATTTTTTAATGATTCAAAATCCAGATTTAATAAAAGATTGAGAAATTTGATTCTTTTAAGAAACAAATGGAAAAAGTAAAATCATATAATACTAGTTAAATAAAGGGTGGTTCCTTCTTTTTTTAAATTTATTTGACAGGTAGAGTTATAGACAGTGAGAGAAAGAGAGACAGAGTAAAAGGTCTTCCTTCTGTTGGTTCACTCCCTAAATGGCTGCTATGGATGGTGCTGCACCCATCCAAAGCCAGGAGCCAGGTGCTTCCTCCTGGTCTCCCATGCGAGTGCAGGGCCCAAGCACTTGGGCCATCCTCCACTTCACTCCCTGGCCACATTAGAGAGCTGGACTGGAAGAGGAGCAACCGGGACAGAATCCAGCGCCCATATGGGATGCTGATGCTGCAGGTGGAGGACTAACCAAGTGAGCCATGGCACCAGCCTGGTGGTTCCTTCTTAACCTGAATATTTAAGAATGATTTTATAATGATGACTCAAAATACACATTTAATAAAAGAAATGATTGACAAACTTGATTTTTTAAAGAATTTTTTCAGCCGGCGCCGCGGCTCAATAGGCTAATCCTCCACCTTGTGGCGCCGGCACCCTGGGTTCCAATCCCGGTCGGGGCGCCGGATTCTGTCCCGATTGCCCCTCTTCCAGATCAGCTCTCTGCTGTGGCCAGGGAGGGCAGTGGAGGATGGCCCAAGTGCTTGGGCCCTGCACCCCATGGGAGACCAGGAGAAGTACCTGGCTCCTGCCATCGGATCAGCGCGGTGCGCAAGTAGCAGCGCGCCGGCCGCGGCGGCCATTGGAGGGTGAACCAAAGGCAAAGGAAGACCTTTCTCTCTGTCTCTCTCTCTCTCTCTCTCACTGTCCACTCTGCCTGTCAAAAAAAAAATAAATATATAAAGAATTTTTTCATGTCTGTGAGCCAAAGAGAAATTTATACAAACTCCAGAGACTATTTGCAAAGTTAAGTAGGAGAAATGATATTAATATTTACCACAGATAAAAAGATACTTTTATAAGTATATAAGGAATGCAGAAAATGAGAGAAAAATGTTTAAAAACCTGAGAGGAAAAACTAAGAAAAAAGTACAAAAAAAGTGTTTATGTGTGTGTACTTGTATATAAGCACATGTATATACATATAACATGCAAACACATGTTTATAATATTTACATATATTTAGAAAATGTGTCCATGAAAAAGTAATATAAAATAAAAGTACTTGGACATGCCATTTTAACTATGGTATGAGTTATGCAGAATGAAGTTCTAGTGACCTGCACAACATTATGGTTATAGTTAACACAGTGCACTTAAAAACCTTAAGAGAATGGAACTCATGTTGTTTTTTAAGCCACAAAGCACTCTCCTGGTGAGGTTATGCAGAAACATATATTCTCAGGCATTGCTGGTAGACATACAAATTAATAAATCTCTCATGGAGTAGAGTTTAACAGTACCTAGCAAATCTACATATACATTTAACTTTTCACACACCAGTGCCTCCTCTAGGAATTTATTCTGAATATGTAGCTATAATAATAATAATGAAAATGTTTATGTATTGATACTTATTTTGACATTGCTTACAATTTTGTAACAAGGGAGACATCTGAGTTGTCCAAGCACTGGAGGGAGGTTGAATTAATTATAACATACTCATACAGTGGAATTCAGTGTGCAAATGAGTAAAAGAATAAAGGCATCTCAGTGAACTGGTATAGACTGCTTTTCAGAATATATTATTAAGTAAAATTTAAGGTGCAAAATACAGTGTACTACATTTTGTGTGAGGAAGAAGGGGAAATAAATATACATGTGTTTTCTCATACACATAAAATGAAACACAAGGAGGAAACATAAGAGACTGGCATAGGAAAATGGGATGGAGAGTTTAATGTGAATGCAGTAAGAAATGGCATTGTCTCTTGGTATTTTGTATCTTTGTGACTCCTGGTACCATGTTAATATTTCAGACACTCAAAACAAATGGAAAAGGATGGAGGATAATCCTAAAATGAAATACAGATAGAAAAATGTGAATGAAATAATTTTCGAGTAACCTGATTTCACTGCATGGAACAACAACATCAAAAAAAAAAAAAACTAACAAAGTCATGCTTTAACATTTTTTCCTTGTTAATTACTACTTTTAAAATTTCAAAGCAAAAATTGTAATGAGTTCTTGTGCTCCCCATTTCCTGTATAAACATGTTATATTATTATATTCATCACAATTAATGGATAACACTTTACTTCCCCAATTTTTATACAAGTAATTTTGAACACCATATTGCTTTCCATCTAAAGACAAAACACTTCTAACCACATATTGGACTCTAGTATTATATACTCACAGATGGGAGTCAACGATTCTGAAGCTACTTTCTACTCATTCTATCAGTAAAAGAAGCATATCCAAACATATAGTGGATAAAGAAGCTAGACTTCTCAGTAGTGAAGAAGGCAGTTGTAAATACTGAAAAAGAGAAAAATACAGTAGGAAACCTATGGTATTGGATTTGTACTAATATAAACCAATGGGTTGAAAGATGAGAGATCTATTCTCCAACTGTTCTCTGAGAAGACCTGGAATACATGACATGACAGCAAATATGGACACACTTAGGGCCTAAATTTTGGCTTCTAAATACCATTCTCTGCTAAAAGAACCAAAGTCTCCTGGAGAAATTGTGATTCCAGGGCCAGGGCAAGAAAAGTCCAAAATTACCCTGCATGGCAAGAGGGAAGGAAGTGTTGAAAGCATGCTCAGGACATATTACAGAACACAGGCTTCTGCTGGCCAAGTCTAGAATAACATCATCAAAATTATGATAGCAGGATATTTGAACTGGTAAATAGAATTAGAACCCATGAGTGCATACTGGGAAAGCTCTTGTTTCAGTAGAAAGTTATCTGTTAAATGTAGAAGGAAGATAGAATTAGATAATCATCATACTAGTAATTGAGTCAAGAAAGAAATGACAAGGGTTGTAAAAAGAATGAGTGCAACTATGAGAAGTATAGAGACACTTACATTGCGGAAAATATATCCTTTCACAAGATATTTGTTAAAAAGCAAAATAATAATGGGCCGGCGCCGTGGCTCAACAGGCTAATCCTCCGCCTTGCGGCGCCGGCACACTGGGTTCTAGTCCCGGTCGGGGCACCGTTTTCTGTCCCGGTTGCCCCCTTCCAGGCCAGCCCTCTGCTGTGGCCCGGGAGTGCAGTGGAGGATGGCCCAGGTGCTTGGGCCCTGCACCCCATGGGGAGACCAGGAAAAGCACCTGGCTCCTGGCTCCTGCCATCGGATGAGCGCGGTGCGCCGGCCGCAGCGCGCCGGCCGCGGCGGCCATTGGAGGGTGAACCAACGGCAAAGGAAGACCTTTCTCTCTGTCTCTCTCTCTCACTGTCCACTCTGCCTGTAAAAAAAAAAAAAAGGCAAAATAATAACAAACATGGCAAAACATGGCAGACACCATCTTAACCTTATAAAAAATAAAGTTCCCAATTATGAGTCTAGTTGACAGCTTGAGGTTCTTCATAATGATTCACTGAAAAGGATGCAAGAGTGTTTCTGTTCTGTTCCTGCCAGAAGTGTGCAAACTGCATCTAATCATGAAGAAACATCAGACAAATCCAAACTGATGTGTAGACTACAAAATAATTGCCTTGTGTTCTTCAAAGACATCAATGTCATTAAAGTGAGAGTTTCAAACTAGTGCAGATTAAAAGGTGAAAAGGGGATGTGACAACTGAATGTCTGATCATGGATTTTCATTTTCTCTTAAGGACATTATTGGGACAACTTTGAAATTGAATAAGATTAGTAATATGTTTGGGTTAGATAACAGTATTGTATCAATGTCAGCTTCCTAATCTTAGTGATTGCAGAATGTAATGTTAAGAGGATTCTTTGCTTTTAAAAAAAATAGACATTTAGATATTTATGGATGAAGGGATAGCATATCTCCAACTTAGAAAAGTTTCAGAAAAAATACACAGATCCATATCAGAAAAAAGGAAAGAAACACTAGAGCAAAAACAAATGTAATAAAATGTCAAAATTTTGATGTAATGCATTCATAAATTTTTTCACTCTTATTCTAATTTTAAACTTGTATCTAAATGTTTTAGTGTAATATATCCACAAATTTCTGCATATATTTCCCAGTGCTCACCAATATCATTAATGAATTAATCAATATTGGCCAAATGCCAGTTTAATATGAAATAAGAAACCATGTAATAGCTATAATTGTCTAATTGTCAGCTATTTTTTTTTAAGTTATAAATTGCTTATACTTTGGAAAATTTCTTTTTCTTTTCTTCTTTCTTTTTTTTTTCTTGATAGGCAGAGTGGACAGTGAGAGAGAGAGACAGAGAGAAAGGTCTTCCGTTGCCATTGGTTCACCCTCCAATGGCTGCCGCGGCCGGCGCGCTGCGGCCGGCGCACCGCGCTCATCCGATGGCAGGAGCCAGGAGCCAGGTGCTTCTCCTGGTCTACCATGGGGTGCAGGGCCCAAGCACTTGGGCCATCCTCCACTGCACTCCTGGGCCACAGCAGAGGGCTGGCCTGGAAGAGGGGCAACCGGGACAGAATCCGGCGCCCCGACCGGGACTAGAACCCAGTGTGCCGGCGCCGCAAGGCGGAGGATTAGCCTGTTGAGCCACGGCGCCGGCCATCTTCTTTTTTTTTGATGGGCAGAGTTAGTGAGAGAGAGAGACAAGAGAGAAAGGTCTTCCTTTTCCATTGGTTCACCCCCCCAAACGGCTGCTACAGCCGGCTCACTGCGCTGATCCAAAGCCAGGAACCAGGTGCTTCCTTCTGGTCTCCCATGCGGCTGTTTTAAACTGGCTTTATATAGTAAAATCTTGAGACATCTCTTTTAACTCCAAATTTCAAAAATTTTGTGAAGAGGCAATCATACAAAATAATCATCAATGTTTGAATATCTTAATGGTTATGACAATTTATTTCCTCCATTGGAGTTAAATATGTAACTGCTGCCAGTAGTCAGAAACAAAACACTTTGCTTGAAGAATTCTGTAGGCAGACACATTTGGGTTCAAATCCTGTTTTGTACTTAATCTCCAAAACCAATACTTTAATGTTCATCATATAGAATATAATATGGTTTACAAGAAAAGCCAAGAAATCTTAGGATGCAATCTTACTGATTGCATCAGTTTCCTAAATAGAGAAATGATAGAACCAAACCAGTTGATTCTGATCTTGTATGCTTAAAACAATTACATAGAAAAGAAATTTACTCTTTTATGTCTTAACATATAAGTATGTAATAACACTCTATTCCCTTTCTCTTCACTGAAATTTTAATAGCAGTTTCACACATATAATTCTCTTACCCCCATGATCCTATTTGCATTATTCCCATGAAACAACCAAAGAAATAAGGCAAAAGCATTTTAATTAACTCAGGTTTAATATGTTTTCCTTATCAGCCATTGCTGCAGATGCCAAATGAGCATAACTTCTCTGTGTATTCAGAATCTTTTAGTTGATCAAAGAAAGCTTCTGCAGGAAACTCAAGACTAGAAATTCATTTAGTTCTAGCTGGACCACAAGCCATTTATCCTTCAAAATATCTTAAAATTTGTTTTTGTGCTTGAATCTAATATTCTTTAGAATTATCCTGACTTGCCAAAGGAAAAGTGCAACTAGCTGACCTCATTTTTTTCTTCCTGTATTAAATTTTATTATTGGGAGATCAGAGATTTTTTAATGGTACATTTGGTAATTCTTTGATTAGAATTTAAATGTTTAAGAGTACTTCAAAAGTTTGTGAAAATGGAATTAAAAGATAGCAGATGTATACTGTTTGAAATAAGTGCATTTAAAATTATAACTGAGAAATACCATATGACTTTGTTTGATCCTGCTCTTAAAAATCTGTCACATTCCCAAGAATATCCATATACAGAAATATCTCCATTAGCTTAAGACATTATGTCTCTAGTCGAATGTTTCAGTGCATATGTAATCATGGGAGCTGACATGGTACTAATACATTGTATTTTATTTTTGTTGCATGTATATATGCATTATAGCTCTAAGAAGAAAGTGAATGACAGAATCTGTCTTTAAAGTCTTGAGATGATACATGAGATTTTAGCATTGCACCCACCCTGTCCCTGATAGCCCCATACACAATGCCTAATTCACATTTGGTCCCCAGTGACAATGGGAAGAGTTAAAATACAAGGCATAGTGTGGATTAGGAAGTGTTTGTAGATGTATAAGCCAAGTTTTCCTGGAATTTGATAGTACTGTATAAATACTTCAAGATTTCCTGAGAAGGAAATATTGAAGATAATCCTCAAAGGGCAAGTGGAATTTGATCATGTGATTTGATCATATGGATTTTATGGATACAATAGGAATAAACCAGAGAAGGTGACTGAGTTTATAATTTTATCCATTGAAACAGGTAGGGGGAGTCATATCACTGTCCTCTCAGATGGGGTTAAAAATATCAAAATACCCACAGAATTCCCTTACAAACGCTTACAACTCCAGCAGGTGCTAATGTCACAGGTGACTGTTAGGTCGAGGAGTGCTCTGCCTTCTGTGAAGGGATATTTTTCTTCATTTGCCTGAACACTTGATAGTGTGTGTGTCCTTTCACTCCGAGTTCTCACTCTTTAGACCATCCCAGCATAGACAGCTGAAAGAAATCCATTGCTAGCACTTCTTTATGCACCAAAGTATCTGTTTCTCTCTAGCCTCTGACTGTCTGACAGAACGGTTCATCCAGTACAGCTGTTTTTTAACCAATATTTGAAAAAATACTTTGTTTTTGTTATAGAGTCCCAGAGAAAGAATTTTTGTGGCTATAATTTCTCTTGGGGTATATCAAAAATTCTGGAAGATGAAAGAGAAGTGGTATTCCTCTATAAATTTGGTAATTTCTTCCCCCAAATATAGTCAGTTTGCTGCTTTATTTCAACAATAAACATACTTTCAACTTCCTATCTTGTTAGTTTGTGAGAATTTTGCAAATATGATGTCAAAGTTTCCAAAGAAAAGCTAAAATATATTAACCAACTAGGTATTTTATCTAGAATATTTGCAACAATTCGTGCATTCACTTTTCCGTTTTTCATGTACTGGTCAAGGTGCTTTACTTGTCCAATCTTTTAAACATTTATTAAATGCATGATACCTATTCCTTAGAGTAGAAGACACAATCTCTAGCACTTTGGTAAAATTTTGTTCCAGCAGTTATCACAAAGCACAATATCTAGAGGAGTCAGTGCTTTATGTTTTTGCATAATTTGAGTTTACCTCTCGTCATGAAGATGATGGAAACAAAGAATTGCACAAGCATTAAAAGAAGTTTTACCTGAAGGTTGCACTTCAAGTATTCACTTTAAGTAAGGAATGGTAATGAGAGATTTTCCACTGCCAATTAAGTTTCACACCAATTTTTTTAAATCAATTCTAGGGCTGGCACTGGGGCACACTAGGTTAATCCTCTGCCTGCTGTGCCAGCATTCCACATGGGTGCCGTGTTCTAGTCCTGGCTGCTCCTCTTCTAGTCCAGCTCTCTGCTGTGGCCTGGGAGGGCAGTGGAGGATGGCCCCAGTGCTTGGGCCCCTGTCCCCACGTGGGAGACTTAGAAGAAGCGCCTGGCTTCTGGATTCGGATCGGCTTAGCTTCAGCCATGGTGGCCATTTGGGGGGTGAACCAGTGGAAGGAAGACCTTTCTTACTGTCTCTCCCTTTCACTGTCTGTAACGCTACCTGTCAAAAAAATAAATAATAAAAAAGTCAATTCTATTTTAAAGTATATTCTGTTGTTCTATTTATATTTCTTTACCAGTAGCCCACAGATCAGTTCTTTATAAGAAATAAGTGCATACAAGTAATTTAAAATTGTTTACTCCATAATGATTACCTTTTCAGTGCTCAGAACTTTATAGACAATCCAAACCTTTAGTAAGGCATGAGGTTTAAACGATAAAGCAAATGAAAGAAATCCATGTTTGAAGTCTGAGGAAAAAGAAGTACACCACTAGTTGTGTTTTATATTAACTGGGGGTTCTGTTAATTCGCAGCATGAGTAATTATGTGTTGTCTCATTTTGAGGTTGAAGCCAGAATATGCAATGGAAAAGGAGATAACATTTACAGGATTAGATGTGAAGGTGGAATATGACCGCAAAATGCTCAGTTGTCCAAACTGAAGTCTTTCTGTAGATGTTGCCTCCCTTTCATACTGTTTCCTTCCCTTTCTCCCTTTCATTTTTCTCTGTCCAGTCCCTCTCTTTGCTTCTTCTACCTTATAAACATAAACATTCAAAACTCATCACTATTCAAAATGCTTTCTTGGAAATTATGGAAAACGACTTGAGTGTTTTGTCTGTATTAAGCCACCCTTTAGAACATCTTAACTGGTTCTGTGTCTGCCTGTGAGAATGTTATGGATGGATCTATGTGACTCGCAGAAATGATAAGCTATGCAGTAGTTCCCATGTGCTCTGTAGTACATTTGACATCTATCTAAGGAATACTGAAGAAACAAAGTTCATAAAGGATGTTCATCAGCATTTCCATTGGATTAGCTTGTAAGCCCAGTCAAGATATTTATCAAACAGTAATTTAATGGATGAACCCAACACACCAGCACAGATAGTGTTAGCTGATAGCTGTGAAGTGTTGGAGCTCAGTGGGAAAGGACACATGAGTAAAGGAATCACTGTTCTATTTTCCATTTCATAAACACATTAGCAAATTGACAATGAAGGGTATGCTTTTGGAGTCTCTACATGTACATGTAGTTACATCACTGACTTTGTATGGCAGATCACACAGTAATGGACCACATGAATCAGGTTTAGGATGAAGTGTGTGGAGTCCAGTAGGATGAGCTCCTCAGGGACTCCATCACTTACTGTAAAACCCTGAACAGGTTATTCACATCTTCTGAACTTGTCTGATTCTTCATTTCGCTCCTTTTTTTTTTTTTTCCTTCTTGGTTCTTCAATCTCCCCAACTTCTGCTTTCTGAGGCAGCATAGGATCTGTAAGTGATTTAACGAAAACAATCCATTCCAATTTTAAGGATGAAAATCTTTGATTTATTGATGTATCCGGGATCATCTGTCTTATCTTTCCAGAACCCAAATTCATTACACTTCCCCTGCTGCTTGTTTATCAAATTAACCCCATCCCCCAACACACATCTGAAGCAGCAACAAGAAGAAAAGATTCATCATTATAGGATACTTCAAGAGGCTTCCTGTTTTACCTTTAAACTTTTTAAACTTATTTTAGTTATTTGAAGGCAGAAACAGACTTACTGACTGACTGACAGAGTTCAAATCCATTGGCTCACTCTTCAAATATTTGCAACAGCCATGATGGAGCCAAAGTTTGAAAGCAGGAGCCAGGAACTCAGTCCAGGTGCCCCATGTGGGTAGCATGCACCCAAGTACTTGAACCATCATCTGCTGCCTCCCAAGATGTACATTAGCAGGAAGCTGAAATCAGATGATGGAGGCGGGACTTGCACGCAGACTCTGGAATATGGCATATGGGTATCCCAAGCAGCAGCTTAACTGCTAGGCCAAATGACTGCCCCTCCTCTTTTTTCTCTCTCTCTTTTTCAGATTTATTTTTTTTAAATTTATTTGGAAAACAGAAACGGGGATGGAGAGGGGAGAATGGAGGGAGGGAGGGAGACAGAGCAAGAGAGGGAGAGTGGGAATATCTTTTGTATTTGCTAGTTTACTCTGCAAGCCACTGCAACAGCCAAGTCCTGGCCAGGCTAAAGCCAGGAACCAGGAGCTCCACCCTAGTCTCCCGTATGGGTCGCAGGGGTCCAGATACCTGCACAGTCTTCCCCTGGCCTCCCAGGCCCATTAGATCAGAAGCAGTGCAGTCAGAGCTCAAACCCACACTCTGACATGTGAGGCCAGTATCACAAGCTTAACCCACTGCGCCACAACACAGGTTAATGAGGTTGGCGTATACTACCAGAGTGTTTTGTAGAACGACCTCAAGATGATTGCTTTAGTAGAAAACTACCTTCCTTAGGCCATAGCTTTATCTTATTCTGTCATATATGCATTGTAATTGACAGGATGTCTGTTAGTTCTTTCCAAAGAACAGTTGCCCAAGTTTGCTGGCTCTTAGGAGAATCTCCTTAAATTTTTGTATACCTCCAAACCATAGGGCTACAAAATGAGAGGTTTTCTGCTTTATTCTGTTGTTTTTGCTGTTGTTTACAGAAGACAGAGTTCACAGAGTTTAGAAGGAATGTGTAGGAGGTTAATTCCTCTGAAAGGTACTCTAGATTTTTGCTTGTATCCCTACATGCATATCCGATCAGCAGCTTCACTAGCACATCTGTTGTGGATAATGATAATCAATCTAATTGAAGCTTTATTCCCTTTATATACCCCCTTGTCACCAAGAAGTGGCTTTGAATTTACCTTTTATTTCATTTAACTTTTAATTTAAGCCATTTAGAAGATACTTGTACTAAAATAGTGATTTATTACTAGGGCTGGCATTCTAGTGCACTATGTTAAGCTGCTATTTTTGAAGCTGTCTTCCCATATTGTCCTGCTGGTTCATGCCCTGGCTGCTCCATTTCTGGTGCATCTAGGGAAGCAGCCTATAAAGGCCCAAATACTTGAGCCTCTGCCACCCAAGTGGGAGACACGGATGGAGTTTCAGGTTCCCGCCTTCAACCTGGCCCATCCCCATTTACTGGGGACATTTGCAGAGTGAATCAGAGCACAGAGGCTCTCTCTCTTTCTCTTTTTCTCTCTCTCTCTTTCTCCCTGTCACTCTGCCTTTCAAATGAATAAATAAACCTTAAAAATTATTATCTTTGTTTATTCTCAACTGGTTAGTGCTGTATTAAATTGAAAGTTTAAGTGGGTATATAATCATATTTATTTAATAAGTATTTCTAAGATATTCTGAGGTATTGAACTGCCACTCGGATGTATTTGCAGCCTAACAAAAAATTTAACTCAAATGGGCTATTTCATATCAAATTGATAGCATTGTCAAGTATGTGAATATTTGAATTCATCAAAATCTTTTTATTAGGTGGAGCTGAGGAGGATAGGATACACAGGGCAGATCAAATAGACAGACTGGGAAGGACTTGTGTTGGGGTATGCCTTTTCTGTGTCTAAGAGAATGGGGGGAGAATATCCCAGGAAGAGTTGGTCCAGGACTATAGCTGGAATGCTGGTGGAATGTGCAAGAGTGTTTTCCACTAACAGAGAAACGCTGGGCACTACCTGGAAACTGTACAGTGCGCGCTGTTGAGGATACCGTGCACAGCTGTTAGTCCGTATCTCTCAGCTTCAGTCCCATCTCTCTTCTTTCTAAGAACTTTGCTTTGGAGGGCTGGGGAACACTGCTTGTAGGCACACTCAGTTGGGCTGCTGCTTGAGATGACTGAATTCCATATCAGAGTGCTGATTGGGGTCCTGGCTGCTCCACTTCCAATTCTGCACCTTGCTGTTGCACCAGAGAGGCAGCAGATGATGGCCCAAATACTTGGGTATCTGCCACCCACCCAAGAATCAGATGAACTTTTGTGATCCTGGATTTAGCCTGATCCAGACCATGCTGTTGCTAGCATTAGCGGAATGAACCAGCAGATGGATGATATTTCTCTCCTCTCTCAAGCTTAGCTTTTACTAGAGGGGCTAGTGCCTGAATTATGAAGAACTCTATGAAATATTACAAAACTTGGGAATGGAGAATGTGAATGTAAAGAAGCCTATATTATACTCAGATAAGAGAGGTCAGTATTCACCTAGCTTCAGTGTGTTTATGTTAGTTTGTAAGTTGTGGCTGTTCGAGCCAGCAAAACTCCAGAAAAACTTAAAATCTATCAACAAATATACCATATTATATTGTATGTGTATAGTACTTTTCATTTATCCCTTCATGGGTTGATGGGTACTTGAGTTATTTCCAGTTATTAAGCTTAAGGTATCTACATGTGCTTTTCTTCCTCTGATTTCTATGGGTGTTAAAATATATGCTTGTTTGGGTACCGGCACCTTTTTCATTATATGGGTTGTAAAATGTCTTCCTCTATGAATGACTTTTCACTGTCCTTTTCTGGTATCTTTTTAAAAAATATTTATATATTTGAGAGGAATAGTTACAAACAGAGAGAGAGAGAGACAAAGACAAAGGTCTCCCATTCTCTGGTGGCCACAATGGATGGAGCTGAGCCAATCCAAAACCAGAAGTCAGGAACTTCTTCTGGGTCTCTGACATGGGTGCAAGGGCCCAAGCACTTGGGCCATTTTCTACTGCTTTCCCAGGCCATCAGTGGAGAGTCGAATTGGAAGAGGAGCACTGGGACATGAACTGGTGGCCATATGGGATGCAGAAGCTCAGGTGGAGATTTAGCCCACTGTGCCACAGCCCCAGGCCCTTCTGGTGTCTTTTACAGAAATTCTTGATTGTAATTGATTCAGTTTAGCACTTTTATCATTTTTTATTTACTTTTTTTTTTTTTGACAAGCAGAGTTAAACAGTAAGGGAGAGAGACAGAGAGAAAGGTCTTCCTTCCATTGGTTCACCCCCCAAATGGCCGCTGCGGCCCGAGCTGCACTGATGTGCAGCCAGGAGCCAGGTGCTTCTCCTGGTCTCCCATGGGGTGCAGGTCCCAAGCACTTGGGCCATCCTCCACTGCCTTCCCGGGCCACAGCAGAGAGTTGGACTGGAAGAGGAGCAACCGGGACAGAACCAGCGCCCCAACTGGGACTAGAACCCTCAGTGCCGGTGCCGCAGGCGGAGGATTAGTCTAGTGAGCTGCAGCGCAGGCTGATTTACGTTTTTATTTCTTGGCTAACAAATATTTTCTTACTCAGTTTATTTAAGATATTCTCTGTTATCTTCTACTGTACAGTTTGAGATTTCATATTTGACCTATTCGGCCATAAAAAGAAGTGGAACTCAGATATATGATACAACATGGTAAAACTTGAAAATATCATGTTAAGTGAAATAAGAAACAGGTTAAATATTATGATTCCACTTATATGAAGCACTTAATCCATGAAATTCATAGATATAGAAAGTAGATCAACAGCTTTCAAAGGCTGGGGAAAGGGTAAATGAAGAGTTACTGCTAATTACTATTGAATATCTCTTTAAAGTCACAAAAACTTGGACATTGTTAGGGCTGATTTCACAATATTGTATCTAATGGTAAAATGATAAATTTTACCAGACGTATTTTACCATAATTTCTAAAAATAATGGTTTAATATGTGAAAAGCCACTTAATTTTTTATTTCAAGTGAACTGTTCAAAAATCCATACACTTAACACACTGTATGGAAAATGTAGTTTCTGGGAAAGGTGTGGCACATAGTAGGTTTTCTTGTTCATCTTATAAGTTGCATTTACTGCTATACTAAAGAGCTAAACATGCAGAAATGTGTGGAGGAATCCCCTTGGCTGCCACCTATTCAGAATTTAATTCCAGCAAAGGAATTTAATCTGAATTAGCAGCCTAAGGACAATTTCAGCCCTTTCTACACCTGAATTGAGAGGGAACAGTAGTGCCTTTCCCATGCTCTTCCCACCTTAATGGGCGCACAGACCCAGTTTATTCAGGATTGTGCTCCTCTGTTCATTGGGGCCAATCATCTGGTCCAGAGAGTCATGCTCGTCTGTGGTAAGGGGTGGTAAAGCCTCATCCAGAAAGAAGGAAACCAAATGGGTAAGAATGTAGTCAACTTGTGCATAGTAAGATCTGAAAGTTAAGTTGGATTGCTGATTTGGGCAAAGCCCAGACCTAGAATTGAAGATGCCACAACACAGTCCGAATGTAATTCATAACATAGTAGATGTATACAATTTTTTTCAGTCCTAATAGTGTATGTTTCTGATGCGAACCATCAATCAGTCTTTTGCGATGTCAGAATGGTGCTTTGAAAAAGAAATAAATGGCAAGCAAGTAAAATCAAATTAAGATTCAGTATATTGTCCTTGAAATATTGTTTGATTTTGAAGCTTCTCCTTGCACTCACTGTCCATTTAGGCCAATCTGGGGGCTAGGCTCAATCTTCTACACAGAAAAATGACAATTGATATTATTTTCAAAGTAAACATTTACTTAGAATCTTCTAGGTGCTAAAAACTTTGCTAAGGGTTAGGAAAATAAAGATATATAAGCTGAAATGCCTATTATTTTAGTAGAAGAGACAAATCCCTGGGGTTACTGTGCTAGAAATATTAGGTGCTCAGGAGAGCAAGGGAGAAACTGGTGAAGGGACATGTTACAGCAACAGAGAATCCAGGAGCAAGGATTTTCAAGCAGTTGTATGGATTAACCATAGTTTCTTAGCATAAAAGGACCTTAGAAGTATTAAAAAATGCATAGCATATGGGAAATAGTATCAAACTAGGGTTTTTATAATGCCTATTGGGAAAGGTCAGTAAAGAATTAGGTTTGATAACTGATCTTAAAATAGTACCAATACTAAAATAATAAGTAAAATATTTATGGGAAATGTTCATCTTGGAGAAGCAGTGTTTCACTTGTATAGAGATGCTTTGCACTTAATTATCAAAATAGTGGATGATAAATTTATAGGGTTTAAGAATCATGCTAATGATAGTACTGAAAGTCATACGAAAAGGGACATTCATTTCTCACCAAGTAATACATATATATGTAGATATATAGGTTACATTTATGTAGGACTACTTAGGATGTATATTTGCCTATGAAAGTCAGACATATTGAAGAATGCACCTGTGCTAATAATACTTCAGAAAAGACAAACACTATTTTACTACCATTCTGAAACTCCTTAGCTTCAAAGACTGCATTTTGACATCCAAATTTTATCACCATTTTTAATTTTTTATATAACATTTGCTTTTAATTTTTATTAATATAAAGAGAATGAATTTCATGTATTTCATATGTAAAATTCAAAGAAGAGAACCATACCTCCCTCCCACCTTCTCTTTGTCTTTCAATATCCTTCCTTCTTTCCATTCTTTTATTTATTTAATTTTTTCAAAAATGTATTTTTAATCCAATATATAATTCAGGTATAATTCACCACTAACCATATTATTGAACTAGTAAAAAGTAAGACAACCATAGTTCCACAGGATTATATAAGGGATATAAACAACAATCATATCACAAGATGTCTGTTTCATTGCTAAATGTTGTTTTGTATCCTATAGTAACTGCCACATATCAGAGTAAATGTAAATACCACGTTTTCTCTAACAAGTCATCAAGTTGATTCCATATCTTAGCTATAGTGAATTGAGCTGTAATAAATACAGGGGTATAGATAACTCTTTCATATGCTGATTTCATTTATGTTCAGTAAATTTCCAGACATGAGGTGGGGAATCATATGCTAGATCTATTTTCAGGTTTCTGAGGAATCTTCATACTGTCTTCCAAAATGGCTCTAGTAGTTTACATTCATACCAACAGTGTATTAGTGTATCTTTTCTCCTACATCCTTGCCAACATTTATTATTTTTTGATTTTTGAGGGAGATGAAACCTCATTGTGGTTTTTATTTTCATTTCCCTCATGCCTAATGGTCCAGAGCATTTTTTCTTAAGTCTATTGGCCATTTGTATTTCATCCTTTGAAAAATGCCTGTTTATGTCCTTTGCCCACTTTTTGAGTTTCTTGAGCTCTTAATAGATCTTGGATATTAATCCTTTATGAGTTGCATAGTTTGCAAATATTTTCTCACATTCTATATGCTGCCTCTTAACTTTATTGAGTATTTCCTTTGTAGTTCAGAAGCTTCTTAAGTTGGTTTAATGCCATTTGTCTGCTTTTACCTCTAATGTCAGTGTTTCTGGGGTTTCTTCCAAGAAGTCTTTGCCTATGCCAATGTCTTGCAGAGTTTCCCTGATGTTTTCTTCTAGTGATTTGATGCTATCAGGTCATAGATCTTTCACCCATTGTAAGTTGATTGTTGTATGAGATGTAAAGTAGGGATCTTTTTTGATACTTCTGCATTCATAGATCCAATTTGACCAACACCATTTGTTGAAGAAGCTATTTCTCCAGGAGGAAAACATTTTAAAATTTTTATTAATATAAAGAGATCAGATTTCATAGGTACAATTCTAAGAAGATAACGATACTTTTCTCTTTCCCTCCCTCAACCCACTACCTACCTACCCCCCTTCCTTCCTTCCTTCTTTCCTTTAATTTTCATGAAACATAATTTCAGTCTACTGTATAATCACAGGCTTAATATACCACTAACCGTAATATTCAACATGTAAGAGTAGGAAGACTACAGTTCCACAAAAATATAAACAAGGGCTAAAAACAAATCACAAGATGTCCATGTCATTCTGGCATTTTTACTTATGCTATAATCAAAGGCATTGTGCTACACTAAATAAAGATTTAAATAAGTAAAAAATAAAAATGCTGTAGTTCAGTCAGAATAAAAGGAAGGCAAGTGCTATAAATAATAAATGAATAAAAATGTCAATTTCATTCATACAGTGATTTTTAAAATCACAGATTATTGAAATTTTTATGGTAGATTTATCAAAGTATAATCAATATGTAGTGAAATTCATCATTTAGGTTTTAAGTAGAGTTTTGACACCTTGGACTGTTGTGTAACCACTCCTCCATAATTAAGTTAGGAAGTATTGTTTTACCTGAAAAATGTTTATTAGTTCTGCTCTACAAGGGGTTCCCTCAACCATCTTCATGCCTGACAGTCACTAATCTACTTTTTTGAATTTATTTTTTGATTATCGCATGTGAATGCTCTATTGTTCCAGCACCATTTATTGTGAAAAGGACAGTCCTTTACATGATTATTTTGACATCTGTCTTGAAAATCAACTATGTATGGGTCAATTTCTGGAGGCTCTATTGTGTTCCATGGACCTGTATGGCTATCTTTATGATGTTGTCAAGCTATGATTACAACACTCTTATTATAAGCCTTGAAATTAGGTGCTGTATTGTGAAACTTCCAATTTTTTCTTTTCCAAGATGTCTTTTAGGAGGCTCTTTGTTTTATATATAAAGTAAAGAATCAGATTGTCAATTTTTACCAAAACAAAATTCCTGTTGGGTTCTCACTGGGATTAGTTTGATTTTATATATATATATATATATATATATATATATATATATATATATATATATATATAATTATAAGGGTCCTTCAGTTCAGTGTTCTTTAGTATTTCTTATGAACATCATACAGCTCTCTGCTTGTGAATCTTGCATATATTTTGTTCTTAAAGACTGAGTTGAGGTTCTCTTTCTGATTTTTTAGGCATTTTAATTTAAAGGGAAAAAAGAATTTTAATGAGAAATAAAAAGTTCTCTGTGTATGCATGCATTGTCCCATAAAGGAAGCGCATCCAAAGAGAGCGAGCAGAATGGCAAAATGCCGTTTCTATGGCAACGGTTCCATTATGCTCTTGTTTCCGTAGTAATTTCTGTAGCTCATTGGATCACAGTTGTTTGCACATCCAAAGGACTCATATTGAGCAAATAGCACATCAATTTCTATTATGTCAGTTTAGCACAAATTCTACAAAGGTTTCTCCAAGTAAAAAATATTTTAAACTGATAATCTTAAAAGTATGTTTCATATTTTCAGAATAATGAAGGTATGATTTATTTAATTTCTCTCTTAAATTTCTCATCTCTTCTTATGATGCCTGCACATCACTTATACTTGAGAGTGATGTTTACTACATAGATCCAACTAAGCACCAGGTACTGTATTACTGTTTCAGTATATTTGTTCTAGTCCTTACGATGTAACTGAGTTAGAGTTATTGTCTTATTTATAAATAAGAGACCTCAAGAAGATAAGAAAATTTTAATCATTCAATGATTATTTATTAAACTGCGCATTGTTCTAAACATCCAATATATCATTAAGACAGAGGAAAACACTGACAGGGCAGAACTTGAACACATATCTCTGTGACTCTGAACACTGTTTTTCACTCCAGTAACTACCTTCTGTTGAATCTGACTCTGCCAGCCTGTCAATTCCTTATACATGAATTACTGGAAATGAAATGGTGTTTTTGGTGCAGTGTAGTAGCGCTTTCTATTTCTTGCCAGAGAATTTGCTTTTGTATATATGTGGCATTTGTGGAAAAGCTGCTGATAGGAACAATTATTTTTTACTGAAAAGTTAAAGTTCTCTTTTAATGCCATGTTCTATTTGCACAGTATTTTCGAAGTGACGATCATCATTGATGCTTAATTTCAAGGTTACAGATTTGACTTAGAAATATTGATCCTTGTTCCACCTGTGGCTGGTCCCTCCTCTTGCCCAAACCATATCCTCTGCCCCTGCGTTTAGGCAGCAACTCGTCTCCCAGGATCCCTACTCTGGCACCGCCTCTGTCTCCTGTTTCTCTAGCCCCTTGTCTTTTATGTGTGTGTGTGGCTTCTTTTTGGCACTCCAAGTTGCTCAAGTATCTGTCATCTAAAAACAAATAAGCACTTCTCTTGACCCTTTTTTTCTCTCATGCTACTGCCCCAGCTTTCTTCCTCTAAAACACAGTAGTTGGAAAGTGTTCTCTTCATGGACTGTCATTACTGCCTCTACTGTCCATCTCCCAATATCTTCATCTTGTTTTCTGTCTACTCTTATTGCCTTTTCCAAAGGCATTGCCAATCCATTGCTAAAAATACCTCATTGACCACATTTCTAAAATGATTGAACATATTTTTGCATTTCTTACCCATTTTTTTTCATTACTTAGCCTATTCTCTTGCTGTAGTTCTGTTAATTCTTTTAAATTGCCCCAGAATTACTGGGAAAAACAGAATATTTCATCACTCTTTGGCCATCTTTAGGCAGAATTAGGGAGTTAATACATGACCACTGCTTAAGGGCAACAGGGTATGGGCCGAAGAGAACATTGAGCACACAAACTGTGAAGGACATTGTGTAAATTATGCAACTGTCATTTCACCAAAGCTTTATTTCCCAGCAACATGAAGCTTTCCTCTTTGCAGGAATCATTTCCCAATCATCAAAATCCATTTATGAAGTAAGCAAGCAATCTGCTTTTGCCAGTGTTTGCTGCTGCAGTGTTTTGTATAGCACTCTCTGGAGGCTGACCCCTTGTCTGATGGTGCTGTACTGGGACGGAGGATGCTGTGAGCTTCCAACAAGTTTATCTTGTGAAAAACATTAGGTCTGCTCTTCTACAGGCCTCTGTTCCTTTCTCTGTAATTGATGAATCTCTCACCTTCATAAATGTCTCTGTTCTTTCTCTCTCTGGACTATAAATCTTTTTTATCTCTGCTCTGTGGCAAAATAGCATCATCACCAAGACTGCCCTGAAATTTGGAAGCCTCATAAGTTTGGGGCATTGTTCCCTCCAATTTTATAGACAGTGAACATGTGTTGTTTTGTATCTCAGCTTTTAGTAACCTTTGATTTCTCTGGTTATGCAAGTATATAAGAATTCTTTGCTGTTGGATATGCATACTGCTTGCTCTGTACCTTCTGGCCACCCAATTCATTTTTATTTGAATGCCACTTGTTTTTATAGATGATTTCAATTATACTAAAAGTTATAAATAATTTATTTTTAATTTATTACTATTATAGCTATTTAATACATTTTCATAGCAACAATAAACAAATCTGAAGCATTTTTGTAATAAGATGAGTACACTATAGAAGCTCTGTGGGAGAGTACTAATTTCTGCAGGAATTAATTGCCATCCCAATTAAATTAAATAAGCAATATGACCAAGGTTGTTAAAATACACGTTTACGAAAAGAAAGACACAATAAAGAGTGAAATGTCAGTTTTTGCATACTACTTTTGCCCAGCTATCTAAAATACCAGAGAGAATATAATAATATCTCCCTGGAGGAAAACTTACATATTGTAAATGGACTATCAGCTTCTTAGTATCTTTAGTGAAAACTCTTGCAATACATAAAAAGCTTACTTGTTTCCCTCAGAGGTGTACTTAGGAAATCAAGGTAGGTTGCTGTCCCACTTAAGTTTAATGGACTGAAGTTCCTCAGAGGGGTACAGCATACCGTGTTTCATACTAAGAAAATATTTATTCCATTAATTCATAAACATATAACCCAAATAATAGGAAAATGACTTAAAATTATAGGATAGGAAATCATAGTTAAGTCCAATATTCTACTGTGTCTCTGACAGTGAATTAAAAATACAGAAATTCTTAGACAATGAATAATGAACCCACGGGGTCTTTCTGATAATGAGCTCCAAGAATATTGCATCAGCCACAATTGGGCAGAAATACACACACAACAAAAAGCCCACAGTATCTCTTACTCCTACTCCAGTTTATTCAACAGATGCTTACTGAGCAGCTTCTGCATCCTAGATAGCAAGCCAAGCAACTGCAAACCTTCCAGCTTATCAATGTTTAATAAATAGTTATTGGGTTTCTGTCCCTTAAGTGAAACTCTAAATGTCACTTAAAATGCAAAGAAAGTGTTTTTTAACAGTAGCATCTTCAGGCTAATGAAGGATTCCTGGTAGAAAGTTAATAAAAATAAGGTTTTTTTTTTTAGCTCTTTTTTCCTAAAGAATTATGGTAATCAGGACAGCTTAGGTTTGCCTGGACTTCTGCTGAAATTTGATTATTGTTGTCTCTCACAGCAATCAGTGGGTGTCATTCCATGTAATATTTTGAAATTAATATTATAATCCAAATATACTGAGTTCTTTCATGAAAGAAAGTACTGATCCAGGCTACAATGTACATGAGTCTTGAAAATATTATGTTTAGGTGAAATAAGCTAAACATAAAAGATCACAGACTGTATGAATCTATTGAAATAAAATTTTCAGAATACAAAAGTCTGCAGAGACTTGCCAGAGCAGGGAAGAGGGGAAGAAGAGCACGTGCTTACTGTGGACAGGGTTTCTATCCATAGAGATGAAGGTATTCCCAAACTAGGTAGAGGCAGCAGATGCAAAATATTGTGACTGCGTTGACTGTGACAGAATTGTTCACATTTAAAAAGTTTTTATTATTTAAATTTAACCTCAGTTTTTAAAAATACCAAAAATTTTAAATATTTTTACTTGCTATGGATCTATCTTTATTTTGTTCTGTTGATGGGTTCTTTTTTATTCTTTTAAGATTTAAAAAAATAAAATATGCATATTTATGGGTATATGGTGATATGGCGATGTTTCATTATATTCAGGGTAAATATATTTACTTTTACAGCATTTAACATCTCTTTGCTACGTTAAAAAAAAATTGGCTATTTGCATATTTTACTACTATATTTGTTTATTTTCCACAAATGAAACAGTAGTGTTTATATTATCTGGCAGATATTTTTATCTAACAAATGTCAGTTAAAAAAAACAAACAAACTAGGAACTGAATAATCATTTCATTGTTTGTTTTCTTCCTGGAATCATCATACTACTATTTTGGATTTCCACCTGAAATTTTTCCTGTCTGCCTCCCTATAGTGTTATCTCACCATGTAATTGTCATATAATTGTCTGCCTCGAATTTTACATCTTCCAAGGAACCTCTGTATTCATTTCTCCTTAAGTTATTACTATGATATTGGAAGCTTGAACTTAGAATAACTCCAACCATAAAATTTGAAAATCAGTTTGCATACTGGCCTTGCTTTCACACATCATTAGCGAAGGAATCATCTAGAAAGGTCACTAACAGCCATGTCTCAGCATCCTACTGATCGTTTGAGTAGAATTTTATGTATTATCTTTAATAATTACCCTTTTTCAGCTAATTCTCAGTTCATGTTGGGGTATCTAATAGTCAATGCAATTACAATTATTTTTTCTTCCATTATGGTAGTGAGAGGTTACCTAATACCCTACTGGTGAAACCAGAGTACCAAACTTTGTTTCTATGGGATATTATTGCTGACACCACCCTCGCATAATTATTATAATAGTTACTTGCAATCGTTTCCAGAATAAGAGTGCTATTATTTTTTACATTTCTGGACCACCCTGTGGGGCTTTTTCCTAGATTGTTTCACTGAATTAGTATGTCTAAAGCCTTAGGAAATAACAAGGGCAAACTCAACTTCTGTTCATTTTACTGGACAAGCATCCTAAAATATACTTTAGGAGAGGAGACCTAATGGTGAATTCAATGAGTGTATGGCATGTCTGTCACTGTAAGCTAGCTTCCCCAGTATAGGCAGCCAAAGTCACAATCCCACTCTTAAGAGCTGGAAGGACCTTGGTGTGAACCTCTGCCTTGTGTTTCTCGTCAGGGGTAGGCAGTGCTAGAGATGGAAGGGATACTTAATTGTCTCTAGGACTCTTCCGTAAACCATAGGGCACTGAGCTCCCCTGGACGTGGAGTGCTAAATGCTACTAGTTGTCAGACAATGCAAAGTGCCCCACACATTTTTGGGAGCCTCAGAATGAACATATTTGTGACCTCCTTGATTGAATTGGTGAGCAAACTGAGGCCCAGACTGATGGGATGACTTGCCTGACCATTCAACTATCTTCATCGTTAAAAACTTGCTTTCCTGTACCTTCCTCTGTGTAAGTACTTCGAAATTATCATGGAAAAATGGAGTTCAAAGGTAAGTCTATTTGGGTGTATAAAACATTCCAATTTATGTAGAGATTTTTCATGATATGAATTTTCATGAACTTTTTGTAGACCCTTCATATGTAGGAATTTCAATTTTTTTGCACCAAAATAAACTGCCTGGCAGTTAAGAGACCCCATGGGACACCATCAACATCAGAGTTGCTGAGTTCAAGTTCTGGCTCCATTTCTACTGCCAGTTTGATGCTAACGTATGCATTGGGAAGCAGCAGGTAGTAGCTTAAATTTTGGATCTTTGTCAACCATGTAAGAGGCCCAGATTGAGTTCCTGTCTCCCAGCTTCCACCTGACCCAGCCTTAGTTATTGTAACCACCCGAGGAGTGAACAAGTAGATGGGAGATCTCTTTCTCTCTTCCAATCTCTCACCTACTCCTCCCCCACTTCTCAAATAAAGTGATCTTTTAGTTCCATTTTCCATGAAATTTTTAAATTACCTCTTTTTATCTCTGCTTCCACGAAAGAACAATTCCCAGAGAGAATTATTGGTACTTGCTTTTCTCACTTCCTCCAGTATTGCTGACTCCTGAAACTTCTTCCCACCGAGCTTTCTTTTCCCACCATCCCCACAAAGGCACTCTTGTCAAAGCAGCAACCTCTGTCTTGCCAATTTCAGCCACCCTTTCTCAACCTGCATCCCAACTTCCTAGACCGATTTGGGTGACAGAACCATTCTTCATGAAGCATATTGTTCATTTGGCCTTTAACCATGAATTGTTTCCCACGTTGGTTACTGTTTCTTAGGTTAATATGCTGATTTTTTCTTCTTCCTTAATCTGTAGATTTCTGGAATTCTCAAGGGCCCAGTTCTCAAGCCCTTCTGTGTTTAACAAAGTAACCAGAGAAAACTTTAAAAAGTAAATCACTTGTCTTTCCCTTGCCTAAAACCCTTTCAAGAGCTTCCTAGGATTCTTGCAAAGAAATGCAAACTTTTGA
Source organism: Sylvilagus floridanus (assembly GCA_949820135.1). Classification (NCBI taxonomy): domain Eukaryota; kingdom Metazoa; phylum Chordata; class Mammalia; order Lagomorpha; family Leporidae; genus Sylvilagus; species Sylvilagus floridanus. The sequence goes on from OX463224.1 coordinate 34,896,576, forward strand.
TTTGTAACCAGGAGGCCTTACATAATCATATGCCTTTTAGAATATTCTTCACTCTACCCTCACCACGAGCCTTCTTTTACTTCCTTAAACATTGCTAGTTTGGTTTAAGTTATTCCAAGGTATTTAAAAAAATAAAAAATCTAGGACTCCTCCTTTTCCATGGCTCTATCCCCTTATAGCTCTCTTATTAATAAAATATATCTTTACCTGACTTTATAGATCTAGTTATTTGTTATTGTTCAAGAGTTTTATAATACAATAATTAAACATATAATTTGGATCCCAAATTCCTACAGCCACTTACTTGCTTTGTAACTTGGATAAGTTATTTATTCTTTTAGTTCCTTAGTGTCATAATGTTTAAAATGTGAATATTGTTTGATAGTTACAGATAAGAGTTGAAATATATACATGCTTAGAATGTCTCACCTGATAACTGCTATGTAAATCATAGTTACTATCGTTATTTCCATTATTTAAACTGCTTATTGAAAAATCACTTTCAAGAGACTCACAATTTTATCATTCTTATGCACCAACTTTTTTGTAAGCCTGAAGTGCCTGGTTCATTTAATAGCTCCCCATATCTGGTTAACAATTAAGCAAATAAGTGACTTGCCAGTATTTGAACTTAAATTTCAATTGCAGTTCAATTCAAAATAGCTAAGATTTTTTTTTGACAGGCAGAGTTAGACAGTCAGAGAGAGAGACAGAGAGAAAGGTCTTCCTTCCGTTGCTTCACCCCCTAAATGGCCTCTAAGGCCGGCGCGCTGCGCCAATTCAAAGCCAGGAGCCAGGAGCCAGGTGCTTCCTCCTGGTCTCCCATGTGGGTGCAGGGCCCAAGCACTTGGGCCATCCTCCACTGCCTTCCTGGGCCATAGCAGAGAGCTGGACTAGAAGAGGAGCAACCGGGACAGAACCGGCACCCCAACCGGGACTAGAACCCAGAGTGACGGCACCGCAGGTGGAGGATTAGCCTAGTGAGCGATGGCGCTGGCCACAATAGCAAAGATTTTAATCAACCCAGATGCCCATCAATTGATCATTGGGTAATCAGTTAGTTTGGTTTATGTTAAGTTAGTTTGGTTTGTGTTAAGATGTGATCACTTAAATGGGCACCCTTGGGAGAACAAGAAAGTTTAGAACATTTGAGGTGAACTTAGGAGACAGAACAGTGATGAATTAAAATAATTAGCTTTGTTTGTGGAATACATTGCAGAAAAGTGAATAAATGACAAAATTAGAGTTCTGATTCCAATACTTAGCTTTATGTACTTGTTTCTGTAGTCATAAATTTGGAGTAGGTTTCCCTTATTTTCTATTTGGAATTGAATTTTCATTTCTAACCAGCTGGTGGGATTTATCTGCATCTATAAGTTATCCTCAATATCAAAGCAAAATATCCTTAGACTAGAACTTTACAATTCCTGTGCCTTTTGGAGAATCAGAGAAAGTTACTAAAATGCAAGCACAAATAAAGCAGGAAATATTCCTACAAGAGTAATCTTTCTAGGTATTCATTGATGAGATGCACATATGGAGCCCAGGAACTCTGGAGTCCTCACAAAAAGGTGCACAGGATGGTTTGTTTGTAGTTTGATGGGCTAAACTAAGTCAGTGCTTCCTTATCACTATCAAAGATACAGCAGATTCCTCTTAGATCTATATCATCATTTGACAAACTCTTAATGAATATAGTGCATTTAGTCTGACCAATCATTTTCATTCATTCACCATGGCATCACAACAGAAGGATGCTGAGTCACTAAAATACTCTCAGAATGTTCTGTAGGATTTTTGTAAAAAAGATTTAATTATTTATTTGAAAGGCAGAGTTACAAAGATAGAGAAGAAGAGACAGAGAGAGAGAGAGAGAGATCTTCTGTTCTCATGTTCACCCCAAAATGGCTGTAACAATGGGGGCTGGGCCAGGCAGAAGCCAGGAGCCAGGAGTTTCTTCTGGGTTTCCCATAAGGGTGCAGGGGCCAAGGACTTGGGCTGTTTTTCCCAGGCACCTTATAAGGGAGCTGGGTTGGAAGTAGAGCAGCTGGAACTCGAACCAGCCCCCATATGGGATGCTGGCACTCTAGGCTGTGGCTTAACCCTCCACAGCACAGTGCCAGCCCCTGTAGAATGTTAATGCATCCATTCTGTTGGCTGAAAAGTTTTTTAGACTCAATGGAAACTTGAAAATTTTACAAGTGTTTTTTTAGCACTTCATCACAACTTAAGATATATTTAGATTTTTCAAAAAGAGAACAAATTTTAAAATATATCATCCCCAATTTTAGTTTGGAATTTTCAGTTATGTTTTCTACATTAATTTATCTTGGACCACTGAGCATTCTTAGATAACAGGAGTATGTTTTTGTATTTTTTAATAAAATCTAAATTGATGGATTTGATCTTGAATGCTTGCTGGAAAAGTACAGGAACTGTTTTGGTTTATTGTATAATGAAGACATTTTCAGACTGAACACTTAGGAGTCACTATAGAGTGAGTGTTTGACAGGGGAGATTTTGCCATAAAGACATAAACTCCTGTAGCGTTGGAATAGCAATGAGATCGTCTTCTGTCAATTGCTCTTCTGGAGTCCAAGTGATGGCAGTTGGCTGTGTTTTGGCTGAAACTATCTTTGTTTCTGCTTTACTATAACTGCCCATCTGTTTAACTTTATGCAATTATATCTGATAGAATGAAGCCTATAGAACTGGCACCAACTTTTTTATATAAAATTTTTTATAATATCTTTAAAGCTTTAATGAGATAAGCTAGAATACAGTTATTCAACAGTGAATTGAGGGGCTGATGGTATGTCATTGTGGATTAAGCCACCACCTGTGGTGCCAGGATCCCATGTGGGCACCAGTTCAGGTCCCAGCTGATCCACTTCCAACCGAGCTCCTTGTTTATGCACCTGGGAAAGCAATGGATGATGACCCAAGTACTTGGGCCCCTGTACTCATGTGGGAGACCTTGAGTAAGCTCTTGCTCCTGGCTTTGGATTGGCCCAGCTGCAGCCTTTGTGACCATTTGGAGAGTGAACCAGCAGATGGAAGATCTCTCCCTCTCTGTCTCTCCTCCTTTCTCTCTAACTCTGCCTTTCAAATAAATAAGTAAATCTTTAGAAAAAACAGTGAATTGAATAACAGGTTCAACTAGTAACAAAAAATGCTTGTGGGCTCACTAGGCTAATCCTCCACCTGCGGCGTCAGCACCCTGGGTTCTAGTCCCGGTCGGGGCGCCAGGTACAAGTCCCAGTTGCTCCTCTTCCAGTCCAGCTCTCTGCAGTGGCCTGGGAAGGCAGTGGAGGATGGCCCAAGTGCTTGGGACCTGCACCCACATGGGAGACCAGGAGGAAGCACCTAACTCCTGGCTTCGGATCAGTGCAGCGTGCTGGCCATAGCGGCCATTTGGGTGGTGAACCATCGGAAAGGAAGACCTTTCTCTCTGTTTCTCGCTCACACTGTTTAATTCTGCCTGTCAAACAAACAAACAAACAAAAAAATGCTTGTGTATATTCCCAGTGTCCCATTGATATCACCAATTTCTCTGTCTACTCCTCTTCCATTCTGGGAGATTGAACCTTGTCATAGGTTTTATTGTCCTTCCTGTACAAGATACAGGACTCAGTTCACCATTCTGCTCTTCTTCACATTATTTTGCATGTTGGATGCTGGTAGGTGATCTCAGACCTCTGGTTCTATAACAATGCAACAATCAGTTCTTATCTTCCACTTCCCTCCCACTCCCTGATTCATTATGGCTGCAACCACAGAATCTAAGCTCTTCCATGCTTCTTCTCTTCCAGACACTCAGCAGAGTGACCTCTTATAGGCACAATCTGCCTTTTATAAGTCCATCTCTTTGTGGAAAACTTGCCTGCCTTTTACCTCTTCCCTTTGTGCTGCCTTACTTATGTTGCGTTCATTGCATCTTGATTTTCTATAGCTTCATGATAAAGTAAATGTGAGGAGGTTCACTTAACATAATTTATGCTTGCTTCATCTAAAGTTTCTGCTTCTTTGTTCAAATATTCCCTTAAAACTCAAAACCTGGGATTTAATTTGGAAAATTTTAAATTCAGTGTTTGACTATTCTTACCATTAGTGTGAAAAGGCAGTATACTTTTGTTTTGGCAATGCTTTTCTAAGATAAATAATGTTCATAGATGATTTAAGTATCTATTTTTAATATACAGTGTACCAATTTTCTCGTGCGTTTCTATTCATTTTGATTTTTTTTTACTTCAGTATTTCCAAGGAGACTTGAAAATAGAAGTAATTTCATCAACCTCCAGCTAAAGTATAGACATCTTGAGAAAGTTTATGGGCTTATTTTATTAAATTATCTTAGTGTTTCTTATAAAACATCATTTCTTATAGTTTTTAAAATGATTAATGTTCTATTCCAGTGAGTTTTAAAATAAGGTTATTTTAAGGTATTCTACTTTGAACATTTGGACACATTTAGGCCTGTTTAACTTTCATCTTGTTTAGAGGTACATCATATGCCCATGAGAATAAAATTGAAAACCCACTTACAACAGGTGTAAAGTGAACAACCTTTCTAAGTTGCCCAGGACTGAGGGACTTACTGGTATGTGGGAGTATCAGTTTTAAAACCAGGACAGTCACAGACAGAACAGGCTGAGTTGGTCACTACAAACACTAGTTATATTTCCATTAGAGTTGAACCATTGACAATTTTACCAAATTGAAAGCACTTTAAGGATTTATTTTATAGGATACTTATATTTAAATCTATTCCTGTACAGATATTATTAACCCTGAACATGTTTATTCTCGTTATTTAAAGGTAATCTTATCAATATGTGACTTAATTTTATATTATGTATTTTTTAAAGATTTATTTATTTATTTGAAAGGCAGAGTTACAAAGAGGCAGAGGCAGAGGCAGAGGCAGAGAGAGAGAGAGAGAGAGAGAGAGAGAGGGGTGTCTTCTATCCGAGATAGCTGCAACAGCTGGAGCTGCACCAATCCGAAGGCAGGAGTCAGAGGCTTCTTCCAGGTCCACACACGAGTGCAGAGGCCCAAGGACTTAGGCCACCTTCCACTGCTTTCCCACACCATAGCAGGGAGCTGGATCTGAAGTGGAGCAGCCAGGACTCGAACCAGCACCCATATGGGGTGCTGGCACTGCGGACAGAGGTTTTACCTGCTGTGTCATAGCACTGGCCCTTAAGTTAAATATATTTTTAGAACAAATTCAAGGTAAAAAATACTCACAGTTTCTCTCATTAATAATTGCAGGGCTTTTTTCCATTTATTATTTATGTAGTCTATATTTATTAATATAGAAAATCCTGCTTGCCTCACAGAAAATACTAATGACTGAAGTTATATTTATGAAGTACATTTTTCTCTCTCAAGATAATCCCAGAAGTTTTAATTTTTATTAGTAAATTGCGACCCCATCCTAGGTTTTCCAATGCCCAAACATTTGTGTGATTGCACTTTGGATGATATTCCATTCTCCTTAAAATACCTGATTATTTTATTCCCTGGAACTAAAGAATGTGACAAATGTTTCATCAGATTGACTCATCTACAATAATTAATTTCTTGTATTTGTATTGCTGGTTGTTTACCCATTCTATTAGACCATAATAATTTCCATTAGCTTTGTGAGGGAAGTATTTGTTTATAATTCCTGAATTATATTCTGACAGTGGACCAAGATGGTAAGTGGAATTTGAGCACAGTGTCACTAGGTCAAGGCAGAAGCAGGCCACAAGCATCACATTGGTGATTAGCCTGAGATCAGCCATATGTTAAATCTAGATTGACTAGATGCGTCTTCACTGGGAGTGCTAGATGACTCGTTGTAAGGTGGTGATAAATTCTCCTGTGATTGCGGCTGTAGCTCACAGCACCAGTACAGCAGCAGAGATCAGTTGTTACTGAGAGAATGCAACACTGAAGATACAGTCTGACACACAGCAAATGATCAGGAAGGGTGTTTGAATAGATCCTGCCATAGCGTAGTTTGTATCTCAGATGAGGAGCAAGAAATTGTTTCTCTCATCTCCTTATTCTGTTCCATAATTCAACACTGAATTAATATCATTTTTAATATTTTATCTTGCATTTTTCTAGTTCCTCTAACTGGACTTTTAAGGATTTTCAAGGTTAAGACTATGCACAATATTTTATTGTCTTTGAGCAGGGCATAGTACAATTACAAAACTCTTTGAACATGATTTTTAATGACATCAATGAATGAAATACACTAATTTTTTGGCTGATAGACTTGAATCTGCAGACCTAGCATGAATTTGAAAGGGAGAATATGTGAATTAATGTAATTTTAAATTACTTTTCCCATGAATTTCAAGGGATCTTTATGATAAAGCCTTGGTATAGAGTAAGTTTTCAGAATGGTGATTAATGTTGTAGGGTAAGGCTATGATGTATTTATAATTATTTACCTTGAATATACTCATGTTGGTAATCATTTTATTTGTGTACAGTATTGACATATCAGTGAATGTTGAATAAAAAGCTGCTCACTCTTTTCTGAAGTATACATGGACTTAACATTGAAGAAAATTATGTTGTGATTTGATCATGAAATTCTAAAAATAAGCCTTGATGATTATAAGTTGATAAAAAACTGTATTATTTAAAGTATTTCCTAAAAATGGCACAGAGCAGAGAAAACAGACAGCCATTATCAGAACACATTTACTGGGGCTGGCGCTGTGGCGCAGCGGGTTAATGCCCTGGCCTGAAGCACCTGCATCCCACATGGATGCCAGTTCAAGACCCGGCTGCTCCACTTCCAATCCAGCTCTCTGCTATGGCCTAGGATAGCAATAGAAGATGGCCCAAGTCCTTGGGCCCTTGCACCTGCATGGAAGACCTGGAAGAAGCTCCTGGCTATTGGCTTCAGATTAGCACAGCTCTGGCCATTGTGGCCAATTGGGGAGTGAACCGTCAGATGGGAGACCTCTCTCTCTCTCTGCCTCTCCTTTCTCTGTGTAATTCTGACTTTAAAATAAATAGATAAATCTTAAAAAAAAAAAAAAAAAACATTTACTGCATTGACGTGAGCAGGGCCCAGTCTCAACAGCCTATTAAATTGGAAGAAGGGTTCAGAAGTCAATACCCTTGGGAATTCTGTGCTTCAAACAAGTGAACCCAGCAATGGAAACACGATGTCTTCAAAGCAAGTATGACTCAGGCTGTCATGTGAAAATTGTAAAAGTATTTTATAGGTAACTTTCCAGTGATTAATAAGATATTGTTGGATGGTAGTTAATCCATAATCGCTGCCCAGTCCTCACCATTCACATAATATGTAAGTTCAAAGGGATCAAGTTAAGTTGATCCAGACATCTCTTTGTTGTCTCTCTCCTCTACCCATCTTAAATTTGTGATTCCTCTTTGGTTTTCCATGCTCTTGTTAACCACAGAGAATAGCTAGGGATGTTAGCTTAATAAATATCTTCACCACCAGTTTCCTGCTGTGAACCTTAAGTCACTCTAATCATTTTTCAAGTGTTTGTAGAATAAGAAATGAGCAAAGGACTTGAACAGGCATTTTTTTTCAAAAGAGGAAATTCAAATGGCCAACAGACACATGAAAAAATGCTCAGGATCACTAGCCATCATAAAAATGCAAACCCAAACCATAATGGAGTGTCACCTCACCCCATTTAGAATGGCTAAGATCCAAAAATAAAAAATAAATAAATAAATAAATAAATGCTGGTGAGGATGTTGGGACAAAGGTTCCCTAATCCACTGTTGGTGTTAATGTAAAGTAGTACAGCCATTGTGGAAGATAGTATGGAGATTCCTCAGAAAGCTGAAAATAGATCTACCATATGACCCACCAATACCATTCTTGGGAATTTACCCAAAGGAAATGAAATGAGCATATTACAGTGTTATCTGTAACCCCATTTTTATTTCAGTTCACAATAACTAAGATATTGAATCAACTCAGATGTCCATCAATTGATGACTAAATATATTGTGGTATTTATATAAAATATGGAATACTACTCAGCTGTAAAAGAGAATTAAATCCTGTCTTTTACAACAAAATGGATGCAGCTGGAGACCATTATACTTCGTGAAATAAGCCAGTCCCCAAAAGACAAATACTATATGTTTTCCATGATCTGTGGAACTAATATAGTATCAAAAATGTAATGTCTAGGAGTGAAATTGACATATGAGATTCAATGATTATTTACAGCCATTTCTCTACTGTTGTGCAACAGTGTTTTTTTTTTCCTTCTATTTGTTGAACTCTTTACCTAGTGTAGGGTTAATCTTACAAGTATAAAGTAAACAAAATAAATCATTGTAGAAATTAAAAAGGAATAAGAGAGGTAGGAGGAGGAAGTATAAGATCATGGACAGGAGAGATATATGAAATGCATGAAATTTGTTTACTTTAAATTAAAAGCATAAAAATAAGTTTATCTAGAAGCTTTAGCCTCAGTGAGGGGACAGAGGACAGGGCTTGTCAGCTAGAAGAAACCACAGAAACTGCAGAGGTCTGGGCATTAGAAGTCATAGCAGTGGGTACACCTGTGGAACAGTCTGGATGCCACATTGCATGACTGCCGCTGGCATGAATGTGATCTCCTGCTTTCCTGACACCATTGCATGAATTGCTTAGGATTGATTCATGAGTGTTTGATTCATTGAGCCTCTATCAGATGTTTGCTCACTCTGTGGCTGAGTAAGGGAAGAACAAATCTGCTTGGCTGCTGTGATGGTTAATTTTACGTGCCAGCTTGGCTAGGCCATAGTGCCTAGGTACTTGATTAAATACTATTCTGGGTATTTCTGTGAAAGTGTGTTTTGAATAAGAGGAACATTGAATTCAGTGGACTTTTGGTAGTGGAGGTTATTCTTTATTGTGGGTAGACTTTATCCCATCCATGTAAGGTCTGAATAGCACAAAGGCTGAGCTCCCCTGAGCAAAAGGGATGTCTCCCAAAAGGCTGCCTTTGAAGTTGAACTGTTACTCTTTCACGAGTCTCCAACCTATAGACCTACTATTACAGATTTTGGAAGTGTCAAACCTCTACAATTGTGTGCGCCTATTCCTTAAAATAAGCTTTTCTTTGTACATTAAAAAAAAGAATGTTGGCAAATGACCTCATTATAATTAGAATTCTGAAAGAAGCTCAATGTTTTCTTGGCTAAAAATGCAATATGTAGTACCTGCAGTGAAAATGAATAAATACATGAAGACATCAAAAATATTTTTTCCTCTTTGGGAAGTACATTTTCCCATAGAAGCAAGAGAAACCTTAGGACCCAATATTTCAAAATGAGGTTAAGATCACATAGCCATGTTTATCTCAAAGAACATTAGTCTTTTGGCTTAACTGTATAGAATGCCTTATGGTAGCCTTGAAGTATATGCTTCCCACAAAACTGGATTTTGCTTTTAGGTAAGATGAGTATTTAAATGAGCATTAGGGAGTCCCAAAGCTATATCTTAAATGCCTTATTATTTTAAATCAGTAAAATCTATTTCTTCATGTTGTTAACTTTATCATAATTTCTAATTGGAAGGATAAAAAATAAACAAGACTTGCTAATTTTTTTCCAGATAGTAAATCCTTAATGGTACCTGAATTGTGTATTAGCAACCTGATTTTAAAAGGAGGAAATGTTTGTTCTCAGCATAAGTGATAAGCATTTTAGAAATATTTTAAGTGCATTTATTGGCTTGCTTCTTGCTTTTAAAAGTAAACCCCAGGTGCTGGCATGCTGGCATAGCAGATAAATCTGCTGCCGGTAATGCCAGCATCCCATATGGACACTGGTTTGAGTCCTGGCTGCTCCACTTCCAATCCAGCTCCCTGCTAATGGCTTGGGAAAGTGGCAGAAGATGGCTCAAGTGCTTGGTCCCATGCACACGTGGAAGACCCAGTGGAAGCACCTGACTCTGAACCACTGGGGAGTAAACCAGAGGATGGCAGATCGTTCTGTCTGTCTCTCTCTCTCTGAATGTTTGTGTGTGTGTGTGTGTGTGTGTCTCCTTTTATCTATAAACTCCGCCTTTCAAATGAATAAATAAATCTTATAAAATTAAAATTCACTTTCTTTTGTACTGATATATTTCTAATTTCAAATCCACACTCTTTGTTCTTAATTTGTTACAAGTATGTCTCCTAACCCTGCTACATTATCATTGTCTTGAGATCTGTAACTGGAACTTACTTATTACCATATTTATAAAAACTTGGACTGTTTTTTATTTCATGAACACTCAGTAAATAATTGTATTCTGATTACTGTTATTCTGTTGTCATTTTTATTGGTAATGTTCACAAAATGAAGTTTTGTAATCATTTTTCTCCTTTTGTACCATTTTCTAGAATTAAAATGTGTCAGGTAAAGGTTACATAGGGACTAGCATTGTGACCCACTGGGTTGGATTAGCTGCTGCCTGTGGCATTGGCATCCCATATTGGTTCAGTTCCTTGATGCTCCCTGCTGGTATGCTTGGGAAAGCAGCAGAAGATGGTCCAAATATTTGGGCCCCTGACTCCCACTTGGGAGAACTGGAAGAGGCTCCTGGCTTCTAGCTTTGGCCTGGCCTAGCCTCAGGAACTGCAGCCATTTGGGGAGTGAACCAGTGGACAAAGGATCTCTTTCTCTTTGTGTCTCCCTACCACTGTAACTCTGCTTTTCAAATAAATAGATAATTCTTTAAACAGTTTTTTTTTTTTTTAAGAAGAGGTTACATAGTAGAAAGAATGTGGCATTTGAATTGGAAATATTTGTATTGAACAATCTGGAAGAATGATTAGTTGGATCAGGGTAACTTGGTGAGATTTATTTAGCACATATATCAGATTTTTTTTAATTTGTATTTTATTTATTTGAAAGACAGAGAGACAGAGGACTTCCATTCACTAGTTGACTCTCCAAATGTCTGCTGCAAACAGGACTAAGCCAGGATGAAGCCATGATTTGGGAACTCCCTCCAGTTCTCTTGTATGAATGGCAGGATCTGATTATTCTAGCCTGGGAATCTGGTACCTCCCAGAGTGTACATAAGTAGGAAGCTGGAGTTGTGAGCAGAGCCATGATTCAAACCTAGGAACTCTGACATGGAATGTGGGTGTTGCAAGTGACGTCTTAACTGCAGCACAAAATGCATGACCATAGAAATATTTTTAAAATAGTAAAATGTAATTTTAAAAATAACTGGGAAAGGTTAAAAGTTACATTATTTAAAGAATCTTGTTTGTTTCAATTTTATATAGAAAAGGTGACTCCAAACAGAAAATGCAATTAAATGAAAAAAGTAAGAAATACAAACTTTATTCCACAACATAAGTTTTATCAATTTCAAAGCATTTTTATAAGTAATAATATCAGCTATTTAGTCTATCCTTCAAGAAATGGAATGTCCCAGGAATATAACTATGACAGTGCAGTTCTTTTTACATTATTGACTAAAGAAAAATTGATGCTCTTTTTAATATTTGGAAAGAAAAAGAAGGCAGACAGAACTTTTAGGGCTCTATTGTGGGTGACTAATGATGTCTCATTTAAACACCCACAAAGTTGCCTTCCTTTGGTGAGAAGACTGGCAGCAATATTGTGGTGGAGAAGGACTCTGGTGAAGTTTCCCAGGTATTTTTTTCTGCTAGAGCTTTGGCTAACTTTCTCAAAATACCATCTTCTTAATCAAATGTTTCCATTCTTTGTGTTGCCAGAAGGTCAATGAGCAGAACGCCTTAAGCTTCCCAGAAACCTAGTGCCTAGACATTTTCTTTTGAGCAGTGCCTTTTTGCTTTGACCAGACCACTGCTTCTCTTGGAAGGTGTTGCTTTGATTGTGATTTGTCTCCACGACTACACTGGTAAAGCCATGCTTTGTCTTCTCTTCCATCTCCTTGAAGCGGGGCTTCATGATCCTGATCCCATTCATTTCAAATTGCCATTGAGTGCTCTGTGCATTTCTGTAACTGATTTAAGCTCTTCAGTTTTGGCACACATAGAACAGAAAGTTTGGTCCACTTTAATTTTTCAGTCAGAATTATGGAAACTGAACCGATTCAGATGTTTGTGGTGCTGCGGTTAGTCCGTGCTCATAATTGTTGATTTCCTTTAAGTAGGGCATGAATAAGATGAATTTTTTCCTCTCCAATTGATGTGGCTAGTTTGCCGCTGCAGGTGTCATCTTTAATATTATCTCAGCCCTTGTAAAACAACTTATCAATTGGTAAACTGTGGATTTCTTTGGAGCATTGTCTCTGCAAAATTTGTAGAAAGCAACCACAATTCCACCTTTCTTCTACCAAAACTTCACCGTAAATTTGATGGTTTGTTCTTGCTGCAGTTTTAGCACAATTCTTGTTGCTCTGATGAGGCTTTTTTCAAATTGATATCTCATCCTTCTTACTGCCCAGAACAAGTCCTGTTCAAATATAACAATTTAGTACAAGTTTTCGTGCAAAAAAATGAAATTCCTGTGTAATTTTTATTGATATGCCTTTTCTATGAACATTTTGAAGACCCTTTTACATGCCCCCCTTCTCTCTCTCTCTTCTTCTCTTTCTCGCTGTGTATATGTGTGTGTGTATGTGTGAGACAGAATCACTATGGAAAATGCAATTTGTTATAAAAAAGAACATCAAATTTTAGATAACTTAATATTTGTAATTCTGAGTATCACATTACCCATTTGTAAAATGAGGTTAATTATAACTATTTTCAAGGTTTATTCTGAGGATTTACAGAAATAATATATGTAAAGTACTTTATAAACCTGACTTACATAGAAGACAAGCAAAAGATGTTGCCTTTACTGAAAATAACCATTTAAAATTTAATTGAGTAGGACCCTTTCAAAAGTGTATACAGGATTACATCAAGATTTTTAAATCCATGAAATGAATTTTTAAAATACTTTCCAATTTGAAGGGCATTTTTAAAAAAATAATAAAGCATTGCTTAATTAATTCACTTTGTTCATTGATTTTTGAGGTCATGGCTTTTTAATTCAATAAAAATGTTTTTAATTTACCTATCCATTCACTCATGTAATATTTTTGCAAGTTGGAATATGCCCAAAGGATCATAGCAGAAATTTAATAGGTTCCAAGCTTGTTATATGAAAAATATTTGAAGAATTTTAAAAACCCTTCAAAAAGACCAGTATGATATTTATTTCATATAGAAAAGGATTTCCTCATGAAATAAAGAATAAATGTATTAGCAGAAAGAAGAATGACAATCACAATATTAGAAGTTAAATGACAATGCATTTTAGCCCAAACTAAGAAATTATATACCTGATATTTGTTCTGAAACATTATAGCCACCTCGGGATGTGTGTTCCTCTGAGAAGACATGGTGAGTTTGCTCATATCTGACATCACGTAAACTGTCTTCTGCCTTAAGCATTCTCTGATTTTTAGATGCCATTATTGGACTAAACATTCTGATAGGCTATAAGCTAAACTTTCATTGACAGTGAACATCATTTGACATTGAGGAGTCTCTTGTAGTATTTGCAAATCAATGTGTTCTCCATAAATGGATTTTAATATCGAGTCCAGAAGATTGGAGACTGAGCATGGGAACACTTGTAAGGTGGGAGTAGACTGATGGTGGAACGAAAGAGGGATGTTCCTTTTCTGTAGCCTTAGTGAATGCTTCAACTGGTTTTTTGGTATTATTAGAAAAAAAGTAACAAATAATATCTTGTATCATAATATAGTTTTAGCACTTTAAAAGTGGCTCCCCCAACCAAAACCATTTATAGATGGCGCGTATGAGTAGTAAAATAGATCAACTGATTTGTCTTAATTACAAAAGGTTAGGATTATAACACACTTGTCTACTTTCAATCCACTGTTGTTTCTGAGTCTTGATGAATTATTGTCCTGAAGCCTTTCTACTTGAATCTGATGGTAAAAGGTGGCTGGACCTTTTCTCTCGGGTATTTTAGGATTTCTCATTTCCCACTATGAATGAAGAGTAGCTTTGTCAGGGTGGATCAGAGAGCCCGATGATGGTATCTTGTATGTCATCTCATTCAGATATTTCCAAATAATATTTTAATAGTGAAACCCCTTGTTCAAATAGTATTTATGGAATAGAAGCTTTCTAAATAAACCAGATTTCTTTTTAAAACTAACAAACAAAAAGTTGAGCTTGTTGAAATGAGTTTTAGGGGAACTAGATCACCACTTGTCCCCAGTGTCCACATTCCTACCACCATGCAACCGCTAAGCTCCCTAGAAATATCATAACTTTAAAAAGGAAAGCTGACTCATCACCTTTGTTTTACAATTAGGGCTTCTTTGAATCCAGGGGAAAGAGAAAACTATGTTAAATATGGTAGGAGGAAAATGTGCTTTCTCAAATATGACAAAAATACCTTGTAAGGATGGGTGGCATTGAGCATGACTCCAGGGGAAGGAAAGTGGTAGATCACGAGTTAAGTGGCCCCTCTGCTGAGACATTCATTAGCAAGACTTAATCAACTCAAAAGTATCATTGACCCATCATGCCTTTCCCAAAGAAAACAAACTCTATGAATACAGATATATTTCTCTCCGTATAAATGTTTGTGTTGTGAGATCATTTTCTGTTGATGTTTTGTGAGGTCTGAGCAATGGCTATTTCCAGGGACTTCTGCATAGTAACAGTTGGTTGGGATAAGCCACCTGCAATATCCTGGAAGGGTGTCTGAGAGGAAGAAGCTGGCTTTCCTTTTCAGGGATTGTCAGGGAGCCAGCTGCTTTCCCCAGAGCCTTCCCAGGGTGAGGGTCAATGATCTGGGAATAAGGGAAATGGAAAGTGGGGCCAAGACCAAGCAGTGAGCATTTGTGTAGGTACCCATCTGAGATGAAGTTCCCCATCATAGTCCCAAGGCCAGGCTTAGTTGTTACTGATGTTTTTATTGATTACATTGCCAGTGAGCTCATGTCTTATAATTTCTGGGACCTGAAGCATCCTCAAGGTGGTGACACATTTCCAACCTGCTTCAGTGCTTCTTTCGTCCGGAATCCTTGAGTGAATGCTTAATGGTGTTTGCTGTATCCTTGTCTGAAGGCTCTTCTTGCCCAGTAACACTTACCAGCTTAGCACAGGGGGGTAACTCTCCCTCAGGAAGAAAGGATGTCTGTGTGCCAGTGGTGCCAATCACCAGCACGTTTTTCTTCAAATCGATGGAACACTGATGCCTCTTTAGCATATCTAGTCCGAGAAGCATGTCCATGGGCTGCTCCTCAAGTATAGAGAAAGAACATTGCAGGAAGTCTCCTTCAATCTGAATTTGAGCTAAATGAACGCGGCCGATGATTCTTTGTGTGCCCACTCCTTTAGCCACTCCAGCCCATCGTCGGTCCACCAGTCTTATGATGTTGCATCTCTCTGCACATGCTTGGCTCATGATGGTCATCTGGGCACCTGAGTCAACAAAAGCCTTCAAAGGATGTCCATTCACCTTGCAGTTGATATAGAGCATTGCCACTTGTCCAAAACTCTCTGGGGCCTCTTCCATTGCTATATTCATGTTTTCTTCGATGTTCTGCTGCCGGATTTCTTCTTCTATTTTGGCCTGAGCTTCCCTATCAAATGGGTCTGCAGAGTAGAGACGAAGCCTCTCTTGCTCTCGCAAGGCCCTCTCCCTCTGCTGCTCCATCAAGACCTGAGAAAATGTTTCAAGGTTCCCGCTGAGCAGAGCTTCTGCCAAGGAAGGGTTGCGTTCCTTCAGCAGGGACAGGTCGTGAGGATTGGACAGCAGCATGCTACGGATCAAGGCTGGGCTGTCCAGACCTTGAACAGATGCCATCTTCTCTCCAGAGGCCAAGCCGTGGGAATGACGAGCAGAAGGCGCACATGGCTGCTGCACAGGGGATTGCTGCTGCTGCCACCGAGAGCCTGATGTCCCAGGCATGGCGATTCCATTGAAATCTGTTCGAGGCTGTTTTGGAGTCCGTCCTGGAAGCCTAGGTCCCACATTCTCCTTCTGAAGTAATACAATGACATCACCGTCTTTGAGGCCGTAGGAGCCCAGGGAACAGTGGTCATCAGCAAGGAGGTGCTCCATGTAGATGATCTGGGTCTCTTCGGCAGGTATTCTGGACTCTGTCTCACACAGGACTCGGAAGTCACGGAGTTCAAAGTCAGGGCTGACCTGGAGGGAGAAGGTTACCTCAGAGAGGTCCCTCCGCACACAGTACACAGTGACGAGCATGGCATGGGCCCAGCAGGGCCAGGCGGGCAGAGAGCATCGGGTGGTTCACTGACTGACAGGATTGGTCGCTGTTGATGGTGTAGTTCCTCCTGGTGACCTGGTGTATTGCTTACTCACCTCCAAGGGAGGCTTGGCCACTCGCTGGTTGGGGGTGTCTCCCAACCTCAGTGCCTGCTGTGGAGCCTGATGGAGCTTGAAGGGAACATGTTGAGTTCTTAAGTTCCTTGGTATGTGTGCTGTTTAGAACTTCAACTCCTATTTCCATGGAGACAAAGTTCCTCAAAGACATTAGGTTCCAAGGCCAACCCTTCATCGACTATTTCACACAGCATCTGAAGAATATAACTTCATCTATTCTTAAATGACATTAAAATTTACTTTATTCTTCTTAGAAATGTATTCTATTTACTTTTACTAATTCCCCAAACAATGAGAGCTTGTTTCCTACCGTGCTATGTGCTTAGTAGGAAACATAAATCAGACTTGCTACCTACCCTTGAAGATTTCATTGTGGAAACAGATGAATGGGGGAATGGGTAAATAACAACCCAAGAGGTAAGTACATTTTACAAAGAATTGTTTATTTGAACAGCACCTGTGGTGCTATGAATAGAACAGAGGATTTTTCTCTAAGAAGACACAGTCTGTATGTTGAAGGATGACATTTTCCAGGTGAAAAGTGATGAAAATTACTTCAGACAAAAGGAATTGCTTGGACAAAGGCAACAATTCATTTTATTTATGGAAAAAGTGAGACCATTATTGAAATGGAAATGTGTATACAGTTTTTGATGGTAGCCTACAAAGCTAGAGAAAATTGTCAAGTCAATTTATGAAAAGTCATCTGTAAACCCAAGGCATCTAAATATTTTCAATATTCAGGAATCCCCTATAAGAAAAAGGTTGGACAAAGAGAGGAAGTGGAACAAGAAGAGAGAGAAGGGGAGAGGAGCAGAAGAAATGAAAATGATTTAAAGCGGGAATTCTCAATTTTTTCATTTAGTTGACTTAAGGTAGAAGGTTTCTGAAACATGCAAAGAACATTTGGTGGCAGGAGAGACTTTTAGGAAGTTTTTTTTTTTTTCAATAATTCAAAGAGTAAACTGTTGCTAGAATCTGAAAGTCCAAGGGAGAACTAAAGGCAAACAGTGGAGAATAAAGTGTTTCTTGAGTAAAATGGACAGGATGTGTTTACCTATGGAAGTATGTGTTTATCCATGGGTGTGGCTAGTGGTGAAGCAGCAGAGTGTATGGATAACACAGAGGGCCTCTAAAATGGGGAGACCTGGTAGAAATTGGCCACTGCTCTGAAGGGATGACTCAGTTGAACTTCTGTGGTAACCAATTTGACATTGATTCAGTAGTAAAATTCAAGGCAAATGCTACCCTTGGGGCCAGTAATGCCGCTCTCTGACTCTAAACAACAGCCACCGTCTCCCACATAGATCTATACCGGTGTAGAGGCTACCAGGGTCAAGGTTAAGAGGTCTTTCCAAGAAAATGTGATTGAGTAATAATTCTCAAGTGCCATTTAATTTTTGCTATATTCCATATACTATTTTGCACTGTGAAGATCTCTCATTTCTCCTGTTTGTACACTTAGAAACGAAAGGATATTAAACATTTTTGTGCTTGTAGCAACCCCCACTCAAGATTTTCTAGAAGGTCTACATCATTACAAAGAGAAAGGAGTTGGATTTTGTTGGATGGAAGACTATTCTCATTCAATGCTCTAATTGCCATAGTATTTCCAAAGTCACATTCTCTGCTATTAGAAATGTTGACTGAATGTCCAGTGTATGTGAAGTATGTGCTGTGTTCACAAAGAGAGAAACAGGAGCAGTGTTAAATACAAGCTGCGTTCTTAAGGAAGCTCACAGTGTAGAAGAGGATACGTTCACACACAGAACAACTGGGGGAAAGGGAGAGGACAAAACAGTAGCACAGTAGAAATCTGCAGAGTGCAGGGGCAAATCGATCTATCTGGAGAACAAATGAAAATGATGATGGCTGGGCAGGGAAGGCTTCCTGAATGAATGGGGACTTAAAAGCATGATAAGTGTGTGGATGGGCTGGGGTGAAGAAACAAAGGCTTAGAAAGAAAGTGACTTGTCTTAGAGACTTTAATTGGAAAAGCAGAGTTTCATGATATGGAGGATTTTATTAAAATATTAGAAAAAAAGCCTAACATCTTAATTTCCCTGTAGGAATATTCCTGAATTACTTTTCAATATCTGTAGAGGAACGGTACTTTGACCCAACAATATTAAGTCAGTTTCTTCTGTGCTTCTTAGAAGCTCATCAGAAATTAATAGTGGTTTCTCATGAATTTGGAAATAACAGTGATATTAGACATCCGTGCAAAGTACTTTGCTAAAGAACAGATTGAGAAGCCAATAGGACTTGGATTCAATATTCCTACCCCACCCCACCTCCCAAGTAGCTTTGGACAGTTTGTTCTTAAAACTAAAATAAGTTAGGGAGATAATAGTAGGGTTTTTGTTTTTCTTAACTAATGAATGAAATTGTTATTAAATAAGCCTTAGCATGTTTTCTGTTGGTAAAGCAAACATTGAAGATTCAAGTTAAAATAAAAAGTAGCATTTTTTCCATTTTACCATTGCTTTGATATTGAACATAATGAAATATTGTATGATATGTTTTATTGCCTTTCTATAATTCTTTACTTTTGATGGCTCTTTGCATTTATATGGGTTTTATTATTTTATCTTTTATTGGGAATACATACTGAAAAGCAAAAGCCTTAAGATCTGGCCAATCTATCATTTCATAGAATATAGGATGTCAACATTTACAAGAATCCTTTGGATCCTGTAGTCCAGCTACCCATGCAAGAAACTCTGTTTAAAACTCTGTTGTGAAACAGCTTGGAATCTGAAAAAAATAAATGCAGTCTCTTGGGCTGTCTAATACTTCTGTTCATGCGTTCAGCTTCCCTTTCACTCAGCACCATTGGTGATTCCAACGCCATATGTGTAATTCTCTTAACTCAAAATTTAAATTTAAAAACTTGCATTCCTAACTTAATAAACTTGAAGATAACTGGGAGTAGATGTAAATAATACTAAACATAAATTTTGTAATTTCATAAATGCCTAACACACAGACTGCTGAGAAACAGAGGACCTGAATTACATGGTTAGCTGAAGGTTATTGCAGCTTCTCTCAGAACGTTCTTTATATTCTGTTTCTTCCTTGGTAAGTACAACATCAGAACATAATTTAATCTTTCTTTGTAAGTGAGATTTTTACAAGGTCCTAAGGCTATCACTCAGAAAATCAATTCTCATTGTATAGCCTAAATATCCAGAAAATAGAAAAGATGACACTGATTTCATACTCACCAAGTTAATAACTCCAAAGTTTTTTCCAATAAAGCTACTTAATACCTTTTATAATTTGGCTCTTTCTAAAAACTTAATACAGCAAAAAAAATTAAGTCCAAGTAATTGATAATTCCACTCAGTATATAGAGTCAGTTGAACTGTAAAGTAATACCTATTGATTTACTAAACAAAATAAACTTGTGTGTGTGTGTGAAAACACTAGAGTATTTATTTATTTATTTTTAGATTTTATTTATTTATTTGAGGCAGTGAGAGGGAAAGACAGAAAGAAAGGTCTTCCAGCAACTGGTTCATTCCACAAATGGCCACAACAGCCAGAGCTGAGCTGATCCGAAGGCAGGAGCCAGGATCTTCTTCCAGGTCTCCTACATAGGTGCAGGGGCTCAAGTGCTTGGGCCATCTTCCACTGTTCTCCTAGGCCATAGCAGAGAGCTGGATCAGAAGAGGAACAGCTGGTGCTAGAACCGGTGCCCATATGGGATGCTGGCACTGCAGGTGGCAGATTAACCTGTACCACAGCACCAGCCCAAGGGTATTTATTTAAATGTCATTATGGGGCAGGTGTTATGACACAGTAGGTTAAGCCACTGTTTGAGATGCCTGTATCCCATATCAGAATGTCTGGTTTGAGTCACAGTTTCTCCTCACTTCTGACCCAGCATTGTTACTAATAATCCTGGAAGGCAGTAGGTGATTGCCCAAGTATTTTGGTTCCTGCCATACACATAGAGACCCAATTGGATTTACAGGCTCCTGGCTTCAGCCTGATCTGGTCCTGGCTATTGAAGGCATGTGGGGAGTGAACCAGTAGATGGAAGGTTTTTGCAATGTTGCTTTCTCATTCTCTCTCTCTCTCTCTCTCTCTCTCTCTCTCTCCTCTATGTCATTCTTCCTTTTAAATAAATGTCTTTTTTGTAGATGTCATTATGCAATGTATACAATAGTTAAACCATCTGAGGCAAACATATGTGTTTGCTAAGCTGTGATTTCTTCATTTAAATGTGTGCCTGCTATTATTTATAAACTGTAATTGAAATTTACCAAGACAGTTAAATTATCACTTGAGACTTTCAATGCAATTTAGCAAAGATGCAGAATTTTTTAAGCTATACCCTTTGACTAAGCAACTAATTTTCCCATTGTTCTTTTATTTGTTTTATAAAAGAAAATAATTTGTATCACAACAATCATTAAAAAATAATATACATTTCTTCAAACAGTCAATTCTTTAATGGATACATTTAAAATACTATAATGACAGTTGCAGCTTGCTTTTTATTTTTTAGATTTATTTATTTGAAAGTCAGAGTTAAACAGAGGAGAAGAAGAGAAACAGAAAGGGAAAGAGAGAGAGAGAGAGAGAGAGGTCTTCCATCTGATGTTTCACTCCCCAGATGGCCGCAACGGCAAGAGCTGTGCCAATCCGAAGCCAGGAGCCAGAAGCTTCTTCTGGGTCTCCCACATGGTGCAGGGTTCCAAGGACTTGGGCCATCCTCTACTGCTTTCCCAGGCCATAGCAGAGAGCTGGATCGGAAGAAGAGCAGCCGGGACTAGAACTGGCACCCATATGGGATGCCAGCGCTTCAGGCCAGGGCATTAACCCAGTGAGCCACAGCACAGGCCCCTGCAGCTTTCATTAGTATGTTTGGCGTATAAAAAATGTATGAAGTGAAAAAAATTAGTATTGCTTATCCTTGATGGTTAAACACTATGATAGACCTGGTAGATATATAAATAAACAGATATGAATTTAAGAATGTTATAAGACTGCAACATTTATTATAGATTAATCTATCAGGAACTCAACTGGTGGTTTCTCTTTACTAGAAGAAAAGAGAATGTGGACAGAACACACACACACACACACACACACACACTAGCACTGAGAGACGCAGAGAGAGAATCCACAAGTTGTAAGTTACATTTTCAATTTCTTTCAAAATACTATAAAAATAATATGTCCTTTTCCTGTAAGAAATATGGTGTTCTTTATTGCTGCATTTAAAATATTGCTAGTTTCATGAAGAGTTTCAGTTTCAGTTGCACGTTAAAATATATCATAATAATATGTAATAATACCTCTTGATGACTTTATACATTTTCTTTGTTTATTTTTATTTTATTTTATTGACAGGCAGAGTTAGGCAGTGAGAGAGAGAGACAGAGAGAAAGGTCTTCCTTCCTTTGGTTCACCCCTGAAATAGCCGCTACGGCTAGCACACTGCACCGATCCTAAGCCAGGAGCCTATTATCTAGACGTGTGCACCTGTAACATGAGATCCCTAATCTTAGAGCATGCAGACTGCCTGGATGTTGAAGGGTCTGCTGCTCCAAGCCACTAGTCTAGACGCCTCTACAAAAGTAACTTTTTGTAGAATGGAAGTGTGTTGATTTGACAGAAATGAGATATAACAAAATATCCCAAGTAAATTTAAAAAAAAATCCCATTGTATGATGGCAATATGGTGTTTGGGTAGTTTATGAATTACATGCATGATTGGTAATCTTTCTACAACTGTCTTATGGAATACAAAATTTCCAGATTGTTGTTTATATAGCTTTTTCTATTCTAAACAGCAGCTGAGTTAATTGATTGGATGGTAATTAGCATGGCAAAAGCCCATCTGTCTATAGAATTTAATTGTATTCCAACCATGAAAATGAAAAATAAATCCAGATAAGCGAAAGCATTATTTTTAGAAATAACAATCAAAGATAAATCAATGTGTCTTTTATTTTTCTTGCAAAAAAAAATAAGTTTACCACCCTGGATACTAGGAAAATTCTCTTAGACCATCTACA
Organism: Sylvilagus floridanus; assembly: GCA_949820135.1. NCBI lineage: Eukaryota > Metazoa > Chordata > Mammalia > Lagomorpha > Leporidae > Sylvilagus > Sylvilagus floridanus. The sequence goes on from OX463224.1 coordinate 34,918,967, forward strand.
TGGCATCAAGTTGCTAGACTTTTCCTGCTCATTAATGGAATTGTTTGGGAATATAAATACATCTTCTTTTCCTGATCATTAATGGAATTGTTTGGGAATATTAATATATCTTCAGGCTGTCTCTACTTGGAAAGATGTGGAACTTCCATTCCCATTCTCTGTTCCATTATCATTTCCATTTCACTAAGAAATATTCTACTTCATGCTGCTCTTAAATGTGCTTAACAGCTGACATGTTATTTTCTCTTGCATTAGTAAAATATTTCAGTACTCTTTATTCAAAGAAGTCTCTTTGGAGTTCTCCTGAGTTCATGAACTAATCAGAGTAACCACATATCCCGACATTCAGAATCAGGGAGCCAATAGATGATGTTGATGAGAGAGAAGATAATGCCATTGATTTTTTTCCTTTACAAGCTATAAGTGAGATAGAATAAAATGTCTCAAGCAGCCCTAATGAAACTGTTTTTGAGTCTTTTATTCCTTTCCTTTTTACTTTTTTGAGCTTCAAAACAGCTTAAAACACTATTAACTTTGAACAAAGATTTGGCTTTATTTCATGTTCTTACTGCAGCGTTCTTCATCTAGAATGTAGAGTTGTGGTGGACCCTGCATGCCTGTGGCTTAGAGACACTGGATCCAGTGTTCCAAGGAAAATCACAAATTGCCATTTACACTACATGAACTGACATCAAATTGACATCCAAAACTGAAACTCCACCAATGGTTGAAGTTTCTGACATTAAAATTGAACTTTGAGATTATTTCTTCATAGTAAGTTTAAAGCAAACAGAATCATCAGAACCTACATTTGCAGCCAGAATGAAAAAAAAAAAAAAAGATGGCAAATACAAGTAGGAGATGCAGTTTGTGTTTGTGGGGATAGATAGATAGCAAATTTATCCAGCAGTTAGCCTGGCCTTTATTCCTTCTATTATAGTGTAGCATTTCTTTAGAGTATTGAATTTCCCATTTGAAATAACTAGAGTCATATTAGATATAAGATATCTCAATTAGAAAATGGAATGTCATGCCACACTTAATATAATGGACTCAAGGCTAATCACGTCTTATCAAGAAAGCTGTGAGAGCTGTTCTTTGAAAATATCAACTTAATATGCTTATAATCAAAAATAGCCAATAAATACGGATACACTTAAAAACTAATGTCAAAAATCTAATCAAGATATATTCTTCTACCATTGTATAAAATGACAGTATCTTATATCTGCATTTCTTAAAAAACAGCAGTCTCTCTACCCCAACACACACACACACACACACACACACACACACACACCACTAGAACTGAACGTATACGGTACAGATGAGTGATAATGCCTGTTGTGGCTTGGAAATCACAATAGTAGAGTGTAGGTTCTCTGGATTTTTACACATTATATGAATGCCTCTCAAATATGGCTTTGATTTCTCTGAGCTTTTGTATCCTCATATCTAATACTTATGATGACAATAGTCTCTTTTCCATAGGAGTCTAGAGTGGACTTAATAGATGATTAATATTGCTTTGTATTATGAAAAGCATTCTACAAAGGCAATTAGTTTTTCTTACTATGAGTAAAAACAACAATTAATAACTTGGAAAGGCAATAAGAAGATGGAATTTACAAATCAGAAAGAAAACATATAGATTAACTTCCAACTGTTTATTGACTTGAACCGGGAACTCTTGTGCTTTTAGAGTTGCTACTACCCTCTTCAAACTTGCATTTCATGCAAGCTCTGAGTTGTTAGTAGGTAACCCTGTCCATCAAATATGTTTCTTTTTTTTTTTTGACAGGCAGAGTGGACAGTGAGAGAGAGAGACAGAGAGAAAGGTCTTCCTTTGCCGTTGGTTCACCCTCCAATGGCTGCCGTGGACGGCGTGCTGCAACCCGCGCACCGCGCTCATCCAATGGCAGGAGCCAGGCACTAGGTGCTTTTTCCTGTTCTCCCATGGGGTGCAGGGCCCAAGCACTTGGGCCATCCTCCACTGCACTCAGGGGCCACAGCAGAGGGCTGGCCTGGAAGAGGGGCAACTGGGACAGAATCTGGCGCCCCGACCAGGACTAGAACCTGGTGTGCTGGCGCCGCAAGGTGGAGGATTAGCCTGTTGAGCCACGGCGCCGGCCAAATATGTTTCTAAGCCAGGAAGTATGCTTCAAAAGTTTGAAGTATATTATTTTAACGATGTAACTAATGTAATTTTAACCATGGCAGTATGCAAGGTGTTCTTTAAGTAGATGTCAAGATCCCTATTCAAAATGTGCTTATAGAAGTTTTGAGCAAACAGAACACAGTGAAAAGACAATCTCTTCACCTTAATTAAGAATGGAAAAGTGTTGTATATTAAGTTAGCTTAGTGTTGCTTATATCTTGTGCAAACCAATTATGGAGGTTGGCAAAAAAATTTAAGTATAGTTTTTCGTATAAAACATTTGAATCATTTTTGTAGATAGTTCTTTATTACATGGACTAAAGATAGCTTTATTCCACAGGGTATTTTTCTCAAGCCTTTTTTGTTGTTGTTTTTGTTTTGACAGGCAGAGTTAGACAGTGAGAGAGAGAAACAGAGAGAGAGTTATAGACAGTAAGAGAGAGACAGAGAGAAAAGTCTTCCTTCCATTGGTTCACCCTCCAAATGGCCACTACAACTGGCACACTGTGCCAATCCGAAGCCAGGAGCTTCCTCTTGGTCTCCCATGTGGGTGCAGCGCCCAAGCACTTGGGCCATCTTCCACTGCCTTCCTGGGCCACAGCAGAGAGCTGGACTGGAAGAGGAGCAACTGGGACAGAACCAGCGCCCCAACGAGGACTAGAACCCTGTGTGCCGGCGCCACAGGCAGAGGATTAGCCCAGAGAGCTGCAGTGCTGGCCTTGTTTATTTTTTTAAACTAAATTATCAGTGAAAACTGAAGATTTGAGCACATCAAACCTTCAGAGTAGATGCTCAGAGTCCTTTGGACTGGACAGTGCGACCATGGGCCATGTGATTGGCAAACCTGGGGAATCCTCTGGAGAGTGGATTCTGCCATCTAGGAGTTGCTTTAAAGAACTTGGGTTTTGAGAGTTCAGTGATCCTGTAGCCATGGGACAATAGATAGAATCTCTCAGAGCAAGAGCTCCAAACATTTCTGATGGTTCACCTAGTTGCTTAAATTTTGTTTATCATTATATGTGTATATTTATAAACTATATATAGTAATGTATAGCATAAGATACAAAAAAGATAGAAATTTAAAATGGATTAGTTATAATAAAATATATATATATATATATTTTTGATTTTGACAGGCAGAGTGGACAGTGAGAGAGAGACAGAGAGAAAGGTCTTCCTTTGCCATTGGTTCACCCTCCAATGGCCGCCGCGGACGGCGCGCTGCGGCTGGTGCACTGCGTTGATCCGATGGCAGGAGCCAGGTGCTAGGTGCTTTTTCCTGGTCTCCCCATGGGGTGCAGGGCCCAAGCACCTGGGCCATCCTCCACTGCACTCCCGGGCCACAGCAGAGGGCTGGCCTGGAAGAGGGGCAACCGGGACAGAATCTGGTGCCCCGACGGGGACTAGAACCCGGTGTGCCGGCACCGCAAGGCGGAGGATTAGCCTGTTGAGCCACGGCGCCGGCCTATATTTTCTGATATTTTTCCTGCCTCCCCAATAGATCTTAAAATGCAAAAACCTTACTTTCAGAATCTTAAATGACAGCTAAGTCTCCTACTCTTTGAATGTGTAGTGAAGGGATAGGCTTCGTTTCAATGTGATTAGAATAAAATGAGGAAGGCAAAGAAAGCATAGCCTTGACAGACACCACAGAGACCCACACACATATACTGGCACATTCATGGGCTGATACTCATCTGTCATACAGCATTCAGCAGGGAGGGGTCAAGAGGAGATAGTGTAGCAGCCACAGCTAAGGGGCTGGGAGCAAAAGTAGCATCATTGTTAAGAGCAGCAAGAGTATAACTCTACCTACCCCCAGCCTCTCCACCAGTGACTGTTATGGGACGTGAAGTGAGAATACACAAAGCATTTGTGACCTTCTAGAGTGAGTCAGTGTGGAAACCAGCAGTCAGTCCATGTAGGTGCATCCAAGAGAAAAGGGGGAAAGGAGGAAAGCAAATTTAGAAAGGCTTTACCACTGCTTCTCAGTGACTAGGAAACGTGACCCATTGTTTTAAGGCTGTGACGTTGTGATCTTCATAATTCTGAAGCAGTCTCTGTGGCTGCCTGGCCTGGTCTCCCTGGGCCCATGGTTGTGCTCCCTTAACTGCTAGCATTTTCCCGTTTCTAATGCCATTGTGTCCTGGTTTTTCTGCCCAATTGGGGAGCTTGCTCAGACCTTCTCAGACTGGGACACTGGGACTTACCTGCCTGCAGGCACAACTCTCACGTCTGCCAACCTCTCTGTCTCTCCACTCTCCTGTTTGTACTTCCTGGAATGACCTCCCAAGACAGCCAGCTTCCTCATCTCAGAGGATGAACTACTCCTCTTTTATCCGTTGTTTCATTTATCTCAAATAATGTCATTTAGAGTCTCAAATATTTCATTGCATTTTTACAGAAAGAAAAACACAGTGGATTTCTTCTCATAATATCTGATCAAAATCTTGATATCTGGATCCGATTGCCATATGTGTTTGCAACTTTATTAATCCTACTGATACATATTCTATAATAAGTGTTCTCAACTATTGCTATGAATTTACTGGTTCAGATTCAAAAGTGTCCTGTCAGTAGACGTCAGAGTTTCATATGAGTATATTCAATAATTACAAATATAGCAAAATATGTCAGGCAGAAAGTATAGCATAAGACTTGAGGACATTAACTTTGGGTATACTAGGGTTCAGTTTCTCACTTTGATGATCTTTATCCCGTGTATCAGTTTCTTTCCATTTTAGAGTGAGTGTTAATATCCTGTTGGCTACTGAAAAATCTACCTGTTATTTACTTAGGGGGCTTATTTTAACACACCAGTTAAACTACTCAGTAAAAGCAATGTAATTTGGTAAGAACATATTCCATATTCTGCACACAACTGCTTGAGATTTGTTCTTCAGTAGACATTATACAGATTTGACACTTATATGTGCAAATAGGTAATTTGCATGCACATTTTTGACAGAAGCCTATGTGTCTGTCTCATTGTTTTGACAATATTAGCAAACATTAGCAAGATACTGAGTTAAGCGGTAGCTATTTGTATGTGATTCAACTTATTGTGGTTTTTTGAAGAAAATTCATATTTTGAACCATTTGTTTTACATGTGAAATGTGAATAATAGAATGATAACTAATGAAGAGAAGTACTTTTTCCATTTTCTTTGTGTACTGTCACTCAGTTCCATGTATTCTATTTTTTTAATTTAATTAAAAAATTTTAAACATATTTGAAAGGTAGAGAGACAGAGACAAGGCTCATCCACTGATTTACTCCCCAAATGTCCACAACAGTTGGGACTTGGCCAGGCCAAAGCCAGGAGCCAGGAACTCCATCTAGATCTCCATTGTGAGTGACAAGAACCCAAGTCCTAGGACCACCTTCTGCTCCTTGCCAGGTGAATTAGCAAGAAGCAGGATCAAAGATGTGGGGTAGTCAGGACTTGAACCAGGCACTGCAATATGGGATGGAAGCCCAAGCAGTGGCTTGCCCTACTGCTTGTAAGCATATCTTTTCATTCAATTATCCATGAACATTTTGAAGTGCCCTTAAATTCCTCTGTTATGTCTAAAGCTCACATTTAGAGTAAAACTGCTATAAGTTATGTCTCTAATGTTTTTCACATTTTAAACACATTGCTAAACTATAAAAAGAAAGTATACAATCTTGAGAAACACCAGTATTAATATGATCTGAATCATTTTTTCAACATCTGGCCTTTTGACAAACTCTTATAAGAGTAAATATGTGTCATACATGTAACATGAAGGCTTTGAGGAAAAACTCATTACATGACTGAAAGAGTGGATTTCCTCTGTGACATCAATCCACCAAGTGGTCTCATAAAATATATAATTTGGCAGTTAGTGTCAAAGAAGTTTTTTCATGGTCTATAAGATGATCAAATAAGTAAAGCACATGGACTAATGTCTTCATTTATATGCTTTGAAAACACATTTTAGGAGTATTTGACAGCAGTAAAGACGCCACTTGGGATGCCCACATCCTGTGTAGGAGTGCTTGGGTTCAATTCCGGGCTCTGCTTCCAGTTTCAGCTTCCTGGTTCAATATGCCCTAGGAACAAATAGTGATGGGTCAACTTGAAGTTTGTTTTTTCCTTCTGTCTTTCTGGCACCACCTTTGAAATCCATGCAGTTTTTTCATAATGCACAATTTTTCGTTTCTATTTTTATTTTTAAGATTTAATTTAAGGTATACAAATATCATGTATTTCATTCAGATCCAGGAACATAGGGATACTCTCCACTCCACACTCCATCCTGCCCATGCTCCACTCTTCTTCCTCCTCCTTCTCCTAGTCCCACTCTTAGTTTTTACAAAGATCTATTTTCAATTTATACGCATGAGATTAACCCTACACCAGGTAAATAATTCACCAAATAGTATGAAGAAAAAAACATTGTTCCTCAGCAGTTGAGAGAATGTTTATTACATAATATGTACTTTTTATAATGTTTTTGATGACCACTTGTATGTGTGGATTTCAAAAATTTCTATACCAAAAAGCTTTTTTTTTAATTACTGCAGTGTGTGCTTGTAAGTTGTACAGTATGTACAGGTATCATAGGCTTTTTGCCAACCAGTAACATTCCATTTGAGAGTTGGTGGTTATACTAGGAGTTCATTGTCAAAATAAATATGATGAACAATGGTATAGCAAATCTCCAGTTCAGATTTCCTCTCTTTTTTTTCTGTGACTACAGAATGTGATTGTGAAAAAGATAGATAACATTTCTTAGCGTGGATTGCCTTTACCTGATATAAAACTGGGCAGTGGGAAAAATTACACCATTTTCTAAGACTAGATCAGTAATGTGTTTTTATATACTAAAGCCAGAATTATTGACATAAAAATAGTCAATGCTATCCTTGTTTTTCCCTTGTACTAAAATCAACACTACTTAAGTGGGAAGGAGCATCTTTACAATGATGATATAAGTCTTTCTTTGGTGAACTGAGTAAGATGGAACAAACTTTGTCTTAATTGCAAAAAGACCACAGGAGCTTTCAAGATCAAGAGCTTCCTGAAAAGATAAGGATGGCTGATATTTGAAATGCATTGGAGCAAGAAGTTTGTAGTTCAGAAAGATGTAAATACAGCAGTGCTCAGAAGGCATTTTTATTGCTTATCTTGCAGCTGTTATTTACGAGAGATTCTGGTTATTTAATTATACTTTTTTCCAGAAGACATTCAAGGTCATCATTGCACCAGGTTTTTAATTATATACAAAGCTCTGAAAAGTGGAACATTTCCCCCTGGGGAACCCCACAAAATGACTGTAACCACTTTATTAAGTGAGCTACCACAGAGTTTGGTTATGGTTGCTAATTCAAAGATTTCTGTATATGTTTTGTTCCTAATGGCAATATAAACCAACAAATCTTTAAGGAAAAATATACATTTTTTTACCTTTTTTATGTATCTAAGAAACTTTAACAACAAAAATATCTTGTACATGTAATGTGTGTGTATGTGAACCCAAATTTAACTACATATTTGCTGAGATTCATATATATATATATGAAATATACATATATGTATAGCCTAAATTTTGGCTTAACAAAGTAGAAAAAGAAACCAAGATAAACTATTGTGTCTCTTTTATTTTTGTGAATTTTAAGGTCAGATTTTTCCTTCCCCTCAATGTGCTTGGGAACAAGTATTTTGAAACTGCCCTCAGGACATGGTAGGGGCAAAATCTGTTATTTATTAGTGCCACAGACAGAATATGTTATTATAATGCCACACTTTTAAACAATAATTACAAAAGCATTCTATAAGTAGACCTGTTTGTCCAAACTACTCAAAGAGACTGCATATGTTAATGCGGTTGTCTGTTTAAGGATGTTGCGTCCAGCTATTAATGTTAAACAATATGTCGATGAGATCCATTGTTAGAACTTGAAAGGAAACAAAGAATGGTAATCAATTGTGTTCACACTATGGAATAGAAACTCTACTTTTAGCTAGAGAGAGGATTATAACTATATTTCAGCCTCTATGCATTCTTTTATTGACTTAGAATTCTCACTTTTTAGTGAAGTCTCTCCTGTATCCTAGTTTGAAACATTCTTCTTTCACTAACAAAACCCTGGTCTTGGTGCATTGCATTTTGTTTTTATTTTATGCTGCACAAACTGGTATAGAAAATAAGAAAGCATGGTATTTTCCTGTACCAGGGCACTGACAGAGTTTCTCTGCACCTGTGCAAAATGGGGTTTTTAACCCCTGCCTGAAATCAATAATCCATAATTAATCTAATTAATAATCCTGAATTAATAATCCAGTTAATAACCCTGAACTCTTAAAATAGAGACATTTCCTTAGACCTGAATAGAACTGTGTTCTCCATTGCCTCCTTCAATATATTCTAAAAATATTTATTTAGTGTTCCTTGATGTGTACAAGGTACCTATTCAAAATACAACTGTGAAATAAAAAACAAAATAAAACTGTGATATGAAAATACTACTCATAAATGTAGTCTTTAATATGTCTTCCACTATGCCTATAGGCAACATGTGAATATTCCCCCACCAATGCTATCTCAGTGGGCTTCTTCCATCTTGAATTTTGGAAGCTACCACTTTTATGTGCATTGGTTAACTATGCATAATAAGCTACATTAACAACCATCCCAAAACTCACTTTTTTCTAACAAGCTACATATCCTTTTTATAAAAAATTATTTATTTATTTGAAAGGCAGAATTACAGAGAGAAGGGGGGAGAGAGAGAGAGCTTCCATCCACTAGTTCATTCCCCAAATGACCACAGTGGCCGGAGCCAGGCCTCGCCACAGCTGAGAGCCAGGAACTCCATCGTCCAGCTCTTGCATGTGAGTGAAGGTGTCTAAGGACTTGAACCATCTTCCACTGACTTACTAGGCACGTTAATAGAGAGTTGGATCAGAAGTGGAGCCTCTGCAACTCAAACCAGCCCACACAAACCATATCTTCTTTCTCTTGTGTTTGGGGTCTGATAAGTCCAGACAAGTCTTGGCTCAGGCTCCTAGATTTTATTTTGGTTCCATATATGTTTCATGTATATCTGATCATTGACCTAACAGGTTACCCAGAATATGTATTTCAAATTGCAATGGCAACAGCAGCAAAGAGTTAAGTAGAAATATCTGATAACTGCTAAGGTCGAGACTCAGAAATGAGCTACTGGGGCCGGTCCCATGGCTCACTTGGTTAATCCTCCACCCAAGGTGCCTGCATCCCATATGGGTGCTGGGCGCCAGCCGTAGCAGCCATTTGGGGAGTGAACCAATGGAAGGAAGACCTTTCTCTCTGTCTCTCTCTCACTGTGTATAACTCTACCTGTCAAATAAATTAAAAAAAGATACTATTTCTATTGTTTCAGTTAAGGCACTTTCCCAACTCCAGCATCAATGGGGCAGGAAAATAAGATTCACTTGTAGGGACTACTACAGAGTCACCTGGCAAAGAATGTGAAAACTGGAAAGACAAAGATCTGAAACAATAATTCCATCTACAACGGAACAACTGGATCTAATGCCTTTTACCTCTCAAACAATACTGTGCAAGGCCACTGTAGAATATTTCCCGAGCTCATAAAACTAGTCACTCAGTAGGTCCAACTTAAGACAGTTGGTCTATTTCTAGTTTTTCGTAGACCAGTGCAGCTCAAATGTGATCCATGTGTTGGCTGCCATTTTACAATTCTTTGTTGTAGCCCACAACAAGATAATAAATTGGTACCAAATAAAAGTTAACTGTGACACTAAGTCCTTTTTACTTGTTTGCTAAAATTCTTTTTTTGTAGGAAGACATTGTTAATGAGGGAAATGTTTCATTTTGATTTTTAACCTGGATCAAGGTCCTAATCACATAACAGAGAAGCACTGTGAATAGCATGATTCTAGAGCTCATCAAGAAAAATATCTCCCTTAATTCAGGACTTCAATTCTTTGAATAACTATGGCATACAAATCTCCAGAACTGAATTTAAAACATAATGAATTTAAACCTTTATGTTGGCATGAGCATTCCTACTTGAAACCATTCCCTTTTCACAGATTTATGCAAGGAATATTAGGATAGATAGGAAATTTGGTAACTATGTAAACATAAGAAAAATAGGAGCCTCCACTGTGACTAACTGTAGGTAAAGCCTCTGTCTGCAATGCTGACATCCCATATTTGCACCAGTTCACATCCTGTATGTTCCATTTCAGGATCAGCTCCCTGCTATGGTATGTGGGAAAGCAACTGAGGATGGTCCAACTGCTTGGGTCGTTGCACACACACAGGAGACCTGGAAGAAGCTGCTGGCTCCTGGCTTTGGCCTTTCCAGCCTTGGCCATTGCAACCATTTGGGGAGTGAGCTAGCAGATGGAAGATAGATTCTCTCTATCTCTGTCTGTCTGTCTCTCCCCCTGTCTTTCCTTCTCTCTGTAAGTCTGTCTTTCAAATAAATAAATCTTCTATTAAAAAATATTTTAAAATAGAGGAAAAATATTACCATTTTCCGAATCCAGAATTCTTAAAATAGACATTTCCCTAGACCTGAATAAAAAAAATGTATTTTCCATTGCCTCCTTCAAAATATTCTAAAAAACATTTATCATGTTCCTTGATATGTACAAGGTACCTATTCAAAATACAGCTGTGATAAAATAATAATTGATATTAATACTTATGTGCTTTGTAAAACATGTTACCTCATTTTTATTAGATAGAAATTTTTTTCCATTTGGAAACTATCAATAAATCATTTGTAATAACTTTGGAAGAGATAAAATGGGATAAAATTTTGCTCATACTTTATGGAGTTTATATTTTAGTATGTTATGTTGACTGTCACAGTCATCTCAAACTTAATAGGAAAAAAATAATGAAATAGCTCCAGGGCCTAACATTTCTAGAAGTGGTGTGTAGGAAAGCCAGGTTTAAAATATTAAATATATGTCTCCATCTCTACATTTTATTACATTTGTTGCCTTCTATTCTCTGAAGCAGTAAATCAGTTCAGAAACTCTCTCCATCCTCTGAAATTATGTTATTTTTTGTCTGTGAATCTGTTTAGCTTAGTGACAGTTCTAGATGCTTTGCATTTGGTAAAACAAACTTTTCCACATTTTTGGTGGTGTCCTAACAACAGCCCCTTGGAGAGGTTGATGTGATCACTGTTTTTCAGATGAAGATGGTGACACCTATATTAGGTCATGTTTCCCAAAGATACACAGCTATAAAAGTAGTTCAGAGCACTCTGTTCAATAACACTGTAAACAGACAGACAAAAAGCTCATACTTGTTAGCCTTCCACAGTAGAGATGGCAAAGATGACTTGAGTGAAGCCCTGTATCTAACTCCCATGCTTAGGGGAGATATTAATGCTTTTAAATGATATTCTCTCTGACCCTGTAACAGCTACCATCCTACTTTGTACAAAATAATGAAAGTTCAATAAATGTGCTGGTAGTTTATGGTTAAATGCTGAAAGTCATAATAGGGTAGAATTGAACTGATGATGATGAAAAGTTTTTTCTTTTATCAGCATTGAATAATTTCTTAGTTTTTACTAAGTCTCATTTGTGCATGGCACTCTTATAAATAGACTCAATAATGTATTCATTTAGTGAACATTTATTGAGCATGTACTCTATATCAGCTCTATATTAGGTGCCATTTACACACACAGACACACACACCATTGAACCAAACATCATCTTTGTCCTTGTGGAATTTATGGTCTGCTGGAAAAACCAGATGTGAAATAATGAAATTTACAATTTGAGCCAAAATAAAATGTATTTTATTATGGAAAAGAGCAGGCTGTAGTGAAAGAGAAAAATGATATACACAAAAGAAGTGGGAGTTTGTCAGGTGAGAAGTTGTAGGGGGAGGAGCATTCTTTACAGAGGACAAGTGGGTGGGTTCTGGGACAGGGAAGAGTGTATAGCATCAAGGACATGAGAGGCCACAGTGGCTGGAGGATCAAGAACAAGGGGAAGGCTTGTGGCTCTTTTCCTCAATGAAAAAGTCTAGTTTGGGAAACAGATAAATCAATAAAACACTGATACTATTCCACATACTAAAAAAAAAAAAAAAGACGAAAGGAAGAAGATAGTAAAGCAGAGACAAGAACAGACATAGTTAAAAGATAAAATAGAGTTATTAGACTGAACTTGGGATGGGCACACCATAGCAGACAGAATGTGTGAGAGCCAGTAACACAAGTCTGGTGCAAACATTGCTGGCTGGAGCTCACACTCTAGGAACGGGACCCACTTGGGCACCCCTAGGATTGCTAGTCACAGAGAAGGGGGTATCACATTCATTGAGCAACCCCCTGCCCAAAGTCCTGGTCTACAGAAATAGTCTCACAGGATCTCTGGGGTCTCATTTGTATGGGCACCAATCTCATTGAGCAGAGTCTTGCCCTTGCCACCCAGTCTTCTTTCAAAAGGCCCCACCTCCTAATACCATCACTTTGGGATTTGGGGCTTCAACATGTGAATCTGGGCCAGGGTTTATGGGTGAGTGGAGACCTAAATGTTTAATTTATAGCAGAGAGCCTTATAAGAACTGAAAAGTCAAAGATTTCTTCATAGAACTTGCCTTCAGTGAAACCAAAGCATTTAAGTCATGCTGAGTGGTGGAAGTGGGAGGAGAGATTTTTCTGCCCACCCCCTATTTATAACAAATAAATTATAAATGTCCATTTTAGCTGGAAATGTTTGCTCAATTTTTCACGTGACAGTGGTTATGGTGTCCTGTCCATGTTGAAGTTGTACACACAGGAAGTATTGAATGTGTATTGAAATGGCCTCTTAAGCATTGCTGAAAACACAAATGTACATAGTAGTTGCTACATCCCTGCCATTGGGCACCACACTAGCTGCTCTCCTGCCACTCCTTTCTTGCTCATAAAAAGCTAGTGGTTGGACATGGAGAGCCAGCTGCAGCCCAGGGACCATGTCATGTGAGTCTGAGCCAGTTCTAGTACCTTCAGCACTGACATAGGCCTGGGAATTCTGCCCAGTGACAGCAAGGGAGAAAGTTAGTGTGCAGGTGAATGTGGGAGTTCTGATAAGGCCCACTTTCTTACAAAGGTATCCATTTGAAGAGAAGCTTGTTCCTTGGCCTGTGAATCCAACCTGGTGACAGGGATAGATAGAGCCACCGTTACATCTTGAAGAATCAGCCACCGCACTCACGATGGTGGAACAGAAAGGTGGGAAGTGCCTCAGCCACATCACAATATCCTAGCTTTCAGGTGTGCTTAAGATCTGAAAATGTCTAACTCCAGGTTTCCTATGTGAGACAGAACACTTTCCTTATTTAAGTTGCTTGTAGTTTGTTCATCTGTTTCTTGCATCCAAAACTGGCCTCTAAGATTGATGGATTGATTGAATGAGATTGATGGTGCTGTGTAAATACAGTAAAAGGTGTCTCCTCGTGTGCAGAATTTCAGGATTCCTACTACAAGTAGCTCTTGAGAATTCACTACTCTGACAATTAATAAATTGAGAGAAAATGTGTTTGTGCTGAGGTTTGGGATTCTGTGGCACAAACATGAAAGTGGTGGCAAAAGCCAGCTGACATTCAGTGTGGTTTCCATGTAATCTCTGTATGCGTGAAGGGACTGTCTGTCGCTGTTTTTAACCATAAATGAAAATAGAAGTGGAAAATGTGAGAATATCTATGAAACTCTCACATGATCTAAATTGGTAAAATGTACCATTTTAAAGCATTGAATACACACTAATCCTCTGGTACTTTCTACTCTATTCAGTTGTGATTCCTATCAAAATCTGATTTTATTCAATATATTGTTGCTAGATCTAATGTATAGGTACATGATAGTTGAAAAAAATCATGCTTTGGAATACACTGTTTTACTTAAGGCAAATGTTAAGTAGATTGTTTTTCTATGCATTTAGCTTCTTTACAGTGTTTTAAATGTATTCCACATGCAAAAGCAATGCTGGCTTGACTTTTCTTTTTACTTCTGAAGAATCAGAAGAGATAACGTGTGGAACTTCTGGGCTCTGAAATTGGTCTTTTTCTCAGATTAACGTAAAATGTAGATTTATTCACACCTGAGACCCCCTTGAGAATAAGTGATACCTGCATTTCTTTTTCGAGAACTAGGCTATCAGTCTCAGAGGAAAGGAGACTAGTGTTTCAGTGTCTGGCTTTGCATAGTATGCCATCTGCAGCAGTCCCACAGAAGATGCATAACTCTAACTTAATTTAAAACTTGAAATTTCATTGAATGCTTCAAAGTGGATTCTGGTAAGGGTTAAAGGGAAGGACTCATGGTTTATGAATTCAATAAAATAGCACAGTAACAGAGTTTAAAACAACCGATACATTGCCAATGAGTTCAAAGCCTTCAGATAATTTTTTTTTCTTTTCCTTTGCAAAAACAACAGCATCAAGAAGAAACAGAATTTGCCCATTTTGCCTACTGGTATCATACTTAGTAAAAGAGAATGAATATATTCTGCTGTCTCCATGCAGCTCCACACCCCTCCAGGCACTGCATAAAATCTCAATAAATTCTGATGAGAATTATGGACGATATTGAGTCTTGTTCCAAGAAATCAGCTTTTTTTTTTTTGCTAATCTTATAAAAGATTATCAGATTATTATTAATATATGGGCTCCCAGAGATGCAAGTTAGATACTAGTAGATTATTGGTCATTATTTCGCAAAAGACCTCCCAGTTTTCTAACATGAACTAGAGTAGATCTCTCAGGTGCATACCTGGGTTCACAAATAATTCATTTAAACAACACACATACACAAAATCCATCTTTCTAAATGCTGCTATATATTATTCTATATTAAATACTGGATCTATTACTTCTAACTCATCTGGAAAAAATGGTTCTATATTACCCTAGGAGTAATACAAGGAAAAATAAAGTTTTCTTTGTAATGATGTCAATTTCATATGCCAAGAGTATATTTCTACCATTTGTTGTTTTTTTAAGATTTATTTATTTATTTGCAAGTCAGAGTTACACAGAGAGAGGAGAGGCAGAGAGAGAGAGAGAGAGAGAGAGAGAGAGATATCTTCCATCCAATGGTTCACTCCCCGATTGGCCGCAATGGCCAGAGCTTTGCCAATCCAAAGCCAGGAGCCAGGAGCCTCCTCCAGGTCTCCCACGTGGGTGCAGGGGCCCAAGCACTTGGACCATCTTCTACTGCTTTCCGAGGCCAGAGCAGAGAGCTGGATAGGAAGTGGATCACCCAGGACTAGAATTGGTGCCCATATGCGATGCTGGTGCTTCAGGCCAGGGCTTTAACCTGCTGTGCCACAGCACCAGCCCCTCTACTATTTCTTAATAATCTCAAAAGGATAAAATGTGTATGAATATTTGTTAATCCCTCATCTGACAATTTGTAATATATATATATATATATATATATATATATATATTTCAAACATTATATGACCATGTGTCAGTTGTTTAACCTAGTTTTCTCTATCAAGGTAAATATTATTTGCTCTCTAAGTTTTGCTTAAAAATTTTGTTAACAGAGTTTAAGCAAGTTAAATATAACATAAGATGAACAATAATCTCTTAAGTGACAATTGTCAATTCATTCAGTTCCCTTATTTGTTCATTTATTTACTCAAGCAGCAAATTCATAAGATAACATATGCTACTTGATATGCTGCTGGAATCATAGTCGACCTTGAGTTTGTACTAGCCCCAGCAAACTGGATGTGTAAAGTACTCTGCTAAGAAGAAATATAGATTCTGGTATATATGAACCTCATCTGTTCAGTTCTTCTCTCCTGATCGCCTTTGCTAGTTATAAAAATCTGATATTCTACTAATTAAAATTGCCTCCTGCTTCTGAATTATTGGAAATAATGAAGATTGATATAAGGAAAGGGTCATTTTGATTTTTAAATGGACCAAAAAGCATCAAGGACTTAACATCATTTCTGGATTTTGTTTAGTAAATATTGGCTTTTATTGAAAATATTATTTTAATATTCTCAGAAATTCTAAAGAATGTATAAATAGTATGCTATACAAATTTAATTTTTCCAGAGATTTCTTTGCTTATACATTAGTATTCTCCCCAGTTTTTCCATGTTTCTTCCAAAGAGATATTCAACAATTATTAAACACTATGTACTATGAATAATAATGTTATTTAGAAATGTGTCATCTTGTTGAAATGACAAAATGAAAACAAATATAATCAGGAAATGTAGACTATGATTCAGTAGTGACATAAAGTGAACACATGAACGTGCTTCTGACTCTAGGTTTCTAGGTCTATGCCAGACATTGTTAATGAATCATTTCCAGTTTTTTTTTCCTTTTAAAATATAAATAGACTCCATAACTTTTAAAGAAGTTACTATATCCCCATTCCAGTTTACCTACTGGGTACAATCTGGTTGTCATCCTAGCAGGATAACAAGTTCTAAAAAAAACATCAAGACATCTTGTTCAAATATATTTTTCTGGCACCTGGATATGCTTGTTGTCCTCTGTAGTTACCAAATCTTCACCTGTGAGTCTTCCGTGTATGTATTTTTCTCCTGAACATCTTTCCCACCACCATTGCAAAAAGATTGTTTCTAGTAAACAACAATGAATTGTTATTCAATGTATGGGTAGATCATACTGCCAGTTGTGAAACAAAGGGACAAGTCAAGCCTTATATGTCAATGTGTGGGAACCAAGCATTGGAGTAGTCACTATCCACCAGTTTCCAGTTCTCCTTTCCTTTAATACACTCCCTGTGTTGGAAGTTAGTTTTCATAGGCAAGTAAAATATGACCCAGATCCATTTGAAAACAAAGGTCATGTGGCCAGGTCTGTGGTGCAGTGCTTAATCCTCCACCTGTGACGCCAGCATCCCGTATGGGCTCAGGTTCTAGTACCTGCTACCCGTCTTCTAGTCCAGCTCTCTGCTGTGGCCTGGGAAAGCAGTAGAAGATGTCCCAAGAGCCTGGGCCCCTGCACCTGTCGGGGAGACCAGGAAGAAGCTCCTGGCTCCTGGCTTTGGATTGGTGCAGCTTCAGCCGTTGCAGCCATCTGGGGAGTGAACCATCGGAGGGAAGACCTTTCTCTCTGTCTCTCCCTTTCACTGTCTGTAACTCTGCTTCTCAAATAAATAAATAAAATCTTTTAAAAAATAAAGAAAACAAAAGGTCAATTCATCTTCTTGTTTCCTTCCTCTTAATATTATCATGATAAAATTCTCATTATCTTTGGTTGCAGAATGAGAAAACATGAAGCAGGGCCCCACCAACCCAATGCCAGCATGAAGCATGATAGAGAATAATTTTTTGTTAGAGCCACAGAGATCAGGCTCTTGTAATCTGCTCTCTCTGGACTCATGCCATCCGTGAGTGTACTCAGTACAAGAGAGGAGTCCATGGAGGTGGTTCACCAGTGCAGGCACTAATGTCTCCAGGGATTTGTTAGCATGAGATTTGACAAGGAAGCAAAGAACTTGTTTGATTTTCAAATGCTTTCCATAGTGTGACCTGATATTAATTTAGGAAGAAAAATGATCTGAGGGGTCGGTACTGTGGTATAGTAGGTAAAGCTGCTACCTGCAGCGCTGGCACCCCATATGGGCACCAGTTCAAGTCTTTGCTGCTCTATTTCTGATCCAGCTCTCTACTGTCGCCTGGGAAATCTGTAGAAGATGGCCCAGGTTCTTGAGCAACTGTACCCATGTGGGGGACTGGAGGAAGCTCCTGGCTCCTGGCTTCAGATCAGCATGGCTCCAGCTGTTGTGGCATTTAGGGAATGAATCAGTGGATGGAAGACCTCTCTCTCTCTCTCTCTCTCTCTCTTTCTCTCTTTCTCTCTCTCTCTCTCTCTCTCTCTCTCTCTCTTTCTCTCTTTCTCTCTCTCCCTCTGCCTCTCTCTAGTTCTGCATTTCAAATATTTTTTTTTTTAAATACACTGAAATCCAGTGTTGTGGTGTAGCTGGTAAAGCCACCACCTGCAGCATTGGCATCCTATTTGGGTGCCAATTTGTGTCCCAGCTGCTCCACTTTCAATCCAGCTTCCTGCTAATTGCTTGCAAAAAGCAGCAAAAGATGGTGCAAATGTTTTGTCCCCTGCAACCTATGTGGGAAACTGGGAAGAAACTCTTGGCTCCTGACTTTGGCCTGGCCGAGCCCTGGCTTTTGTGGTCATCTGAGTTGTAAACCACCCATGGAAGATTCTGTCTTTCTCTCTCTCTCTCTCTTTCTGTGGCACTCTGACTTTCAAATAAATAAATAAGTCTTTAAAAAAGGAAAACCACTGAACTCTTATATTAAAACACCATGGATTTATCCAGAAAAGTATAATGTTATTTCATTATTCCAGGAAAGTACAAATCTAAACATTTTTGTTTTTAGTCTTGAAAGTCTTCTATATCACTTATGTTCTTCAATATTAATACATAGCTTCAAGGTAACAAAACCTTTTTTATAGTCATTGTTTCATATCTTGATATGCATAGCTGAGGACTTTCAAAGAGAAATGCATTTCAAATAATACTGAGTGTTGCTGGGAGTTCATTCCCATATTGTATTTAATTAATTGTGTCATTTTGGGATAGCTTAAGTTGTATACATTAGATGCTAAATACTTCTCTTGAAAGCAAGCAGCTTTTAACGGGTGAATAGTTAATACTATCCCAATGCATGAAGTATTTACACTAGCCTCTTACGGATTGACAGTTCTTTGACATATTCTGAGATATTTTGTAATTTCTACTGATTTAATTTTGTTGTCTGAGGTGAGCTGGGAATTTATTTCCTTGAGTGTCAATGAAAAATCAAACTTTACTTTTTACTTAAATCATCTTCATGCTTTTGCCTGTCAAGCATGTGATTATTTTTTACCAAAGACTACAGGTGTGATATCATTTCTCTATAGCTTAGTTCACTTAAATTTTAATCTCTTTTTCCATACTCATTTATCTGCACTGTTTTTTTTAATTTTCATGTTTCATCATAGTACAATCTTTATAAAGGCCTTATATGTGACAGATAACCAAATATAAGTTATCAGTCATCCATATTTGATGTTACCAAAGAAAATATCTAAAGGTTAAATCAGGTGGAAAATTATCTCCTATATATAAGTAAATTTAGTCACAAAAGGTATTATAGGGTAGGATTTTTGGCACAGCAGTTTAGATACCATCTGTGAAATCTGCATCCCATATTGGATATCCAATCTAATCTCTTTCTAAAGGCCTACCTTAGGACGCCATAAATGAATCAAGCTTCCATCCTGTAAGTATTATCAATCCATATCTTGGATTTAAACATCTACCTGAGTTAGGGAGCCAGATCCTTTTCAAACCATAAAAGGTATATGCACATCACAAATGATAAGTAATATTTTTCTTACATTAACCCCAGTTCTAGAATTCTTGGAGGAATTGGTGAATCCTTTAGTCAGGAGAGTCTCAGAAGGAGTGGGTATTTGGTATAGCAGTTAAGATGCTAAATTCCAGCTCTACTTCCAATTCCAGCTACTTGCTAATGTGAACTGTTGGGGGCAAGTGATGGCTCAAGTATATGGGTCACTGCCACTCATGTGGGAAATCTGGATTATGTTCCTTGTTCCTAGCTTTAGCTTGTCCCAGTCCAAGCTGTTGCAGGCATTTGGGGAGTGAACTGGTGGATGAAAGATCTCTCTCTGTCAGTCTGTATTTGTGTGTATGTCTGTCTGCCTGTCTTTCAAATAAATAAAAATTTAAAATTTAAAAAGAAGTGAAATGCTGGTGAGGATGTGGGGGAAAAGGTGCCTTAATCCACTATTCATGAGAATGAAAACTGGAGCAGTCATTGTGAAAGACAGTGTGGAGATAACTCAGAAAGCTGAAAATAGATCTACCATACGACCCAGCAATCCCACTCTTGGGAGTTTACCCAAGGAAAACGAAATCATCATATAAAGGAGTTATCTGTACTTTCAAGTTCATTGCAGCTCAATCACTCATGATAGATAAGATATGGAATCAACTTAGATGTCCCTCAGCTGATGTCTGAATAAAGAAATTATGGCATATATGCACTATGGAATATTACTCAGCATTTAGGAAAATAAAATCCTATCTTTTACAACAAAATGGATACAACTGGAAACCATTATACTTAGTAAAATAAAGTCCCAGAAAAACAAATACCATATGTTTTCCCTGATCTGTGGTAATTAATAGAGTATCTAAATGTATAGGAGTGAAATTGACACTTTGAGGTTTGATGATTGTTTGCAGCCCTTGTCCCTACTGAGGAATAGTGCTTTTTTCTTGATACTATTTGACAAACTCTTTACTTACTATAAGGTTAATCTAATGAGTATAAAGGAAACTGAAAATAGATCTTTGTAAAAATTAAGAGTGCGAATAGGAAAGAGGAGGAAGAAGTATAGAAGTGCAGAAAGGAAAGAGAGTAGAGTGGGAAGAATCACTAGGCTCCCAAATTTGAATACCTTAAATAAAATTTAAAGAAACAAATAAAAGAAGCAAGTGAGAAATGTTTATATATATTCTCTCATGTAGAACAATTTTTAATCATTATATAGTTTATGATCATCTTATCTCTTCTGTACTGTTCAATTCCCCAGCAGCTTTATTGCATTCATTTCTTCCTCCTTAAATGGGCCCTATAAAATAATTTCAGAAGGTCCTCATTCTCTGTGATTATCCAGAGCTCACACATTAATTCCATAGTCTTTTTTTTTTTTTTTTTTTTTGACAGGCAGAGTGGATAGTGAGAGAGTGACAGAGAGAAAGGTCTTCCTTTTCCCATTGGTTCACCCCCCCAATGGCCATTGTGGCGCACCGCACTGATCCAAAGCCAGGTGGTTCTCCTGGTCTCCAATGCAGGTACAGGGCCCAAGGACCTGGGCCATCCTCCACTGCACTCCCAGGCCACAGCAGAAAGCTGGACTGGAGGAGGAGCAACCAGGACAGAATCCAGTGCCCCAACAGGGACTAGAACCCCAGGTTGCCAGCGCCATAGGCGGAGGATTAGCCTACTGAGCCACGGCGCCAGCCAATTCCATAGTCTTTCTTGACAAATATTGAGAAGAATGTTGTGCTTTGGTTTAAACATGATTTGTCATCTCTGAAACTCCTGTTGAAATCTAAGTGTCATTATAGTGTTATCAGGAGTAATTTTTTTTTAACCTTTAAGTGGTGGTTAGATCTGTAGGAGGGATTTGGTGGAGTGAGTTCTTATTCCTGAAACTGAATTATTTACTAGAGTGTAGATGATTTTAGAGTGAGTCTGCCCTTGCGTTTCTTCTGTTTCACGCACAGCCACTTGCCCTGCCCCTTTCTGACATGGGTTAACGTAGCCCTCACCAGCGGCCACTCAGCTGCCAGCAATTCAAATGCACTTGAATTTCCAAGCTCCAGAGCCAGTAACCAAAATTCACTTCTTTTCTTTATAATGCACTCTGTGCCCGGTATTATGTGGGATAAACAGAAAATGCGCTACTACAACTGGTTTCTCTACCATAAATATTCTCCAGAAAGAAACCCTAAGTCTACTTACTCTAGGGTATTTTTCTTTTTGTTTTACCTCCTCTATTTCTGTATCTCTGTACTACGTTGGCAGTAGTTAAAGCTAATGTGTTTTGTCATAGTGGTTGTTTTCTGGGTGTGTGTTTGATTGAAAGACTTTCTCTATAGCTTAATCCTGAAATACTGTCATGCCATTAGACACTGCTCTGTCTCATCTGCAAAGTTCACTTTTTTCACATTGTTTACCTGTAACCAACAGTATCACAACACAGAAAGACTTTAACAGAAGAGAATTATGACAGAATTAAGTTCAACTGTCATAGTGTGATAAATATTGATATTTTAAGTCGATCTTTACCCAGATTTTAAGTTTCAGGAAGCAAAATGACTTCCAGTTTAATATTATACAATCACTTCTGTGTTCTACCTGTAAATGCAAGTTATTTTGAAGAAAAGTCTGTATACTTACTGATTTACAGTGGCAAAACAAATCCTTATACATTAAAAGACCTGCTGAGGTGAGAAGTAATAATTACCACCATAGTACTTTGAGTGTTACTACACTCCTGGGGACAGTTTTTGGCAAGTGTTCAAAAGGACTTTGTGGTACTTTATTTATTTATTTATTTTGGTAAATTCAGATTCTTTTTTTTTTCTAAAGATTTATTTATTTATTTGAAAGTCAGAGTTACAAAGAGAGAGGAGACCCAGAGAGAGAGAGAGGTCTTCTGTCCTCTGGATCACTCCCCAGTTGGCTGCAACGGCCAGAGCTGAGCTGATCTGAAGCCAGGAGCCAGGAGCTTCTTCCCGGTCTCCCATGTGGGTACAGAGGCCCAAGGAGTTGGGCCATCTTCTACTGCTTTCCCAAGCTATAGCAGAGAGCTGGATCAGAAGAGGAGCAGCCGGGTCTCGAACTAGCGTCCATATGGGATGCTAGTGCTTCAGGCCAGGGTGTTAACCCACTGTGCCACAGCGCCGGTCCCAATTCAGATTCTTGAAGTCAACTAATCTTTAGTTCAGGGGATAATTAAGTGATGACTTATTTTTGTTATTATAAACAAGATTGATAACAAAAAATTAACCTCTTGGTTTTGCCAAAAGGAACTATAAATTGTTTTAAATAAAAACATATTACTGGCAAACAATCATTCATTCTGCTCAATACTTTTATAAAAAGAAAGGTTTTGTATTTGCACTGAGTTCATAGAAAAATCTCTGATGGAGAAGTCTACGTATTTTATTAAATACATATTATATATGTATTTATTGAATGGCTGGCATTTTATAAGCTTTGCTCTTGTGTCACTTAAAGGTAGGCAATGGATAGAGCACAGTGAACATTATTTTTAGAAAGCTAATGTGGTAAGATTGATTTTCACTAGGAGCATGTACTAGGTGTTAAAAATTTCTTAGTTCCAGTTTTTTTTTTTTATTATTTCTTTTATTTATTTGAAAGGCGGAGTTACAGAGATAGAGGAAGAGAAGGAGAAAGAGGTTTTCCATCTTCTGGTTCACTCCCCAGGTGGTCGCATTGGCCCAGAGCTAGGACACAGAAGCCAGGAGCCAGGAACTTGCCTTGCATGTGGGTGCAGGAGCCCAAGGACTTAGCCATCCTCTGCTGCTTACCCAGGCACATTATCAGAGAGCTGGATTGGAAGTGGTGCAGCCAGGACTCAAACCAGCTCCCATATGGGATGCTGGCACTCCAGGAAGAAGCTTAACCCACTATGCCACAGCACTGGGCCAGATAGTTTAGGAATTTAGTTCACTGAAGCTTCCATGTCTTAGCAAACCCAGAGGGTGAAAATGTTGAATAACCCTTCAGGATGGCTTTTGATCTAAAACTATTAAAGTTTGATTTTTGTCTTATCAGTTCACATGGTGAGACTCCAACCCTGTACTTTTTAAATAAGGAGGAAATTCATGGAAAATTATCTAGTTTAATCTCAATTGTGTATTTCAGAATCTGTTCTACAAATTGACTTACTCATTTTTTTCAAAGGTTTATTTCTTTATTGGAAAGGCAGAGTTATGAAGAAAGAGAAAGAGAGAGACAGAGAGACAGAGAGAGAGAGAGAGAGAGAGAGAGAGAGAGAGAGAAATCTGCATCTGTTGGTTCATTCCCCAAATGGCCACAATGGCCAGGGCTGGACCAAGCTGAATTCAGAAGCCAGGAACTTTTTCCAGGTCTCCTATGTGGGTGCAGAGGCCCAAGGATTTGAACCATCCTTCCTTGCCTTCCTAGGTGCATTATCAGGGGCTTGGATAAGAAGTGGAACAGTCGAGACTCGAACTGTCGCCCATATAGGATGCCAGCATTGCAGGCCATGGCTTTACCGATTGTGCCACAATGCTGGCCACACTGACTCAGTTTTTAGTTAGGGACTTCGTGCCCTATTCTCTTGTGTATTCTCCATCTCTCTTTTGTTTCTATTTTGACCTTTTAACCATACACTGTACTCTCTCACCAATCAAGGTACTATTCAGTGTCCTAAGATACTTTTCTATTTTTTAATTTTTATTTATTTATTTATTTGACAGGCAGAGTTAGACAGTGAAAGAGACAGAGAGAAAGATCTTCCTTCTGTTGGTTCACTCCCCAAATGGCTGCTATAGCTGGTGTACTGCGCCAATCCGAAGCCAGGAGCCAGGTGCTTCTTCCTGGTCTCCCATGTGGGTGCAGGGCCCAAGCACTTGGGCCATCCTCCGCTGCCTTCCTGGGCCACAGGAGAGAGCTGGGCTGGAAGAGGAGCAACCGGGACTAGTACTCAGCACCCCAACCGGGACTAGAACCCGGGGTGCTGGCACCACAGGCGGAGGATTAGCCAAGTGAGCCGTGGCACCAGCCAAGATACTTTTCTATGTATTCTATTTGTTTATTATGTCTGGAGAGTGCAGAAATTATTTGATAGGTTTAAGTAATAATATATGTATTAGACACAGAACTATTTTTTTAAGCTTATCTTGCTGAACTTGCTACTGTAAATCAATTTGTTGCATAGGGTAATAATTGTTCAGAGCTAGCCCCTGATTTTATATATTTGTTAGTAATAATACATAAATAATAAATCTGATAATAATCCCCAAATATAACATCAGATTTCTCTACTCTTATTCCAGCCTTGTGATTCTTTTCTTTCTGGATCACAACTCTTTACAGTGTGTTATGATATGGCTATGGTGTAGCTGGTAGGTTATTTGATCGAAATTGGAAAGAATAAGAGTTAGTCATTTCAGAATAAATATCTAAACCAGAGGGCAAAGATGATCATTTCAATGGAACTCTTCCAAAGATAATCCTTTAATATTCATGCTAAATGAGTTTCCATAAATTTCAGGCCTACTGGCTATATTGAAATTGAATTTCATAGGAATAAAATGTTTGGGGCATTTTACAACTTTATTTCTGATAACACTTCCTTTTATTTGTTATCTTACTTGCTGTTATCTGCCTTTCAGTTTCTAAGAACTCCAAATATGCGTAGTTTGCAGCAACCATCCATCCATGTAGTATTTAACAGATGTATTTCGAGTGTCTCTGTATGTCTTCACTGCCAAGGTACAGGGGTGATATTGATGAACAAGACATACTCATTTCAGAAACTTAACATTCTGCTTGATGATTTTCTTTTTACTTATCGATGAAAGTTGCTAAGAAATTATAAAATACTTTCATTATCTTCAGTTGTATCTTTGGTATTTAGACAGCCTCAGAGAGAAGTCCTCACTCAGTTTTTAAAAAAACAAACGAAATACATTGTTTCTACATTAAAAATTTTATTGTAATGCAGCCTAAATGTGTGCAACACAGATTCTTGTGCTCAGTGGATACTTATGTGTCAGGAGATTTTCCTATTTGATGAGAAATAAAGATTTCCCTAAACATGTGTTTGAACAACTTGTTAAAATCATCCATTTGTACTATTACAATGATAACATGCAACTATATTTAACATCAGTTTTAGATAGCAAAAGTATCTGACCATTTATCCCACTAGAGATTTGGATTTCACATTCCATTGTCCCAGTGTTGCTTCATCTTTCGCATTAACCATGGTCAAATTACGGGCAATTCTGTCCCCTTGAAAGAAAGCTATCAAGGGAGCCATCATTGTGGTGTAACGGGTAAAGGCAGCATCACTGTGAGTTTGAGTCCCAGGTGCTCTTCTTCTCATCCAGTTCCCTGCTAATGTGCCTGGGAAAACAATGGAGACGGCCCAAGTGCTTGGGCCCCTGCAACCCATGTAGGAGACCTGGAGGAAGCTCCTGGCTCCTGGCTTCAGACCCAACCAGCTTTGGCCATTATAGCTGTTAGGAGGGAAGCAGTGGATAGAAGATTCATATTCTCTCTCTCTCTCTCTCTCTCTGCCTTTCATATCAAACAAATAAATATTTTTTAAAAACCATCATTTTAGACCTGAAAGAAATATTAAATGCCAGGTTATCCCACACCTTAAAGGACAGATTTAGAAAATAGAAGGCAGAAATATGACATGATGTGCTCATGCTGCTGTTTGTGGTACATGGGAAAGGTACAGAAATTAGAGCTAAATTCAAGATGCATCTCTTACATATACCAGCCTTCTTTTCTTTTCACTAGCAACAATTCTTTCTGTTGGTTTGTTACTTGTTAAAATAATTAAACAATTTAATATTTTAAAAAGCATAGGAAGTCTATGATACCACTTTTCTACTTTTTTCTCAACTTATTTTTTTAAACATTCACTTATTTTATTTGAAAGGCAGTGTTACGGAGAGGCAAAGGCAGAGAGAGAGAGAGAGAGAGAGGTCTTCCATCTGCTGGTTCACTCCCCAATTGGCCACAATAGCTGGAGCTGCGATGATCCGAAGCCAGGAGCCAGGAGTTTCTTCTGGGTCTCCCATGCAAGTGCAGGGTCCCAAGGACTTGGGCCATCCTCTACTGCTTTCCCAGGCCATAGCAGAGAGTTGGATCAGAAGTGGAGTAGCCGGGACTCGAACTGGGGCCCATATGGGATGCCGGCACTGCAGGTGAAGGTTTTACCTGCTATGCCACAGCACCGGCTCCATTCTCAACTTATTTTTTGTGAGCTTGCAAAAAAGGAGTTTATATGGCACAACACATGCATTGAGTAGGTTTATTGTGGCTGGTTAGCCATAGAAGTCAGATCAAATAGTTTCAATATCATTAGTTACATTCTGGGCAATCATCATTATGCATATTGTAGATTATAAAATGGCAATTTTGCAAATGAAATATGATGATAAGTCCCTTTGCAAGTTGGAAATTTCTAACTTTATTTACTATTCTTCAGTTTTGGCTTATAGCTGAATATAGCATTTGTGACTCAGTCGTTTTTGTAGGCACCTAGCTGGGGAAACAGGGCATAAGATATGTCTCTACTATGGTCAATTTCTGTGAGGTGGCAGAACCTATAACTATGTCAGTTTGTTCCTAGGGGATCATTGATCAAGTATTTAAATCTCCAGTTCAACAACTCTTGTTTGCTTTTTGCAGTTTGTGTTATTATAGTGACATAAATTTATAATTGTCATAATATTATATTCTAACAGAAGAAATAAAATTAATGCCATTATTCATACCATCATGTCTCCTTAAGCATTATTATATGTGAGCATGAGTTATAACATGCATGTATTGGAATCAGTGATGACTTTTCCATGAATAAGGAAGGCTAAAATAAGATGTGATACCCAGTATCAAAGGCACAAATTTGGATAACCTCTTTCTCTAGGACATTGTGTATGTAAAACATATCCTAGAAATTGTTCCAAGAGCAGAGGTAAGAAAATGAATACAAGACAGGTCATCAAAATAACAAGATGATAAACCAGATGTGAGGTGTTGAGTTATAGTAGGGAGGTGGAGGGGCCAATGCCGATGGGTCTAAGAACCAAGAGAGTAGAGAATGTGAGATTCTCGGTGGTTCTCCAACTTAGAGGTGCATCAGAATCACCTGGAGGATTTCCTATGTTCTGTTCACTCTAGCACTTCAGGAATGGGGCCTGAGAATTTGCATTTCTGAGAAGGTCCTAGGTGATAACCATGATGCTGGTCTGGGGACCACACTTTGAGAACCATTGATCTGGGTGAATTCCAGAGATAAATGAGAATGACTGCAATAATTTTTCATGAGCTCCTGTAATACTAGGTTTGGTGAGCTAAGGTTTTAATTTTAAGATTTATTGATTTTGAAAGAGTTACAGACAGGGAGGGGGGAGAGAGGGGAGGAGAAAGAGAGAGATATTCTCCTGGTTCAATCCCCCAAGTGGCTACAACAGACAAGTCTGGGCCCAGGCCAAAGCCAGGAGTTCATCTGTGTCTCCCACATGAGTGACAGGGGCCCAAACACTTGAGCCATCTTTCACTGCTTTTCCCAGACCATTAGCAGGGAGCTGGGTCAGAAGTGGAGCTGCTGGGAAATAAAAGAGCACCAATATGGGATGCCAGCATCGCAAGCAGAGCCTTTATCCACTTTGCCACAACACTGGCCCTGAGCTGAGTTTTTTAGAGATTTGGGACAGACTAGACAAATATAAAATTTTGTCTCTCCTTTTTCAATTTAATGGCTACTTTTAAGTTAAATTCATGTCTCGGAATTTTTGAAGATCCTAACCTCCTTCTGTGTTAAAATGCAAAGTAAGACTTTATATTCTTGCCATATAAACATCCAGAAGGATTATTTCCTGTCTATGAAAGATGATTTGTTTCCTACTTTTATAGTTCAACAGTATATAAAGTGCTCTGTTTCAGCGTGTGTGCTCCAGAGTACACCGCCTGGGGTCAAACTGTGATTGGATCACTCACTGTGTGCCTTGGGGCTACAAGTTTCTTAAACTCTCAGATCATTCTTTTTACAGCAGGGATGTTATCAATTGCCTAGGGTTGTTGTGAGGATGAAATTAAATAGTGGCTTTAAACCACTTGTTGTAGTTCTTGGCACATAATAACTGCTTCATAAATGTTAGCTAACATTGGAACACCAAATTAAGGAACATGACTATGTAGGCAATACTGTGCTAGTCTTCTCAAGTTTAGCTTGAATGGCTGTTCTCTGCATCTGTAGTTCGTTCTGAATCTTCTGCTAAATATAGCTGAGTTGATAAGAAGTTATAAATTGTATGTAAATAATGAGATTCAAATGTTAATGTTAAAAGTCCATCACGGTTATCAAGAACCTAAAATTGCTGCTAGCCAATTTCATACTAGGAAGGAAGAAGATCATCTATGGCACAGTGGTTAAGAACATCAATTCTGCAACCAAAATGCCAGGGTTTTTATTCTGGCTCCACCCGTCACTAGCTCTGTGATCATGGGCAACTTATTTGAGCTCCCTAGTCCTCAGAATCTCCATCTATCAAATGATGAACATGGTAACACCTATCTCAGAGAGTGGTTATGAGTTCACATGCATGGTCACATACACACCCGCAGTCATAGCCCATAGGTCATAGCCCATATATGAGTATATAACGTCATTAAATATTATACAGGAAATATGCAAAATTCTTAGAACAATGCCTAGCACAAAATAAACACTGCAGAGGTGATTGCTATTAATAATATTTAGTTTTTATATCTGTATACTCCGGAAGAACTATGGTTTTAAGGAAAATAAATCAGAAAATCTGTGATTTTTTTTTTCTCTGTAGTTAGATATCATACTCACGGAGTACAGTTGATGTACTATACTGGAACCAATTGTTGTTTTAATCAAACTACATTAGATGGAAAACTCTCTCCAACCCCTCTACAGCCTTCTTGAAAATATATCTGGCATTTCATTTATAACCAGAGTTAGTATTTTTAAGGCAATCTAGCCTTTAATGCAAAAAGGGAAAAAGTGGTTCCATTTGTACTTGTAAGAATTTCTAAAAGTGTCCCTTTAAAGGATATTGTGGAATTTGTTATTGACAAGGTTTATGGTCTTTCCTCCATCTGTTGTCTCCTTGCCTTGCCCCTGCATTTGACATTATTATTTAAAGTGATTTATGTATTTATTTATTTGAAAGGCAGTTATTGGGGCTTTTTGGGGGGTGGTATGTGTTGGGACCTGGGAGAGAGATTGATCTGTCTTCCATCTGCTAGTTCATTCCTCAAATAGCCACAGTGATCGAGGCCAGGCCAGGCCAAAGCCGTGAGCCAGGAGCTCCATCTGAGTCTCCCATGTCGGGGCAGAGGCCCAGGCATTTGTGCCCTCCTCTACTGTTTTTCCAAGAGTATTAGGAGGGAGTTGGATCAGAAGTGGAGCATCCAGGACTTGGGAATGCCAGTGTCACAGGTGGTGGCTTAAATTTCTGCCCCACAGCGCCAGCCCCTGCATTTAATGTTATTCAGCACAGTTCCTTGAAATCATCTCTTTCCTGGGCAGACTGACTTAGACATGGCCTGTCCACCAGCACAGCGATCCCCCCTCCCTTTTCAGTACAAGTCCTGCTTTCAAGGATTCGCTGATTCCCTAGGCTGCTTCTTCCCTCTCTCAGGGCGAGGTCTCACATTTATTCTGTTCTGCATGCTCAGGTCTATGCCTGGATCCTCAAAGGCTGCTAACATTTCTACCCACTCATTACCACATCACAATGGAATTTGTATTTCTTCAGAAATGTTCCCCCTGCAGTACTGTGATGTATCAGTAGCACTGCCCTGACTGAGTTGGACTTCACATGTTGCTGTCCTTGTGACCCACCCCTTTGCATTCCTTTCTTAACTACAGGTTCCTTTTGATGTTTCTCCCCTGATGTGACTTCCCTCCTCTGTGCCCTTGGAGATCAAAACCTTATTACACAGCAATTAACTCCCAGGAGCCATTCCCATTGGAAGCACTGTCCTTCCCATTCATCTTTGTAGTACCATATATATCCCTTCCAGAGCTATCCTGTTTCTACCCTTATCAGGTAGACACTTCTTTCTGGCCTTCAAATATTTCCTGTAATTAGGGTGTAGAATGTGTAGCCCCTGTGTGTCTCACTTGAGCTCCCTGGGACTCTGCTTAGGAAAGCCTTCCTTCCACAATCGCAGGAGAACACCATGCACCTGCCACCTTTCAGTTCTCCCTGCTTCTGGGCCACCAATGCATGTACAGTCTGTGGTCTGTCTTCCTCCGTGCCTCATATATGAGAGGGCTGCATGCATGCACTTTGTTTTCAGATGTATGAAGACAGGCACCTGCTTTAAACATTCTTGAAATAGATCTGAATCCAGCATAGAATCTGTAACAGGGAAACACACACACACACACACACACACACACCCAGAAAGCCATTAAATATTACCCCTCAAAGAGAACAAAGAAAAAATCTGCTGCCCGCTCTGCTATTATACAGAATATGAATCAGAACACCTTAGGTGGACACTTTAACATTTAATAGCTATGTATTTAGATTCATGGTTACATTCTATTCATGGCCAGTGGTATTGAATAGCATATACATAATTGATAAAAAGTTTTATTTTAGAAGAAATTCAATTTTGATTTAAGTATTAATATAGAGAAAAACATCAAGTATTACTAGAGGTAAGATGGCATGAAAAAATTGTGAAAGTGTTGCTCAAATAATAGAAGTCTTAAAAATACTACAGCATGTTATTTTTGGAGTCTGTAATTAATAATTTTTGAGTGATTGTTCACTTGAGTCAACCTAGAAAACAAGCCTTCAGACCCCCTTCCTAAAAGCTCCTTATGACCGAATGAGTAGGCAGATGGCTTTCACATCTATATTTTTAGCTGAAGGTTAAGAGAATGGAAAAGTGTCAAGTGGAGAAAATGAGTTTCAAATCCTCGAAGGTCTTCTGGTTGCCCCACTCACCACAGGTGATGACGTGACTGCAAACCAGTGCTGTCATCCCAGGCAGGAGTGGAGACATCAACTCTTCAATACCCATGGCTCCCTCCAAACCAAAGCAACTGGGATACATCATCCCCGGAATGAAACCCCCAGAGATGGTTTAAATTCCATTATGCACATAAGAGAGAGGCATTCGTGTTTCACATGCCAGTTCCTTTTCAGCCCCATCTCTTATTTTGGAAGATTTAACAGCCACCCTAACTTATGGTGGTTTCTGTCCGCAAGTTTAGTCTCCCCAAATAAGGGTATTGAATTACAGGCCTCAAAGTCAATTATCTGTGGGTGAACACAAATAGACTGCAGCTGAAGGTCAGCGTAGGGGAAAGAGAAGAAAGTACTAAGAAACTGAAATCTCAAGTTGGAGTAAATACTGAGAGATGAGGAAAGGACCCACTGGGCAATGCAGTTCTGCTTCAAACTTCCCAGAGATAGGTCAAATTTCACCTCATTTCTCACCATCTGGCTACGAATTCAGAATTTCCCACAACCCCTTAGGTTTCATCATTTGCTAGAATAGAACAATTCAGAGAATTCAGGAAAGCACCATGCCTGCAGCTGAAGTTTTGCTGTAAAGGTTTCAAATCAGGATCACCCAGAGATACGAAAAGCAAGGTCTAGAGGTACCCCAGATTGAAGTCCCTATGTCCTCAGGACACATCACCCTCCCAGCACAATTCGGCGCATCAACAACCACAAGGCTTATCCAAGCCTTGATATCCAGAGCTTTTATTGGGGCTTCCTTAAGCACACATGATTGATTGTATCATGGGCAACATGTTTATCCTGGATTTCTAACCTCTTTTCCATCTCTGGAGATTGACAGATCAGACTGATTTCCCAAGGCTCAAAGTCTTTAACCCTGTTGTTACATGGCTGGTCTTTCTGGAATGCCCAGCCCTCATTCTGAAATGATATAGGGGCCCATAGTCTATGGCCTCATTAGCATAAACTCAGGTAGCAACCCAGGGGCCCACCAAGAATATAGAGACATTGCTACTGCTTAGGAAATTCTGATGGCTTAGAAACCCTCTTCCAGGATCCAGGACAAAGAACAAGACAAATTAATTCTTTATTATATAATACAAGAAAATACAATAAGAATTGGATGTGTAAGTCACAGAAAACTAAGGAAAAATACATATATATATATATATATATATAATTTTATAGCAGAGCAATCAACTGGAAAGTATTGCATTAATATAGTCCTAAAATATCTGGCTATTAAATACTAGTAGAGTCTTTTCATTTATTTTTCACTCATTCATTTTTTAAATGATATTTATATGATTCTTCTTGTGCTCCTAACTGGAGATAGACTACTGATGGTGTAGCATTAACAAAATTATTTTAAAAGTAAATAAATAAATAGTGTTTATGTTACATAGAAAAGATTAACTATTTAAAATTATTAGCTGATTTTGATTCCAATCTACATAAGCCTGAGTTCTGAAATAATTATTAATTATTGCTTATCAGAATTATGTCAGAAAGCCCCCAAAATATTAGACATTAAATCTAGACTTGAATACTTTGGGGAAGTAGGGATAATAGAAGAAATATCTTTGTTGCTTGTTTAACTGAAAGACTATTTGTTTTTATATTTTTAAACAAAATCCAGAAATGCTCTGAAATGTGATACGTTATAAACTGTTCTTTTTTTGCTTTCCTGTAATTGGAGCAACATACTAATTTCTACAAGTTGTGACTACTAACAGAGAGCAATCACCTCACAGACTTGTACCGAAAAGATGAGACCATCCAGGTGACAGGAAATGGCCACGTGCAGAGTCCTCGCTTCCCGAACAGCTACCCCAGGAACCTGCTTCTGACGTGGAGGCTCCACTCCCAGGAGAAAACAAGGATACAACTAGCGTTTGACCATCAGTTTGGATTAGAGGAGGCAGAAAATGATATCTGTAGGTAAGTGAAACGAAAAATCCATTTGAGGGTACCATCCCAAGGTGAGAGAAGAATGAATTTAAAGCATCCTGTCAGATGTTTCTTTTGAGCCTTTTGGACCTACCCATAATATGCCACGTTATTTTCAATCAGCCTTTGTGTCAGCCGTAGTAGGCAGCACAGCAGATTGTGCTTTGGCTGAACTAATAACCTGGAGTGATTGACAGAAACCCGCCTCCACAGCAGACATGACTGTGACTGCTCAGGTGGGATGGAATCTAGAGGTACCTGTTCTTTCCAGGCTTTGTGAGCAGGAAAATCTGATCAGTGTCCCATGTCACCTGCGACTATATCATGTGGCCTGGTCAAAGCCTGCCCCTTGCTATGGTGGACATCAGCCCCTGCTGGGTCCCTGGCGTTGACCCAAGCCACTGTAACCACATTATTTCCCCCAGTGCTGGCTGAGGACCCCATCAGGGCCTTATGCTGAATTCCTAGTATCAAGGCCTCAGAGATCTGCAAGAGGAAGAGAAAGGAACCTGAGGCCAAGCGTTCTTCAGAGGGATCTGTTTCCTGTGGTTGCTGGGTCACAAGTGAAAGATAAAAGCTGTGCCTGACAATCTTCTTCCTTCAGAGTTTATTTATCAGAGAAATCCTGCACTGTCGTTCTTTGAAATGTCTGCTCACAGCATCTTACTCGCTTAATTAGCATGTGTAAGACTCTGGGAAGATTTTCCTTCAGGTTTTGTACTTTTCTGCATGCATTTGTTCTGCATTGCCAATGAACTACTGAACTGCCAAATCCTTCCAGCAGGTTTATTTTCCTTCGAATAATAAGAAGGGGTGCCTCAAATTTGGTTGCCCTTTGTTGCATGTTGATTATGCTGACAGCTTTTATTATGTTGCTATTTTTCCAAGAATAACAGCAATGACTTACTTTCTAGGACCACAGAGGGTAATGTATGCCAGAAAGCAGAGCTGAATGCCTGCATGAAGAACCAGTTAATATTTACAAAGAGAGTAAATGAAACCTAATCTTGTGTATTTTTAACCTTGAAAGGGAGACCTAATTTACCCTCTTTGGGAAAAAATAAACGTATTGAAATATTGTTAAAGGTGATGACACAGAAGGTCCGGTGATCTGTTTCTGTGCATCAGGCACTTCTGACACCAAGTCAGACACCAAGCCCTACAAGACTGCTCCCGTGTTAGATGCAATTGTAGGTCTCAGGTGCCAGCTGTCCTTCTACTTCTGATGGACAGCTGTAAATCACAGGGTTGTACAGCCTCCTCCTTTGGTTTTATAATATGCTAGAAGAGCTCATGAAACTCAAGAAAACACTTAGTGTTATATTAACAGTTTATTATAAAGTATATAATGCAGAAACAGCCAAATGGAATAGCTAAACAGAGCAAGGTAGTAGGAAGGGTGTATCTTTCAAGTCAATCACCTTTCAAGCATCTCTGAACTCTGTGGTCAGGGTTTTAGGGAGGTCTGAGTATGTATATGATTGCTTTCATCATTGTACCTTGTTGATTACACTCACTCCACGTCCTCTCTTCTCTCCAGAGTTTTGAGATTTCCAACCCCCTAATTATGCTTTACTCTTTCTGTTGACCAGTCCCCACTCTGAAGCTATGTAGGTGCCTATCTAGAGGCATGTCATTAGCATACACTTGGTTATTGTTGAAAGGTTATTATTATAACAGCAAGCACTCACCCCAGCACTAAGAAGTTCCAGGAGCCCGGGGAGCTTTGTGTCAAGAATCAGGGGCATAGGCCAAACATATACACACACGCACACATGCACACACATTTTCCCCCACAATATCACAGAAAGGAAACCACAGCTGAGCTAGAATTTTGGTCCCAATAGTGAGTCCTTTTGATTCTGGCCTTTAAAATAGAAGAGGAAGTTAGGTAGGCTTTCTCTCTGAACCGTTCATGAAATCTTGTTGTTTCCTTCAAAATGTATGGAAGGGGGTAGAGAAATAAGAGGCAGAAAAGAGGAGAGGAAACAGGGGTAGTGACAGTTTAGTGATTTGCAAAATGGTACTTTCTGGACTTTAGATTCAGAGGTAAAATTATACTGTTGTTGGGTTTTTCAAAAAATTTTCAATACAAGTGACCTATTGTGTTGCAAACAAAGTCTCACATAAACCATGCTTCATGCAGTAAATATGATTTACACATATTATATTTAAAATGAAATGCAATTGATTACCTACCATCTGTTCCAAAGCCTCCTTGATGTTTACATTGTAATACTTTATTGCTTGAATAATGATTCTTTGTGCTTTTCACCTTCCAAGCACTGTATAAATGCTTAGAAGTTAATTTACACTGCAACAAGATGTATCTAGCTGGTAAAAGTTTATAAGCCTTCTTAGTTTGTGCATAAGGAAACTGAGGCATAGGGAACAAGGGTGTTGTAAATCATTGCTAAAGAAATTTAGACACAATATCATTAGTTTACAGTTGCTTCAAAATTCTACCTATTCAATAAGAGTTTTGAGGTCCACGAGTAAGACCAGTGAAGTCAAATGGATTTTCTTTATATTCAGACACCATGATTCTTATGCTGATTTTTTCTGGTAGTCATGACAAGAAAATATAAATAGATGTGAGTTTTGTGCTAGAATTTACCCTGGATGCCCATCATTTTGTGTATGACTTTAGCAGCTGAAGTTATTCTGGGACAGTGTTAAAGAATAGGGCACTAAGGAGGAGTTGAAAAATAATTCAACCAATCAAATAAAATGCTCCAATATCTTAGGGGTCTAGAAATAGAATAATGGGTCCCTATAAAATGGAAATTCTGTCACTGAGATGTCATATTCTGTGATGGATGTAAGAATGGGATACTATGGACAGGCTTGAAGGATCAACTGTTCACACTGAAAAACTAGGCCTTGGCTTGTCTTCTTGGATTCTGGGATTCTGTGTTTCTCTGATAAATACCAAAGGCACACCTGGGGTCTTATGTTCATTTGTCTGATTCAACCAGCTCCAATATTGGCTAGCATACATCTTTCCACAAAGTTATAGATTTCCCCTTATGATAAGTGTCATATTTTATGATGTGATCTCTCCAAAAGATGGTTTTCAAAAAGAGAATATGGCAAATCCTGTCCTTATCCATTTGTTCCCTTTATTGAGAGGGCTCATTCTATAAGAGATATAAATCATTTTGTTTCACAAGGAAGCACTTAATGCCATAAATTCAAAAGAGGATTTTATTAGAAATACCTTACATAATGAATATTTGGGCATATTTCCTAAGTCAGACTTCCAAAGCATACAAAAAAACTGGTTGTTAGATTTTTCCAGGAAAATGTTCAAATCTAGATACTCTGAAAATTTTATGTTTTGATTGTTGGTGATCTCTGAGTTATCATGCCTAAATGTATAAATAAGTATGTAGACATCTTTCAGAAAATATATAGGCATCTTTCAGAATAGATATTAGAGTTTCAATTTAGAAAACCTAATCCAAAAATTAACTTCTTTTTAACAATTCAATAGGTTATAATTTTCCTTCAGTTAGAAGGTTAGTGAGAAATTGCATATTTTAGTTTTAACTTCTCAGTGAAAGTATGAGTTTCAAAATGTACTTCAAACAAAACATGCCCATTATTGTCAAATTGATTCTAGGTATGATTTTGTGGAAGTTGAAGATATATCTGAGACAAGTACCGTTATTAGAGGACGATGGTGTGGACACAAGGAAGTTCCTCCAAGGATAACATCAAGAACAAACCAAATTAAAATAACATTCAAGTCTGATGACTACTTTGTGGCTAAACCTGGGTTCAAGATTTATTATTCTTTTGTGGTAAGTAGCTTATGTACTCTATGATTAAAAGCAGACACTGTATCATGAAATATAGAGATCATTTTCTTTTTTTTTTTTTTATTTTTTTTTTATTTTTGACAGGCAGAGTGGACAGAGAGAGAGAGACAGAAAGGTCTTCCTTTTGCCGTTGGTTAACCCTCCAATGGCCGCCGCAGACGGCGCGCTGCGGCCGGCGCACCGCGCTCCTCCAATGGCAGGAGCCAGGAGCCAGGTGCTTTTCCTGGTCTCCCCATGGGGTGCAGGGCCCAAGCACCTGGGCCGTCCTCCACTGCACTCCCGGGCCACAGCAGAGGGCTGGCCTGGAAGAGGGGCAACCGGGACAGAATCCGGCGCCCCGACCGGGACTAGAACCCGGTGTGCCGGCGCTGCAAGGCGGAGGATTAGCCTGTTGAGCCACGGCGCCGGCCAGAGATCATTTTCTATGATTAAATACAGTGGTGTGAGGGTGTATCAACTTTATTAATTTCTTATGGTATGGTTTTCTCCTACCCTCTGGCCAAAATGTGAAAGCCTTCATTAGCAAGGAATGCCAGTTTGGATCTTTATATCAATTATTGGGCCTTGAATTATAAAAAAATTCATAGAAAAAATAAAATAGTATATAGGGAAGGAGGTATTAAATTACCCTTAATCCAACTGAAGCAAGGTTAATATATGTGTAACCAAATAGAAGGCATTTGAGAATAGAGCAAGGATTCAGAAATAAAGCTAAAGAAAATACTTTGTCTTTTTGCTTGAAATGTTGTCTATAAATTCCATCAGAGAATAAGTCCTGATGATTGTAGTTTAAACTACGTCTCAGATTTGAAAAGGTTCCAGGTTATAATCATAGAACCTCAGCGTTGGCCAGCATCTTCAAATCTTAAGGTCTAGCTTAGGATGCAATTCAACATGATAAATTCTGTTTAATAGATCCATGCATATTTTAAGTCTCACCTCTACTTAAACACCACAGGAGCAATTCCTAACTCTAAAAGATTGTTAAAAAGTGCTCAACCCCATGTTGAGCAAAATCTGCATTGTAATTAATTGTAATTGCTGAATCCCACATACTCATGAGCCTTCTTCATTAATTCATCAATGAATGTAACAATATTAAGTTCTCCCTCTTAGTCAGACATTCTGATATCATTGAGACATGATGATATTGTCAAACATTCCGATATAATAGAGACAGGATGATATTGTCAGACATTCTGATAGATTTAGTAAAAATATAATAATAAACCAGACAAAACTGAGCTGGAACCTCCTGGAATTTATCATCTGATTGAGATGATATTAATTTAAAAAGTTTACAATAAAAAATGATGAGTAATAAGACAGAAGAACTGTGGACTATATGATAGGTCCATAGAAACATTGGGAATAATTTTGCTTGTGTGTTGTCTTAAATATCCCTGAATCATTCCAGTGTTTATAACATATTGATTTATTCTCACAGCAACAATTTTTACTGTCCTTCAATCTGCCTTGTCCCTTCTCAAAGTGTGGATGTCAAAATAGACCAAATAAGCAAAAAAAAATGGTCTCAATTTTGGGGATGTTTTCCTCTTAAGAATTAATTTAAAATAGGAAAATATTGCTTTTAAAAAATTTAATGTTTCTTGCATTATGGTGAGTTATTAAATACTAAATGAATTCTACATCAGAACATTTTAAGTGAAAAAATAGTATGCAGTGACACAGGTTCCAGTTATATTTGAAAGCAATCTCATGCATTACTTACATTATTGCAAACTCAAGAAATGCTTTTTGACGCTAAAATTGAACTGTGAACCTTTGATTTCTACATTTCTCTGACTTTCAATGTATGCAATAACCCATTTGTCCTCATCAAAATAAATAGGCCTCATGAAGGATCTTAGTTTCTTTAAATTATCAATCACTATTAGTATTAATGCATATGTTTTTGTTGCACGTTGGTTATGATCAAGTTGAATGATCCATAAGTCAGTTTGAAACACCCTAACTGTAACTCAATATCTTTAAGGTGGAACAATTCCTTTTGTAGGATGCAGTAAAAGTATGTGCTATACTTTTATCTGACTGGCAGTAAAGCAGGGTAGGTTACACCTGCACCATCACAAATATGTGAGAAATGCATTGTACTACGGCATTATGGCAGCTACAACATCAATATAACCTGACTTTTCAACTCTTTTATAGTCTTTTAATAAATACTCTATTATATCCTATTAATCAAAAGAGTAATCTATTATAATGTTACAGAACCATGTCATCAATGAGATGCATGTGTATATACTTAAGTTTTGTTCATGGTGCAGATTTATCATCATTTCCCAGTCAGTGCTGCATAGAATGCTGGGTATGCTTTGTAGTTTGGACGTAAACTGTTTAGCATCATTCAACTCATTTGCTCTGCTGGTACATTCAATTGTGTTTTTTAGATCTGATGATAGTTACAATATTTTGGTGTATTTACTGAGCAGCCTCTTGGTCTGCATCCATTGAGAATAACTACAGATTCTCTTTCCCCTCTTAACAGACTTCTGGCACTAAATGTGGTCAAATAGGGCCAAAGTACTTTGGTGGCTAAATGCCAAAAGGTAGAATGAGTTTAGCTTCCAGGTATGTAGAAATTTTAGATCTGGGTGGCGTTTTTAGAAAACTCTTGTTTAATTCTTGCAAAATGGGGACAGAAGATCATAAATACCTTGCCCACTATATTGGGAAAATCATTTGGTTCATCTTTAAGTTTTACTTCGGTTTAAAGCAGAGTTTTTAAACTCAACAGGTTGGCTAGAGAGATAGGAATTAGTAATGGCAAGCCCTCTTCCAGGGTGTTAAAATAATTTTAGAATGCTAAAGACTTTTGGTGGCCAGAGGAAGCCGTTGCAACCTCTACTTTAAGGAAGATTGGTGTTAGGAAAATTTGAGTCTTAAGAATAGCTCTTGAGGAGAAGGTACCTTGGAAACAGCAAGTAGCTATTAGGAAAGGTGAGATCACTTCCCTCAGTATGCCCACCTTTCCACCTCTGTGCCTCCTGTTGATGTTGTCTGCTTTTCCGATAATGACTTTGCAGCTGGACCAGGACTTCTGAGGCTATGTGACATAAGGGACCACAAATGCCCACACAATGGATTCAAGTCTCACATGGACTATGTTCATTCAATTTTTGGAAAGTCTAATTGTTTTAGTTAATTTTTCATCTGAACAAATTGGATAAGACCGATAGCCTATTTTTGTTGGGGAGTGATTTTTATATTAAAATTTTATTTGCTGTGATTGGAATTCAAAATCCTACCTGTTTTCTAAACATCTGTCACTGTCCCCCATCAGAATAATGCAGCATAGGCATATGGGACTAGGGTTTTACTATAAAACACACTTTGAATTGAAGGTCCATCTCACTGTTAATAACAGTGTGATACTGAACAAGTTTCTCCCCTCCTCCCTTTGATGCTACCTCTTTAAAATTGGGATAAAAATTGAAATTGGTATGAAATTTTAAAATTAGTACACTATTTAGCACAGTGCCTCACATATAGTTACTGTTTAGTAACTAGTGATAGTGAGCCTACCTTTATCATCACTAATGATGTATGTGTGTGTGTCTCCTCCAGATAAATGATGATGAACTTTTTGTGAGTGGGTCGGAATATCATTCCTTTGTGTTTTTTTTGATAATCACCTTTATTTATTTATTTATTTATTTTTTTATAAAGCTTTTATTTAAAGAATATAAATTTCCAAAGTACAGCCCAT
The DNA here is from genome assembly GCA_949820135.1 of Sylvilagus floridanus. Lineage (NCBI taxonomy): Eukaryota > Metazoa > Chordata > Mammalia > Lagomorpha > Leporidae > Sylvilagus > Sylvilagus floridanus. Next base: position 34,959,985 of record OX463224.1, read on the forward strand.
GGACCACAATGGCCTCCCACCCCATAACCTCCCTCCCACCCGCAACTCTCCCCTCTCCCACTCCCTCTCCCCTTCCATCCACATCAAGATTCCTTTTCAATTCTCTTTATATACAGAAGATCAGTTTAGTACATATTACGTAAAGATTTCAACAGTTTGCCCTCACATAGGGACACAAAGTGAAAAATACTGTTGGAGTACTAGTTATAGTATTAATTCACAATGTACAGCACATTAAGGACAAAGATCCTACATGATATGATTTTTTCTAAAAAATTGATTAATTTTCTATGCAATTTCCAATTTAACAAGTTTTTTAAATCATTTTCAATTATCTCTATATACAGAAGATCGATTTAGCACATACCAAGTAAAGACCTCATCAGTCCGCACCCACACAGAAACACAAAGTACAAAAATACTGTTTCAGTACTAGTCACAGCACCACCCCACACTGGACAACACACCAAGGACAGATCCCTCATGAGACACAAGTACACAGTGACTCCTGATATTGACTCAACAATTTGACACTCTTGTTAATGGCGTCAGCAATCTCCCCAGGCTCCAGCCATGAGCCACTGAGGCCATGGAAGCCTTTAGGGTTCGCCGACTTCGATCCCATCCCGACAGGGCCACAGTCAAAGTGGAAGTTCTCTCCTCCCTTCAGAGAAAGGCACCCCCTTCCTTGATGGCCCCGTTCTTTCCACTGGGATCTCACTCACAGAGATCTTTCATTTAGGTCTTCTCTTTTTTCCAGAGTGTCTTGGCTTTCCATGCCCAAAATATTCTCATGGGCTCTTGAGCCAGATCCAAATGCCTTAAGGGCTGATTCTGAGGCCAGAGTGCTATCTAGGACATTTGCCATTCCATGAGTCTGCTGTGCATCCCGCTTCCCATGTTGAACCATTCTCTCCCTTTTTGATTCTATCAGTTAGTATCAGCAGACACTAGTCTTGTTTGTGTGATCCCTTTGACTCTCAGACCTATCAGTGTGATCAACTGTGAACCGAAATTGATCACTTGGACCAGTGAGATGGTCTTGGTACATGCCACCTTGATGAGATTATATTGGAATCCCCTGGCACACTTCCAACTCCACCATTTCGGGCAAGTCTGATTGAGCATGCCCCAAACTGTACATATCTTCCCTCTCTTTTTCCCACTCCTATATTTAACAGGGATCACTTTTCAGTTAAAATTCAAACACCTGGCTAGACAGTGTGTTTATTAAATTGACCCTTCCTGAGTAAACATGATTCATAAGAAGAACTTCCTAATTTTGCTTTCCCATTCTCCTGCTCAGGCTTCTTTTCTAATTTCACTCCATTGAGGAAAACAGATAGATGCTTTAGAATGAATAAACAGAAAAGATAATTCATCAAGCAAGATGTGATTCAATTAACCTAATTTTGGGGGGAATAAGTAAATACCTGAATGGTTCAGAATCCTTTGTTAAAGACCACTTAGTAGATTATTAAGAGATGTTCTAAGGCTCCCATGGAATGTGTGCAAAGAAGTAAGTGGACACGGTTGTGATTTAAAATGTGCTGCTCAGTGGCTACAGACTCAGTTTCCTCATCTGTAAAATGGAGATATTCTGTTGGACATTACGTAGAAGTAAAGATCAAATTAGGTAACTTTAGAAAACCACTCTGTCTAGACTGTATTAATTACTCAAATATCTGCGGCTATTATTGCTATCATTGTACTGATTATTATTATTGACATAGCAGGTGACAGATAAGCTGCCCGTTATCAGCATGTACACTCTGACAATAACTCACTTACTTACTTCATACAAGATAGAAACATCTTATTGTGCATTGTAGCACACAAGAGAATATTTGAATTTTATAGTACAGAATTTATGTGTGGTGTGTGCACGTGATTAATAATGAAATATTTTAATTCAAAAATAAATTAAACCATTTAAAAGCCATTACAACCTTTTTTGTTTGATTAATGAAGTGTAGTGTATTTTTAAATGAAAATTTCTAGTACCCATTATTAATACTTTAAAAAATAAAAATTCAGTTTTATCAGATCAGTTGCTTAACTGTGTATCTCCATTGTGAGTTAGCATCAAATAGTACATTTAAGAGTTATATTGAGACTAGAACTCATATAAAACATGCCCTTGCATAGAAACAATTATTTAAAATAGAAAAGACAAGGGAGAAGGTTGTAAAGGAGAGGAGGAAGAAGAGAACCCAGGAGTTAAACAAGATTCCCAATTAGTGACTTGCAGATTTCAGTTTTGCTCAGCTAAAACATACCAGTTGGTGAGACAAAAAGAAAATACTCAATAACAAAATATGTGTAAATAGTTTGTCCTCATTTTACAAAGATAGATTCTTAAATTTTCAAATTTTATTTTGAAAGGAGAAAAAGAAAGAGAGAAACACTCCCATTTACTGGGTCACTTCTCAAATGACTGCAGTGGCCAAAGTTGGGCCATCCAAAGCCATGATCCAGGAACTAAATCCAGGTTCCCCCCATGAATAGAAGACATCCAACTACTTGAGCGTCTCCTGCTGTCTCCCAGTGTGTGCATTAACAAGAAGCTGCAATGAAGAGCAAAGCTGGCACACTCAAACCAAGGCACTCTGTCATGAGAAGTGAACCTTTCATGCAACATCTTAATAGCCATGCCAAATGCCACCCCTAAGGTGAATTATTAAACAAAGCTAGAGAGTAAAGGAATTCCTTCATTAAAAAGTGTAGAAATTTCATCTTGACTGGCCTGTTCAGGTAGAAATTGCTCAACATTCTGAACATCCACTGGCATTTTGGACACTGCAAGCAGAACTGTATACAGAGCATAGTTGAATGTGGTGATCTCCACAGCAGATTATGTCCGCCTGTTCTTCCCCTGAAGTGCATCCTGGTAGAGTTTCGGGAGCTGGAAGAGCTGTGCTGTTGTTTCATGAATGCCTGTAGTGGGCCTGTCTGTCTACATACAGGGCTCTGGAGAGTCAGCCAGCTGTGAGGGAGACAGGTGGAGCCTGCCATAGGGAACTTGCATGGTAGTGGGAGGAAACAGATAATGTGTGTGTGTGTGTGTGGAGAGCAAGTCGTTTTTACAGACATCACTTACCTGGAGCTCATGAAAAGCATATGAAAGAGAGTAGTGAGGTGGAGGGTGGCTGGGAATAGGCCTTCCACCCTGAGAGAGTCAGAGAAGATCTGCAGATATAAAATTGCAGCTGAGATCTGAAACACGAGAAGGTGCAAACTCTGCAAGACTCGGGGAGAAGGCATGAAGAAAAAGAACAGCAACTGCAAAGATTCTCTTCATGCCTTGGCTCTCCAGCTGTTGGAGGGAAACATGCGTAAGTGAAAGGAAGTAGTAACGTAGCCTGTTCCTCTCTCCTCCGGAGTGAGAAGAGAGGTTTCTTATCCTCATCTCAACCAAGGTTTTCAGTCTTTGAGTCAATTAGTGGGATCAAGTAAATAGAACCGGAGCATCCACTAAGGCTGGATAGTAGACAAGTGTTAGTAAGGCACTAAACAAAATGTGGACAGAAAGCCATGAGGGGCAGACAGGAAGATAGTGCAGCAAGAGAAGCAGATGTGTGCGTTTCTGCAGTAGACTGGCAAGCCTTCATGCTTTGAGAGACGCCCTAATGCAGCTGTTCTTAGGAACAGTCTCCTGCTTACCACTTTTTATAGGCAGGGGCAGATAAGTGTTCTCCTTTAATATTTGACGATAGTTCTAAACTTTCACCATCAATCACAGAGACTATTTTCACGAACTAGCATTCTCTTTGGGAAGGTTGAATGACTCTATCATGTAACTCAAATTGTTTTACAAAAGCCTGAATATAGAATGAGAATATTAATATAGTTCATGGAGGGATGAACAGCTGAACAGCAAAATTTACTTTAATCCTGGAGTAGAGGATAATTTGTCAGAGGATATGTCTGGTCTTTTTTTTTTTTTTTTTTTTTTTTTGACAGGCAGAGTTAGACAGTGAGAGAGAGAGAGAGAGAAAGGTCTTCCTTTTCCATTGGTTCACCCCCTAAGTGGCCGCTACGGCCAGAGCATTGCAGCCAGCGTACTGCGCTGATCCGAAGCCAGGAGCCAGGTGCTCCCTCCCGGTCTCCCATGCGGGTGCAGGACCCAAGGACCTGGGCCATCCTCCACTGCATTCCCGGGCCACAGCAGAGAGCTGCACTGGAAGAGGAGCAACCAGGACAGAATCCGGTGCCCCAACCGGGACTAGAACCCAGTGTGCCAGCGCCGCAGGTGGAGGATTAGCCTAGTGAGCCTCGATGCCAGCCAGGATATGGATGGTCTTAGCAAATGGCCATGGGTGATGGGAATAAAGGGACAGTTGGGTTCTTCTGTGGTAGGAGAGTACAGAGGAGGAGGATATGGGTAAGAAAGTGTTAAGGGAATGGATGGAGTCAGGAAAGTGAGATGAATGAAATCCTATTTTAATATCATTTGGCTACATTAATTGGCTACAAGGATTTTTATTGAGTACCTATTATGTTTCATAATAGGGTGGTGAACAAAATAGACAGGTCCTTGCTCTTTTATAACTTATAATTTGGTGAATACAGTACTGAGGATGATAATAAGTTTATTATAAAATAATAATAGTATCTAACCCTTTCTATTTCTGGGAATTAAATATTTAATGCCCTGTGTGTGGGATTGTTGTAAATAATCTGCTATTAAGCCATAACTGAAAGCATCCCTACAAAGGCTGACTTAGAAAATTACAGAATTTAGCGCTGCATCCTCTTAGAGATCTAGTGCCTAGGCAATCCCTTATTCTACAAGTGAGGCCAGGAACACAGAGCAGAAAAATTTATAAATGAGGCCATGAACACACAGAGGTTAGGAGTTTACCTCTGCTCACAGAGTGTGTGTGTGTGTACATACATACATATATATCCCTTAGATATGAAAGCCGTGGAGCTGCCACAAGACACATAAGCATACCAAAATGCTACATACAGTGTCAGGCAGCTCCCTGATCTCCCCCCTCATGTCTTACAGGTCCATACATGTAGTTCAGAATGCTGCACGCCTTGCCTCTGCATGTGCCCTCACTTTGGGGATGTTTTCTTGCATGTTGATCAATGCTGTCTGACAATCAGGGTCTGAAATAAGACTTTCCCACTGTAAGCAACTTTCCCTCTACGTCGTGGTTTGCTAATCGCATGAACAAGTGATGCCCTCCCATGCTGAGTAAGCATATTTCCGGCTTTGAGAGGGATGCTGTTTAATGACACTTGGAAAGTCCAGCATCCTGCTTATCTAATATGTAATTGTATAAACACACTGCGAGTAAGTGTTTGTTCTTAAAGACCAGAAAGCTGCAGTGATTTTGGCTGGCTGTGCCTCTGTATGTACATACAACCTTCTCACTGTAACTGTTCTTTAGTGCACTCATATTCTGGTAAATGGAGAAAATGAGAAAAAGGAAAGAGGAAAAAGAAATGTCTTGCCTACTTAATATATGCCTGAGACAGCATATTTCCTTTTTATAAAGTGATGATGAAGTGAACCTCAGTTAAAAAAAAAAGGCTCCACAGAACCTGCTCACTTGTAAATTCAACAAATATTTCTGAAGACTTACTGCAGATAAGAAGAAAATTAAGGTCCTATGATAGAGGAAAGTGTGCAATTATAAAACAGTACGTTGCAGTGATAAAATGGATATGGAGTATTTCAGGCACAAAAGGATTTGGAATATTTCAGACATAAAATGGATACGGAGTATTTCAGGCACAAAAGGAAGGGGACACTTAACTTTGCAGAGATGAAATTGTTGGGTTGAGTTGAGGATAGGAAAGCATCCCCAGGAGAGCTCTTTGCCTCAATAAAGGAACAAAGGCGAGGAAAACAGGGCCTTGCAGAATACCTAGATGAGTGAATTCAAAAAGGTTGCAGGTTAAGTCTTCTAACCACATACTGTCCTTTCTATAACTTAGCTAGGAGAAAAGAGATGCAAGAAGCTGAGAGGGTATGAGAACAGCAGCTGTATAGTGACGTCTAACAAACACCAAAGCTCAGAACTCTGTAGTGAAGCTAGAAATAAGAACTTGGCTGGGACAGAAAACCAAAGTGGGGGAGTACTACAAGGAGACTTTGAAAGCTCACAAAAAATGGAATTAAGAGATAATGCAAATTTCCTAAACTTTTCGAAGATCCTTCACCCTACTTTACTGTGATCTGAAGATTCCCATGACTCTGTAGTCAATAAGTCAGACCTCAGTGCCCTGCACGGAAACTTGTAGATCTGCTCACAAATGGTCATGGTCACAAACTGGCAAGATGAGTGGCAGGAAGGCACACTCAGAGTGTAGCTGTGGTCAGCAGGTGGGATCAAGGGGTGTGGGAGAGCCAGGGCCATTCCCAGTGAGTAGAGCCCAAAGCAGGCAGCCCAAGAGAGAAATAGAGGAACAGATGTGGGGCAGGGAACAGAGGGGAGATGGAAGAACTGATGGAAGAAAGAACTACTTCAAGAAAGATGCCTAAATATTTGTTGATGACTGATTCCTGTGGGTTGAGGCAGGGATATTGAAAGAAGGGTTTCCCCTTTTGGAAGAGAAAAGCGCTGTGAGCCTATGGGGACAGTGGTTTTTTTGTTTTTGTTTTCAATCAGTCATATCTGGCAATGGTCCGTGGGTACTCAATTCCACCCACTGGTATTCTATGGAGACCTTAGACCTGCTGCTTTCTCTCTGGCTGGGAAGTAAAGGATCGCATGAACTTTGGAGAGATACCAGCCTCCTCTCCCAGGTGAAGGAAGGAATTAGAAATCCATCACACAGACAGGACTCATCCAGCCCTGGAAACAACTGTCCTTAGTGTTCACTTTATCAGTGGGAATGTGACAGATTAAAGCTGACCTCCATTCAAGATTGTTTCTTTCACCTGTGAGAAAATTGAGCTACACTTTCAAAGTGACTCTTTCCTTATTTTGCATTTGGAAATTGTACCAGACAGGCAAAAAATCAAAGAAAGAGATTGAAAAGGCATGGGGCAACCTCTGAAAATGAAAGTTATATGAAAAAGTAATCAAGCCATCATTGTTTCTTGGCCGGGCCCTGCTAATCACTTCCTGGTCGGTCTCCCTCCCTCCTCTCACCCTTACCCTCAATCTGTCCTACACATGGCTGCCAGCTAAAGCAGCGCTGTGATCATTTCATTTTCTAGTTGGAAACATTGTGAGTGACTCACAGTTTCCTGTGGAAAAATGTGCTTTACTTCACTCAGATGCAGATAGCCTTCCACGTTTGGACCACAACCTAGCATTCTAGCTATAATTCTTTCTACCTACACATATCCTTCAGTCCAAGAAAATAGCATTATCCCCTGATGGGCTGACCACCTCATGATTTCCCACTTCTAGTCCCTGGAGCTTAATATTCCTCTATATCTATTTATTCAAGGATGCAGGGCTTCTGCCAATGAGAGCCATATTCATGTCAAAAACACTGCTCGTCCTGGGGCCAGCACGTTGGTGCTTCTTGTGAAGTTGGCATCACAAATCAGAGTGCCAGGGTGAGTCTTGGCTGCTTGGCTTGCAATCCAGCTCCCTCTTAATGTGCTTAGGAAAAAGATGGATAAAGACTTGGGATGCTGCCCACATGGGAGACCAAATAGAGTTCCTGACTCCTGGTTTCAGCCTGATCCAGACCTGGCTGTTGCAGCCCTTTAGGGAAGTAAACCAGTGAATCGAAAATATCTCTCCCTCTCTCTCTCCCTCTCTTTCTCTCTCTTCTCTCTCTCTGACTCTCTAGGTCTTTCCCTCTCTCTCATTCTACTCTGCCTTTCAAATAAGTAAATAAATAAATCTTAATAAAATAAAATATATGGGCTTGGTACACATTCTGTGTGAAACAGATGGAGCTATTATACTACTATTATCATTAAATGTCTTAGGAGGGTCACAACCAAATTTATTACCTCTTAGTACCATAGACTGGGTGGATTATACACAAGAAAACAACCTAATTTCTCATATTCCAGGTTGGAGGGGGAGTCTGAGAACAAGGTGCCATCTTGATTGGGTTCACGTCGGGGTACTCTACTGGATTACACACTGTCTACGTCTATTCTCATGATAAACACAAGGTGATGGAGCTCTCTCTCCCATTCATAAGAATTCAACCAAAGGCCTTACCTCCCAACCCAATCACATTGGGGATTAGGATGTCAATATATGACTTTGGGGGAACACAATAATATAGAAGATCCTTTAGGAGATCTTAGAGTCAAATACTGAGGAGACCCCTAGAGTAAGATTGATAAACTAGGAGCAGTTGTACATGGTGAGTCTAGATCCCAGTTGGAAATCCATGACACTGAGGCAGTGCTGAGAGAACAAGAAATCAAAACCATAACTGTGAGGCAGGTGCTTTGCCAGACAGGTAAGACAATTGCAACCACATCAGAGTGCCTGGTCTTCATTTCTGGCTCCAGGTCCTGAATCCAGCTTCCTACTAACGCAGACCTTGGGAGGCAGTACATGATGGTTCAGTTAACTGGGTTCCTGTGACCCACATGGGTTAAGTTGGTGGCTCCCAGCAAGGGAGACCATTGTGGGCACTTGAGGAGTTCACCAGCTGGTAGGAGCACTCTCTCTCTCAAATAAAATAAAATAAAATGCCTTTAAGGTGAGTATAGCTGGCTGTGTTTGGCTATACTAAATTTACTGTACCTTTCCCTAGTCAGTCTCTTTTGAACTGATCATGAAAACAGCTTGAATTTTCCTTTTCTATTAAGATTATAATTTTAATTAATAAGCTTGGGAAAAGTCCTTTCATGTCACTATTGTAGAAAGACATTTATTTCTTAGCTAGTTCTACAAAACACAGTGAAAATACCTCTTAATGTATTCCTTTGATTCAAAGATAGTCCATGGCTCTGAAGTGTGTAGTTGTTCAGGCCACAAGCACTCAGTGTGCTCTCTGGCATTTTCCTTTTTCCTGAAATGCCAAAACATGCTATTTTTACAAAGAAAATTCTCTGGTATTTTAATCTCTACGATAAATATCTCCATAACAGACAAACAAGAATGAAAAAATTACTGATAGAAAATTGTTTCATTTAGCCATGGGATATAACCTAGATAGGGAAATGGTTTTTTAATTATTAAAATATATAAATATGGATACCAACCCTGAACAAGGAAATCAATTCTAAAGGAAATTCATAGTTAGAAAGGCAAAGTTCTAATTTAAAATCTCAGGCAAGTAACTAATTTTGATTTGAAATTATAATAAACAATTGTAAGTGATTCTACTTTCTTCTGAGCCTTTTGTAAGAACTTCTCTTGTATAACCAAAACATATGCACTCCGTATCAATGTGAAAATAAAATGGCTAAGGCCAGATGCAGGCAGAACAGCAAAGCAGATCTTCATGGTCCCAGTTTCCACCTTTAGTCATGTACAAACCTGACCCATCACACTCCACTGTGTAGTCTTGCCAAAAGTACAAAACTCTTCCCAAGTCAGAATCATAAGCAGATCTTGCATGTAAACCAGGCTGTAGATTAATACTGTAATTAATTTGGCCACCCATTCTACAGACATGTTTGTGGATATCCATGTCTGTGTCAAGTTCGATATTAGATTGAATACTGGAAATATAAATAGGATGTGACACCGTCTCTGATGACGGTCAGGTGAGGCAGATTTGATGTGATAATTGAGAGCCAAAATAAAAACTGAGGTCTGCAGTAGGGAGGGAAAGGACAGTAATTATTATGTCCCAGGGAAAGACAAAGGTGGTAAAGAAGTGATGCCCAGAGGAAGTCCTATCTGTCCTGGGTGTCACTCAACCCAAAGTGGTGATGGTGGGGAATAGTGAGACGGTGACAGATAACACCCCCAAAGGCTTGCCCTCCCAAGTTATTTGCGTTTAAAAGTAATAAAGCCTAAATATAAAGGCAAGAAGAGAATTTGGCCAAAGACAGTTCAGACTTAAACTACAGAGTATAAAATATACAACAGGAAGCATCACAATTTCAGGAAATGAATTTTAACCAAGTGATTATAGTAGAATCGTCTAAGGATTTATATATAGGAGTGTGTGTGTGTGTGTGTGTGTGTGTGTGTGTGTCAGAGCTGATCCCAGACTTAACACGATCAGAATATCTTGAGGAAAGAGCCTGCAAAACTCAATCTTATAAAGTTCCTCACTTGATTCCAACATCGTGGTCTGTTAAGAACTATTTCCCTTAATATAAATCCTTAGTGCCTATGAGGGGACTTCAGAATGTTCTTGAAGAGAATGCATATTATGAACAAAATGCATATATTTCAAAAACGCTTTGCACCAAAATAAACTTATCTCCATTTCCATTTGAAATACTCTGGTGAAGCAGAGCCCCAGAATTCATCTCCTTCTTTGATGATATCATCTAAACTCATATTTACTATTCATTTCACACTTCAGTAGTGTTGAGATCAGCATACCTGTTTTATAGCATTTGTGTTTTGTCACTAGATTAGGAATGGTTCAAAGGCGGTGATGTCACTTAATTCAGGGGCACCAGAGAGTGACAGTGCATTTTCCTAAATGAATTAATATTTTGGTCCAGAAAGCTTTTGGAAAATTTATGAGCATTACTAAAACTCCTAGTATGTACTAAGCACACAATAGGATTAAATGAAATAAGATGTAAGAAAGCACTTCCTAAGATGTAAATGCTCTTCGTGATTTTGAGGTTTTCTTTGAGGGTTGTTTTTAATCCTATTAAAAGACTTAGTAAGCTGGAGTGTTTCTTTCGTTGAATTCACTCCTTTACAGCAATGTAAACATATTTAGGTCTGATAAAAAAGAGACCTTTTAATTACTTCATTCTTTTAATTTCATGCTGCCTTCTAATCAGACCACATTCTAGCTCACACGTTCCGTTAGTTACTTGTCTGTTAGCTTTAGGAGAGGCGATATCCCAGATGCCCACTTTGAAGGTTGATGTTCTTATTTCAGAATGTTTATGAGAAAGAAAATAAAGTTGCCCCCTTACCTTCAGAACACTGTCTCCAACTATGTTCTTCCCTTAGCAAACTGCCTTTCATTTTGAAGATGCCATTGCTCCTACATTCAGTTAAGAGCAAATTCCTTCAATGTCATTATTTAAAGGGTTTAAGTTTATTGTAGAAGAAGAGAACAGTATGCTAGGTGGCGCTTCCTTTCCCTGATCCCAGCAATGAAATGGCATGTTCTGCGAGGAGCCACTGGATGGGGAAGCTGCCGCGGGCCCCCCTCCCAGCCTCTTTTGTGCTTTGGGGTGGGGTGAATTGTTTTTTTCCAAGCACCTGCTACACAGAGTTAACCTTCTTTCCCCCTAGTGTAACAATTCTATAGCCTCTGCTGTGATGGCTCCTTCACCAGATTCTGTTTGGATGATGATTGTCTCATCTTTATTTGGACTAATGTCCTCAGCAACCGTATTTCTATGGAAAAGAAACCTTCATCTCCACAATAGTGCACGATAACCTTAAATACACAGTAATTTGTGATTAGTGGCCCTCGAGGTCCTCCCCTCCTTGTACAGGTCATTGTACAGGTCATTGTAGATACTCGGTGTATTTTAATCAAACTAGAACCAAGTTATATGACTTGATTCATATATTTATGCTCATCTGACAATCAGGAGGGATTTGAAGTGTCTGATTCAACAAATACTTGTGGAGAATCTGCTGTATGCCTGGTGTCGGAGAGACACAGAGTACCTGCCCAACTTTTTAAGAAAGAGGAACAAAGGGAGCAAAATACTTAGCAATGCTATTGGTTATGGTTGGCTGGAGTTGTGAGAGAAGTGCAGTAATGTACTGTGCATCACTCTTGAAGATGGACAGAACAGACGCCACCGGAGGAGGTGGCAGGACATCGGCAGAAGGGAGCACTGCTTAGCGGGACTTGACTGCGCTACCTACCATTGGTCCCCATCCCATCCTAGCGTGTTCTGGAGGTGGAAGGAAATTGGGGAATGAGGGCATCAGCATTGTTCTCTTTCCACGTGCAGAAGTGCTGAAGGTCTTCCTCATTGATTAGCAGCTCTCTTTTTTGCCTCCCTAACTCCACAATATTTTTCTCCATCAGTCCTTTCATCTCACCCTTCTTCTGCTGGTCTGGATATGACCACCATCCTTTCTTATGTGAACGGTAACCTGGAGTCTTCCTCTCCCCTTATTTCTGTGCCTGCAATGTTTTCCTTCCACTCCTCTGCTCCACTGTGGTCTGAGAGATCACTCTCGGGCTCAATCCGAGCCACTTCCATTCCTCTTCCTAAAACCCTGCTTCCCTCTGGGCTGAAATCTGACCATCTGCACGCAGCAGAGCCATGCTATCCGCTACTTGGCTGTTTTACTCTAACCCACCTCTTACTCTGCCCCCATCCACCTTCAGCATGGCATAAATTTACAAGAGGTGTGGCCTGTTCTCAACCTCTGCAAACTCATGTCACTTCCTTTGCTTAAAGGAGTCTCTCAACCCAGGATTTTTCTGCTTTCTCGGTGTGGAACAACCAGCAAGCCCCTTCAGCTCTCCAGGCCTGAGCTTCCTCATAGTTAAACTGCAAGTAAAGGCAGAACTGGAGAGACTACTTGTCAGGTCCCCATCAAGAGATAATGTGTCCTGGTGCAGAGACAGGCACATCTAAGTGTGCAGGATGATCACTTGCTTCTGATCTTTGACGTCTCCTTTCAACTTTCACCTCTTTTTTTTTAAAAAAAAGATTTATTTTATTTATTTGAAAGTCAGAGTGTCAGAGTTACACAGAGAGAGAGGTCTTGCATCCTCTGGTTCACTCCCCAGATGGCCGCAATAGCCAGTGCTGTGCTGATCTGAAGCCAGGAGCCAGGAGCTTCTTCCGGGTCTCCCATGCAGGTGCAGGGGCCCAAGGACTTGGGCCATCTTCTATTTTAGTTGTCACAACTGGAGGGAGGGGTGCTACTAGCATCTACTGGTCAGTATTCTGCAATGCATATTCACATCAAGTTATATGTATTTCACATCAAGTTCTGCAATGCACCGGCCACACTTTCCAGAACCCCAGCAAAGAGTTTTCCAACCCAAAGTGCAAATAGTATAACAGTATAGTAGGTTCAGAAACCATGTTCTAAGCTATGTGCACACATTTCACTACCTAAACTTATGCTTGGGATTTTCTGGAGTGTTTGAGAGAAAAGGCTTAAGGAAGAATAGCAACACGAGACCATATTAGGACTTAAACAAGAAGAGGGTAAAGCAAAGGATGATGAAAGAGAAAATGTACACAAACCACAATCTCCTACCCCATTTTCTCACTCTTAGGACCCGTCCCCCAGAATCCACTGTAAAGTATGCTTTATGCTGGCTAAATCACCCTGCATTCCCAAAGTCAGCAATGTTAAATTGATACAATTAACCAGTAAGTTGGGAAGGGTGTTGGTTCCATGTTATAGCTTAACAGCTTGACAGTGGTAGAGCCCCGTCTTATACTGAAAAATATCTTACACTTGACATACAATGTTAACATACGAGGTTAGGCACTGTGGCATAGTGGGTTAAGCCAACTTCCGCAATGCTGGCATCCCCTACGGGTACTGGTTTGAGTCCTGGCTGGTCCACTTCCGATCTAGCTCCCTCCTAATGCACCTCCTAAAGCAGCAGAGGGTGGCCCAAGGGGTCAGGCCCCGGACAACTACATGGGAGACCTGGAAGAAGCTCCTGGCTCCTGGCCTCGGCCTGGCCCAGCCCCAGGCCAATGTGGCCATTTGGGGAGTGAACCAGAGGGTGGAAGATTGCTCTTTCTGTCTGTTTCTCCTTTTCTGTGCGATTCTCTCAAATATTTTTTTAAAAAACAATATTAACATGTAAAAATAATGTCCTCCATTTTTTGAAAATTTTCAAAACTTACAATAAATTCTTACCAAATTAGTTTATGAAATTCATATGTATATATGCCAAGATTAGCATAACTATGATATTCATAAATGATTAAGCAGATATTTTCAGTTTGTACAGAACTTAAAATATTTTTTCTCTTTGCACCTATTGTTTTAATTCATTTCACATACATGTTGTATCAGAGAAAAAATTGGCATTAATAAATGCCCCAAAGCAAAACAATTATTTTCAACAAAAATGGGGACATTATAATTGGTTACAAGAAAAGATTTCTTAAAGGGGATTTATAGTAATAAAATAAAAGTGTCTTCTCTCTTCTCAGCTTTCAGGGACTACCAGTTTAGGAATGGATATACCCATTTTAAGATACATTATAAAATGGCTTAAAATAATAACTGCTTTTATTACTTTTTTCTCATAGCAGTTACTACATAGAGAGCTCCTGACATTACCAACAAATGTGATTTTCATAAAATATATTCCAAAGAAAAGAAAACATTTACAAACTGGAGGACTTTTATAAAAGTAAGAGCAAAAAAATACTGAAATAAATATATAATCAAAGCTCTGACATGAATATATTTACAAGACAGATGCTCAGTTAAAACTCAGAACAGTTTTACAAGCAGGAATGGAATGCTCCAGTGGGTCATTCATTGTATTCTGCACCCCAGCAGTTGGTAGATTTCCTTCCAAAGGCATACCTTTGAATTCTTTGTCCACTGTTGTGTGAAATGACTTACAGGATGGCTTTTCCACTGCTCCCATTGTGAGGCCCTTCCACAATTTAATAAATATCACTATTGGGAAAACTTTTCTAGGTACTAGATACAGAACCAACATAGTCTTTTATTCAATTTCATGCTCTGATGTCTAATTATGCCTGCAGGGATCATCGTAAATAATTTTTTCACTTCATGGCGATGCCTTTTGAATTCTTAGAAATTTATATCACATCCCCCTAAGTCACTCTGAAAAAAATGTTATATGTATTTCACATTAAGTACTTAATTCTTTAGTCGATGAACAATATATTTAGTTTTTATAATCTTGTCTTAGAAGCCATTTTCCTAACCTGTTAATCAATCAGCTCTACTCTAAATTCCCTCAAGTTTGTCAACATTGATGTACTCACAAAAGGAATTGGTAATCTGATTCACATCTTATCAATGTACTACACATCTTAATAATTGAGTCCGAATTCAGAATATGGAACTCTTGTTGGCATCTTTGATATGTCTTAAAGTCCCTCAAAGATTGTCATCACTTGCCATATGTCACAGTAGGTCTTTCTCCTTTGAAATTTCAGATAAAGAAGTTTCATTTCTAGATTCATTGATAAAAAGAAAGCCATATAAACCTTTTATTAAAGTGCATGTTGTCATACTATTGTATTTGTGATATAATACCTACTTTACATCAATTACTGATACTTAGAGACATTGTTTCATTATTTTATATATTCTCTCAACTGTGAGATGATCAACATCTAATGTAATATTGATATTTCCATATAAAGAATGCTTAAAATAATCCATTAAATTCCACTACCACAAGGACTCTATATTGATTCAATGTACAAGCTATTGAGATTACTAAGGAAACTTTGTTGGGTAAATTATTTACCCCTCAAACTATATTGTAGACTCCATATAGTTAGCACAGACGTCTTTTCTGTCTCTTTCAAGTCAGTTAGATATTATCCATGTCTAAAAGGAACCTCTACTTTCTTTGAAATCCCTAAAGGTTTATTTTTAAATACAAATATTTCCTTTGTTATAAAGTTATCTTTCTTTTTTAACATCAAATTTTTGAGTTCTCTAGGTCCTGAATTAATAATATTATCAAATCCACTGTTAATTTTTGGCAGAGCATTTTATTGCTACTAGAATCTGTTTTCATCTCAAAATAAACCAATGCAGGTAGTGAGTACATTTTATAAAAGTTTTAACCCTGTTAGAAAAATTGAATATATGAAAGTAGTACTATATCCTGAGTCTCAATACTGAAAGCCCCTGAAGGGGTAGCTCTGACGTATCAAAGGTCATAAAGATAAGGAAAATATTCTTTTTACCCATCTTTAAAATAATTTCATTCATCCTTGACTACCCAGCCTTCTTAGTGTTTATGTTCAGGGCAATACTGCAACCATTTACCTAGAAGACAAACGCGTTAGATAAAACTAAATATTAATGACTATCTTGCTGCCAAGAAAGTGGCTTTATAGAAGCTTTCATTATCACACATTTAGAAATGTGTAAGAATAGAAATAGTATTAACCCCTGAGCCGTCCTTTACCTTTAAGTCATGTATGTGAATAAAGATGGTTTTAGAAGAATAAGTTAACTACCTGAAAACATAGCCTGCAAACTTGCTGATTAAATTCTTAGCTCTTAAATAATGTACCTTCATTAAAAATTTGGGAATGATAAATGTTGCATCATGCTCTGGAAGCTCACTCATTCTTTGAAGATTTATAGAGAGCCGAGTATGTCCCAGGCACTGTATTGACTGCTGTGGAAGCATGGACGTTGATGAAAAAGTCTGTGTCTACTCTGGGAGCACAGACAAGGAGCATCTACATCAGATCCAATGATGCTTCTCAATTGAAATGATTTCATGCCTGTCCTAAATGATGAGATGAAGATAGTTAAATGGGAAAGAGGGGACAGAACTTTCCAAGCAAAGAAACAACATGTGAAAATTTGATTAACCAAGCATAAAATAATTCTGAAAATGTGGGAAAATATTAGTGAGTAGATGGAAATGATGTCAAAGAGGAAGGTGGACACTGGATCATAAAGCTTTTAACTTGTTAAGTGTGGGGGCTGGCACTGTGGCGTGGTGGGTGAAGCCACTGCCTGTGGTGCCGGCATCCCATGTGGGCTCTGGTTCGAGTCCCAGCTGCTCCACTTCTGATCTAGCTCTCTGCTATGGCCTGAGAAAGCAGTGGAGGATGACCCAAGTCCTTGGGCCCCTGCACCTATGTGGGAGACCTGGAAGAAGCTCCTGGCTCCTGGCTTCAGATGGGCACAGCTACAGCTGTTGCAGCCATCTGGGGAGTGAAACAGCAGATGGGAGACTTTCTCTCTCTCTCTCTCTCTCTCTGCCTCTCTGCCTCTCTGCCTCTCTGTAACTCTACCTTTCAAATAAATAAATAAATATTTTTAGAAGGAAAAAAAAAACAACCTTGTTAAGTGTACCTGTCAAAAAACTGTAACCCATTCAGCATCCCTGATGGATTTGGGCTTCCTGTGGTTGGAGTGTGGTTTCTCTTCCAAGAGCTTTGGTCCTCAGTGTGGCATTGTAGGAACTGGTGGAACCTTGAAGTGGTGAGGTCTAATGGGAAGTACTTTGGTGACTGAGGGCCCTGCCTCAGAAGGAATTAAGATAGTTCTTGTGGGACTTTGATTAGTTATTTGGTGAAAACTGTTATAAAATAAAGCAAACCTGGCTCCACCCAGCTCTCTGGCTTCCTCTTTGGTCATGTGATCTTTAATTCACACATTCTCTCACTTTGATGCTATTAAGCCCTCTCCAGAGGCTGAACCAATAGGGCTGCCTCATGGTAAATGTGCATTCACAAAACTGTGAGTAAAATAAACTCATTTTCTTTACAAAGCTAGCCTGCTTTAACTATCGCATTACAGGAATGCAAAACAGACTAATATAGGAC
This sequence comes from Sylvilagus floridanus, assembly GCA_949820135.1. NCBI lineage: Eukaryota > Metazoa > Chordata > Mammalia > Lagomorpha > Leporidae > Sylvilagus > Sylvilagus floridanus. Next base: position 34,977,530 of record OX463224.1, read on the forward strand.
TGAAAAATTACATGGATAGCATATTTCTTCAAGTTTTGATTTTGCTTTTGAAGACCAAGATGGGAGACCAATGGAAGACACATTGCAGCTGGGAAACAATGGATAAGTACTGTTTAGGTGGCTGTCACAGTAACCCAGAAGGGATGTGATAAACTGTCACAGTGAAGCACGGGTCAAGGGTACGTGTTTGGCCCAGTAGTGCAGATGACTATGTCCCATATCAGGGTAGCTGGGTTCAGTATCTGCCTCTGTTCCTCATTCCAGCTTCTTGCTATTGCAGACACTTCCAGGCAGTGTAATTTGGTTCCTAATTGAATTTCTGGCCACCTACTTTGACTTTGCCCCACCCTGGCCATTGCTGGCTGTTGAAGAGTAAACCAGTGAATGACAACTCTGTCTGTCTCCCTGCCATGTGTGTGTGTGCATGCCATGTGACTTGATTTTGGAGGATTAAGAGTATAATCTGAAGGGTTAAGTGGCTAACTTGGGAATATTTCAGCATGACTTTTAAGTATAGAATATACATAATTAGATGAAGGCAGTGATTTTTAAAGAAGGTGAACACAGAACAATGAACAGGTTTTGGAGGAAAATAATGAGAATATTTTGGTTGTGTTGAGTTTAAAGAGCTGAGGGGACAATCCACTGGGAGATAACAGAGGGAATTTGCTACAGAGATTGGATTCTTAAAAAAAGAGTTTCCATCCTAGGATATGGAGTCAAACATTTGTGCATAAATAATTGTTGAAGACATGGATTCAGTGAGTTTATTAAGGTGCCAAATATAGAGTTTCAGAGTCTTGGGAAATGCCCAAATTAAATAAGACATCAAAAGAAAATCCTAGTGAATAAACAAATAGAGAAGCAAAAGGAAAACACGGAAGCTTCACATCACAGAAACCAAGGGAGAAACCAATGTAAGGAGGGAGGCATCACAATATGAAATGGGATGAAGAGGGCATGGTAAACAAAGCCTAGATAGAGCTCATGTCTGAAATCTTAGAGCCTACTAAAAATGTGAGAGGTTTGTTTCGTCAAAGTATTGGTGCAAGAACCAGGCTGTCCTGAGATGAAGAAAGAATCACAATTGCAGTTAAGAACAAATATAAACTATTTCAAGAAGCATAAGTATAAATACAAACTAGTTTAAAAAACTGATCCCAGGAATAGCGGTTAGAATCAAGGAAATATTGGTTAAGACACCAGAGGTAGTGCCAGCATCCCATATGAATACCAATTTGTGTACTGGCTGCAGCTCTTCTTTTTTTCTTTTCTTTCTTTCTTTTTTTTTTTTTTTTTTTGACAGGCAGAGTGGACAGTGAGAGAGAGACAGACAGAGCGAAAGGTCCTCCCTTACTGTTGGTTCACCCTCCAATGGCTGCCGCAGCCCGCACACCATGCTGATCCGAAGCCAGGAGCCTGGTGCTTATCCTGGTCTCCCATGCGGTGCAGGGCTCACTGATCCAACTCCCCAGTAATGCACCTGGGAAAGCGGTGAAAGATAGCCCAAGTCCCTGGGCCGCTGTGCCCACGCAGGAGACCTGAAAGAAGCTCCTGGCTCCTGGCTTCAGCCTTGCATAGCCGTGGCTGTTGCAGCCATCTGGGGAGTGAACCAGCAGATAGATATTTTTCTCTGCCTCCCCTCTCTCGCTGTAATTCTGCCTTTCAAATAAATAATTCTTTAAAAAGTGATACTAGAGATAAACATTGTTCTGTAGGTTGCAAGGGATAAACAAGCAGAAGGAGAATGTAAAAATATATGCGAAAGGAAAACAATGCAATGTACTAGGTTTGTACTTTTGCTCCAGCAGAAATCCAGATTAAGAAGTCTGGATGTTGATAACTGCATTGCCTAAGTGAGGATTTTGCAGGGTGGGCGCCACAGAACACCTAAACGGTATGGGAATTTAGATAAAGAAGGGTGCACAGTGATAGATTAGGAGTGCTTTAAGATCAGTAGAATGCTGATAAATTGGAACACAGAGAAATGCATCTGCTGAGCTCAGAAAAGTTGAAGGGGAAAACATAGGATGAAAATTCAAGGACATGCAAGGGCATAGTAACAGAGTGCACTGTGCCTCTAAGGTCTAAAGAGAGAGTTGCTGAAGTGGAGTGTATAAGGGATAGCCTTACAGTTGAAAGAGTCAAAGGATTGTAAACTGAAGATAGTCTCTATTTTTGTCTACATAAGCATAACATCATCCAGGAAGTTGGTGACAAGAAGTGGAGACAAATACGGGAACCCAGATGCTAAGATCCTTAGTAAATGTGGAGACATTAACAGGACTTCAACAGAGACAGCAATATAGAGTGTGATTATAAGAAATAATATAGTTGAATGGCTTGATTTATCAAAGACAGTGACTATACATAAGTTCACTTGTAGATTCCTACAATATCTTTGAGAGAATATTTAAGCAACTTATAATGTTGATTTCCTCTGAGTAGCATCCCTTTCATATGGGACCTTATGAATATAGTATTCTAAAGAAATCAATGGCATGAAAGTGCCAGAGTGGAAGGCAGGCACTTCACACCCGTATTTTGCCAATGAGACAGCATAGTTTTTGAGTGGGAGTTCTCTTAATATAGGCCTGAAGGGAAGTACTGTTTTCTGATGGAAGTAAAGCCTTGGCTACAGCATGGAAGAATTGGCAGTCAGTGAAGGCTTCAAGGATGTAAGTTTGTGTCTTCAGTGATTCTGGGGTATAGAAGGCATTGTTAATTGGTAGCCTCTGAGAAGCAGTATTGTGCTTATGGTGCCCTATTTTAAAATTAATCTACTTAATAGATTTTGGACAGAAAACACTCAACCAATGTCAAAAATTCAATTTAAAGTTTCTTTTGTATTTTGGAGACAATATGGAATCTAGGTTAACACAGTTCCCAAAAGTAATATTCTTTACCATTCACAATAAATCATCAGCTTTCAATGCTATCAGTAAACCAAGAAGTTGGAAGAAGAGAATACAATGTTTTCTTTAGAGCTAAGATTCTTGTTATCTTATATTCTTATCTTCTATAAAAGATTATGGTGTTTTTTGTTGCTGTTTTCTGTAAAACGAATGTATCTTCCACTCTTCAATTTGGGGATCATTCTCTTTTATTGATCCCTATAAAATAATACACACACACACACACACACACATATATATATATATATATATATATATATATATATATAGTAGATTAATAATAACTGTAGAGGTTGACTAAACCCATTTAAGAAAAAGTGAGTGAAAAGGAAGGGAGCCACAAAAAGTATGATTAAGGCACATTATCTATCTTCCCTAACCCAATATTGACATTGTGATTCAGTACAATAATATTTTGCTCTGAACAGTTTTCTCCTTCCCTTCTCACCCTGTTCTACTGTCCATAATTCATCAGGAAGCATCCTAAACATACCCAGGAGTAAACTGATCTAATTGATATTTTGGGTCTGACCTGAATAGCTTTCAGTTTTTATACATTCAAGGTGATTGCAGTATTCTCCCTCCAGCATGAGGAGATGTGATAAACGTCCCCTCCTTTGCCTTGTTCTCTCTGAGAACAGGTAAATGCTAAAGGCAGGAGCACTCTGTACTATGAACCTGCTGAATCAGGGTCTGGGAGAAAGGACTGAACACAAGCCATATGAACTGCTACTGCTTCCTATCCAATCTTCTGGGTGGTGTGGCTCTTCATTGCCTGACCTGGATGTCAAGAGGCTATTGAAGTGTCAGGGTTTTCCATTTTTCTCAGTGCAAGAGTTCTAGTTAGTAAGGAGGCCTCCTCTAAACTGTCAGTCAGAATGACAGAAGTTCACCAGAGACCTCTCAAGGGCAATGAATTTCACACTGAGATGGAGACTACTGTGGTTAGCATCTGAATGCAGTTGGTAGAGTGACCTGGACTGTTAACTCTGCTTGACCCTCCAACCACCTGCCTGGGGTTCCAGGATCTTTTCTAGATGTAGTTAAGATCTTTGACTTTCACAGTTCCACTTGTATTATTTCTATACATACCTATCTCATTAGCATGCATATGCACAAATGTCATGTAAAACTCTGCCTCCAATTCAAATCAAATCAAGAGAGGATTTCACAATTGTTTGATTTAAAGTAGCACTTTTCCTAGCTGAAAGTAAAGATGCCACACCTGAGTGACCATTTTGGTGACATTATACCATTGTTGCATTTTTATAGAACTCTGATCTAGATGGCCTCTACATCCTCTTTAATCTTTTATGTAAAAGGAACAATAATATGCTATTATGTAGAATATGTTTATTGTAGCTATAAAAGATTTAGAGTGTTCAAGAGTCACTGTAACTGATATGCAGTTTCCCCTGGTGTCTCACATGTCAAGTGCAGAGGGAGCACAGTAAATCTTCAGTTCAGTGTCTGGGTATCAAGGCCTGTGTTATCATTTCTTAGAAAATAAACTTTTCCTTTACAGAGGATTTATTTTAAAGAACAATAGTGTTTCCTTGAGGGAATTTATACTCATGTCATTGCCTTCATATTGAAAGAATCAGCGTTTTTCAGTATGTCTAGTACAGGGCTACCCTCCCCTCTACCACCTCTGGGCTATTTGTACCTGTTAAAAATGTAAATGTTACCTGGGATAATCTTAGCTGACTGTCCTGAGAAGTTCACACTCTAATGCAGTTATCTAGTAGATTAGAGGACAAACATCGAGATAAAATTTGAAGTCCCCCTTGGGCTCCTTCCAGTGCTTTCCTCACTCCTGCCTCTACTATTTTCCTTGTGGACCTCACCTGTTCCATGTGTTTTTCAGACAGGACAGCAGCTGACCCCTCTAAGAATTACAAGTTGCCCCTGGAATGAACATGGATTTCCCTTTTTTTTCTTCGACTAAGACAGAGTTGAGGCAGGTCTGGGTAGATAGATTGCGATGTAAACCAGAGGATAGGGCACTGTTCATAGGTTGCTGATAGTGGATATGGGAGGTGGCAGGTGGAGACGTGTGACTAAGAAAAGGACCCTCCTGCACACAGCATTGTGCTGCAGTGGGTTAAGCCATTGTCTGCAATGCCAGATTCCCATACAGGCACCAGTTCATGTCCCACCTTGTACACTTGCAATAACCCTCCTGCCAATGCACCTGGGAAAGCAGCGGAAGATGGCCTAAGTACTTGAGCCTATGGCAGTCACATGGGAGACCCACATGAAGCTCCTAGCTTCAGCCTAGCACAGCCCCGGCCATTGCAGTCAACTGGGGAATGAACCAGCAGTTAGAAAATCAATCTCTCTCTCTCTCTCTCTCTCTCTCTCTCTCTCTCTCTGTGTGTGTGTGTGTGTGTGTGTATATATATGTGTGTATATATATATATACACACATATATATATACACACAGAGACATATATATATATATATATAGAGAGAGAGAGAGAGAGACATATATATATATAATATATATATATATAGAGAGAGAGAGAGAGGATGTCTATAGTCTATATCAATCTATATCTATATAGATAGATAGATAGATAGATTGATTGATTCTGCCTTTGAAAAAAATTTAAAAAAACATTTAAAAAGCAAAAGGAAAGAAAAAGACCCTCCTTTTTTGATGCATGTACTAGAGCGGAAGAAATTTTGGTTAAGGCAGGAGACATGTGATCTAGCCCAGCTTTTTGCACGGTTTAGATGTATATACTTTGCAAATTAATATCTCTAGACTCTGATTTTTGAAATACTCATGACTTGCAAAGTTATCCTACATTAACAAACAACCCTCAAGTGGCAGTGGCTCATAAAATTAAAGATTTCCTTCTCATTCATGTTACATCACCTGCTAATCACCTGCAGTTGTGCCTGACATGCCTTCTTCATCTGGGGATGCAGACTGGTAGAATGTCCCCCATTTAGGACGAGCTCTTACTGTGCTAGAGGGAAAGAGTGCTTCAAAGCTTCTGGTCAGATGTGACATTTATCATTTCTCCGAACATCCCATTGGTCCAAGCAAGTAACATGGCAAAGCCTGCCATAGTGGTGGTAGGAAGTAAACCCCTTGGGCAGGGATGACCAAGAAGAGGTCCTTTAAGGAGAGACCCAGTATCTGTATGTTGAACGCTCTGATAAATAATTTGTGATATCTTTTATAGCCCCCCCAATCATAAACTGTAATTTATGAGTTATAAATTTCAATAATTAGTTTTAATATAGAAATAATTTACCGAGAGATCAAAGGCTAGATAAAAGATAGCCCAGTCCTAGAACAGGCTGAATTCTCACTGGAATTAGTGCTTTGCATATGCATAAGAGTTTTTATCTTTAAATTCTATCTACTAACATTAAAGCAAGTCCTGGCCCTCTTAGAACTTTTTGTGTTATATTTTGAGAAATATAAAAATAATAATGCTTTATAGAAATATGGTAATTTATGGAATGAAACTTCCTGTCTCACATGACCCAAATCATATATTTGGTTTGTTTATCATGTATTCCCAATTCATAGAACAGTACCTAGTGAAGAACAGGCATTCAGCCTTTTTTTTCAGGAATAGAGGAACTAGTTTGTACAGAGATACTAGAGATAATTATGGGGTTGGCAGATCGGTTGCCCTTTCCTTTCCCCCCCCCAAAAAGCCCCCAAAGAATTATACATCCTTTTGTGTAATGGTGGGAGAAATCTCCAGTCAGGAAAACTCAGAATCTCCTCTTTGTGTAGACCTCAGCTATGATTTTGTCCAATGTATCTGTGCCTGTACTCAGCTCACATGGTGGTGGAGAGGATGGAATGTAATGAGAGATATCAAAGCTCTCAGATAATTTCAAAACCTTAATGCATTTTGTAGGTGACAGTGTGTTAGGCTATTGTAGGAAGGATGAACATATCAACATTTTTCCCAAGGAAAGAAATGTGAAAATGTCTCAAAGACTTTGTACAGGACAGGAACTTTTCTAGTACCTTTTTTTTTTTTTTTCACAGGCAGAGTGGACAGTGAGAGAGTGAGAGATACAGAGAGAAAGGACTTCCTTTTGCTGTTGGTTCACCCTCCAATGGCCGCCACAGCCAGCATGCTGCAGCTGGCGCACCGCGCTGATCCAAAGGCAGGAGCTAGGTGCTTATCCTGGTCTCCCATGAGGTGCAGGGCCCAAGCACTTGGGCCATCCTCCACTGCACTCCTGGGCCTCAGCAGAGAGCTGGCCATGAAGAGGGGCAACCAGGACAGAATCTGGCGCCCCGACCGGGGCTAGAACCCGGTGTGCCAGCACCACTAGGTGGAGGATTAGCCTATTGAGCCACAGTGCCAGCCTTCTAGTACCTTTATGTATAGGGATCTGTTTAAGAAGATCTGTTTGAAGTAGGAATTATCTCCATTTTCAGATAAAAATAGCAAAGCAGAGAGAAATTACATAATTGGTGCAGAGACTCCAGCTGGCAAGCAGTGAAATTAGATTTGAAACCAAAGTGTCTGAGTCCTGAATGTGGGCCAAGTGATTCCCACCCTTGTGGAGTTGTTCTAACAGCATCTATCAAGTAGAAAGTAATACAGTAGAAAGATGGTACTGGTTTTAGGGAGAATACTGTGAATGCTCACCTGGTCCTGTTAGCTTCACATGAGTTACCTAATTTAATCCTCAAAGAAACCATGTGCCAGAGAGGCAGCATTTTTCCCATTTTACAAATCAGAATCTCAGGCAGAGGGTTTACCATGCCTAAGGTCATGCAGTCAATGATCCATGTAGAAATCCATTCTGAGTGCTGTCTCCAAAGCTACTTTTTAAAAACGCTTTGACATGCTGATTATTAAAATTCTTCTACCAACCCAAACAGCTAGCTAGGATCCTTGTTCAGCAGGTGAATGGCAGGGGCTTTTCAACTGCCTTGCTCTTCATTTAAAAGCAGAAGTTTGCTTTCATTTTGCTTGTACTTAGACATCCTCTGATGAAAGCCATCCAGGGCCATCTGTATTCAAGCATCTTTATGATCCCTGCTGAGTTTAGAGATAGCTTTTAGTAATCCCACCAAATCATTGCCTGCTGACCAACCTCAGGTGTCATCTTATAGTACTTAAAGGATTCTCATTTATTGTATCATTTGATCAGGCAAACATTCTAAGTCATTTTTAAAGAAAAAAGGTAATTTTGTACCCTGCTGAGGGATAAGATAGGACTAAATTGTATTTGAGTGGAAAATGCTATTATCATTTCAGGAGTTTGATTACCAAAATAAGGAATGACTCCTAATTCTCAGATCACCTTAAATGATTATAGACATTTTGAAAAATTTTTTTCTAAATCAGTAGCACCAACTTTCTTGCCTTCATTTTTTCACCACTACTCTCATTCTTAAAATAGCTATCTGTTGTTTAGTATTCTTTTTTCTTTTCTTTTTCTTTTTTTTGACAGGCAGAGTTAGTGAGAGAGAGAGAGACAGAGACAGAGACAGAGAAAAAGCTCTTCCTTCTGTTGGTTCACCCGCCAAATGGCTGCTATAGCCAGCGCGCGCGCCAATCTGAAGCCAGGAGCCAGGTGCTTCCTCCTGGTCTCCCATGGGGTGCAGGGCACAAACACTTGAGCCATCCTCCACTGCACTCCCGGGCCACAGCAGAGAGCTGGACTGGAAGAAGAGCAACCGGGACAGAATCTGGCGCCCCAGCTGGGACTAGAATCTGGGGTGCCAGTGCTGGTTTCGCAGGCGGAGGATTAGCCAAGTGAACCACTGTGCTGGGCTAGTATTCTGTTTTCTAGGAACTCTGTTATGTCACTCAAGTTCACTGGATTTTTGTCAGATGCACTAAAAGGGAGGCATGTGAGCAGCAGCAGGATAGATGTGGCTAGGCTGAAAACCTGTGTCCTATTGCTTGGTGCAATGCAGTTCAGGGTGTCATTAGATCTAGACTCTAGGCACCAGATCTGCCAGTGACACCAGCACTTACCTGTAGGCTTGGTTCCTGGTATGTAGGCAAAAAATGGAAAAGAACACAGCTCTAAGAGAGCATTGACCTTGGTGTTCTTTTGCTTCATTTCTCCAGTACTTTCAGCCATATAGTCAGCAATAGTGCAAGTCCACAAACACCTGTTGAATAAGTGATTTAATGCCCTCTGAAAATAAAAAAAAAGTACAAGCTGGGTATTCAAGACCCCTTGATTTGTCTGGTGCTTGCCTTTTTAGCATCTTTTCCATCCCAGTAGTTTAGGCACCTGACAGATTCACATATTCAAGATCCTCGTGCCTTTTTTGCATTCTCCCCTCTACTTCCTGCCTTTCCTGAAATTTAAAGTTCCCATTCAAAGATCAGCTCCCAGACCACTTCTCCTGAGACCTCCCCCCAATCCTCTTAAACGGACAAATGATTCCTTCCTTAGTATTCCTTTCAGGACTTTGTTTTTGGTCTTTTACTTCTATAGGTCTTATGTTATTCATCCATTCATTCCATAGATATTGAGTAATAACGGTGAATGTGGCTGGCACCGCGGCTCAATAGGCTAATCCGGGTTTTAGTCCCGGTCGGGGTGCCAAATTCTGTCCCTTTTTCCCCTCTTCCAGTCCAGCTCTCTGCTGTGGCCCTGGAGTGCAGTGGAGGATGGCCCAGGTCCTTGGGCCCTGCACCCCATGGGAGACCAGGAGAAGCACCTGGCTCCTGGCCGGATCAGCGCAGTGCATGCGGCTGCAGCGGCCATTGGAGGGTGAGCCAACGGTAAAGGAAGACCTTTCTCACTATCTTTCTCTCTCTCACTGTCCCCTCTGCCTGTCAAAAAAAAAAAAAAAATAAGAGCTTTCCATAAATCATCTCATGTAATACTCTCAGCTATTCAATGACTACTCATTATTTCATCTAACAAGTTCTATGCTGTATGTGTGTTAGTTAACAAGCCCAGTTGTAGGGGATGGGGGTAGATTAGTGAGAAAGTTATACAACACTCCCTCCTCCTCAAGGGACTGACATCCCAGTGGATAAAGATAAACTTGGGAGTAAGTACAGAAATAAATGAATAAGATACTATGGACATACATGTTTGTATCGTCCTCAAATTCATATGCCAAAATCATGATCCCTAATGTGATAGATCTATCGAGAAGCAATTAAGACAGGAGGGTAGAGCCTTCGTGATTGGATCAGTGGCCTTTTAAGAAAAGACATGAGAAAAATGATTTCTGTTCCCGGAGTGTGAGGACTCTACAAGCAGATACCCGTCTGTAAATCAAGAAGAGTGCCCAACCTTAACCCAGTCTTGCACCCCGATCATAGATTTCTCAGCCTCTAGAATGGTGAAAAACAAATTCTTGATCTTTAGAAGCCATGCAGGCTACAGTAATTCTATCAGCTCCAAATGATTAAGATGCAAGATAATTTGAGATAATGGCAAACCATTAAGAAAATAAAAGTTTTAATAAGGAAAGAGAATGACAAGAAGCAGGGAATTACTACTAATCCCGTTGTACGGCAAGATATGCCGTTAAGGGCAGTTCTGTATCCTCTGCATTCCTGCATTATCCAGACCCTTGCTTAGTGAATAATATACTTTGCTTTTGAACAGTTAAAAAAAATGTAGCCAAATAATGAATAGAATTTTGAACTTAGAATCCATTCATTGCTTTCCAGCTCACAGACTATGCTGCTGAGAATAAAAAGATAGGTACATAATATAAGTTTGAGACAGGAGGTCTGTAAAAAATCCCACATTCAAGGAATATTTCAGTTTATCCCTGAAGCCGGGCAACAACGTAATCAGCTCTGAGTTTTTCTGATCAGTAGAGGAAAAGCAATAGTTTTTCCACTCCCTAGAATATTTTTCCCTTGCCTTTGGAAAGCATTGTACTTTTTTTGGCAGCAAAAATTATCTTTGTAATGGCATTTGGCTTACATGAATACAACAATTAATTTGTACTAAATACACAGTATGTGATGGGACCAAAAAAAAAATAAAAAGCAAAGTAGAGTTGATCTAGGATTAAAATTTGGCTGTGTAAATCCTAATGTTTTTATCCAAAACTGTTGATGAATATTGCTAATGTAATGACAGGCAAAAGTGTTAGATTTGATAACTGTAGTAACTAAAAATAAAAAAAGAATTTTAAACACCCATAAACATAAACTAATATGATTCAAATGTCAGGATTTCTCATTTAAACACCATTTATCCTATTTAGAAATGATTTCCCCAGTGAATAGGAAGACTGAGTTGTGTACTCGGGAGAGAGGATGAATTCACATGAATCGAGACACACATTTACTCCCAGGAAGTCTCTTTTACTTGAGTTAACCATGGAGTTGAAACCCAGGATCTGTATGCTTAGCACTGAATTCCAACAAGCTCAGCTAATGGACCCAGACAGGGTCCTGTTGTTGAGATCTGAAAGAGCAAAAACATTTTGATTAATTGCTATCTGAGTGGGGGAGTGGAAAGAGGAACTGCAAGGTCAGGACTTTACTAATCTCACTTTTAGTCAAAAGAGTGATTTACAAGAATACGAGTATTACACTTTTGTTTCAAACTTTGTATTTGCCATCTCTCCAGTTTAACCACATAAATCAGTCTGGAAATCCCCTCAGAAAGGGGTCAGGTGAAAATAAACGTACTTTGAACTAACAGTTATGTAATTTACATGCTTCTATAATATCAGCATAGCTATTAAATATTTTATATTCAATATAGACCATAAGAATGGTGGTAATTTTGATGGCTGGCAGCTATGATGAATGCATGCTGGTAAATATAAGAATAAGGATGAGTGTGTAGAAGAAAAATGTGTCACAAGCCAGGTAAAATCAGTTCCCTTGGCAATATTCATACTTTTGAAAAGATTAAACAAGGTCTTGGGTTCTTAGGACTGCTTGCTCCTGATTTTCTCCTTTATAAATCTACTATCTGCTGCATAATGTTTCATGAGGGATTTTTTTCCCAAGTACAATGCAAACTGTGTTGACTCTGGCTTTCTCTTTTGGACTTCAAAGGAATTTTCTCTCTAAAGTCAGACCTTAGAAGTTTTAATGAGTAATGGACTAATTTGGCTTACAGAAGTAATGGTTTATTTAGCTAAAGGATTTTAGTGAAATTGCCTTAATCTCCATACTGTTTGTAATTCTCATTTTTACTAATATTAGTTTTAATAATCTAAGTAGCTTTTGACCATGATAAGAATAATGTGCTTATGTAACACTAGTGAAATACAAAGAAATTTACAAATTGTTGGTAGTGTGGATTTCAGCAAAAATCATGAAATGCTCTGTTGAATTTTGACCGTGAAACAGTATTTCCTCTCACAACCACAAGAACAATATAATCAAGAGAAGGAGAAAAAAAGGCATTGTACTAAGTGCAAACAAATAAAGAAAGAATAATGCAGGTCAATATTTCTCCTTCAAATTGGTAATTTGTCTAAGGTATCAGAATAAACTCCCCAAGCATACACTTCCGCTTGATAGAGCAAAGTCTTTAAGATTACCTTCACAATATCAAAAACACAATCTTTAATAATTTTCAGGAAACTGATGAATTGAACCAAGTGTTCTCTTTGAAATGTACTTAAGGAATGTATGAAAACCTGTTCTTAGCACAAACCAACAATGCTTATATTATATGAAAGTATTCTTTGTAAATGAAAAGAAGTCTAGCTCAGCCAAGATGAAAGGATATAGAAAAGCTCAGCTTTAGGTACTTGTGGAGTGATTTACTAACCACCTGCTTCTGTAAAGACAAGTTGTTTAGGTATGCAGACTTTGCTTCCTCATCTCTTAAAGTTACCTTTGAAATAAGGAATGAGATCATGTACAGAATAGGTTTCCTATAGTGGCTAGCGCAAAATCTTCATAAATTACTGCATTTACTGCAAAATAATTACAGAATTTTCTTTATACTAAACAACTATTCACAAAATTTATATGTGCACTTAGCTATTCAGTAACACATTATAGAGAGGACTCTGCTAGTGTCTTCCTAGATAGGAATGTTCATTTGTCACTTGTTCTGTATCAAATATGTTGGAAGCTATTAGCAAAGTTATCTTTTTTTTTTTTTTTTGACAGGCAGAGTGGCCAGTGAGAGAGAGAGACAGAGAGAAAGGTCTTCCTTTGCCGTTGGTTCACCCTCCAATGGCCGCCACGGTCGGCGCGCTGCGACTGGAGCACTGTGCTCATCCGATGGCAGGAGCCAGGTGCCAGGTGCTTCTCCTGGTCTCCCATGGGGTGCAGGGCCCAAGCACTTGGGCCATCCTCCACTGCACTCCCGGGCCACAGCAGAGAGCTGGCCTGGAAGAGGGGCAACCGGGACAGACTCCGGTGCCCCAACCGGGACTAGAACCCGGTGTGCCGGCACCACGAGGCGGAGGATTAGCCTGTTGGGCCACGGCGCCAGCTAGCAAAGTTATCTTTTATAATTTTCAATTTTCTATGCAACCCCTTGCTAAGACTTCCTTAAGCAGCAAACACAGCTTTAATCTACCTTCCTAACACCAATCCCTCCTTTCTACAAGCATGATTTTTTTCCTTCAAGTCATAATACACAAGCAACAATTGTGGATTGTTCACCCTTCTTTTATCTGAGTAGACACCTACCTCTCTACCTGCAAGCCTATCTTGTTCCCCTTCCAGCTCTCATTCTTGATGACCTGTCATTTTTCAGCTTACTAGAGAAACTTCTTTACCCATTGGACTGGGGCTTGTGCTAATCTATCCTTACCACACTGAGATCTACTTCCCAGACTAAGTTCAACATGCAGAAATTAGAAACTAGCAAGCATAAAAAGTTCTTGTCACATGATAGAAGAAGAAAAAATGGATGTTTTAAAAATTCTATTTACATTAGAATCAAGATTACATGAATTATTAGATGATAAATTCTAGCAGTCCTAAATTAAAATATACTTTTTGTCAATAATGATAATGATAAATGAAACAGTTGTAAAATTAACTTGTAAATCAGTGGAAATCTAAGTATGTCTTATCTGGGGAGTAATTTTAATTAAAGATATATTTATACAATTAAAGATATTTTTCCAATAAGAGAACTCTTATGTTCAGGGATTCTTATAACTCTAAAAATCATATATTATTAAATTTTCCAGTAAGAGTCTCTAACTTTGAAAGATACTATTTGATTCTTGTTAATTGCTGATTCTTGGACTCTTGATTTTCTTGTATTAAATATCTATACCAATGAAAACTGGCTTCCTCCAAGGCCTTTCCCATATTATTATGAAATAGCTAATTTGATGATGGGTTGGTAACAAAACATTCTTTTAAACTTTTTTTGGATTACAGAATTTGCTTGATCCTAAGGGTTTTTAGTTTTTGCTTTCTTCTATCTTGATAGACTTTAGAACATCATTGCACTGTGATTTGCACATACACTGTTGGAGTACCTGCCGGAAGTTCAGGAATAGACTATGACATCCTTTGTTCTAAAGAATCACCCGAGAGAATGATCCAAGGCCTGACGCCTCCAAGTTTAGCATTATTTGAATTTCTCCAAGTGGGCCATTAACAGAACAGAGTTCATGAACTTTAGAGGAATTCATTGTAGAAGTACATGTTGATAGTGTGCTGTTCATTATTATTTATGAAACCTCAAAAAATCCCTTTGTATTTCTTTCACATTTCAAAAGCAGCACCTATAAGCATTAGCTTGCTCAAGAAACAATGATGCAGCTAGGACAGAAACATCATCATTTTCTGCCTAACTGCAGAAAGTAACAATGAACAGAATGAAGTTGTTAAAAATGAAAGAAAATATTCTGAAACAAATCCTTTAAAATTTTTCCCAAGGTTTGTTATCCTTGGTCAGTTAAAGACTGTATTAGTTGAGAGTTTTTAAAAACCTCTGAGTAACTGCATATGTTGTTCTCCATGAAGGTGGACCATGTCCCTCCAGCAGTAAAGAGTTTATGCCTCAGCTATTCACATACAGCAAGATCCTCTAGGGGAAAAATGAACAGTTTTTCCTCTGTGAGATCCAGGTAAAGGTGGTAGAATCTATTCCAAATGTTTGGAATACTGGCCTGGCACAGCTATCTCCAAAGACTGGATCCCCAGCTTCACCGTCAGGAAACAGAAGGCTGCTTTTGGACACCCATTGCAGGCACTTAATGGTTGAATGTGTGCAGGCTTTCTGTAGTGAAAGAATGAGTAGATGACTTGTTTGTTAGCTTGTAAAGTTATGTTTTCTGAAAACAAAGACTCCCACTTGTATCTTAGTCTTAAGTAACGATGATTGTTATTTTAAAATTCATTGCCTGTAGGGTTATTTTATATCCAGCTATATTTCCTTTCAGCCTGGGGATAATCATTCTCAAACAGTCTGACAAATGCTTGTCTGACCCTGAGCTGAATACTAGATAAGTATTTTCATGACTGCTTTTGAAAACATTAGAAGTTTGCACTGCATTAGCCACGTTTTAGGTGGGGTCAGATATAATCATTCTAGAAGTCTCTTTGTCTTTGGACAATTTTCAAATTTATAATAGATAAGTAGCACTTATATACTATTTTTATGTTCCACCAGGCCATACATAACTAAAAATGGTCAATAAATAGTATAATGTTGTAACAATAAGGCTTTATGGGAAAATGATCACCCTCACCCCAATCTACTTTTTCTTTTCCATTATTATTTTGGAAATTTACCATTTTATTGTTAATGCCAGGTATTTATCATAAAAACTTTAGCGCATATAAATAAGCAAAGGCAAGAAAATACAAATAACATATCACTCAGTGCTAACCAATATCAATATTTTGTGAATATATTTTCAGTCTTACTTCAGTCATATAACTGTACATTTTTCTTGAACAATGGTATAATATGGAACATACTTATAACATTTTGATTTATACTAGTTAATTTCATCTTAAGGATGCTGTTTATCTGGTGTTACAAGTGTGTTTACTGGATTGTCATTGTGCTTTAAATTTTTAATTTTGATTTCTTTGGCATTTATACAACATTTTGTATATGTAGTGTGCCAATTTTTGTGTTACCTGACTTCAGCATTCATGCTTAGAAATATCTCACCCACACTGCCCTTATATAAATATTTTATCTGTATTTTCAGGTTTTTAAAAGTTTATTCTTACATAGCTGCCTAGCCTTTCTAGTGTATAACACTTTTCTCATATGAGCCAACAAATTATGCATACTAACTATTTAAAAGGGAAGATCTAAGAATCATATCTGTTTTCAAAACTTTTCCAAATACTAAAATGCATAAAGTGTGGGAGTGAATTTTATTTCATAATGTCAAGTAATGAATTTCACTGCCAAAATATAATCATGAACCTGAGTTTAATATATGTATTAATATGTTTTAACGACATCTTAATTCTGATTAGATTAAGACAATGCAGATGAAGATGCCTATAATTATAGAATGGTATATGACAGTATTTACTGCCTTGGAAAGAGCATATGACTAAGAAACACACAATAAGTGATTAGATTCTAGATCTGACCCTGGTAATTTTTTGGTGTATGTTGAATGATTCATTGTACTTACTGAGCTTCAAAGAACTTCCTTGGACACCCTAGATGACCTCAGGTGTATAGTAAGTCACCAAGAGCAGCAAAGTGCAAAGATTCCCTTTGTGAACTGATGCAACAAAATAACAAAGATATCAGCTCCTTTATTTTAGGAAGGAAGATGCTACAGTTTAGGAGCAGGAGGTAAGGAAATCAAGAATCGAATGTGCATTAACTTCCTGGAGCTAACAAAGAGTTATTTCTTCTCAGAAGAATAGGACAAGTCTTTTAAAGCACATATGAGAGCTTGTTATATCGAACGAAAATGTGTTCTTTGTAAACTGGGCTGGTTTTTTGGACATTTTAAATGATTATTCACTGTTTGTTCTGTTTTAGCTTTCCTGAAAGTAATGCAAAGAGAAAGCACTGTTATCCTAAGAGCACCCATGAAAAATTAGTTTGTCTTCATGAGTTGGGGCTTAGAGAAAGATATTAAAACTATATAACAAAAGGATGACATGGATACTAACTAATCAGAAGGAACTGTGGGTATAAACTATTGACCATTCCTAAGTTTCTACCGGGAGCTAGAAAAAATGGATTGTGTGTGGAAAACTCATTGAGAAACATGAAATAGAGAGCAAATTAAAAAGGTCCCTACCATTCTGAAGCACACTTTCTAGTTGGGAAAGAGATGTTCAACATAAAACAAACAGAATCATTTCAGAAAATTACTTTAAAATATTCTAGTTAAGCCACTTAACTAGATAAAGTGATGAAGTAGTTAGAGAGGTGATACGTAAGAGTATTGTAAATTAAGTGCACAGGAAGTTTTGTTAGAAATCTAATACTTAAGGAATAAATGATGAGGAGAAGCCACTGAGACAGTTCCGGAAAGTACATCTGGACAGAGGCAATAACATCATATAAACCGAAGGGGAGAAGAAGCTAGGAGGTTTATGTGAAAGACTCTAAGAAGGTCAGTATAGCAGAAATGGAGCTGGTGGAAATCAGAGTATAATCAGAGTATGAATCAGAGAGTAACACTGTAAGATAAGGTCATAGAGATAAATAGTGATCAGATCTTTCCTTTTGGAGGGTTTTAAGCAAATAACAGAAATGATTGGATTGACAATTGACTGCTACAGAGAATGTGGACTCAAGGAAGAAAGTTAATATGCAGTTGAGAGACTTGTTAGTATCTTAGATGGGGGTGGTTATGACAGAAGAGATGAGAAATAATCATATCCAGAATGTAATAAAGGTCTTGGAAAATGCATATCATGAAAATTTTTGTATGAATTTAAAATTTTGCACCAAATAAACATACCTTCGAATTCCATTTTTCCTTACATAGCTACCTAGCTTTCTAGTCTATAACACTTTTCTCATATGAGCCAACAATCAATGCATACTAAGCTATTTAAATAAAATGTTTGAAGTCTCTGATTAGTCGGTGAAGTTATCATGGTCCTCCCTATGCTGAGATTTCCCCTTCTGGACCAAAACTTTGGAGGTTCAGTGTTTTATTTTTATAAGGGATATTGTTCCCGTTTATGAGTTCATTTTAAATATCTCATCTATAAACACCAGCAAACTTTTTAAGTATCATAAAAGAAAGTTGGTTTCTCTTAAATGTCTAATTGTTCATGTTGCTAAGAGAAGACAAAATTATATTTTATATAAGAAAATGAAATTCTTTATTATTTGTTCCTATGTTTCTAACTGGCTTCCTACTGTAGCCCAGTGAGAAAGTTAAGAGTTCTTTGTGTAACATTCATCTAGGTGCTTGTAAATGAGAAGCCCTTTATACTTTAAAAGCTTAATAAAAAATTTACTATGTATCTATGGAAGAAAAAAGTATAATCACAGAACTTAGCGGGTATAGGTATCAGATTTAAATAACTAACACCTAAGAGAATGTCCTCATAGAACGATCTACCAATATTCTGCGTTATGCCTTTCCTGATGTTGTTAACTCCCCCTTTTGGACACTGTTCCATCTTTTCCCCCAAGGTAAACATTATACAAGCCATTAGCAAAACATTACTGCACAATTTCCACTTAAGAAATAGCTCTGATGGTCCTAGCTTTGATATAGGATAGTTACATCACATAGGCCCCATCACTTCATTCTCTGAGAACAAATTTTCTAATTGTTAAAATGGGGAGATTGGACTAGATAACCCTAAAATTATTTCTACAAAACATGATCAATATAATGCATTATTTGCCTTAGTTACATTTTTGTGTTGATAATGTTCAAATCTATATTTCACATTGAGGTACCTCTGATGAGGTCCATTTCCATGTAGAAAACTTCTTGGACATCTGTATCTGTATATTATGCCAGCACCCTAAACATGACTCATTGACTTTCCCCAACAATTTGTACCATTTCCTGCATAATTTCCACTCACTAAGCATTTCTTTTCCTTTGAGTCTTCTATACTACATACCTTGCAATAAACATCTACTTATCTTCCAAGAGTTCAATAAAAAACCATCTTCCCATGTTAAGTTTTTCAGAGGCACTTTATTTTCAGGTTTACTTGTCTGCTGCTCTCATGGTAATCTGATTAGCTGTATCAGAGCAATTTTTGAATTTATTGCATCTGCTAATTTATATGTTTACACTTTGAACTCCTTGAGGATGGGGCTCCTTTTCATTTTAGAAAACATTACATACTAGGTGGTGAAAAATACTACATAAGTAAAAAGCAAAAATTGTGTGATCTGAGAGCATTGCTTGGGTCATTATCTTACTTGGCACATGTCTTCCCACCAATAGTTTCATCAAGGCCTGGAGAAACCATTGATTTGGTTGTACCTCATCTTTTCACTTGATTATGAAGACTCCTTTACATGCCAACCTTCATTGTTTTCAAATATTTTTCTGCTGTGGGAATTCAGTGTCCTTTTCTTGGAAGAATATTCTGTTTTGAAGAGTACAGAGACCATGTTTTCTGTTTCTTTACTATCTTCCCTGTTGTTAAGATTAGAATAGTGACAGCTTGCCAATTTTAAGTGTAAGTTCATTCTCTGAGCTCCTCAACTGACTCAGTACTCTTTTTGGAAATAGATAAAATTTTCGTTACATTTATGTGTAACCAGTCTCATCAAGAACAATTGACAAATGCACTTCTAGTCTTCAAAATGTTAATTAAATTTTGACTTGATACTAAGCTCTCACTCAGTATGTGTACTTGGGTCAATAAACTGTCAGGCTTGAGTGGCTGAATATTTCTCAGCCTCATCTCAATACGTTTCTGACTGCCTTGTCAGGCTGGGAGAAATTCACCAGGGAGATTTATTAGGGCAGAGTCAAGAAGCCATCTATCTGCGACATGTAAAGATGGTAGAGTAGGCCTTCCTTTACATTATGTGTTCTAAGCTTACTGGTTCTGAGGTAATTAACCTGAAAGTCACATACAAAGGAGAGATAAATGTACCTTTTAAGAGATATTTCTCTTTGAGGCACATTGAGACCATAAATCCTTTCAGGCTTGTCAGAGGTAGCTTGCTCAGGACTGTTCGCTCCCTTCTCTCCTCAAGTGGATTTTACATTGTCACTCCCACGTGTTCTTCCCTCTGTCTTTCTTCCTGACATTTGTTAGTAGAATCAGCAACAACCCTTTGGAAACGAATTTATGTTTGGACTGATCACCAATACTGGTGAATAACTCAGCACGTAAGTCTGAACATAATACTCAGTTTAAACCAAATGAACATCAATAGTGATAGTCATTGTCATTACTCCTTATTAATTGCCTAATTTAGTACCGTTTGTAATTTCACTATTATTTCATTCAGGTAAGTGTGTAATCTAAATAATGTCTACCATCCTTTTACATATCAGGAAGGGAATGCTTGGAGAGGTTAAATAGGTCAGCTAAGATCACACAGCCAGTAGATAGAAGAGTTAAAATTTGAACTTCTGCCTGTATGCATTTGACTAGTACTTACAGTAAAATGTTAACACAGCTTTCCGTGTGTTTAATCAGAAAAGTTCTTGAGGAGAGCTGCTTGAGACAAGTGATGACCTGCCCAGCAGGAATGTAGCCCTGTTTCTGTTGTCACTTAGTTGGAAGAAGATTCAGAAGGTTGATATGTTTAAACTGCACATAATGAATTGAAGAGAGGTTTAACTGAGTCACATGGATGTTTCTTTGCCTTCTAGGAAGATTTCCAGCCTGCAGCAGCCTCAGAAACCAACTGGGAATCAGTCACAAGCTCTATCTCAGTAAGTAATTTATTATTCTGTAGCCAGTGAAAGAAACTGATAGAATGGCTAAGGTCAACCCCAGAAGTTCTTGAGCTGCATTAAGGACCTTTGGCTCCCCAAAAGCCCGATCTCAAGCAGGATGTGTTCCTCCATTTCATTAGGATTAAAATGGCTTACCTTTGACAACCTTTTTTCCTCTTGGAGACATTTCCAGGAATGTTCAGTATCTTATTGTAGAAACTCAGGAATAGACAAATGACTTAAATATGTGTCAGCTTCAAAGCAGAACATTTCGACAAAAAGACTGCCCAAACATATCAAGTGTATCAAAGAGTATCCACGGCCCAAGCTCAAGTGGGCAATTTCAGAATTGCTCTCTGGATATTCTAGGGGAAGCTGTTAACCTTTGAATTTTCAAGGGTCTTTTCAGAGTTGAAAAAAATCTCAGTGTTTACAGTAAGATAGCTTAAATGCAAATCAGGCTTATACAGTATTCTATTTGACTTGGCTTGAAACAGCTCGTTCTGAAGCTGTAATGACTGGTGCCCCAAGTTTCTTCTCCAAATTTAGTCATTTTTCAGTATTCCATCTCCTTATCTACTTGGCACAGAAACAGCAGACCTTGTTTTCACCAATCCTCCGTGTAGTTCTTATGTAGCAATAAAATATGAGATAATAAATGCACTTGTTCACAAAAAGGTCAAGAGATGGGAAAAGTTGGTCCATGGTTCTCAAAGGGGTTTGTGTGGCTCAGTCAGAGTTGATTTTTTCCCCAAATGTGATGTGCTTTCTTTTGTTCTCTGGGGGATACTTTTTCATTTTCTCATATGTTGAAGTTTCCTCAGCTATAGATTCTGGGGTCATTTCATTCACCAGGAGTGGCTGCTGAACTAGAACATTGAGCGATGAGTGAGGGCTGCAACATCATGTTGAGAGAGTTTTGCTTACTTTTGGCAATGTAGAATGCGTGTTCTGAGCCTGGTCTGGGGAAGGGCTTCATTGCCAGTTGTGTGGGTATCTAAATAAAAGCATCCCTAGGAAGTCCTCAGGCTCAGTAGGTTGGGGGGGACAGCCAGCGCCTGATGGTGACAACTCAGTGTAGACATTTGCAACCCGGACTAGGTGTCATGGAAGCTTCTGGCCCCTCAAGTGTCTTATGCATGACAGTTCAGGGCTGTATCATCATCCTTTCCCCAAATGCAGAATTACAAGCCTTAAAGGACCCTTTTGCTGATTAAAAGCAATCCAGGTCATTTGAATCAAGGGATCGTCCATTCCCTTCATGGTTGGGGAGTGTCACACCGTGGAAGGCCCACAGAATCAGCTGGACTGGCCCTGCCAAAGCAGAAAGCACTTGAACTTCCATAAATCTGTAGCAGACTAAATTTTAAGTTGATTATTTTGTGTGGCCCACACATGATATTATAAATGTCCAAATGGCTCTTGGTAGAAAAAGGTTCTCCAACCCTGCGACTATCTGGAGAGATCTGGAGACTCTTCTGATTTGAGTTATTAGTTGAGGTACTGCTTACCCTTCTAGCAAGCCCCCAACCTATTGTTTCTCGCACATTGGGTTTTTCAAGAACCTTCTAAGATGAAGCCCATTGGGCCTAACATTAACTACCAAACAAACTACACTTTATTTATTTGAAAACACTTTACAGATTTTGGAGCATTTTTATCACAAATTATTACCATTTAAAAGTAATTTAGTTAACTTTAGAATTGATTTTTTATAAATGTGTAACAAAAGCCACGTGAGGTCAGATTTATAGTGTATCAGCAGGAGGTACACCCAGTTCTTTCTTGTGAAAATATTTTTCAATTGTTTACTTCAAGGACAATAAAATTTTTGTGGTTTATTAGGTCACCTAATAACTCAAAAATATGTTCTTAACCATCACCGTTGTTTCTATCAACTGCCCTAAGTCTTTTGCAAGCAGCAGTTAAGTTCATGGCTAAAGACAATTTCACATTTAACCTGTGGTTGGAATTTGCTCTTCAGCCTACTGTTTAGAGTCAATTTCCCCCTCTACCTTAGCAACAAAGAGCCCCCCAACAGCTTTGCCTTGAAGAGGTATCTGGGTACCAGTACACCCTGGACACTGTTAAGATTCTCCCCAGAAAAGTCCTCATGACCCAAAAGCTTTCAATTGTGTGGGAATGACATGGTTAATACTCCTGCTATTATTTCAACAAAGAGAGAAACATTTTAATTTCAATTGATTTTCATTTTAATTCATATGCTGCCATGCTCCTAACTTAGTCAACTAATTTTGATTTTTCTTTTAATCTTAGACCCATAGTGTTGCAATGCAAGGCTAATTGTAAGTCATCTGATAACTAGGAGCCAAATAGACTATAGATTATCCAAGATGATACAAACTGAATGGGGACTTGGAATTACAGTACTGAATTAGAGGTTTTATCCACTGCTGTCATGTGACACCAAACGAGATGTGAAAGATAGAAATAAAGTGCTTCAGTGAGAGTTCTGCTCATGTCAGATGCATATGCACATGTGTGTGCAGACACACACATACATTTAAAAAACTAGCCTATCAAAATCAGAAGAGCAAATGGGATGTTCTTAGATGAGAGCCTACCACATTGATGAGATGACTGAGATGTGTCTTCAACTTGGCTTGAACTTTTAATAAATCCCTCATCTCTTCAGTAATATATGACAAAGACTGCCTCCAGATAAATGATTGGCATTGCCTGGATCTACCAGTGCCGAATCTAACATGAGCTCATAAGCAGATGTTGAAAGTAGCATGACAGAAAAAGTTCTGTCCAAGATGAGGTGTCTACGTAATTTGACAGAGCTGACAGAAAATTAGATATGTGCTTTTTCTAAGGGAAGGGAGAGGAAAAAAATAAGACCTGGCTGGTCTCATGTCTCTACCCTACTCTCCAACCCCTGTCTTCCTCAACTTCCTTTACCTTACAAGACATATTTGATAACTGCTCCTGGGGCCGGCACTGTGGCATAGCGGATTAAGCCACTGCCTTTAATGCCAGCACCCTATATGGGCACCAGTTCTTGTCCCTGCTGTACCAGTTCTGATCCAACTTCCTGATAATGGCCTGGAAGAGCCACAAAAGATGTCTGAAGTGCCTGGGCCTCTGCCACGCATGTGGGAGACTCAGAAAAAGCTGCTGACTCCTGGCTTCAGCCTGGCCATTGTGGCAATGTGGGGAGTGAACCAGCAGATGGAAGATCAATCTCTCTCTCCTTCCACGCTCCCTCTCTCTCTCTCTCTAACTCTGCCTTTTAAATAAATAAATAAATCTTTTTTAAAAAAGAAAAGAAAACTGCTCCCACGTTATACCAGTGGTAGAGTACAGACTTTACCTGCCTTGGTTTTGCTAAAGACAGACCATTCTTCTGAGAGCAAGTGGTCATCTAAATAATTCTTGACCTTTAGACATTCGATGGTTAAAGAGAGAAAATGGTGCCTAGGAGTAAGAATCTAAGTTGCAGGCTTTGCTGTCTGTGACTCTAGAGATCATATTATTTCTCAATAGGATACTGCAGTTAAGTTTCAAGAGAACAACTTTTCATTAATTGCCACTTTCCCTTAGTGATAGGAGATATTTGCCCTTTGGGGATCTTTACTTATTTGGTAGTTTCTTTCAAAACATTTAGAAATCATTTGAGGCTACATGCTCTCTATTTGGTTGTTAATGGGTCATGAATTTTTACAGAGATGTTTTACTCATGGCTCATTTACCTCTCGATTGTACAAGGGTTAGAGAAATAAATACTTGGAAACCTTGTGCAAGGATTCATTCCACAAAACACATAATCCCTTTAAATGACGTTGTGTTCCTCATTTAAAGAGTATATTTTGAGAATATTTTGATGGCAACTTGGATCACTATCAAACTACAGCTTTCATTTTCTAAAATATACTCCCATGTGAATCTTCTACTCTTAAGTTGAGAGAGCCAGTTTCATGGCTTATTATCCTGTTTTCAGTAAATAGGATGGTTACAGTGCCAAATATTGTCAGAATGTTTCCAGAATGGATTCAGACACTGTTCACACAGTATCTGCAATGCTAGGTGACCTCTAAAGGGGGAACCTCAAGGCTAAACATGGAGTTATGGAATTAAATGTCAATTCTTGCATGAAAGGAGTTTGTAATTTTAATTCTCACCATTATTTGTTGGCATGGCTAATTTGTGACTTTGAACCAGAAAACTGGATGACTTAATTTAGCTATTTCCATCTAGCCTATGTATTTTTCAAATCATTACAGTTCAAATTAACTGGAAATTTTATACTCTCTCTGACTTTGGTTTACAAAAAAAGTGAATGACTATATGTTACAAATAAATTGCTCCTATTTAAGGATATGACAAGACAATACTAAGTGACTCTCCAAATGTATTTAGACATATAGTATCTTATCAGATGCCTTTTTGTCTATAAAGTTGTTTGTCTATTGTATTATATAGCAATGGACTTCTGAGTACAATGAGCTGTATGTTATTCTTAGGGGGTATCCTATCACAATCCATCAGTAACGGATCCCACTCTCACTGCGGATGCTTTGGACAAAACAATTGCAGAATTTGATACTGTGGAAGATCTGCTTAAGCATTTCAATCCAGAGTCATGGCAAGAAGATCTTGAGAACTTGTACTTGGACACCCCTCATTATCGAGGCAGGTCATACCATGATCGCAAGTCAAAAGGTAAGAAACAAAAAATTAGGGATTTTTCAAAGACAGATAGGAGTGTTAATGGTAATAAGTAAGGGTTAGCAATGTGGTCTATATAATTCACTAAAATCAGATGATTATTGTTAAATATTTTTCAAATTTCATAGTTTTGCCCAAACTATGTTATGTGTATGGCATTAAGCAAGGCTTTAAGCAGTCAAAATGCTGTTGTACTTTGGAGCCAGAAGAGACCTTATAAAATCATCTGGACCAGTTCTGATCTATTATTATCCTGAGTTTTATACAGGAGGCAAGACAAGTCAGTGGAGGTGAACAGTTTGCCAAAGGCTCATGTACTTTGGAGATATATGATCCAAGGGAAAAAGGAAGTAAGCCTGGCTGGGGTAGTTTGGAGGTATTTGAGAGCACATGTTCAATTGGAATTTTCAGGAAATTATTAAGGATGGAGAAAGAAGCAGACAGTCATGAGGAAAACATAATATTCGATTGAACTCCTAAAATATTAGTATCCTAGTCATACATCTGAGCTATAGGCTCTTGGAATGAAACAGTTTATTTGAATTCATAATGTCTCTAATTAATAGACAAATAACATGTAATTACCTCTTACTGAATAAAACTATAATTTATCATCGCTATTCTTGCTTCATTTGCTGATTTTTGTCACCATTAATATTCTCACTACCTGTCTTGTCAGGATCGCATCATTGATGTGAAGGTGTTTAGCTGAGATATGGCTTGTTTCTTACACTTTGTGATACCCAAATTCTAAATAATGAGAACCTGGGCTGCTTTAGCACAATAAATTAGAACATTAGACTAAAATGACCAATTTGTTATCTCCTGCCTATGCCTTCTGCTTAAATGGCTTCAGTCCTAAATCTTATACTTAAAACAGACAGCCTAGGGGTGACAAGAGAGCTTCTGGTGGCTCTAATGTCATGGAGATATGCTGTGCGCAGGTCAGTAGAACTCTCATGTTGAAGTTCCGCAGGGCTCAGACCAGACTCAAGCCAAAGAATCAATGTGAAGACTTAAGACATTTCAGCTTTGTGATCTCTACTAGACCAACTTGACGTAAAATATTCACATGTTTCAAAAACCCCAGAAGTATTAAAAATAGCATTAGACATACAAGCAATGAAATCAACTGTTTTCAAAAACCTTAACCACCACAGCTATTCAAGGCGTGGCTCTTCTTAGTACCTCTTTTCTGGAAATACTACAATTTTAAAATACCTCAATCTATTATTTTGTTGCCTCACAAATTATGTTGACATGGAGGCGAGCTGCCTGGATTCAGATCCTAACCTTACCGTTACAAGTTTTGTGACCTTTCAACAAGTGACTGCCGCTTTCTCTATCAGTTTACTCACTGGCAAAGTATGTATACTAAGAGTACTTCTGAGGAACTGTTGGTGGTGCCATCTAGATCTCTGGCACTTTTAGTTGTTCAGGAATGGTCGGTCAGCTGCAGCTACTTAGAAGTCTGAAATATGCTTGTATACATCCTTGATCAGCATTCCTTGTCCATTATTTACCTGAGATGCATCCATCCCTTAAGCAAAGTTAGGAGTATTTGGGACATCATAGCATAGTCTGTCCTACTACAAGAGTATACTTCAAAAAGTCCATGGAGACTTGGATGAACAGGTAACTTCATTTTGGTGTAGAACATGTTTTAAATCATTGCACAGTTTCTTTATAAAATACATTTCCATGCCATTTTAAAGATCGCTATTATGCATAGATTCCAAAAAAAAAAATTGTGCCAAACTGAAATTATTTTCAAGACCTTTTCCAAGTACCCTTGTATTGTTATTGTTCCTTTGTGTTTTCTCAAAGGAGATATGAGATTCCAGGACCTCCTATGGGTCTCAACTCTGGCTGAGTTTTTAAAAAATACTGGGAGAATGTAGAAAATTACAGTTCTCAAGACCCCAACAGACACATTGATGCAGGAACTCTGGGGGTGGGCAGGGGTCTTCATGTAATTTTATGACTCCTCTGAAATCAGTCCTTAGAAGCAGCCAGGGTTGAGAATCACTATTTTAGAGATTGTTCATGCTGTAAATCCAGCACTTGGCTTTGTCCCACACACACTTTTAGATGTGTGATTAATATTTGTGAAATTAAAGAAATTATCAATCTGGCATCAGTATATTTCTATAGAAACTCACCCCACAGACAGGAGTGTAGGTTTATTAAGAATGCCTTTGGTTACTAAAATAACCTTGTAAGAGCATTGGAGACAAGGTACTGCTTGATGTTTGTGACAGAGTAAACATCAGTTCTCTCCCCTATTGGCTTAGGTTCCATTTCTTAATTTCTTGTTTAAAGTGGCCCTAAGGCATATTTGTTCCATTTCATTTCCCCTGCCAAGTCACCACTGCCTTTGCATTTGTAGAAATGCACTGATTTCCTTGTTTGTTGTTCCAAGAATGCTGAACCACCTGCATGTGTCACAAAAGCAAGGAAAGTCCGCCTTAATATTTCAGCTGCTTTTAGAATTTACGACCACAAATGCATGGCTTGCATCCTGATATATGAGGAGGGGAGCAGTGAATGAAAATCAAAACAGGAAAATATAGTCTGGATAATGGAAGCCCACAGGTATTAAATAAAACATTAACTTTCTAGGACCTCCAAAAAAAGTCTTTTCTCATAAGTATCATAATTTCTTAATGATGTGGTATAGAAATATGCTTGTCATTTTTGAACTTTAACTGAGAATCCGTTCTTTCGATTTTCCTAGACAGATAGCAAGTGACATTGTTTTATGATTCTGAAGTGCAGGATTCTAAGATTCTAAGATAACATTTGAATGTAAATATGCAAAACAGAGTTTTATAGACATAAACACAAACATTCTGGGTGGAGTACTACGTGATAAAACAGCAATAGTTAATATTTTAAAATTAAATATTATGTTTTGCTTCCACATTATGTATGGTAGACAGTGATAGTGAGGTTTTAGTTCTCTTCAAGAAGACCTGGAAATGGACAGCAAGAATAAAATGAAAGTTTGAGGAGAAGAGAGAAAAAGAGAAAAGGGAGACAGATAGCAGTGTTGAAACGAGGAGTTTGATGCATAAAGTCTTTTTTCTAAAACATCCACGAGTAAGAGGTAAGCTCAGCCTTGTCGGTGAAAGCGTCTGGACTGAAGATAATACAGCAAGTTAATCTAACCAACTTTCTATTTCCTCGGGGGTGCCATATATAATTGAAATCTGTAGATAATATAGTTCCAAACCCAATTTTTACCAATAATTTTAGCCTTCTTTCAATGTTAAAGGTGCTCAAAAGTTAAAAAAAAAGTTTTCAGTTCATTTTATTAAGTTTTCTCTGATATATATGCAAATTTGTCCAAAATTGAGTAAAATTACACGGCTGTACCTTCTATAAGCTACATAATTACCACCTAAATTATTACATGACCACTGCAGTTCAGGTAAAACTAATTTATAATTCATTGAAAAGATATGATCTATGAAGTTAGGAACAGTATATATTTATAAAAGTTTATAGCATAAACTTAACCTTTCTAAATTAAGAAATGATCAGCCCCAAGCTCTATTAGACTGGACATTGAGTGATGATTTGTGAGATTAACAAAGTAAGTTAAATCTTTTTATTTCTTATTTGAGGAGAACTTGAGTTTCCAGAACTGTAATGTGTTAACCAAGGAAAAATCCAACACATAATGGCAAGGCGAGAAGCCTGTTTCGTCACTTAAATGCGATTAGACTATGAACAGTGGAGCTGACATTAGGCACAGCAACGTGTCTTGGGACATCCATAACGCATATAGGAGTGCCTAGGTTCACGTTCAGCTTTCCACCAATGCACACTGTGGATAAAGCAGGTGATGGCCCAAATAGGTGGACCTCTGCCACTCACATGGGAGATCCACGCTGAATTTCCAGTTCCCAGCTTCAGCCTGGCCCAGCCTGGGCTACTGCTGCTATCTGGGGAGTGAAACAGTGGGTAGGAGATCTCTGTGTCTCTCTGTTGCTTATTTTCTCTGTGTGTGTGTCTTTTTTTTTTTTAATATTAAATGTTTATTTATTGTTGTATCAATAAACTCTAATATACCATATCATCACAAAATAAGGTTTTGTTGAATGAATTAATGAATAATCTTTGACAAATCAAATAATATTTGAAACCCTAATCGCCTCTCACCCAAGTTTCAAAACATTTATATTTCTGAAATTTACTCATTGAGAAATTTAAGACATTGATGTCATCAGATGGTACAAAATTTTCAACTACAGGTGCTCCAAGATTTATGAAGCCATGTGTCCTAAAAATATCTGTCATAGGTTGAAATTATCATTGTCAAAAATGGACTACTACCTCTGCCCTACCAAATATGCCATCTTCACTACACTGCAGAGCCATGTTGTTTCCCCCTGTGATCACAGCTGACTGGGACTCATTGCTTGTAGCAGCTGCCCAGCATCACAAGAAAAGTATTGGAATGGGGAAAGATCAAAATTAAAAATGTGAAGCACAATTTCTACTGAATAAGTGTTACTTTCAAACCATTGAAAAATTAAAAAAAAAAAATTGTAAGTGGAACGTAACAAAGGATCATCTGTAATTGAGATACTACAAATAATTTTTGCATGTCAATTTCAATGGCTCCGTACAGTTTATCTTTTAGGCTATACATCCTAGATTTAGATAAAACCTATTCATCTGTTTCTGGCAACACTGTTTTAAAAATATTTTACTATCAATAATTATACATATTTATGGACTACAGTGTGATATTTTAATATACAGTGCACACTGATCAAATCAGGGCAATCAGCATTTCCCTGCCTTTGACACTACTTTATAATTGGAAGATTGGAGCTTTTTTCTTCTTTTTGGTCATACCATATCTGCTAAGTATTGTAGAATATAAAATTTCTCCATTATGCTGTGTAGTACTGGGATCTTATTCTTTCAATCTTACACTGATTTGGTAACCATTATCAAAACTGTCTCTATTCTCCCTCTCCATTCTTATGAATCAGTCTTCTCAACATTTTGTGTTCAGATTGAAGCTTCTTGTTTCTTTGTTTTATTTTGGCTTCCACTTATAAAAGAGAACATACATTTTTCTTGCTGTGTCTGGATTATTTCACTCAAGAAGGTATCTTCTAATTCTATAGATTTTGCTGCAAATGACACAATTTCATTCTTTGATGACTGAATGGTATTCTATGGAGAATATATACATGATATTCTCTATATGCATTCATCTAATGATGAACACCTTGATGGATTCCATATCTTGCCCATTGTGTACAGTGCTTCAGTAAACATGGAGAAATGATATATCTTTGATAACAATGATTTCATGACTTTTGGATTTATTTCAAGCAGAAGGATTACTGGATCGTGTAGCTGTTCTTATTGTAGTGTTATTATGAAAAATCCATGCTGTTTTTTATAGCGGCTATACTAATTTATATCCCCACAATCTGTGTTTAAGAATTCCACTTTTTCTACATACTCACCAGCATTTGTTACATACTGCCTTCAAAAAAATAAAAATTTTAAGTAGAGTAAAATGTAATAAAAGTTCATGGCATTTAAATTAATAAAGTTGCACTATTAATAATCTGTTTTTCCAAAGTATTGCCCTTTTAGTTATACATTCCAAAATTACATGCACTCCTCTTTTAATCTTTGACTCCCTTTACTATCAATTGATGTAAATACCTTGATATTAAATTAATTCCAGATGATGGATTTCACATACTTGATTTTACATACTCTAAGTAGATAGATATTATTATTCTGGGACAGTTACAAGTCAGTATCCAAAGATCTAATATCAATTCTGTAGAAATTATAGGCTAAAACAACTGGTAAGAAACTGAGAAATAAATTAAATATATTTCCTATCAAGATATTTAAATTGTTTCTGAATTCTCGTGTCATAATACTTTTGATAAATGTATTGATCATATATGGCTATTTCTCTATCCTGCCACTTCATGCTTTTCAATAGGCTGCAAATTTTGCTTTTTCAGAAAGGATTTAGAATATAGGAAATAATTTCAAGATCTATTCAGAAGTATTTAAGAAACTGAGTGCTTGCAAGCTTCTCTGTCTGATACTTCAGTGAGAATTTGAGGAAAGTCCTTGACTCATACAAGTGATTTATCAGTCTTGAGTTATCAGTCCTCTGTGAAAATTGAACAGAGATACTGAGTACATCAAATCAAAATGGAAGTTTTTCTAATATCTGCTTTTTTAAAACAATATTTATTTGAGAGAGAGAGAGTTGCAGACAGAGAGTAGGAGAGACAGAGAGAGGTCTTCCATCTGCTGGTTCACTCCCCAAATGGCCAATGGCGGGAGCTGAGGTGATCCAATGCCAGGAGTCAGGGGCTTCTTTGGGGTCTCCCACACGGGTGCAGGGGCCCAAGTGCTTGGGCCATCTTCTGCTGCTTTCTCGGGCTGTAGCAGAGAGTTAGATTGGAAGAGGAGCAGCTGGGACACAAACTTGCACCCAAATGGAATGCTGGCACCATAGGAAGAGGTTTAGTCAACTATGCCATAGCACTAATCCCCCTAATACCTGTTTTTGAAGGTGGATGAGGTTCTTTGAAGATCTAGTACCAGGTGCTATGCACCAAGTAGAAGTTTTAGCAATGTTAAAAATGTTTACCATAAATCTGATAGAAATATGAGAGGACTTAAAAAAGTTCATGTAAAATCAAAGTCAAAAATAATTTTATATTGGCCCAAAATTTTTTAAATCCATGCATAGGTATTTTTCATAATACATATTTTTCGTGAGCCTTTTGAAGACCTCTCAGTGCAAAAGAGGAATTTTTTATTTTTATATTTATTTATTTTTGCTGAGAAAGGCATGGGTAGAATCTAGCAAAAATGATAAAATTCTAATTCAAATCCTAAAAGCAGTAGCTTTTGGTGAAGTCACTGAAGACCTTTGATCCTTTGTTTTCTGCATTTTTCAAAATGGCTGTAGTCATAACTATTCTGCCAAGTTCTATTGGGGTTAGATAACAGCAGAAAATCCAGAATCTGGTGTGCCCTCAGTACGTGATAGCTACTATTATTACTTGAATTGCATACAAAACTCTGCACAGAATCAAGACATTTCTGTGAACTCCTCTGCTGTCTTCCCTGTGAGGCTCTAAGATAATCATCAGAAATCTGGAGAGCCTCATACATAATATCCAAATATTGTCATATCTAAGTATCTATAATCAGTGCACTCATTAAAAGTTTAACTGCCGAGTCCTAAACATTTCTATGATTCTGTTTACCCAGAATCTTTCTGGCAATGTTTTGCTCTGTGACTGTTTCCTCTGCTTAGCTTTATTTTTTTAGATTTAGCCACTGTTTATAACCGATGCAACGTGTGAGTATCTGGATTCCCCATTCACTCAGTTTGCCAGAAAGCATTAATAAAAGCCATATTGTTGTTTATCTTTTGGGGGTTTTGTTTTGTTTTTTAATTTTATTAAAGGCATAGAAACTTCATGTATTTCCTGTATACAAATTTAGGAACATAGTGATACTTCCCACCCTAACCTCCTTCCCGCCCCTACTCCTACCTTTCTTCCTCCTCTCTCTCCCTTCCCACTCTTAATTTTTACAAAGGTTTGTCTTTAATTTCCTTTATACTCATTAGATTAACCCTAAGGTAAGTAAAGAGTTCAACAAATAGTAGGGGGAAAACAAAACAAAATAAAAACATTGTTCCTCAAGAGTAGAGAAAGGGCTATAAACAATCATCGAAACTCAAATGTCAATTTCACTTCTATACATTACATTTTAGATAATCTATTAGTTACCACAGAAGAGAGAAAACATATGGTATTTGTCTTCTTCTTGGAACTTCCTTATTTCACTAAATACAATGGTTTCTAGTTGTAGCCATTTTGTTTCAAAAGACAAGATTTTATTTTTTTTTTTATCACTGAGTAGTATTCTATAGTGTTTATAGGCCATTTTTTGTTTTTTCCCAGAAACCTTTTATTTAAGGAGTATAACTTCATACATATCATAAATGCAACTTTAGGAATATAGTATGCCTGATCTTATCTGATCTTGGAAGCCATAATTTCTTTATCTACTCATCAGTTGTTGGAAATCTGGGTTGATTCCACATCTTAGCTATTGCGAATTGGTCTACACTGAACATGGAAGAACAGATAACTCTTTCATATGCTGATTTCATTTCCTTGGGTAAATTCCTGGGAGTGGGATGCCTGGATCATATGGTTGATCTATTTTCAGCTTTCTGAGATATCTCCTGAGATATCTCCATACTTTCTTCCATAGTGACTGTACCAGTTTACATTCCCACCAGCAGTTGATTAGTGTACCTTTTCTCCCACATCCTCGCTAGCATTTATTCTTTAATTTCTTTATGAGAGCCATTCTAACTGGGGTAGGGTGAAACCTCATTGTGGTTTTCATTTAAATTTTCCTGATGGCTAGTGATCCTGAGCATTTTTTTCATGTATCTGTTGGCCATTTGGGTTTCCTCTCTTGAAAAAATTTCTGTTCAAGACCTTTGCCCATTTCTTAACTGGATTGCTGGCTATTCAGGGTCTCTTGTGTTTCCATATGAAATTTAGAATTATTTTTCTAGATCAGAAAAGTATGTCCTTGCTATTTTGATTGGGGTCATACTGGATTTGCTCTTGGTAGTATGGACAGTTTGATCTCAATTCTTTCAATCCATGAACATGGAAGATTTTTTTTTCCCATTTTTTTTGTGTACTCTTCTATTTCTTTCTTTAATGTTTTCTAATTTTCACCATAGAGATATTTGACTCCCTTAGTTAAATTTATTACAGGGTATTTAATTTTTCTGTAGCTATTCTGAATGGAATTCATCTTAGAAGTTCTTTCTCAGTCATCGCATTGTCTGGGTATAAAAATTTGTTGAATTCTATGTGTTTATTTCATATTCTTTCACTTTACTGAACTCTTTTATGAGTACTATAAGTCTTAGTGAAGTCTTTTGGTGCCCCTATATATGGAATCATGTCATCTATAAATAGCGATAGTTCTACTTCCTCCAATCCAATGTCTCACTTTAATTTCTTTTTCTTGCCTAATGGCTCTGGCTAAAATTTCCAGAATTATATTGAATAGGAATGGTGATAGTGGACATCCTTGCCAGGTTCAGGATCTTAGTGGGAATGTTGCCAACTTTCCCCCCTTTAATAAGAAGCTGGCTCTGGGCTTGTCATAAATTACCTTGATTGTGTTGAGGAATGATCCAACTGTACTAAGTTTGCTTAAGGTTTTCATCATGGAAGAATATGATATTTTATCAAATTCTTTCACTACATCTATTGAGATAATAATATGGTTTTTATTCTTCAGTTTGTTAATTTGATGTATCACATTTATTAATTTGTGAATCAACATTGAACCATTCAGGCATACAAGGAATAAATCCCACTTGGTCTGGGTAAATGATCTTTCTGATGTGTTGTTGCATTTTATTAGCTCGTATTTTATGAGGATTTTTGTCACTATGTTCATCAATCTTGATCTTGATTATTGATCTGTTTAGGTTGTCTGTGTCTTCATGACTCAATCGTGGTAGATTATATGTGTCCAGCAATCTATCCATTTGTTATACATTTTCCAATTTGTTGGCATATAGATCTTTGTAGTAAGTCCTGATTATTCTATTTATTTCTGTGGTATCTGCTGTTACATTTCCTTTTTCATCTCTGATTCTATTGATTTGTGTCTTCTCCCTCTTTTTTAATTAGTTGAGCCAAAGGTGTATCCATTTTGTTTATTCTTCAAAACTAGCTCCTCATTTTATTGATCATTTTATTGTTTATTTGGTTTTAATTTTGTTTACATATTCTCTAATTTTAATCCTTTTTTCCTCCTAATAATTTTGGGATTGGTTTGTTGTTATTTTTCTAGGTCCATGAGATGCATTGATAGCATATTCATTTGGTGCCTTTCCAATATTTTGATATAGGAACAAATTGCTCTTAATGCTACTTTTGCTGTATCCCATAAGATTTAATACATTGTATTGTTATTTTCATTCATTTCCTGAAATTTTTTGGTTTCTCTTTTGATTTCTTCTATAACCAATGCTTCATTTGTTCAGTCTCCATGTGTTTGTAAATGTTCTAGAGATTGTTGAGTTGTTAATTTCCAACTTAATTCTGCTGTGATCAAAAAAGATGCAAGGTATGATTTTGGTTATTTTGAATTTGCTGAGACTTGCCTTATGGCCTAGCATATGGTATATCGTAGAGAAAGTTCCATGCAATGATGAATAGAATGTATTTTGCAACTGTAAGATGAAAAGTTCTGTAGACATCAGTTAGGTCCATTTGGTCCATGTTGTAGATTAGCTCTGTTGTTTCTTTGTTGATTTTCTGTCTAGTTGATCTGTCCATTACTATTGTATTGGAATCTCTGTCTCCCTTTAGATCCATTAACATTTATCTTAAATAGCCAGGTGCCCTGACATTGGGTGTGAATACATTTATTATAGTCATACCTTCCTGTTGAATTGATATCTTAATCATTAACTAGTACCCTTGTTTGTTTTTAACAGTTATTGTGTTAAAGTGTATTTTACCTGATGTTAGGATGGCTATACCTCCTCTTTCTTTGCTTTCTGTTAGCATGGAATATCATTTTCCATCCTTTCACTTTCAGTATGCTTGTATCTTTGCTGGTGAGGTGTGTTTCTGGTAGTCAGCAAATAGATGGGTCTTCTTTTTAATACATTCAGCCATTCTGTGTCTTTTAACTGAGGAGTTGAGGCCATTTTCATTCAGTGTTACTACTGATAAATAACAACTTGGCCCTGCCATTTTTCCATAAATGCTTCTATTGTTTACTTTGGATTTCCTTTTTACTTCTCCTGGGGGATTTTCTGTCTTCACAATCTCTCATTATGATGACTATCTTTCTGTTTCTGTGTGTTGCATATCCTTAAGCATCTTTTGTAAGGCTGGATTAATGCTAACAATTTCTTTCAATTTCTATTTGTTATAGAAGTTCTTTATTTCATCTTCATTCATAAATGAGAGCTTTTCAGATTACAGTATTCTGGGTTGACAGTTTTTTCTCTTAAGACTTGGACTATGGTTCTGCATTCTCTCCTATCCTTTAAAGTTTTTGATGAGAAGTCAGCTGTGAGTCTAATTGGAGATCCTCTGAAAGTAATCTGGCATTTCTCTCATGCACTCTTTAGAATCTTTTCTTTATGCATTATGTGGAAAGTTTGACTACAATATGTTGTGGTGAATCTCTTTTCTGGTTATGTCTATAAGGAATTCTGTGAGCCTCATGTGTTGGATGTCCCTTTCTTTCTCCAAATCAGAGATGTTTTCTGTAATTATTTCACTCAATAGGGCTTCTAATGTGTTCTCTCTTTCCTCACCTTCAGGAACTAAGACCTGTATATTGGGTCATTTGATAGTATCCCATATATCTCAAACAAATCAGTATTTTTAATTTTTCTAATTTCTTTTTCTTTTTATCTTTTTTTTGTATGACTAAAAATTTCCAAAATTTTGTCTTTTAACTCAGATATTCTTTTGTTCTTTCTTCTGTTTATTGTATTGCTTGTTTCTAAAAGGATGCCCACAGAAAGTGGTGGAAGAAAATCTCATCAGAGGAACATGGACATTTTGGATGTTTTTCCTCCTAGTGCCAGGATCACTCCTGCTTTCTTCCTGGATGAGGTTGTCTATCTTTGTTGATATTCCAGTCTTTCTACCATCATCAGGATTATGCCTTCAGTCTAGACAAAATTCATTTGGCAGTGGAAAGTCGTAGGTCCCTTCTAGTATCTGGGCAAATGTAGGTATTTTCCTCGAAGTTACTCTTATTAAAGATCATGCTTGTGCCTTATGTTCTCTGTGCCCATTTTTCTGTTAAGCACTAGAAATCAATTACCATATCCTTTTTCTCTGTACCTCAATGAACTTAAGGTGATACTGCACTGTTGCAAAAGCATACCCTCCTGCAGGCATTGCTAGCACTGAGAGATCTGGCTCATTAAGTGTCTTTATTTGCAAAGGATGGTGTTAAGTCCTGTAAAAACTAAACTGAACATAAATGTTCATTGCCTTCTGTTCATTAGTAAAGACTTAATAATCTTCCTTTCTTTATTGGTGACCTGTTGCAGAAGCTCAGCCACTCTGACTTTATGAGATTCTATTCTTAACCTGACATCATTGAACTGTTTTACTCCCCAAGCCAGTAAGTTGGGAAATATCTACAGAGACCTCAGAGTTGGAGCTATGCTTTATCCACTCTATACTCATTCAATCTTATTAATCTTTTTGACATGAAAGTACTGTTATGGCCAATTTACATTGCAACATAAATTAACTCAGAATGGGTCTGTGATTATCAGGAAGCAGAGAACCTTGACAAACACAGGGCTTTGTAGGCTGCAAAGCCGAAGCTGTGGGAAGCTTAGGGAATTTAAACTCAGAACCTTAGGGTCTTGTATATATGAGAAAGAGAGACATTTAGAAACCTCCTTGATTCTTAATCATCTAACTAGTTTTCATATTTTTCATTTCATAGACATAGTTCATGCATCCCCTGGGTCCTGTGTTCCTAGGGTTCAGTGAATTGCCTTATGACATCATTGGCTGCTTTATGCCAGATATCTTGGTGTTCCTCAGATATACATTCAATCATTCATTGGCTTTCCAGCATATATTTTTCAAATGTCCATTATATGTGCAGTACGTTAGGTGAGCCACTTACCTCCTCTGCATTTCAGTTTCCACATCTACTAAATAGGAGCAAGAATTTCTTAGATGAAAGTCTGTTAGAAGAATTCAGTGAGATGTCAGTTTGTGAAGGAATCCCACACAGTATTGGGCAGTGCTCAGTGAATTTCTGTTAACTCATTATTTCACAGAGTTTTTAAATTCCAAATATCAGGAATTGTCTGATTGGGACATTTTGCTGTGATTAAGGTTAATTTTTATGAATGTGACTGGTAAATGTTTTCATTATATAGATGTTAAACCAACAAGTAGAGTCACAAAAATCAGTATATTCCATGATTATAATTTATGTTTCCTTATGTGCCCATGCCCTCATAAAAAAACATAAAGTAATTGTCTTTTCCAGATTTATTTGTACATACAAATGGGACTAAAATGTGAAAACAGTTGTCCCAATTGCATACTTACTTAGAAAAGCAAATATCAAAATCACAGTGAGATCTTCATATCCATAAAGTTGAACAAACTGCTTTTAGGGAATTAATAAACTTTGAAAAAGCCAGAAACCCCTGGTTGCTACAGTTATTCATATATTACCCACACCTCCTGTCTCCATCTCAAGCATTGTCAATCTAGAGTTGCAACTTCAAAGTCAGATGATTAGCCCTTTCTATAACAGATTGTAATGTATTCATCATTGGCAATGGACATGTTGCCAGCACCTTGAGAAATGTATCTGAGAGCCAACCGTCGCTGTATCTTGAGTGACACTGCTTCTAGATTCCATGGGTTTTTTGTATCCATTATCTTCATGCATCATGGTCCATTCTTGGTAGAGCTAGTTTTAGAACCTTAGATTCTGAATTCTAGCCTGACATCTTCTCATCATACCAAAGTTAGTCTTAAAATAAGAGTCAAACATTCAACACATGAGGTGATACCATCTGCATTCCCCAAAAGATTGCTGATGTTGTTTCTCCCTCTTGTAAGAAAAGTTAAATTTTTAAAAATGAGTAGTTTGTTTGATTCTTTTAGGCAGTATTTATTGAATACCTATTCCTGCTAAAGAAAGATGATGTTGTTGTATCTCCTTCATCTGCACCTTGCTTCTAATTTCTGACATCAGATAGATTTATAAGAGATGAGCATAAATGAATTGCATTTGGTGCTTCTCTAGGGACAAAGAACTAGAAGAGAAGGGATAAAAGTCATTAACCTTCTTCCAAGAACTTTGCAGTTCAGTAGAAGAGAAGCTGTGGGCAAGATTTTCCTTAATGTTTCAAGGGCTCAATTCCTCAGCTATGATAGTAATGATGGTTTGTAACTCATAGCATTTATGAGGGTTTTATGCAATCATGTAATCATGTAATCATGATGGCCGGGGTAGAAAAACCAGGCTGATTGCCCTTCCTCCCACATGCAAGCCCTAACATATTAGAAATGAACAAGGGTATACATTTGAATACCCTGTCCAGTTCCCGTATCCCAGTTTCTCATCACAGCTGTGACTGAAGTCAGGAGTGCACAAGAACAGGTTTTCCAGGTGCACTGTGCAGAGCCCCACATGCACAAGCATGTCCAAGGGAAGCCTTTGAGGACAGAGGAAGGATACTGTCAGTGTGAAAACCAGGAAACTTAGCTGATGTCTAAGATCTGTGAAAAAGCAAAATTCAAATTCAGAAAGACAGCAAAAGAGGAAAGAGGAAATATAACATTTTGTACACCTGGGTGAAATAATGGAAATTAAATTAAACTAATGGGTCTTAGAATTAAGTCTGAAACATCCTCGCTGCCCTGTCATCTTCAGATTTGGAGACTAAAGTAGGGATGGAAAGGGCAGCCCCTCTGCCTGGATCTGTAGCACTTGTCTCACTCCCAGGAGCCTTAGACCACTGTTCCCTTTCTGATGGGAGCACTGGCAGCATTGGTTGCTGCTCAGGCTTTGTCTGGCTCCCTGCTCTGCTGGGCTGCCTAATCAGTTGTCTTTGACTAGAAACTCAATATCCCCAGCAGATCATCTGTAATGCTTTGAGGTCATTTGCATCTGACAGACGAACCTTTTAGTTATGGTTCTACATTGAGTGTCTCAGTGGTTTCATTCCCCTGATAAGTAGGGCAGCTGAATTCCACAGCCCTCACCCTGGGCCATGGTTCTTAGTCACATCAGTGAATTCATGCATAAAACTGACAGTATTGTAAATCTCTTCACTCAGATAAGAAATGGAGGAGGTAACCAGCACTTGTCAGTAAAACAGTCACACAATGTGAGTTTAGTTTCAAGGAGAATAAGGCATATGTACATTGTCCCTGTTTGTTGAGGGCAAGAATTTAGCTAAATTCCAATAGGGCGGGCATGCTCTAATATGGCTTGAAAATATCCTGGAAATAAGGATGTCATCATTCATCACCCCACCCTGGTCCAACATCCACCAGCAAAGCCAGATCCAGCCCTGGCAATGTTGGTTTTCTCCTTCCAGCTAATGGGTGACCTGTTGTCCCTCTTTGCTTGATGTAGCAGAGCCCATGGAGAAAAGGGGGAAAATCCTTCAATTCCAGTTTTGCCATTCACTGTTCACCTTGGGTACTTAATATCCACCCCAAAATGATAGGGAACAGCTAAATGCAGTCATGTGTAAGCTGCCTAGCAGAGGAATGAACTAAAGCAGTGACTCAATACTGTTACAGCCTCCCTTTCCCTCTCCACCTTCCATATAGCTTGGTGCCTTCCTGTTAATTGCATCTCTTTATTCCTCTGTGCTAGACAAATACAGTCCATTATCACAGGCAGCAGACTTGGCGCTGTGCATCAGTGCTGTCCACAATCCCGGGAATGCATCGGCCAGCATCAGTATTTATCTCAAGGTGACACTTGTAATGGATGATTGCTGCACTTCTTAATCCATTTATGTAATCCTTCCTGCTTTGCTTGCAGTTATTTTTTGGCTTTAGCAGCAATAAAATGGTTCCTTTCCCAAGACAGAGTTTATTCAATTTAAATCTGGATTGATTATAGCTCAACTTATGACATGTCTTTACAAAGGAAGAAAAAAACAGCAATAAGTTATGCACAGTGATTATTTAGCATTTATACAGTCCCCACAGTGTCCTGGGCTCAGCACATAACTGTTGAAAATAAATCACTGCCCTTGAGAATCAAAGAGCAATTGCACATATGAAAATGTACACCTGGCAGGACATCAAACCAGTTGCCATTTAATTTCCTGTGCAAGGGGTCACCTGTCTATCTGAGCAGTCTTTTCTCAGCCTCAGTGAAATTAGCTGACTCCATGAGGTTAGTGGGCTCCTGGCCCACACTGTACTTTCTTTCCCTTCACTGTCCCAGATACACTTTACTGGCACTGTCCTTGGCGTTTGACCTCTACTCCCAAAGGCCACTCCTCACTGCTTCTTAAGTAACTTTTTTTTAACAGCAAGGGAATTATTGCGCCTGGAATCCAGAGTAAGTATGGTGATACCTGTCTAATATTTGGGATGCCTCCTGTGGTGGCCAGGCTGGTGCGAAAGGAGAGTATAGCAGAAATGGTGCATGCGGAAGGTCTTCTAGCTATATTCTTGTGAGAAGATATTCCTGAATGTGCACACCAATCAGAAGATTCAGATGCAAATGAGTGATTGATTGGATGAATGTTGAGAACACTAATTAAAGTTTATGTGGGTCCAGTGCTGTGATTGATGTGGGTCCAGTGTTGTGGCATGGCAAGTAAAGACAATGCTTACAATGCTGGCATCGTATATGGGCCCCAGGTTCATGTCCCAGCTGCTCCACTTCCAATCCAGTCCCCTGCTAACATCAATTAAGGCTGCCCCAGTCCTGGCCATTGTGGCCATTTGGAGAGTGAGTCAGCAGATGGAGAAGGATCTCTCTCTCTCTCTCTCTCTCTCTCTCTCTCTCTCTCACTCTACCTTTCAAATAGATAAAATGAATCTTTTTTTTTAAAAAAAAGTAATTTATGTAATAATATGTTTAATTCAACTAATTATTCATAACATATTTGAAAATAGTGTAATGCCGTTAATTCATTGAAGTGCCTCTAGCCCTACTCCTTGACAAACATTTATTTAGAGTAATGGGGAAGAGAAAGAAATAGAGGGGAAAAGATCCTCTCCTCTCCTCTCCTCTCCACTCCTCTTTCTTTTTTATTTGACAGAGTTAGACAGTGAGAGAGAGAGACAGAAAGGTCTTCCTTCCATTGATTCACCCCCCAAATGGCTGCCATGGCTGGAGCTACACAGATCCAAAGCCAGGAGCCAGGTGCTTCCTCCTAGTCTCCATGCAGGTGCAGGGGCCCAAGCACTTGGGCCATCTTCCACTGCCCTCCTGGGCCACAGCAGAGAGCTGGACTGGAAGAGGAGCAGCCTGGACTAGAACCCGGTGCCCATGTGGGATGCGGGCACCACAGGTGGAGGATTAACCAAGTGAGCTGTGCCTGCCTGCGGAAAGATCTTTTCATTTTTAATTTTGGCCATTTGGATTTAAATGTAAGAGTTGGGGGTATGGGATCAAGATGAATAATAATAATGAACATCAATTCAGTTCCCAATGTATTTCATTCAATCCTTCAGACTTACATGTTATTGTGAAGAAGCAGAAGCTCAGAGCTACTAAATAACTTTCCTAAAAGGAGGCACAATCCCCACATGACGGCAGATATAGCTTTCCTGCTTCACCATTGGGCTATACTGTCCTCAAATATGCACGTATTCACATCAACGAAAAAATACCATTTCCTTTAACATGTTGGTTGACTTTGAGGTTAAAATAAAGCAAACTTCTTTCTTCCTCAAATTAACTTGGGTAAGTTTCATTGTCAGGTACATACATTGGGATGATTGTCCTTAATAAATACTCTATATGATTAATTATATTTAAATGACTTAGAATTAGGATTTGTTTGCAGTCAAGAAGAAATTGTTTTAATTTTTAAAGATAAAAAGCAGTTATTTTAAATTGCTTAATGTTTCAATTTTCTTTCCTCATTTTTTTTTTTTTTGCATTAAAAAAGTTGTAAAGAAATGTCAGCCAAGACAGATTTTAGCCACTGTTTTCATTTTGTTTTTGTGGTTATTCTTGAAGAGCAGATAGGATCAAAAAAGAAATTAGGTTTTCCACCTTAGGTGACCAATAATTAAGATCTCAAGGACAGATTAAATCCCTGGGTTAAGGTTATCCTCAGAGAATCTTCCCACTGCTTTCTCAGAAGCACATGCTGGGCAGCGGTGCTTGCAAAATGTGTCTGTTTGCTTACACGATGTGTGTATTTGCTTACAGTTGACCTGGACAGGCTCAATGATGATGCCAAACGTTACAGTTGCACACCCAGGAATTACTCAGTCAATTTAAGAGAGGAGCTGAAGCTGACCAACGTGGTCTTCTTTCCACGTTGCCTCCTTGTGCAGCGCTGTGGGGGAAATTGTGGCTGTGGAACTGTCAACTGGAAGTCCTGCACATGCAGTTCAGGGAAAACTGTGAAAAAATATCACGAGGTATGTCATTCTCAAATTCTTATGCTGCATTGAGCCCTGTGTAGCTAGATCAGTCATGCAATCCCTGGAGTACCGGAAGACGAGGCCATCATGTACAGTTGTTTAGATTATTCAAGGCACAAGAGGACCCAGTTAGAAGTATGATTGGTAACTGAAATTCAACCTGTATCCTAGTGATGGTCAAATTGCATCTTTTCTAATTCTCACAATATTATATGTGAACCTACAGCAGTCTTAGAATACATGAGGATCCTCAGAAAGTTCATGGGAAATGTGCATTATGAGAAAAACTATGCATGAATTTCAAACCTCTTTTACCCCAAAATAAACTTATCTTTCCATTTTTCAAGAACTTTTTGAAGTGTATGTAATAAAATGTATGGTACAGTAATTTCAGTTTATTTTATCTTCTTGTAGAAATGTTGTAGTATTCATTTATAGGATGTGACTGAAAATACAGGTTGTATTAACAAAATGCTAAAAGTCAAATCCTAATTCAATAAAGCCATTAAAAATAAAAAATAATAGCAAAATATAAATTGTCAGAGATTTACATTTTCTAACTTGAAAGAATTTTCCTCCTGGAAATGCTTAAGCTTCATAAATACTACTGAGTGCTACCTGGGGAATTTGCTATTGATTATACAAAATAAATATAAAGGTATAAAAGAAACAAAAATTAAAGGAGATCAGTAACCCATAAGAAAAATATAAGAGCGGAATTCCATGAACATTTACTGAGTGCCAAACTGTATGTGAGTATTCATTCTTGGACTTAACAGTTTTTAAATCTGCAAGGGCTATGTGCTATTTTATTTTCTATTAGATATGTGGGCAAACTGAGGCCTGAGGTGAGTATTTGATGTAGCTGGGAAGTGGACATCACATAACAGAGTGCCTGGGGTTGAATCCATGCTCTGCTTCTTATTCTACCTTCCTGCCAGTGCACACATTGGAAAGCAGCAGATGATGACCCAAGGAGTCTTATCCCTGCCACCCATGAGTTGCCTGTGCCTGGTTTTGACCCAGCTCAGTCCTGACCATTATGAGCATATGGGGAGTGAACTAGTGGATGGGATGGGAGCTCTGTCTCTGGCTCACTCACTCTTGCTCTCTTCCTACTTCTTGAATAAATAGCATAAATAGATACATTTTTAAAAACTGAGGCCTGTGAGGATCACTAAGTTGACCAATGTGACACTGTCCTGAAGTCAGAGCCAGAAACAACTCTCATCGGCTGGTTCTGC
The DNA here is from genome assembly GCA_949820135.1 of Sylvilagus floridanus. Taxonomy (NCBI): domain Eukaryota; kingdom Metazoa; phylum Chordata; class Mammalia; order Lagomorpha; family Leporidae; genus Sylvilagus; species Sylvilagus floridanus. Next base: position 35,022,343 of record OX463224.1, read on the forward strand.
AGTCTGTGTTCTTATCACAAGTAGTACTGTTCATCCCTGTTTGAATATAGAACCCTTTATGGAAGTAAAAGACAGGATAGTCTTTTTTTTAAAGATTTATTTTATTTATTTGAAAGACAGAGTTACAGAGAGAGGTGTATATATATATATATATATATATATATATATATATATACACACACACACAGAGAAGTGTATATATATATATATATATATATATATATACACAGAGAGAGAGAGAGAGAAAGAGAGAGAGAGAGAGAGAGAGAGAGGTCTTCCATCCGATGGTTCACCCCCCAGATGGCTGCAATGGCCAGAGCTGTGCCAACCCAAATCCAGGAGCCAGGAGCTTTTTCTGGGTCTCCTACCTGGGTGTAGGGGCCCAAGGGCTTGGGACCTCTTCTAGTGCTTTCCAAGGTCATGGCAGAGAGCTGGATTGGATGAGGAGCAGCCAGGACTAGAATCTGCACCCATATGGGATGCTGGTGCTTCAGACCAGGGCTTTAGCCCATTGCGCCACAGTGCTGGCCCCAAGACAGGATAGTCTTAAGAGGAGTTAGAACTGCTCCTGACATTGACAGCAGTTGTAATTACATCCTAATTGTGGGAGGCATTTGCCAATCACTAAATGTTACAGACTCCATTTTCCTGTATGTAAAATGGAAGTTAGAAATTATATCAGATAAGCTCTTTCTTGGTTTTCCTGTGGATAAATAAAAGAATGCATGCAAAATAAGTTTTATAAGATGTGAACCATCATACTGAAATGTGTTTTAAAATATAAGCTTAATACGAGTCATGCATTATTGTTTGAACATTTATTTGAGTTGCTTTTCATCAGTGTCCACCAAAAGAATATTTATTTCTCTCTAAGTGAAGCCTCCAGCTCTAGAAAACTGGTTTTTGGATGATCTTTTTGTTTTTGTTATTTGTTCTGCTTTTATTCTGAAAACAATGCAACAATAATAGTTGTATTCTGGGCTAAATGAAAATGAGCACGTCATAACTGATATTTTCAACTTGGGAAGTATAGGAGGTCATGCCACAATGACCATGCCTACCTTAGACAAGGGAAGCACATTATTTTAGCCTACTTAGAGCATATTTTCTTAGTCATAAGAACTGTTTACTCCACCCACTGTTTTCAAAGGGAAAAATAAAATGTTCTCGTATCTGGAGAATGTGGTACTCTGTGCTCATTGTGTTTTATTTTTGTACGAACTGATGACCTCTAGATCGGATGTTGCCCTTCACTTCTAAGAACGCGGATTTTGTAACATTCAGCCGTACGCTGAACGCAGAATACAATAATCAGGTTAGAGCTAAAATAATCCAGGATGTGACAAGATCTCTACACTGTAATAACTGTGAGAAAGAACACTCAAGTTCAGGCCTTTGATGTCTTTGTAGACTGCTTTATTTTTATCTTAACTCTCTGTTCAGATAGAAGTTTCAGTTTGCTTTTCAAAATTCCTTATTGTGGAAACAGCAGAGTTAATCATATACTCAAAAGGACGGTTGCCTCCCAGACAGTTAACACTGAAGAACTTGGAAGGATCCAGTTACCATTCTTTTCATTCCTTTCTCATCTCTGTACACAATAACAGTCACCTGTATGTTTCTGTTCACAGTATCTTGAAGGGAAAACCCTTGATCTCTCTGTTCAGTAATAAGTAGATCTAAAATGTTAATATCCTTTTGAAAATGCACTCTAAAGCATCTCTTTAAGGCAGGTGTCATAATATTTTTACTTTCTCTGCAAAATCCCTGCCAAGTGCTGGACTAAAGGACAAAACAGCATCAATCACTCAGCAAATGCATACCTGGAACAAACAATCGTGTCATATTCTCCCAGGCTCCTAACACACCCTTGAAAGGTGTCGCAAATATCACTGTCAAGTGCCCGGTGGAAAATAGCTGAAGGCTTGTTCCTCTTCTAGAAGTGCGGTTGTCTGAGCTTTGTCTCATTAGGGACACATCCTAGTCCTTTGTTTGACAAGGCTGCTACTCATGCACAGGTTTTTCATAATACACATTTTTCCATAAGCTGTTGAAGACCCCTCATATTCATGGGTTTCAAAAAAATTCTTGCACCAAAAGATTCCATTTTCTGTAAACTTTTTGAAGTACTCACATGCTAATTCTTTGTCTGTATTCTTACCTTGAAGAAATGAAGAGACCAGTTTCCCCCTCTCATAATTGCAAACTGATGTTCAATGAGTTTCTCAGAGAAATGAGCACCCTTTAAGGGGGTAAAGAGAACTTGTCACATAGCAGGCCTGTGTGATTCTCCACAAATATTTCAATGCTCAATATCTAAGAATTAAAATCTGTGAAATTAGAAAGCTCCTAATGAAGCTACTACCATTGCTCTTTGCACAGGCTATGCCACTTCTTCTGTAGGGATTTGAGCAGTCTCCACTGTGCGATAAGATGTAACCATCTCAATTATTTCATACGGTAAAATAAACTGAAAATATGTTGTTATTAAAAAAGAAGGAATAAGAAAGAAAGGAGGAGGGAGGGTGGGAGCATGGGAGGGTTTGATAGGAAGTATCACTATGCTCTTGAATCTGGAAATATGAAATAAATGAAATTTGTTCACCTTAAAAAACATAAATTGGGGCCAGCACTGTGGTGTAGCAGGTAAAGGCACTGACTGCAATGCTGACATCCTATATAGACGCTGGTTTGTGTCCCAGATGCTCTACTTCTGATCCAACTCCCTGCTAATGCAACTGGGAAAAGCAGCGGAAAATGGCCCAAGTGTTTGGGCCCCTACACCCATATGGGAGACCTTGGAAAAGCTCCTGGCTCCTGGCTTTGGCCTGGCCCAGCACTGGCCATTGCAGCCATCTGGATGGAAAATCCTCTCTCTATGTGTTTCTCCCTCTCTCTCTATGACTCTGAACTCCAAATAAATAAATAAATCTTTTTAAAACTTTTTAAAAATGTTTAGAGCTACCCCATTAAAGTATTCTACCTGTTTTCTAATAGCCATTCTGTACCTCTTGGAATAAGTGGGTTTAGAAGTAAAAGTGGAGGCTGGCACCACGGCTCACTAGGCTAATCCTCCGCCTGCGGTGCCGGCACCCCAGGTTCTAGTCCTGGTCGGGGCTCTGGATTCTGTCCCGGTTGCTCCTCTTCCAGTGCAGCTCTCTGCTGTGGCCCAGGATTGCAGTGGGGGATGGCCCAGGTTCTTGGGCCCTGCACCCGCATGGGAGACCAGGGGAAGTACCTGGCTCCTGGCTTCAGATCAGCACAGTGCGCCGGCCGCAGTGACCATTGGGGGATGAACCAATGGAAAAGGAAGACCTTTCTCTCTGTCTCTCTCTCACTGTCCCCTCTGCCTGTCAAAAATTTTTTTTAAAATAAATAAATAAATAAATAAAAGAAGTGAAAGTGGAAACATCACTTCCCTTCCACCTATCCTGGGGTCATGATGGAGGCCTCTATAACAATAGACAAATTAACGGGAGAAAAGCATACAAATTTATTTAAGTTGTACATGGCCTAGGAGCCTGTTTAACACAATTTTTTTTAAATAATAGATTTGATGAAGAATGACTAGTCATGAAGAAGTAAGATAGGGTGAGGGTGCAAATCTGGTGATAATAAACTGAGGGACACTCAGCGAATCCTGTTTGTTCCATTTCCTCTCTGTTCTTCCTCTATCAGTAAGGATGTTCCTCTTCTCTGGATGGAGGCAGCCGTCCCTCACATGGAGGTCTCTGAGCTGTCCTAGGGGAAGTCAAATCCTTTTTCTGGGCTTTATGACCTACTTCATGGGAGAGGGCGGAGGGGAAGTAGAGAGTGGCTTTCCTGCTTCTGCCATTTTTCTGCATTGCTTCACATTGAAACATTTTGGGATAGGGTATCCTGATCCTCATCATAGGATATAAATAAATTTTACTTATTATTTCTAATAATAAAGAATATTCCAAAGTTTTTTAAAAAAAATTATTTTTGTGTGATTTTTAAAAGGAGAGGATTTTAGAAAACTCATTGTCTAGACAATTATCAGCACTGATATTTCAATTATCTTCTCTTCATAATGCATAATGAAGGAACAATGTATTCTCTAGAAATATGGTGACCTTTGTCATTTATACATACTATTCTTCATCATTTCGTCTCTTGTCCCCATCTATGTGATCAGTAACCAAAAAGTCAGGAAGCAGCAGAGAGAGAAAGATAGAATTTAGTTTTGTGTCTGTCCTTACTTTTCTGATTGTAACAAGATGTTGGCATAACCCATAAACTCTCCAGGAGAACTTTATGAAGTCATGGGAACGTTCTGTGCCTTCACTGTCTAATGCAGTAATCACCAGCAACATGCTGCCTGATAGCAACATGTGGCTATTGGGCCCTTGAACAATCCATAACACAAAGTGAAGCTGAATTTTTAAATTTTATTTAATATTAACTAGTCAAAGTCTAAATACCAAGGCAGGGCTAGTGGTTCCTATATTGGACAGCAGAACCTAGACCCATCTTTTATTGACACATTTACAGCATCTAGAATCGTTCCTGTGTCTGAACAACATGAAAAAAAGCAAGTTCAGAGGATCATTTCTATGTTAATGTAGACTCTCATATAAAAATTATATTCTATTACCACTTAAGAGTTAGGAGATGTAAATATATATATATATATAATTAGTCATATAATTTTGAGTCTCGAACTTGAGATAAAAGAATAGTACTTGTAGCTTTTGTATGTTTGAAACATCTGTTATTGAAACAAATTTATTTGTCTAAAATTTCAACTTGAGAACAAGAGGTAAGAAATTCTTTTCAAGGAGTCTACTCCCTGGCAAAAAGCCAGGATTTGGGTTCTGATTATAACTAAACATAAGAAAAGCTTAGAAAATCTTTTTTGTTGCTTTTCTAGAAATAGCATTTCTAGAGCTCACAGAGACTCTCCCTACTATTTTCTTATTTTTTTACATGATGAGACAATGAGTCAGATTTTTCCTGTGTTTTCCCTAGAAAAAAGGACAAGAAAGTGAAAAAATTACAGAGCTGGGAGACAGGAGATTCTAGAGTTAAGTTGCCACTGAGGAGCAGCAACTTAAAACTCCCCCAGGACCCCACCTTTCCTCCCTAAAACCCCACAATAACCTACTCCCTGAATTCCAAGACAGACCTGGAAGTATGTGATAGCCGTTAACTATCACATTCTATCCTACCTCCAAATCTGATCTTACTGAAAATGTATAAGGAGTATAAACAAATTGGTGCTTGAAGTGCTAGATAAATGCAAAATACTAAAGAAAGAAAGAAAAGAAAGCTATAAACAAGAACCTTTAACATTTGTAGACTACTTACTAAATAGTATACTCACTCTTCTAGACACTGGCAGTGATAACAACTGTGCTACTTACCACGTGGGGCTACCAGGTGACAATACATCTCAAGACAGTGAGACACTTTATTTGAGATTATGGTCTGGTCTTCTCAGTTCTGTCTACACGTCAGCTATGAAGACTCAATATGTGAGCGGAGTTGCCATTAAGAAAAAAATGAACATCCTTTCTTTTCTCAATCTGACTTCATATCACGCCTTTTTCCCAAAGCTTGGCAAACCTGCCATGGGGTAAAGATACTCCCCGGGTAGACAAGGCCCCTGATGTTGTGAATAATACCCGATGCCAGTGAAATCTGGGCCCACTAGTTTCCATTATGTTTTCTGTCAATGATCCTCTGAACAGGAAGTTGGTAATCCTCTACAGGACTGTAAAAGATGTTTAACTATTTAAATCTATAAAATAAGTCTGCAGCTAAATACACCTTATAACCCCAGAGTGTGCAAGGACAGCTTCTTCTAGAAGGAAATGTGCAGGGTGCCCTTATGGTGTAGCAGGTTAAGCTGCCAATGCTGGCATCCTATGTCGGCACCAGTTCAAGTCCTGGTGACCCCACTTCCGAACCAGCTCCTTTCTAATGGTTTGAGAAAGAAGCAGAAGATGGTCCAAGTGTCTGGGCCCCTACCACCTGTGAGGGAGACCCGGATGAAGCACCTAGCTTCAGCTTGGCCCAGCCTTGTGTGTTGCAGCCATTTCAGAATAAACTAATAGATGAAGTTCTCTCTCTCTCTCTCTCTGTCTCTGTCTCTTTCTGTGTGTCTCTTCCACCTCTTCCTCTCTCCCTGTCTCTCTCCTTCCCTCTTTCTCTCTAACTCTGCTTTTCAATTTAAAAAGAAATCTTTTAAAAAAAATGAAGTGAATATCCATGGATATCAGTGCTGTATTTTTCAAAACCTATGGCCATTTTATAAACCTTCTCTATGAGGCAGCCTTTTCTCACCTTCATATTTAACTTCTTTTTTTAAAAGATTTATTTATTTATTTGAAAGTCAGAGTTACACATAGAGAGGAGATGCAGAGAGAGAGTGAGAGAGAGAGAGAGGTCTTCCAATCAATGGTTCACTCCCCAGATGACTGCAACGGCCGGAGCTGCGCCGATCCGAAGCCAGGAGCCAGGAGCTTCTTCCCGGTCTCCCACATGGGTGCAGGGGCCCAAGGACTTGGGCCTTCCTCCACTGCTTTCCCAGGCCATAGCAGAGAGCTGGATTGGAAGTGGGGCGGCAGGGTTTCGAACCAGCGCCCATGTGGGATGCCGGCACTTCAGGGCAGGGTTTCAACCCACTGCGCCACAGCGCTGGCCCCCATATTTAACTTCTTAGCTCAATGTTGCTGAACTGTTTGTTATGTGTGTACTTTTTTATTGAGTACTGTGTCTCTTGATTGGATATAAAATACTTCTGTTACAACACTTGGCCTCTATCTACTGCGATGATTGCCCGCAGGTTGATGAATTATACAGGTAGAATATATTATCCTGTCTCGAAAAGTTTTACTTATAGATTTCAGAATAATTCACAATTCCTTAAAATCTTGATTCTACACACATTTTCCATAAAGTCTGTATACAAGGAAGAAGTTAAAAGAGGGGAAAAATAGTCTTTTGCTGTTTTTGTTTTCTAAGTAATTGTCTTGAATACAGCTTGCTTTACAAGTTAGGTGGAATCTTAAATAAACTCTTAATGATTCAGGTTTATACAATGCATTTCTCCTAAAATATGCACTTGTGTTTCTTTGTCAGCCATTAATTTGGGAACAGTTACAAGGCCTTAACAACCTTTTTTTATTTTCCCAATAAACAAGAACCCGACTCAGCAGCTACAGCTTTTCTGCCCGGTATTGTTTTATTAGTGTAATAGGTTTATAACAATGATTCATTCAGTGGTTTATTGGCAACAAGGCGAGCAACTGTAGTGAAATATCTTTTGTAATGTGGTAATTTGCAAAACTGAGCACCCTTGATTCTGTATAGTGGTATAAAAACCATCAGCTGGCTCAGTCACTCTCCATTTAGTAGCTGTCAGCCATTCCTGGCTTCATGTGGTTTCCCAGGGACTGGAGAGGAGTCAGTACCATTTTATCCCGTAGATGCTAAGAAATGGCTGGCTGCCCCTCAGAGGATTTTTATTTCTGTGCGTGTCCTTGCAGCTGTGAATCACAGCTTGGAAAATAGGAAAGTGTTTTGTGACGGTACCTATTAGCAAGTTTCTTTCCACTGCGATAATTAATTCAGTGGTTCCTTCCCTTTAAAGGTGACCAGATAACCCATCACCAGCGGGTTTGCTTTCTTTCATAAAGGCTTTTCATTTTGCTTTTAACTTTCCCTGCTCCTTCAAATCAGCCTTGCTTTCTTCCTCGTCTCAATACTGTGTACCACAACCTAAGACTATTACATGGTCTGAAAGCTTTGAACATCAGTGCTGTGATCAGCCGGTAAAGCAGTCCAATTTCCACTTTGTTCAAACAGTGCCTTCCTGTCTTGTCTGGGAAAAGTGTCTGCCAATTCATTTTTCTCTTCTTATCAGCAAAACACATATATACTCTGCTTGTGTTGCTTAATATAAAACACAGGGAAAATCCCTGAACAATCAGAAGACCAGTTAGAAAAAGCACCCAGGCTTCTGCTCCCATCCCAAAGCACTCACTTTTGTTTGGCATCAAATGAGAAAGCACATCAATGGAGTGCTGATTTTACAGGTGCTATTTATTGCAAATCTCTATGCCTTGATAAGAGTCTTCATTAAATAAAGAATATTATTGCACGCTCACCTTGCTAGGAATCATTGCCTTCCCACGCATTCCCCACCCCCATAATGTAGTGTACATGCAGACAGTTTTGGACAGTCACAACTAATACACAGTGGAGAAATTCTTGGCAAAGCTACAGGTGTCCAATCCCCAACTCCTTCCAAAACACAGTGACCTAATGTGGCGCAGCTGGGATCGCCTGTCTGTCAGGAACATGGCTATCTGGTACTCGAAAATTATTTATACTTTGCTTTATTTACTTTTCATGGGAAACCATTTTTTTTAACTTTCTGCACTTAACTGACAGGGAAAAACATGAAAATAAGAAAAGGCAAATGTCATTGTAACTCTGCTCTCATTACTTTAAATTCTATTTCAAAATCATGCGAGTGGTCGAGAGCATGGTCTGATTGGTTTTGGCCTATCTCTTATTTTCTTGCCTATTTTGTTTTGCTGCACGCTTGATGGAGGTTGAGATAGATGGGATGCAGAGAAGTGGCAAGAGGAACAAACTTCAAACCATTCCCATGCTTCTGCATTGGCAACATTGCCCACCACATTCACCCCAATGTATTTCTTCAGCAGCTACTTTATTTCCAACACACTATTAAGATGTAGAAAGAAAAGCTTGGGTTTCACGTACAATGTCATGACCAAGGCCATGAGAGTTAGTTTCTGATTCTACCATTTACAAGCTCCATGATCATGGACAAGTAACTTGATCACTCTCTTTGTCTATAAACTATGTTTAAAAGGCATTTATCTCACTGGGTTTCAGTGAGTCCAGATAATGCACCATTTGCTAGGCCACTTACAATAGTGTCTGGCATCTAACAAGCACTCAATAATGTTGGTGCTTTATCTTCCTTGTCCTCAGCGCTCTTATAATCCAATTAATAAATATCATTTGTAATTAATCATGTGAAATTATATGACGCTCATCAGAAGTAGGTTAGAATTGCAGAAGCAAATGGTAACAATAGTAGCATTTGGAGCGTCTTTACCAATGTTGAATACAGTTTAGCCTCTCCTGTCATTAGTCCTCTCAGAGTTTCTTCCCCCAGTTTTGCACTCCCAATTCTTTTGAAGCTTTGCTGCATATGAGACGCCGTGTTCCATTCCAGGCTCCCCAGCTCCTGTGGACATTGAACAGATGCAGTGATTTATTCCCGACTCACTGGAATTCCCATGGCACAGCAGGCTTGAATTCCAAATGAGCAAAATTATTCAGACCCGCATGCGTGAGCGCTGAGGACTCAGCTTATTTTTCTAGAAGATGATCTGAGGTTGTTTAAGACTTTAAACATTTATTGTGAGAATGAGAAAATGACTAGAATAGGATCCACAAAAATTAGTGTGGGAGTGTCATGAAATATTATGCAGAAATTAAAGCAAAATGCTCATGCATTTAACCTTCATCTAGTGACAAAATATATGAAGCAAAACCTAACAGGTTTCTACTGTATTGTGCATGTGGGGCCAGATACACCTTTGAGACTCAAAAAATATTTTAGCTCTGTTAGAATCGTTGGGTCACAGTATACCAGGAGCTGGAAGAGAAAACCCTGGTCCCAAATCCAAGTTGCCAGAAGACCCTGGTTCTTCTCTTCCTTTAGATCCCAAGTTACCTAATCTGTAACATGAGCATGATAGCCTCTTTGCAATGCGAAAAAGTTTTTCTGAGAGTAAAACCTTATTATCTGTGCAAATTCTTTGAAAATCAAAGAATGTAACACAATTGTATGATGGTGCCACAATGGAATTTGTGGCCTAACAGGAAAATAGAACAAAATCTGAAGTAAAAGCTAACAGGAACCTAAGTTAATAAAGACAAGGAGGCCAGTGCCACGGCTCACTAGGCTAATCCTCCACCTGCGGTGCTGGCACACCAGGTTCTAGTCCCAGTTGGGGCGCTGGATTCTGTCCCGGTTGCTCCTCTTCCAGGCCAGCTCTCTGCTGTGGCTTGGAAGTACAGTGGAGGATGGCCCATGTGTTTGGGCCCTGCCCCAACATGGGAGACCAGGAGGAAGCACCTGGCTCCTAGCTTCAGATCCGCGCAGTGCGCACCGGCCGTAGCGGCCACTTGGGGGGTGAACCAACAGAAAATAGAAGACTTTTCTCTCTGTCTGTCTCTCTCACTGTCCACTCTGCCTGTCAAAATAAATAATAAATAAATAAATAAAGACAAGGAAACAGGTAAACTATATTCAGTGTATGGGAAAACAAGTATGTAATTTTATCAAGTATTTATCTAAATGACAAACTTTGACTCAAAGATGTCATAACAGGGAGCAGAAGTTGGCTCTGTTTAAATTAGTGATTTAAGAAATTATACTTAAATGCAGTAAGTGTTTTAAAAAATTAAGGGTGGGGCAGGCATTTGGCACAGGGACTAGGACACTGCTTGGGATGCCTATATTCATATTAGAACGCTTGGGTTCCAGTTTCAGCTCTACTTCTGATTCCCGCTTCCTGCTATTGCACAACCTCAAGGCAAAAGTGATGGCTTAAATTTTTGGGTCCCTGCCACCACAGGGGAGATCTGGATTGAGTGCCCAGTTTGTAGTCAGTCTGGTCCAGCCCCAGCTGTTGTGAGCATTTGCAACCAAAGCAGCAGATGGGAGATCTCTGGATGTCTCTGTCTGCCTATGCCAATTTATCTTTCAAATAAATAAAACAACATTTCCTTAAAAATGAAGGATATACTTATTGATTTAACAAATGTTATATTGATACCAGGTCCTAAAGTATAAAGACTGTCTGGACCTTGATTGGTTTTGGATTGAAATACTATTGTATTTTAACAAATATGAAAGAACAGAAATGTATTTTCATTCTTTAACATCACAAATGACCTTCTTAAGGCAAAAGGTCTTACCTCAACCCAACACTTAATACTGACATATCATTTTCATGAGTTTACGCATTATCCCATCTTTGGAAATAATATGGTCAGTATTATATTTATCTGTAGCACATACTTTAGTCAGAAGAATGTAATATTTGGGATAGCACTTTTCACAAAACAGGTCCACAGAAAGCTATTAAAAATGCTTAAGGTACAACTGAAGGTCATCTTGGTATGGCAGGTACACAATGCAGAGGCATTCCTCTGTCAGTGGCCTTCTCCAATGCAGGGAATCAATGTTTGTTGGCCAAGGTGTTCAGAATGTGTGCCTTCTAAAGTAAGCCCATAGCTGTAGTTGAATTCTCGATGGGTTAAGTATTTGTTGTAATAAAAAGGCATAAAGAAGTGGCACCAGGTTGCAGCAAATTCTAAGGGCTTTCTAACAGGTAATGTGTTTTTTGTCATAGGTGTTAAAGTTTGAGCCTGGCCATTTCAAGAGGAGGAACAGAGCTAAGAACATGGCTCTTGTTGACATCCAGTTGGATCACCATGAACGGTGTGACTGTATCTGCAGCTCAAGACCACCTCGATAAAAGACTGTGCACACACTTACATTAAGCATGCAAGAGCATTTAGTTTAAGGAGGGTGTGGTAAGAGATCCTTTTCCCACCAGCAACAGAACGTACTACTAGCATGCATTGCAATGAATACAAGTGGTGGCTGAATTTCAACCTAGCTTTGTTATTGCCTTAGCACATAAAAGGGTATGTCATCAACTTCTATATCCAATAATATAGGATTTCATTTAATAATAGTATTTGAGGAGATATATATACACCCCATATATATATATATATATATATAGCCTATGTATATCTCCATATCTAGATGTAAATAGATCAGATGATTTATTCGCTATATATAACCAGGCACACCAGAGCTCATATATGGTTATTTAGAACCTTAGTCTTTTGACAAAATAAGGGGACTATCAAATATATATATATATATATATATATATATTTCTTTAAAAAAAATCCAGAAGATGAATTTGTTTATTTTTAGATTTTGAATTACCAAAAATTTTTGAATCTTTCTTTAGAAAAGTATCTTGTATATTAAAAACCAAAAGATGAGCTTTTCTTATATACATGTCTTAGTTGATTATAAAACATAAGAAAAACATGATTTCTGAGAAAAGGGCAAATACTTAATCATTTTTCCCAGGAGATGCAGTTACCTGTGTAGATGATAATTACCTGTCTCCAAAACTGTGCCAAAATAATATAGGTGCTTTAGAAAGTAAGTCATTAAGTCTTCCTTTTATGCATTTTGCTGATGTATGCTAATTCATTTAACACCTGTCTCAAAAATTGCTCAGTAGGTTTATTATTATAATTTTGCAAGAGACAATTTATAAGTTGTAGCCAAGTTTTGAATTCTTTTCTTTCCATAAACCCCTCCACAAGAGCAAATCCTTCCAAGAATGACATGGGGATTGTGTATGAGCCTTTCATAAAGGTATACATTGGCAGAATTAAGCAATTCAAACTTAAAGAAAAGTGAACTTCAAAATGTTCACCTAACTGGAAATCAGAATGTCTGGTGGAATCCTTGTTCAGTAATGGATTCAAACTCTCTAAGCCATGCCAGCACTTTTATGTATTTTGCCTTTGTGTCCCTGTCTCTTCAACATATAGATGTGAATTTACAGCAGTGTTTTATACTTGGCAAGCCAGCAGGGATTATTCACAGTCTAAAAGCTTTTGCATATTAATAAAACAACCAATTTTGCTGATGTAAATCTCTGATCATATACTCAGTCACCATTCTGCTTCTTGTTCCTGAACCCAGCAAAATTGGATCTGGGGTCTTGGTGCTTTCCAAATCTATGGAGCTTGTATTAGGAAGCCAGTTGTAATTTAAGGGAGCACAAGTTTGGCTCTGTTCCCCCCCACACCCCTAGAAAATTGTTTTGCAATGGTTATTGATATTTAGAGTAAATCTTCCTCCCTGGCTCCTGTATGTCTATTTTAAATGAGACTGACCCCAGGAGCAGGAAATGATTCATTATTCTCTAAAGAAAGACACTTAAGAGCCAACTCTGAAATGAGATAGCCCAGGGACTGCTCAGGAGAGCTCCATTTTTCTTCCTGCCTTACAAGTAAAAAGGAGAGCTGATTTCTTCTGTGAGTCTTGGGCCCTACGGACTACAACCAGACATGGTGAGGCATATGTGACAGGACTACTTAATGCCCAATGTCAGAGGAGTGGCCTATTCAATATAATTAGATTGCTACAATGTCCTTAAGGAGCTTGATTCGTCTCCTGTTTTTGTAGTGAAAGACCTATGCTTATTAAAGGTATAACTTTTACTGCTCCCCTAAAAGTACCCAGTGTTTTTACTCAGGAACTGATTGGAAAAATTTAAATACTCTATTGTTTAGTCTCCAGAAACCCAGAGCACAGTCAGAAATAGCCAGGCAGACACCAACAATCAGGAGCCACTCTTCTCCTTCATGGCCACTGCAAGTTTTCTCTGAAATCATTGGCTTCCTGTACCAGCCTCAAAATGTGTGTTACATCATTCCAGTTTTTACGGCTCACATCGTAACTGTAAATATGAAAAACTGGAGTGTTCCACCCAATTTTTAATAAACCTTTCAGATTGCAATAACCCCACAATAGTTTTCAGTTAAAACCCTATCTATACGTTTATTTATTACCTTAAATGTAAACAGGCATATTCAGTCACTTTATTTTTGCTTTCCTGAGTGTTTTTATTAAAACTCCTTTCTTGGTTATCTGTTATCTATTGCACTTCCAACTTGTAGCCAATAAATCTGTTTCATGGCCATCAAAGGAATAAAAAGCTTACTGTACAAATTACATTTCAAAACAAGCCCCAATAAATCCACATGTCTGCATGGCTCACTCAATATGTTCTTACAGAATAAAACACTTTCATAGGTAACAATTTTATGTTTGCTTTTCACATTGGTAAAATGCAGCTTTTTAGGCTTCATAGCATTTTCTATAAGCAAATGTAATATGCTTCTTCATGAAAAATAAATATTGCTTTTGAACAAAACCACTCCATTATTTATTACTTTGCAAATTTAAAGGCATACTAGATTACAAACTTGCTTTCACAAATGTATGCAACGGTTTGGAGTGATTGGGTGATTTCTGAGTGCTTCATTTTATAATGGCTGAACCATCTGCTCTCAGCTTATTCTGTCTCTGACCTGCAACTACACAGCAAATTGGGACTTGGGTTTTGTTTTCTTGCTCCTGTTGTTACTTCTTATTTCACTTTTTTTGCTTGGGTCTCTGACATTTCTTTATTATCCTCCTACTGAAAATGGGATAGCAACTGTACGGTGTTGACTAAAAGTTTGCCAACCTAATGGTTTTAGGTCATTTGGGCAATGGGAATAGAGACATATGTATTCTGTGGCAAGAATCCATTTTACCATTGGAAATATCAGTCATGTGTAAATCAAAGTATGTGTGTAGGTGAGGCGAATCAAATAATTCTGTGCATCATAGTTAATTTAGATAAATTTTATGTGAAAAATCATAATATGAAATATAAATTAGATTTTAATGCAAATACATTAAACCTTTTATTTCATTTCCTTAAATATATGCCTGTCCAGTGTTCTTTAAAAATAATTCAACAGATGTCCAAGTTGTTCATATTCTCCTGGGGTCTGCTGGTAGAACATTACATTAAAATTCATAGATTAGTACTCATGCCTGAAATCCTAGAAAATTCAGTTTTGTTTATTGACAGTCATGATTCAATATGCTGAAAGATAATTCATTGATTATTTTATTGGCATTCACTCAAATTCTATTATTTTTAAAGATCAAGTGAAAGACTACACAACCTTTCAAAACTTAGCAGAGCACACTGGACTCTGGGAAAGTAAAATAGTTAAACATTGACAATGCATAAGCAACTAACCACTTAACTTAAGACAATCGCTTGCTGTTCAAGTTATTTTTCTGAATTTTGCAAATTGATTTGCATCTTTCAATTAGATTTCATTTCTAAATAGATGTCTAAGTAATTCTTAACTACATCATATTAGGAGAGTGGAGGTAAGTCTATAACGAAAGTTAATGTACTCACTGAAGCAAGATAATAGACCTAGAAATCTTCATCTTCTAACAAAATCATTTGACTTTCAAGTTATATTAAGCTGTTGAATATTGGTTGCCACATTTCTCGGATTCTATTTGCATTTTTAAATAATGCCTATAGCAAACTCTTTTTAACAACTAAAATCTCCAACTTATATCCTTTGATATGTCTCTGTGGCTGAGACCATATTGCAGATTAATTTCTGTTCTAGCATTTCAGTCTTCTCTAGGCTTTCCTTTTCTCCCTCTGACTCCAACTTTCATCCCCCTTCTCATTTGTCTTCTTCAAGCCAATGAAAATCAGGATTGATGTATGCTTTGGGAAAGTATAAGATGTGAAAATAAGTTGAAGAGATCCCATGTGCACTGTGCCAAGTGATCAATTAGCATAGTATAATTGCCAATTGTCTTAATGAACTGCTGCTTTTGAGAGTTGAATTTGTCAAATGAATATTTTCTAATATTGTCCATTTTGTTACAAACTTCAGAATATGATAGGAGAATTTTATTGACTTCCTTCAAAAGAAACTTGGCCATCATCAATAGGGGGGAAATCTGGTAAATGTTTCGTTCGTTCATTTATTCATTCAACAACAGATACTGTGCCTCACAGGCATTCTTTAAGACCCAAAACACAAGTTAGATTCAAAGCAACACAAAGCTAAATGAAAGTATTCTAGGTGAGATAAAAGAAGAATTAAAAATTGTCCAGCAAAAAAAAAAAATGTGTGAAATGAATGTGGGCAGTTCATGGAATACGGAGTGAAGTAGCCAAAAGGAAAGGAATTTGTAATCAGTTTAAAAAAGTAGATAAGTACCTGTTTATACAAAGCCTTGCCGGAATGGCTAGCAAGGGAGTTCAGTCTCTTATCTTTAGGAGAGGAAGCCCTCACACTTTTGATTATTAGTAATGGCTTTACACATCATATATTGCTAGACAGCGGGCCTTGTCATATAGCCTTATTTGCCACTTTTTGAATCTACGTTTCTTCATTTACAAAATTGGATATTACGTGTTACATTAGTCTCTTCCAGCAAAACAGTTCTGCATTTTGGGAAATGACTGTCCATGGGAAGAATTGGAGTAGGAATATAAGTTGTGAGGCTCCTCATACTAAGTTCTGAGAGTGACACAATAAGGATGAAGTGAGACTTCAGAAATGGGAAGGAATGTGTGCCCCTTGTAGTTGTGCAGGCTGTGCATTGCAAATCTCCAGGGGGTTCCCTTTGCGTGTTCTAACACAAATGAAAGGTTAGCAGGAGAATTCAAAGATCATAGTGGCTGGCTGGGAAGAGTTATACAAGCATTAGATATCCTGGAGGGAGGAGTCTTATGAAAATGTCAAGATTATTCTCCTGAAAAACACTAGGGAGTCAGGAAGGAGAGCCCAATTGTGAGAGCATGTCCCTCCGAAAGGAAGTCAAGGTTTCTGAAGTTGGCTGGGAGTCATCATTTAGTGGTGAAGTGTACCCATGCGAAGATAAAGGACAGAACTTGAAGGACCTCTGTAGCCATATGGAAGTAAGGAAGATCAGTCCACAGATTTCACATGTATGTGCTCCAGAAATTGAATGGGTACTTACTGAAGGCTAGTTAGCTGCTCAGCCCTGTGCTAAACACAACAGATTCAAAATAGTAAAACAAACATATGCAAAATCAAGAGCATAACAGATGAAGCTAAAATATGGACTCTACATCAAGGGATAGAAAGGGATTCTTTGAGAAGATGACACTGGAACAAAAACAGACATATAAACAGAAAGAAAGTGAAATGAGAGTGTGACATCAGGATGTTGGCATCATTCAACATCACTAATCATCAAGGAAATGCAAATCAAAACTTTAATGGCTTGTTGTCTGACTCCACTAAGAATGGCTGGTATTAAAAAGGCAAATCAAGCGCTGGTAAAGATGTAGATAATAGGGAACAACTGTACTGTTGGTGAGATTAAAAATTAGTGCAACCATTAAGGGAAAGAGTGTGGAGGTTTTCAGAAAACTAAAAATAGAACCACCACCATGGCCCAGCAATAGTACTACTGGGGATATATTCAAAAAATGAAATCAGTCTGTCAAGAAGACATCTGCACTCCCATGTTTATTGCAGCGTGATTCACAATGGCTAAGAAATGCATATGAGTGATCACCAATGGATAAAGATAATGTGGTACATATACACAGTGGATGTATTCAGCTATAAAAAAGATGACAACTTGTCGTTTGGAATGTCACTGATGGAATTGGAATATATTATGTTAAGTGAAATAAGCCAGGCACAGAAAGACAAGTACTGCATGATTTCACTTAGACATGAAATCCAAAATGCGTGACCTTCATAGAAGCTGAGAATCTAGTGGTGGCTATCAGAGACCATAGAGAGCATGGGCAAGGAAGAGATTGGGAAAGAGAATGGACACTGCATTATGATTAAATAGGATAAAGAAACCCTGGCATTGCATGATAAGGGGACCATAGCTCATGATAATCTGCTCTATATTTTGTCTATAATAAAATTAGAAAAAAAGATTTTGAAAGTTTTTGCTATAAAGAAAAAAGTTTCAGGAAACAGGCATGTGCATCCTAATCCAAACATTGTACAATGTATGCATGTATCAGAACATCACATGGTACCCCACAGTATATATATTTTCAAAGTATCAATTTAAAAATAAAACAGCAAGTTGTCATTAGAATTTTTTAATATAGCCAGATTAAAGTAATATATTGATTGTCTGATTGACCAATTGGTAGTAATTAGAACAAAGCAAAGGAAGATGTCAAGGATTTTTCCCATATCTTCAGAGTTAAGAAACTGGGAAGGTAAAAGTGTGTTTATTGAGATGGAGGATGTGAAAAGAGAAGGAACTGTGGGGTAGATTAAGAACTCAACGTGGGGCCTATGCTGTGGCGCAGCAGGTTAACACCCTGGCCTGAAGCACTAGTTTGAGACCGGGAAGCTCCACTTCTTATCCAGCTCCCTGCTATGGCCTGGGAAAGCAGTAGAAGATGGCCCAAGTCCTTGGGCCTTGACCCGCGTAGGAGACCCAGAAGAAGCTCCTGGCTCCTGGCTTCGAATCGGCACATCTCTGGCTGTTGTGGCCAAGTGGGGAGTGAACCATCAGAGGGAAGACCTCTCTCTCTCCTCTCTATGTGCAACTCTGACTTTCAAGTAAGTAAGTAAGTAAATAAGTAAATCTTAAAGAACTCAATGTGAGATATTAATGCCAAGTTGCCATGACAACACTCTCCTCCTCCAGGTGAAAGACATGGAACTTTAGGATGTACAGTTGGCCTGCTGCGCTTTGGTCTTAGTTCCAATTCATCCTCTCTACTGAACAGTCTTCTCCTTTGGGATTAGGACTATAACCCTCTACTTGTTTTGCATTGCATCTTGAAAGTATGGAACTTTTTTTTTTCATTGTTTTAATTCCCCCTGGCTCAAACCACCAAAAGTTCACTATGAGACAAATGAGATTTTGGGCTTTGGATTTCTAAATTAATGCTACTGAACTGAGTTAAGATTTTGGAAATATTGGAAATGAAATGATTGTATGTGGTATGCAAGAATGATATGAGTGTTGGGGACCTATGAGTGGGATGCTAGGGTTGTAATTTGGCTTTCAAGTTCATACAGTACGTTAAACACCGAAGTCAAATGTTAATGATACTAAGAGAGTAAAAGTTAATCCATTTATTGTGTTTAGGAGGGAAGCCTATTGGGAGGTCCTGGTATCATTGATAACATACCCTCTGGAAGTGGTTCTTATGAGAATGTTTTTATATTTGAATTGTACCCAACCTCTCATTCTGCTTTTGGCTTGCCATGTGATGATTCTTCTGCACACAGAAATTGCCATGCAGCACTCTCACCAGATTATGAACTATTCAACAGCTTGATCTTGGACTTGAACCTCCAAAACTGACTTTTCTATTTGTAAAGTTAATTGCCTCAGTTAT
Source organism: Sylvilagus floridanus (assembly GCA_949820135.1). Lineage (NCBI taxonomy): Eukaryota > Metazoa > Chordata > Mammalia > Lagomorpha > Leporidae > Sylvilagus > Sylvilagus floridanus. Next base: position 35,041,416 of record OX463224.1, read on the forward strand.
TTCATTATAGTAACAGAAATCTGTTTATATCCCTTGCATATACTCTTGAGGAACAGAGTATTTTCTGCTTACTACTTGTTGAATTATTTATTGAATTGAGGGCTAAACTTGTGATTATGAAATAAATTGAAAGTATGTCATTGTAAAACAAAGAAAAATGAGAGGAGGGAACATGAGAGTGACGGATAGAGGAAGGAAGGTTAGGGTGAGAAATATCATTATGCTCTTAAAATTGTGTATATTAAAAACACAAAATTTTCTCCTCTTATTTAAATAAATTTTTAAACCAATACTAAAGTTTAAAAATAATAACAATAGGCTGGCGCCATGGCTCATTTGGTTCATCTTCTGCCTGCAGCAATGGCATCCCATGTGGGTGCAGGGTTCTTGTCCCTGTTACTCCTCTTCCTGTCAGGCTCTCTGCTGTGGCCTGGGAAAGCAGTAGAAGATGGCCCAAGTCCTTGGGCCACTGCACCCTCATGGGAGACCAGGAGGAAGCACCTGACTCCTGGCTTCAGATTGGCATAGCTCTGGCCGTAGCGGCCATTTGGGGGATGAACAAATGGAAGGAAGACCTTTCTCTCTTTCTTCTTGTCTAACTCTGTCAAATAAATAAATAAAATAACAATAAAAAAATAGTTAGACCTTTGATAGATTCAGAAGGGTCTAAGAATGAGATGTAATTTTTTATGGATAAATTTTATTCCTTCATGTACACATAATTGTTTTCTTATTCCTTTTTAAAATTTTTCTTTCTTTATAAAAATGTTTATTTTTCATTTTATTCATTTTAATTTTTTGAAATTTTCATTTTATTTTAATTTTTAGATAGTTTTTTAACAAATTCATTATGGTTTATAGATAAATTCTAAGAACATATTGATGTCCCCTCCCTCCCTCCCCCTCTACTTCTCCCACCCTCTTTCTTCCTCCCTTTTTTTTAGTTTTGAAATAGCATTTTAAATTTACATTACTGTAAAAAGGCTTAATACTTCACAGAATAGGAAGTTTAACAAGTAAAAAGCAAAATGACCCTAATTTGGTGGGAATATAGACAATAGTCATAAACAATAATTGAATGAAAAAATGACCATTTCATCCCTATAGAGTACATTTTAAAATAAGCACAGTTATTGGGCCGGTGCCGTGGCTCACTTGGTTAATCCTCTGCCTGTGGCACCAGCATCCCATATTGGCGCCAGGTTCTAGTCCCAGCTGCTCCTCTTCCAGTCCAGCTCTCTGCTGTGGCCTGGGAGGGCAGTGGAGGATGGCCCAAGTCCTTGGGCCCTGCACCAACATGGGAGACCTGGAGGAAGCACCTGGCTCCTGGCTTTGGATCAGCACATCGCTGGCGGTAGCGGCTATTTGGGGAGTGAACCAATGGAAGGAAGACTTTTCTTTTTGTCTCTCTCACTGTCTATAACTCCACCTGTGAGACAAAGTTTCACAAAACTATATTTGCAGCAACAGTAGTACATGTAGGCATGCATTTCTTTTTGTTGTTAGTGGTGGTTTTGGTTTTGTTGTAGTTGTTATTGTTTGTTTAAATTTTAGCTCCAACATATAAGGAAGATCAAGTGATATTTGTCATTATGGGTCCAGTTTATTTCACTCAACATGATATTCTCTACCAGTGTGTATTTTGCTTCAAATGGTAGAATTTCATTCTTTTTTATAGCTGAATACTATTCCATTTGTGTGTGTGTGTGTGTGTGTGTGTGTACACACACCACATTTTCTTTATCCATTCATCTGATGATGCGTATCTTGGTTGATTCCAAATTTTGGCTATTGTAAACAGCACTCATATATGGCAGTGCAGGTATCTCCTTGATACAATGTGTTCATGTCGTTTGGGCATATACATAGTAGTGGGATTGCTGGATCTTTGGCAAGTCTGTTTCTTGATTTTTAAGTAATCTCCACACTATTTTCCATTGTAGCTGCACTAATTTACATTGCCACCAACAGTATATAAGTGTTCCCCTTTCTCCACATCCTCTCCAGCATTTATTCTCTGTGTTTTGGATTTCAGCCATTCTGACAGGGTTGAGGTGATTTCTCATTGTGGTTTTATTTTGCATTTCTCTGAGTTCTAGTGACGAGCATTTTTCCATTTATTTGTTGACCATTTGTATTTCTTTTGAGAACTATCTGTTGAAGTCCCTTGCCTACTTCTTGACAGAATTGGTTGTATTTTTTTTGTTTGTTTTTGAGGTTTTTTTTTTTAATTTGCTGATATATTCTGGGTATTAATCCTTTGTTGGATACGTGATTTGCAATTTTTTTTCCATTCTGTTGGATGTCTCTTCACTCTATTCATCATTTCCTTTGCTGTGCAGAAGCTTCTGAGTTTGATATAGTCCATTTGTTTAGTTTTGCTTTTGTTGGCTGTGCTTTAGAGGTCTTATCCAAGAAGTCTTCCCTACATAATGTCATGGAGTGTTTTCCCTATGTTTTCTTCCAGTAACTTCATAATCTCAAGTCTTAAGTTTAGGTCTTTGATTGCTCGAGTTGATTTTCTTATATGGTGAAAGATACGGATATAAATTCCATCATACATAGAATGTTTCCACCTTTGCAGGCATCTTTTGCTGAAGAGATAATCCTTACTCCACTGTATGGTCTGAGCACTTTTGTTAAGAATCAGTTAGTGGAGCCGGCACTGTCAGGTAGCTGGTAAAGCTAAGGCCTGCAGTGCCGACATCCCATTTGGGTGCCGGTTCGAGTCTCGGCTGTCCACTTCCAATCCAGCTCTCTGCTATGGCCTGAGAAAGCAGTAGAAGATGGCCCAAGTGCTTGGTCTCCTGTACCCACCTGGGAGACCTGGAAGAAGCTTCAGGCTCCTGGCTTCAGATTGGTGCAGCTCTGGCCATTGCAGCCAATTGAGAAGTACACCAGCAGATGGAAGACCTCTCTCTCTGCCTCTCCTTCTCTCTCTGTGTAACTCTGCCTTTCAAATAAATAAATAAATCTTTAAAAAAAAAAGTCAGTTAGCTGTATGTATGTGAATTGATTTCTGGGCTCTCTATTCTGTTTCATTGATCTAGGTATCAGTTTTTATGCCAGTATCATGCAGTTTTACTTACTATACAGCATTGTAGAATGCTTTGAACTCAGATAATGTGTTGCATCCAGGCTGTTTTTTCTTGTTCAAGATCTCTTTGACTGTTTAGGTCTGTTGTTATTCCATATGAATTTTAGAATTTCTTTTTCTAATTCTGTAAATAATGTCATTGATATTTTGATAGGGATTGCATTGAATCTCTATATTGCTTTATGTAGTATAGACATTTAATGGCATTTATTCTTCCAATTCATGAGCAAGGCATATCTCTTAGCTTTTATCCACATTTAGTATGATATTAACTGTTGATTTGTGATATATAGCCTTTAGAATTTTGAAGAATGTTCTTCCTATATCTAATTTGTGGAGAGTTTTAATCATGAAGGGATGTTGAATCTTATTAAATGCTTTCTCTGAATATATTTAGATGACCATATCGCTTTTGTCCTTCATTCTATGGATGTGATTTATGTTTACTGATTTGCAAATGTTGAACCATCCTTGCATTTCTGGGATAAATGACACTTGATCATGATGGATGATCTTTTCGATGTGGTTTTGGATTTAATTTGCTGTTACGTTGTTGAGAATCTCTGCATCCACATATATTAAAAAAATAGGTCTGTAGTTTTCTATTCACATGGTATCTATTTAGTTTTGGTATCAAAGTGACGCTGGCCTCATGAAAAGAGGTCTCCAGAGCTCCATCCTGTTCAGTATTTTTGGACAGTTTTAAAAGTATTGGAGTTACTACCTCTTTGAAAGTTTTGTAGAAATCAGTAGTAAAGCCATCAGGTCCCAGGCTTATCCTTGATGGAAGACTTTTGATTACTACTTCAATCTCATTGCTTGTTATGGCTGTGTTTAGATTGTGTAATATCTTCTTGATTTAATCTTGGTAGATTATATGTATCTAGGAATTTATCCATTTCTTTGACACTTTCCAGTATATTTATATATAGTTCTTCATAGCAGTTTATTATGATCCTTTGTATTTCAGTGCTGTCCACTGTAACATCTCCTTCTTCATCTCTAATTTTATTTATTTGGGTTTTTTCTCTTTTTTTTTTCCCCTTTGTTAGTATGGATAGAGCTTTAACTATTTTGTAAAGCAGTTAACTTTTTGTTTTGTTGATCTTTTGAGTGTCAATTTCATTGATTTCTGTGTTTGGTTTATTCTTGGTTTTCTTTTCTTTTCTTTTTGTTTTTGACAGGCAGAGTGGACAGTGAGAGAGACAGAGAGAAAGGTCTTCCTTTTGCCAATGGTTCACCCTCCAATGGCTGCCGCGGCTGGTGCATTGTGGCCAGCACATCGCACTGGTCCAAAAACAGGAGCCAGTGCTTATCCTGGTCTCCCATGGGGTACAGGGCCCAAGGACTTGGGCCATCCTCCACTGCACTCCCAGGCCACAGCAGAGAGCTGGCCTGGAAGAGGGGCAACCAGGACAGAATCCAGCATCCCAACCAGGACTAGAACCGGTGTGCCGGTGCCGTAAGGTGGAGGATTAGCCTATTGAGCCGCGACGCCGGCCCTATTCTTGGTTTTCTAAGTTATTGAGGTGCATCATTAGATCTTCAGTTTGAGAAATTTCTCTTTGTTGTTTTGAGTGCTTATATATTTATGATTGTTATGTTTTCTTGCTGAATTGAAATTTTAATCAAAATATATCATTATTTATTTCTTTTTACAGTTCTTTATTTAAAGTCTGTTTTATCTGTTATCTGGGGAGCAGTGCCTACTTGCTTTTGGTTTCCATTTGCCTGGTATATCTTTTTGCAACCATTCACTTTCTTATTTTGCTTTTTTTTTTTTTTTTTGACAGGCAGAGTGGACAGTGAGAGAGAGAGAGACAGAGAGAAAGGTCTTCCTTTTGCTGTTGGTTCACCCTCCAATGGCCACCGAGGCCAGCGCACTGTGGCCAGCACACCGCGCTGAACTGATGGCAGGAGCCAGGTGCTTATCCTGGTCTCCCATGGGATGCAGGACCCAAAGACTTGGGCCATCCTCCACTGCACTCCCTGGCCACAGCAGAGAGCTGGCCTGGAAAAGGGGCAACCGGACAGAATCTGGCACCCTGACCGGGACTAGAACCTGGTGTGCCGGTGCTGCAAGGCGGAGGATTAGCCTATTGAGCCACGGCACCGGCCACAACCATTCACTTTCATTCTATGTGCATTTTTGTGAAGTGAGTTCCTTGTAGGCAGAATATAATGGGCTCCTGCTTTGTTATCCATTCAGCCAACCTAAGTCTTTTGGTTGGAGAATTTTATCCATTTCTATTCAGTTAGTATTGAAAGAAGACCTAGCACTTTGTTTATTGGATACTGATTCTACCTGCTCAGTTATTGAATTTGGTGATGTCATGTGTTTTCATGTTTACTTCTAATTCAGGATGCCCTTCAGAATACCTTGTAAGGCTGCTCTGGTGATGGTGAATACTCTCTTGGCTTTTGCTCATCTAGAAAACAGTATTTCTCCTTCACTTTTAAAGTGATAGCTTGCTGGATATAATGTCATTGGTTGGATTTTTTTTTTCTTTTAAGACCTTGAATGTTTCATCCCACTCTCTTTTGGTCTCTTGGGTTTCTGCTGAGAAGTCTGATGTTAATCTAAGTCTTATGTTCATTTATATGTAACTTGACCCTTTTATCTTACTGTCTTTATGAATCTCTCCTTGTCTTTAACATTTGACAGTTTAACTGCAATATGCCTTGAGGAAGATCCTTTTTGGTTGAGTCTCCTTGGGGTCCTTTGAGCTTCTTACATCATGATGTGCATGTCGCTTTCAAGCCCTGGGAAATTTTTAACTATTATTTTATTTAGCAGGTTCTCAATGCTCTTTTCCTTTTCTTCTACTTCATGAATACCTATAACATTAATATTTGATTGTTTAATGGTATCCCACATTTCATGTAGACATTTTTCACTTTTCTCTTTATTTTTGTCTGATTGGGTTATTTTAAAATTTTTATACTTCTTTATGGAGTAGTCATTATTAGAAAAGAATTTATGTTTAGTTGAAATGTGGGTTATTACTTGGTTTGTTGCTTTGGCTTTGGTTCTAGGTAAGCTCAAGGGTGTCGTCTCAGTGATTTCTGTTGATTTGATCAGTCAGTTTTGTCTATAAGTGACACCATAGTCCAGTCTGCTGCAGTTCATGGGGATAGAAGCGTGGTTTTGAGATGAATATGAGTTTCCTAGGGTGCACATCTTTGGTCAACAGAGATTTCAATGTCAGTCTCCCTGGTGATGTGGTAATTCTAATTGCAAGAGCTTTGTTCTTGGAACTGAATGAGAAAAGATTCCCTGCTTTCTAATCCTACTGGCAAGCCTAAGTGATGCTGGGTCTGGTGGCACCAACTGCTGTGGGTCTAGGACTGCAGTCTTCCTACACACCACTCCCCAGGTCCTACTAGGAAAGCCCACGTGGTGCTTGATGTGGTAGGATGCTGGCTTACAGCTGACAACTGACGCACCAGCAGCCGGCTGCAGTGCTGTCTCTTTTTCCTCTCCTTTTGTCCCATGGAGTCTTCATTGTTTTTTAACTTCTTTGCCAAATATTTCTATCAGTTAGAGCCATTGAAACCATGGTCATTCCTTTGTGGTTCTGTTTTTCATATCCAGAGCAGCTGAAGTTAGTGTGGCTGTATACTGTTCAGCCATCTTGAGATTTAAATTTGAGATTCATCAACATATTGCTATTAAAAATCACAGAAGTGGTTGATACACTGAGGAGAGGGTAAGTATTGTGGGAGAAAAGGATCACAGGGAAATAGTAGGAGTATGAAAATTTCCTGATCATCAGAGGAAGAAATGTTTCAAGAGAACTGGGTCATTTTATCAATTATTGCAGAGATACAGAAGGGACCTATTGATTTATCTGTCTAGAGACACTCCTCCCTACCCTCATTTCTATTTTTTGCCCCTGGGAAACATCTCTTTATCTATAGCAGCATTCTCCATAGAATTTTTTGTGATGGTAGAAATGTTATATATCTGCTAGTACTGTATGCACTAGTTACATGTGGCTAGTAAGCGCTTCAGGTGACTAGTGTGTCTAGAGTTTTAAAGTATTTATATTTAATTGTAAATAGCCACATGTGGCTAATGGCTATTGTATCAGATAATGTAGCTCTAGCCTCTACCTGTTATCCATGGAATTGTAGACAGAATTACCACTTCACAAACACATACAGTAACCACAGCTAAATAGCTGGGGTAGGGGCAACTGATCCACATTTTTTGAGGACATGTGGATCCAAGAAAAACCTGGGATATTTGGTTGGTAGTGGCAGTATGTTTCTTACCATGCAGACTAAAAACCATTGAGGATGTCGGGCTGGAAAGGAAGGAGGGAGGAACAACACCAATACAGAGAATGTGCCTAAGTCCCTCATTCCCATTTGTCTTGATGTCCATAGCCAGAGCCTGCCCTCTCCTGGGTCTGTGAGACTTTTAGATGGTGGAGATATTGAGTCATATGGTAAGCTATTGCAGAGGAGCAAACTGTGATGAAATGGAGGCTTTTAGAGTAAAAAACACTTTATGGAGAAGTATATTGGTGAGTGGATGGAGAGAAACACATTTGGCTCTCTTCATTTACAGCAGCTGTGTTCTGTACAGTTGTTTCCACTATTGAATTAGCAAATACTGAATGATTGCTCTTAGGGGAAATACAGAGTTTGCTTCCTGAGAGGCTCTGCTCACATTTTCACCCATGATCCATATGTGTCTTCTTCACATGTGTATTCTGATTAATAAGACTTTATTTAATAGACATTATTGATTCACTGACAATGATCTCATAGTCAGTGGCACTACAACTCATTTCTTATCTAATGCATGTAGTTTCACCATAAGGCATAGCATAGTCTTCTTGTACTTAGAAACACTACACAGCAAACACTTGCACTGTGGGTCTGGAGCTTCCCTGAGGACCATTTTTAAATAGCAAAATCACCAATAAAAAGCACAAAATTCTGAGAAGCATAGCACAAAACAGACCGTGAAGAGGACATTCTCTAGTTGAAATAAGTTGATGGAGTATCACCTTGTTGAATCCAAGTCAGCTGGGAATTTGCATATCTCAAATTTTTCACAGCTCTATGTGTGTGTTTGTAAATGACCTCAAAAACACTACATGTTGATTTGAAGTCACAAATGAAATTTTAGTAGGCAAATTTGCAGTTAAAGAAACTGTAAATAATGGATATTAACTCTAAGAAAAGTGACTTTTTAAAGATTTATTTATCTATTTGAAAATCAGAGTTACACAGAAAGAGAAGGAGAGGCAGAGAGAGGTCTTCCATCCACTGATTCACTCCCCAAATTGCTGCAATGTCCAGAGCTGTGCTGGTCTGAAGTCAGGAGCCAGAAGCTTCCTCCAGATCTTCCCACATGGGTGCAGGGGCCCAAGGACTTGGGCTGCGTCTCGAACTGGTGCCCATATGCGATGTCAGCCCTGCAGGCAGCAGCTGTACCCACTTTGCCACAGTGCTAGCCCTAAGTGACATTTATTGACTACTTCCAATGTTCCAGGACTTTTCTCTGATGCTTACATATATTGATTTCATTTGAAGTAAATTCAATGGTAAATGGGTTTTGTCAAAATTAAATTAATATATATATATAAAGTTTTTATTATAAGATAATGCTATTATATTTCTAAGGATGAGAAATTGATATACAGAAGAAGGTTCAAGTAACCTACCCAATGTCAACTAGTAGTAAACAAAGTCTGTATATCCTACATCTTTAATCACATTATGACATCATCTGTCTAAGTCTTTCTTTAGACAGGAGGCAAAACTAAAGAATTTTTTCAAAAATTCTTCTCAAGTACAATGCCAAGCATGGACCTGAGATCATCATGGAAGATTCTAGTCAGGTTTCATTCATTTAATGAATAATAACTGAGCATCTATGATGTGGTAGGCATGATTGTAGGCACCAAGTAGAATAAGCAAAACAATGAATGACATGATGTCCTTAATTTAACACTTGCATCAAAAAAAGAAAATAACCACACAATTTCATATGAAGATGTATCAAGAAACTCATGGAAAATGGAATTAAAATGTGTTTATTTTGGTATAAAATTTTTGCAATTCATGCATAGCTGTTTTCATAATAAGCATTTCCCATGGATTTTTGAAGTATTCTTTTATAATGATAATGGTTATAAGAAAAATCAAGGTAGAAAGGCAAAGGAAAGCCTCTTTGAGGAGGGACATTTTTGCTGAGAGCTCAAGGCTGAAAGGAAATAATACATGGGAATTTCTTATAGAACATTGTAGGCAAAGACAACAGCGAAGCATAAAAGGCCTGATTAGAAACTGGCTCGGGATGGAATAGGGACAGAAAGGGGGTCAGGCTAATGGACCAAGGAACTCAGTGGTGGCAAATATAGGCATATATATAGGCATATAGGCATACATTGCTCTGACATATAGGCAGAGCAATTCATATGGGGTTTGTAGGTCTGGTAAATAGTTTGGATTCTGAATTTGTCAGAGAGTCTTTAGAGAGTGTTGAACAGGGGAATGAAGCTTGTAACAGGTTTGCAAAAGATCCCTCAGCATAGCACTGACTGTAGGAGAGCAGGAGTGGAAGACTGGGAGAAATGCAGGCTTCATCCAGGGAGGGTGTAGAGGAAGCAGGTAGAAGTAGGCACTTCCAGGGCGTATTTGCAAAGCTTTAAATTCGGAGTGTCAAGGAACAAGGGTGAACACTGCCTCCAAGGACTTGGGTTGACCTCATATGCGAATGTGGGGCTTTTGTCTTGATGGAAAATGTCTTCATACCTTCACAGATTTTTACCAAATGCCTGTTTTTCCTAAACAGTCCCCACCCCTGCAAAAAGAAAAAAGAAAAAGAAGAAGAGTTGATTTCTGGCTTACCTAGGAAAGTTTGATCATGCTATTCAGGAATAAATTATCTTGACTATTCACTGAAAGCCTGTTTTGTCAGAAGCAAAAGCAAATCTGATTTTTCCCAGGCTATATTTTGTGTGAATACCAAATACAATCTTGGTTATTGCAAAAATAAAAATTTAAGGTTTATGTGACAAATGTCAATGTCCCCATATACACGCTTGTCTACGTGTAGACACTAGAAGGTTCTGACAAGAAAGGGTAAAAAAAATAGCTTTGCTGAAAAATTACTGCTCACATTCATCCAAAGGCCACAGTGAGAAAAACCCAGACCAAATCAGCCAGTGTATTAATAGAAAAAAAGGAGAGAAATATTTTGGTTTACTATTGACCTAAAAATGGATTCAACGACAAACTAAAAATACTTCTCTAAATTCCAGTACCTCAAGCTCACCACATTAGGTTCCAGAGGAACTGACCACATTTCCTGTTTTAGCCATAGGAGGAAACAGATTTCTCCAGCAGACAGTATAGCAAAATGTATGAGCTTGTTTTTTTTGTTTTTTTTTTTTCAGCATGAGAGACTAATATGACTTTCCTTTTCTCTCTCATAGAAAAGGAAAACAGATGAAAACCACAAAACTGTGACTAGTGTAGGTCCAGATTTGGTCTTAAACTAGAATAAAGGAAATGAAGCAAAGCTTAATCATTAGCATAGTTAAGCGTTGAGAAGACATTCAGTGCTTTCATATGGCATCTTTTGTTCAATGCACTCAGTAATTATTTCTGAGCACTTGCTGTGTTTTAGACTCTGCACAAGATACTCAGCATGCACCAGTGGATGAGATCTCAATCCCTGCCCTTGCAGTGTAACAATGCGACATTGATGAGCAGCAAAGGTTTGACTATCTGAAGCAACTTTCAGAACCACTGAGGCCAGGACTCCTGCATCCCCCTTAGACCCAGCTTATAAGACCTAAAGCCCTTCATACTTTTGAGGTGGGTAATTCTGTGTTGAGAGGGACTGAGCTGTATATCACAGGATGTTTAGCATCTTGCCTGGCCTCTCCTTACTGGATGCCAGTTACAACCTTTCCCCAATTAGTATCAGTCAGCAAATATCTCCACATATTGTCATAAGCCCCCTCTCTCTCTCCTGTGAAAACTGCTGATTTTAGAAGATGATGTCAGCAATGAAATCCTGTCTTTCCCTGAGATCTCCTAAGGAGTTTTATAAAGATACTCTGCCAAATGATGTTTCTTGGAGAGAAGCTTTAGGATAATGTGGAGGGGCCAGCAAGTCAAAATCATCTGAATTAGGCTTAGGAGCCAGATGAATCTATCAGCCAACTTTGAAAATATAAAACACAGAAATGTCAACTCCATTATATTCATTTATTCAAACAAAAGAGCTACCAAATGCCTCTGTGTGGCAGGCACAGTTATAGGTACTAGAAATAGTGAACAAAATAGAACAAAATCCCTGTTTGTGTATCTTATAGTAAGGGGAGGAGACAAATAAAATGTATTATGTGAGAAGAGAGTTAGTATTTGGCTATACATAAATAAAAGTAGTGAAAATCCATACTGAAATAAATTCCATTTTAGCTAAAATGGTCATACAAGGTAAAGACCCAAGGTACATAAGTGACAAGGCCATGCAAATATTTAATAAAAAAACATTTCAGGTAAAAAGAATGGCATTTCAAAGGCTCTGAGTTACGAGCTTAATTAATATGTAACTGGAATGGTGTGACCTAGGTTGAGTAGTAAGAGATGAAAATAGGAAGTTGGTAGGAACCAGATTTATTTAACCTTTTAGGTCACTATAAAGACTGGTAGTTGTGGTCCACAAATATTTCCAGCTATCCTTCCAGGCACATAGGAGGACTATATTTCCCTGTATCCTGAACATCAGGTGTAGCCATCTGTGATAGATTGGATTATTTGCCAAGTTCTTCACCTTTTTCTTGCATCCACACTCCTGCCTCACTCATTGTTGATATGCACTCACCTCATTGTTGATAGATATTTCTTTATCCTTGGATGAGGTTTGAACAACAGGATGTAAGTATGCATAATGCCACAGAGGGCTTCTTCTTCCGCTTCTGCCATCACCATGAAAACAGCATGGCCGAGCTTGCCTGCTCACTAGGAGGAGCAGGAGAAGCATATTAAGGAGAATGCTCCCAGGCGACTTATAGCTTAAAGCAAACCACCCAGCCTAGCCCAGGGTAGATAAGCTGATTCCCAACCTGCCTGCAGATGTATAACAGATAAATGTTTGTCATTCATGTTGCTGAGATGTTGTGGTGGTTTGTTATAAAGCAAGTCACCTTGCTTTAGCCAAGGAAATGAGAGTGGAAGTGGAATATTTTAAACTCCGTGTAATTCTCACCCCTTCCCCTGCCACAGTGAGGATGGAAGTATTATGGTACTGCAAAAAGTTCAAGGAAAGTAAAACTGAAATTTGCTTTGGTGAAAAGAAGTTTGAAGTCCATTCATAATTGTTTCATAATGCACATTATCCACAAATATTTTTAAAATGTTTATGTAGTCTAAGAAGAAATAAAAATCTGTTGCATTAGGAAATGTTGTTTCTGTCTCTGATGCTACATATCTGAGTTTGATTGATAGATAATAGAGTCTCTAGGATTTTTTTTTAATTTTTCATTTTATTTGAAAGGCATAGAGAGATATTTTCCATTCTCAAATCCTACAATAGCCAGGGCAGGATCACACTGAATCCTGGAGCTGAGAGCTTGGTTTGGGTCTCCTACATGGGCAGTCCGGACCCAAGCACTTGAGTCATCATGTGCTGCTTCCCAGGGTATGTATTAGCATGAAGGTGAATGAGAACTGGAGCTGGGATTCGAACCAAGCACTCTGACATGGAATATGGGCATCTCATGTGGTGTCTTAACTGCTGAGACAAACACCTGCCCTCTGTGGGATTCTGAGGTAAGGAATATCAGTATTTGTCCTAGATGCAAACAACTCTGGGTATATTGAGAAGAGACAGAATTGGGAGGGCTAGGGGCTAGGGGACACATTAGAAGGTGGTTATTGCCACCACAGGCAAGGCATTACAGTGGCTTAGAACATGGTGGTAGGAGTAGAGAAGGTACAGAGTGATCAGATCCTGGGATGTTTTAAAAACTACTATGAAGATGTGTTTATGAATAGGGTGCAGGATGTGAGAGAAAGGAATTTACCAAAGATATTTCTAAGGTCTTGGGATCAAGAGAGGGCTGAAAGTGTTGTCTTTAGCAGAGAGGGACAATAAAGTAGGGAAAAGAGATTTTGCTGTGAGAGGTGCTATGAAGCTTGATGTTAGTTGTAGCCATGGTTCTCATTAATTACCTGTGTAGAAAATTCAAGTGGACTTACCAGTCCAGTGTTCAGGAGAAGTCTGGGCTGGAGATGTGGTTTGGCACTTTGTTAACTATAGAGGTTTCATTTAAATCCACGAGATTGGACGAAACCAGAATGGGAACCAGAAGACAGACAGGATGGCTAAAAGGTTGAGTCCTGGGGTATCCCCTATGGAGAGGCCAGGGGATAGCAAGAAGCTGGCAGGAGTGGCCAGTGAGGTTGCAGGCGATTGGCCAGCGCAGGGTTCTGCTGAACCTCTTGGGTTTTCCTGGCCAGGTGCTTTCTCCAACATTTTCCATAGTTTTCTGCCATAGGAGGCTGATCTTAATGGAACTGATTGATTCCTGTTCCCTTGAATTTCTGGTTGGGTTTGACCAATGGAAGAAGCCCCAAGAGGAAATTAGACAAAGGGGACTGATATTAGTTCCTTTGCTCTCAAATTTAAGAATGCATCAAAATCACATGGAAGGAACTTAAACAGTTGAACTCCACACCCTGAGTTTCTGACTCCTATCTGATTTTTGGTTAGACTTGATGGCTTGCAACTCTAATGCTTCTCAAGGGATGCTAATGCTGGTCTGGGGACACCACTTGGGGAACCACTAGCTTAGGGTGTGTGGTCCCCTGATTCCTCTCCAACACTGTGAGATTGCTTTAGCCTGGTTGTGCCCATAGCAGAAAGTCACTGATCCTCCCTAGTTGGTCTGCACTGTGACTCTATTCCTCTGGAATTTCAGGGTCTTCTTCCTGTGCTCATCTTTTTAAAAGTGGTGACAACTGTATTCCTGGTGTCCTCAAGGTTCTGCTTCCTTCTACATCATACTTAATGGTATCAGGGAGAACATAATTAATACCGTGGGTAATTAATGTTTCTGTAAATAAGCGCTCCTTGAATTGTCCTAATTTGAGTGAGCTGTCTGTGTCACTGAGCTACGATTCTTAGACATAACTGAAGAAGCATGTTTAAGAATTGCATGTGGTTATTTTGAAATGACTGTTGACTCAGCATGTGGAGGAAAGCTGGAGACAAAAGAAGATTGCAGGACATTTGAGAAAGAATGCTTGGAGGTAAGTTGCAAATTACCCAAGTTCCCACAAGATTTCTAAGTAATACTTAAGGCAATGGTGCTGGGGCCCTGAGTCATCAGTGGTTCAATTTGCCAACGATTTAAGCAGACAATCAAGGTATCTATGAGGCATTCTATTCTCCAAACATCAAAACAACTAGCAAATCTATTGAAAGAGTTCAAAAACTTTGGATGCATCAGGACCACCTAGTGAGCTTGTTAAACCAGAATTCTGCACTCCAGCTCCAGAATTCAGATTCAGTAGGTCTCAGAACATGGAAATTTTGCTTTTGTAACAAGTTCACAAGTGGTGCTAATGCCACCAGTCAGAGAACCACACTAGAAGTCACTAATTGTTTTAAAAGAGATTTCTATCCTACCTTTCCTTTCCATCCCAGCTGGTCCGTATCTTCATGCTATTTGCTTGTATTAACACAACATACCCAAAAGTAATCTCCCTGCTCTTGGCTTTTTCCCTCTCTCACCGGTCCCTCATAATCCTGCCTAAGAGATCTTTCTGGGATAAAAAGTAGGGTCTTTAGGATAAACAGCTTACTGATCAGCTTTACCTTGTAAACTCACCTCACACACTCAGTGTGTTCCAGGAATGCTGAATTAGTCACAGTTCCATGAATATAATTTTGCTTCACATGTGGCATTTTCTCATCTCTGGAATTTCTTTTCTGATACCCTCACCCTCTCTTAGATCCCAGACTTAGCAGACTTGCCTCTGTTAGGGTCCCCTGGAATGCACTGTGGGTTGCATAGCCTAGACCAGGATGTATCACAAAGGTGAGTTGTCTTGTGTGACTCTGGGTAGACAGGTCCCCTGGATCTCTATGCTGGGTGTCCAGTACCATGCCTGGATCATAGGCCAGCAAGCCCTTCACCACTATTGGTTGAATACTGAATAAGTGGTACTGTGCCATGTCATAAAAGTGGTAGTTTTAGGAAGAATTTCCATCAGATTTGAAGCACAAACCATTTTCTAGTTAAACTGAAATTAAGCAGAAAAGTTAATGAATCATAACAATATATTCCCTAATTGATATTTCAGTGAACTAATAATGTCAAAGGCATAATAAAAATTGAAGAGGGATGGATATACCCAGCTTATACCCTTAGACTTTGGAAAATCTCAATAATGTGCTGTCAAAAATTAATATAGCTATGTTGTATTCAGGATTCAATTTGGCTAACCCCATAAATTCTGTGATACAATTCCTTGTCTTTTTCTTTCTTTTTATGTTGCAAGGGCTTTTACTGAGATAAACACTTGCAAATAAAATCAAGCACTTAACTAACAATATTTTCTAAAATTTATGTACTAATCAAAAATTGCTGACTCTACGTGAGTATGTGTAGTAAGCTACATTCCCCTTCCCCCGCCACACACATATGCACATAGCAGGCCCTTCACAGTATTTGACAACTCACAGAAGTTGGGCTCTCACTAGTCACTTTGTGCTGGAACTGGTCTTGACAGTTGGGACACTGGATTTTTCTCTCCTTTGCACTGAACAAAGATCACACTTAGCACAAGGATTCATTGACTCATTTCAAGTTAGATAAGAAGTAAAGGCCAGAGTGAAAACAGAGACACAGGACATCTGAACTTGGTCAGTAGTGTACACGACTCCCTCAACACATATCCTCATTATGTGGATATTGTATGTTCTTCTCTCCAGACTTACTGCAGAATCAATCAGATCAAGTCACTACCTGAATATATGCCTTGACTTTCATTTCACACCAGAACTGAGAGGTAGAAAGAGCAAGGGGCTTCTGCAAATCCCTGTGGCAGGGACATCGTAAGTGGTAAATAGCAATGTAGGGAAATGGAACTCTCAAGATATAAGATTAAGGAAAGTACAAAAAAGCAAGCCTTGGGAATCCAGTCACTGATGTGCTGGACTTCTTTGGTTATCTTTTAAGTGCATCTGTCTCTCTCTCTCTCTCTCTCTCTGTATGTGGGTGGGAGGAGGGAATCTGACTTCATGACAAAGGTAAGCCTCATTTCCTCAGGAAAGCTATTAAATGTTTAAAGTCTTGTTTGGAAAATTAAAGAACAGCATTAAATGTTGTTTGTATGTCCAACAAAGCATGGTTTCAAATCTCTCTTAGGAACTACTAGGTTAAAGGAGTGCTTACTTTATTTTTGAGTCCTTTAATCATTCTTCCTACCTATTATGTGATTCATCACTATATCAAAGAAGCTCTCTTTTCAAAAATCATTATGTACACATGTTTGCAATTCTTCTGTGAGATAGTACCCACCATTTCAAGGAAAATCAAGTAGACACCTTTTGGTAAAACATAAAGTGAAATCATCTTCCAAATAGAATATAGTCTTAAGAATGCTGTGTCTTTTTATCATTGATTAAATGAAAGCATTTAAAACCATCTAATGTTTCTTATATAACAATAACCTAAGGGGCAGGGGCTATGGTTTAGTAGGTTAAGACAACACTTGGAAATTCTGTATTCCATATAGGAGTGCTGACTTGAGTTCTGGCAACTTAGCTTCTGTTCCAGCTCCCTGCTAATATGCCTGGGAAGCAGATGATGACTCGAGTACTTGAGTCACTGCCACCTTGTGGACAACGACAGTAGAGTTCCTGGTTCCTGGCTGCAACTTGGCACAGCCCCATCGGTTTCAACAATTTGAATAGTCAATCATTGTATGGAAGATTTCTCTCTCTCTTTCTCTCTCTCTCTCTCTCCCTCTCCCTCTCTCCCTCTCTCCCTCTCTCCCTCTCTCCCTCCCTCTCCTTCTCTCTCTCCCTCTCTCATTTTCTCTCTTACTCTGTTCCCTGCCTTTCAGATAAATAAATCCTTTTAAAATACTGCTTAAGTCTTATGAAAGGAAAAATATTCAATCTCCCTGAATTATGCATTTATAAGGGTTCATCCCCCAAACAGACCAAGACTGAATATTTAATTTGTAGAGAGACTAACAGTTCTGTTAAAAACTTTCTCTGAGAAGAGCCTGTGGGTAGAATCCAAGGCTGTCTGAGAGTTGGCAATTCCACAAGAAAAGCTGGGTTTTCAAAATTTTAGGTGTTCTGTCTGGAGAAGGAAGTTAGTGCTGCTAAGAAGTGTCTTTGAGCTCCTTTTGTCAGAGAGGATTTATGAGACACTTAAACATTGATTAAAGAACACATAGCTCATTTTAATGTAAATTACGAGATGTAAGGTGGGTGTTGTCTATATGATTTTATAAAATGTGCTTTTAGCCAAGGAAAATAGGGGTCAGCACGTTGGACGGCATCACTGAGATGTGGCAGAGAGAGAAGGAGCTCCAGGGAAAGGGAAAGGAGCAGGAATCGAGCAGAAGGCCACTGCTTCCCCACGTGACCGTGGTTTCCGACCCTCACCTCTGCGCTGATCTCTCCTTTAAGCTGTCACAGCATTCTGCACAAACTGTTGCTCTGTGTAGCATTCGTTCATGGCATTTCTTCCTCAGTGTCTGTTCATGTGCAAGACTCTCTCATTATGACTGCCATCTAGAGGGGATACCTTATCCTTGAATTCCTAATACAGTCTGTAAAAAAAAAGGTGCCTAATCAACTGAATTAATTGAGGTATAAATTAAATGTCCTGAAAAGCATTGCCTTTCTCGGCACTTGATTTAGTAGGACTATATTTCAATAACTGCAGCCTTTCCCTTGATGACCACACGATAATAAACGCAGGAGAATTTTCCTTTCCCTACTGGAAAGTTAGAGGACAGAGAAAACTGAATTATTTCAACTTAGGGAAACACTCTGCGCCATGGATTTTTCTGCTGGAATGCATGTTCTCTGAAGGCAGAGCTCTATTTTTATCTCTTTTTTGGTCCCTGCTGTGTCCTCAGGCCTGGGACAGTGACTGGCTTATGGTAAGTTCTTTTGGCCACTTTACGTGGGCTGCAGAATAAACACTGAACAAACAATCAGAAGCATGGGTTTGTAGCTTAACTTTCTACATGTCATAAAATCTTGGGAAAGTTTTATCAATTATTGCCTCAACTTTCTTCTTTAAAAAATAATATTCAAGAGTCAGGATTATTTTGTTTTCATTTGTATTGTATGTTTCATTTTTGTTAAAGATGAGGACATTTTGTGTCTCTAAAGCTATGTATTCATGAGGGAGGTGGCCGGTGAGAAGTGGCCCCTACTGACTGTATAATCACTCCAGCTGTCATTGGAAACAAATGTCAACAAGGCATTTAATGAACAGAGTTGGCAGCCATATCTGGCTTAGCCATCACACAGCCGAGCTGACCCCTTGTCTAGGGATGCTCCAGGTTAGAAGATCTATAAAGTCATTTCCAATCTTCAACCTATCTTTGTCTATAATACATGTAGCTGAAATGAGATATTGAAGAAGTCCAAAAGTGACCAGAATCCAGGCACTCAACTCTAATTAAAAAAATAAGGGAACAAAATACCATTGCTGCTTGCTCCAAACTCAAACTTTACCATCTAAAATCACACTACGCTTGGAGCAAAGGAAAAAAAATCCTATTTCTCTTGTTTGTACATCACAGGAACAGTTTATTTAAAGCCAGAAAAGCACAGGGACACCTCAGCTTTTTCTTTATTCTGCCCAAAACAGCAAGTTTGGAAAAGCAAAGGCTGGAAAAGCATTCTGGGAATGATATGCAAATAAGAACACCAGGCTGCACATTTGGAAACTTCATATTCCTGTGAAGTGGAAATTTCTTGCTTTGAAAGCAGTGTTGAAAGATTGCAAGAGATGTAAGTGTGATGTCAACTATTTGTATTCCACTCATGTTTTCACAAAAGACGGTACTTGAAGATCCATCACGCGTTGCATACCCACAGTCAAAATTCCCCCAGCTTCCTCTGCAGCTGTCTGCACTGCGGCTGACATGCAAACTCCGAATGCAGCGGCAGTGGTCGAATGACCTCTGCAGCATTCTGCAGACCTAGCAGGAGCGATGCTCTTCTGCAGCTTCCTCTCTAAGGAAGGGAACGCAACCACAGAACAGGGACAAACCAATCACAAGCTATGGGATGCTAACACACTGCTGCAGATTCTGCAGCCTAAGTGAACTCTGGCATCATCCTTCATAAGCAGATTGGTGTTTTCATAATGTGAACACAGTTCTATGGGCATCATTGACAGAAATTTAGGTGAGGAATTTGTGACTGTGTTTTATTGAAAGCAAGTTCATTAAGTTTGTAAATATAGTACAAAGCCTAAAATACACAGCTGTTCTGCAGAAGAGGCTGGTGTGTTAACAGAGAAACACAGATGTGACTAGGGGCATTGTTGAATTTTAATTTGCCTATTTAATGTGGGCCACATAGAGCTGCCTATTGATGTTCCAGGAGGTTACTACTTGCATATTTTTTGCACATGTCATGCCTGGGTGTTGACTATGGCCACTAAAGAAGTGAAGGCCTCTCTACTACCCCACCAAGATGCAGCATCCTGGTGCTGAGGGGAGAGCACACAGGGTGAAACCATGGGGCACAATGCAGGCTGGAATCCCTGTAGAGGTTTAGGGAACAAGTTATCTTAAAGTTGCCTGGCACAGCAGCCCTCCTGGACAATCCCTTGGAGATGGTGCTCTAGTCACAAGCGGGTCTACCTGATGAGAAGAGACTTCTCAAGGCCAGATGATAAATGTAGATACTGGAATTTTTTAAACAATGAGCGAGTTCAGTGACTGTGATAGAGTAGCTAATAGAACTGGGTAATAACAACCATCTGAGGAGACAAGTTCAAGACAATGTGGGCTACCCATGGGGACAAGGTATGCATCTAGATTATCCAGAGCTCATCTGCTTAGAGAGCTTCCCGAGAAGGCACCAGGTGTCAAGGACCCCTTTCTTAAAAGGGGGAGCATATGTCAGTTCTTTTTTTAAGATTTTATTTATTTATTTGCTTAAATGACTGCCCCCTACCTGCTCCATTAGTGCAATGTGCATACCGCAGTCAATGTATTTCTTAAGAGTCATATGGTAGTAACAATGCTAAGTTGTGAGCATGCTATTTCATTTTTCTTTTCCTAGATACACAAGAAATGCCTATTGTGAAACTTTTTTTCATTTGCTTTTAGTGTTTGTGTACTGTCTTCTCGCCAATGAAAATGGAAGCAATGAAAGCTGTTCCAATATAACACTTGAGAATATCCTTTCTGAAACACCTCTTCTTTTTCCCTTTATCGTGGCAATCTGAAATCGGTTGTAAACTCCTTAAGTGTGCAGACAGTGCCTTAGTTATCTTTGCATTCCCAGGAACTCGTAAAGTGTGGAATGCATATATTAAGTGCTCAGTGAACGTTTATTAATTGATAACAATATGCAGTTGAAGAAAAATAAGTGCAATTAGGAATTTATAAACAAAACTGATTACTTCTGGCAAAGCAAGATACAGGCCAATAAGCAGAATGCAATAGACCAAGAAATAGTAAACTCGATCTAAAAGGTCAGTGAGTCCTTTAGGAAAATAGCCAGCATTCTGTTGAGGTCAACATGGCATTTGCCTTCAGAAAATTTTTTTTTTTTTTTTTTGACAGGCAGAGTGGACAGTGAGAGAGAGAGACAGAGAGAAAGGTCTTCCTTTGCCGTTGGTTCACCCTCCAATGGCCGCCGCAGACGGCGCGCTGCGGCCGGCGCACCGCGCTCATCCGATGGCAGGAGTCAGGAGCCAGGTGCTTTTCCTGGTCTCCCCATGGGGTGCAGGGCCCAAGCACCTGGGCCATCCTCCACTGTACTCCCGGGCCACAGCAGAGGGCTGGCCTGGAAGAGGGGCAACCGGGACAGAATCCGGTGCCCCGACCGGGACTAGAACCCGGTGTGCCGGCGCCGCAAGGCGGAGGATTAGCCTGTTGAGCCACGGCGCCGGCTCCTTCAGAAAAATTTGAAAGGCTAGGGGATAGTTTTATGATGGTGGTGATGATTAAGATTGTAATTCCTTGCATTTACCTAACATGCCATATTTTCTGGGTATATTCTTACCTATTATCTAATTTAACCCAGGAAACAATATAGAGATAATTGGACCAAGTGTGATTTCTTTTTTATTTTATTTATTTATTTATTTATTTATTTGAGAAGTAGAGTTACAGACAGAGAGGGGAAGAGACAGAAAGAAAGGTTTTCCCATCTGCTGGATTACTCCCCAAATAGCTGCAACAGCTAGAGCTGGGCAAATCCGAAGCCAGGAGCCAGGAGCCAGGAGCCAGGAGCCAGGAGCCAAGAGCTTCTTCCAGGTTTCCCATGCAGGTGAGGGGCCCAAACACCTGGGCCATCTTCTACTGCTTTCCCGGGCCACAGTAGAGAGCAAGATTGGAAGAGGAGCAGCTGGAACTCAAACCAGTGCCCGTATGGGATTCTGGTGCCACAGACGGAGGCCTTACCCACTACACAACAGCACAGGTCCCACAAGTTTCTGATTATGAAACTGAAATCCAATGGGATTAAGTACTAGCTCAAGGTCACAATATAAATGGTGACAGAATTAGAGCCCCTCTTTCTTAATTAGGAACCCAGTGCTCTTTCCTCTGGACAGAGGCCGTCTGTTACAATGAACTACTCAGGACAGACCTGTCATCTCTCTGTCATCCACTGGCCTTATGGGGTTCTCAGTCACCAACAACAGAAGCTTAGAAAAAGGCTGTTCATTCATGTCTACTTCATTGATAATTCCAAATTCTTACTATTCTTGCAGCAGCTCCATCTCTGAGACCAGTGGATATAGTCAGGTTGAAGTGAAGAACCCATGGGTCAGGCACTGTGGTTCAGTGGAGTAAACTATCATTGGAAAGCCGGCATCCCATATCAGAGTTCATAGGGCCCAGGCCCACCTCTGCTTGCAATCCAGCTCCATGCTAGTGGGCACCCTGGGAGATAGCAGATGATGGCTCAAGTACCTGTACCCTGGCTGCCTGCATAGAAGACCCAGATAGAATTACTGATTCCTGGCTCTGGCTCTGGCTCTGGCTCTGGCTGTGGCCTGGCCCAACCAAAGCTATTGAAGGCATTTGGAGAATGAACCAGCTGATAGAAGATATTCCCTCCCTCACCCTCACCCCTTCCCTCTCCTCCTACCCTTTCCCCTCTCCCTCTCCACTTCTCTCCCTCTCATTCAGACTTTCAAATAAAAATTAAGCTTTAAAAAGAACTAAAGAATCTACATTTGATTAAAAAAAAAAAAACTCTACAAAACTGACATAGTACAAGACAGAAAATTGTTGTAGCTTCCAGGACTCCATGGCATAGAACAATTAGAAACAGAAAATTGATATATGAGAGCTTTGTAAACCTGTAAGACAAAGAAACTAAAGTGAAAATTCTGTGAGGCTAGATTCAGCAGCACAGGGCCACATCCCCAGTAGGCGGGTGGGACAGGTGGGGTCCTATTAAGGATGACTGAGACGAGATTATGGGTCCAGGGCCTTCACCTGGCAAATGAGCTTAGTGCTAGGCTGCTTCGTGAGGCTGGTGGATTCTGGCTACCTGGATCCAGGAGCAGCTCAAGGTTGTACTCTGACCAGGGCAATCTCTTTCACCTGAAGATGCTGTTCATCATGCGCAAGGTGTTCTGACTTCTTACATTATTGTGTTGCTTCCACACGCATTTTGAGTACAGGTTTAACTTTATATTCTCTATGTGGCTTGTGGTCACCCTTGACACTGCGTCCAGTCCCACACCACACTCAAATGCCTCCGCCAGTGTCAGGAAAGAATAACTTAGGGTATCTCTCCTGCCTAGCAGATCGGGCTCTCCACATTCCTGATGCTGCCTTTTAAAAGGATCATCCAGGTGCTTTCCATGAACTTAAAGCAAGCCACGCCCTGTTCCTTTATAAACTGCTTGTTGTCACGCGTGCGTTCTCTCTGCTTGATGCTTCATTCCTGCCTCGCCTGACTGGAGAACAGAGGGCTACTCTCTGCACTCACTATGACCTTCTCGCCCAGGATATGTAAGTGAAAAATTGCAAACTTGTTTCCTGTTTTGGTGGTGTAGCAAATGTGTTTCTTCCATCTGAAGAACCAGGGGCTAGACTAGGCTGAGTCTCTAAAACCATGATGTGGAGAACGCGGATCAGACTCCCAGCACCGGAGCAATGAGCAGGCAGGCATAAACTGGATACTGGCCAGACAAGAGCCAAAATGGTACCTGTCAGTATAGGTGGTTTCCCAGGTGATGGACACTGTGGTGGTAAACGTGCAACTAGGCACTAAGCCATCCACTGGGATAAATTCCTGGAAGAATATACTGTAGACATCCATGTCCAGCTCTTTCATTTCCTGTAGGACATGGTTGCTAGCCACTCTGGTACTGAACCCACAATTTAACAGGAGGCTCTCCAAGAACCCAAGGTCAGCAGAGTAGTCTTCAACAAGGAAGCTGCCTCATGTATATTTTGCATTCCAGGTGGTTCTGTTCTTTCCTCTCCAGGCTGTCTGCACTTTGCTTTAATAACACATTAAACTTAAAGGCATACTACAATAGTGAAGCTGCCTGCTTATAAAACTGCCTAGGTCTTCAAATTCCTGTACAATTTAGTAGGTAAAATAGCATTGAAATCATAACATTAGCATTTAATATGCATTAAAATATTACTGTGTGCCAACTAAATTATATTTATTACCACTTGCAAGTTAGATATTCTCTCCATATGACATAAGAAAGAACACAAGCACCAAAGAGATTGAAGGTAACCAAGTTAAGGAAGATTTTCAGGTCCCTGTTCTTTCAAGAGAAGAAAAAAACATAGGGAAAACATGAGATTCCTTCCTACTGTGCAATTGTAAGCACCAGTTATACACAAGCGGCTTCACTTGTAGCATACCTGATCCTGCTCAGCTGTGTCTGCAGTCAGTCGATGTCTTTTTGACCTTTTTGCTTCCTTGAGATCTGATGTGTGTGTTGGGGTTAGGGAGGGCTGTTCCAATGAACTCCAATATTACCCTTCACATAAATGGGAACAGAAGTTTGGGGCCTGGGTATCAGCTTTATCCCAGAAAACTGAGGCTGGGTGTTGTGCTACACAGGACTTAGGGTTTTAATCTGCACGGTGCACCAGCTTCATAGGTAAAAGGCTGTTGCAGGCTGGCCTGAGTGTTGTGCTACCATGGATTACACTGTTTCTGTGGGAAAACGGTTCTAAATTCCAAAGAGATGGCTTACATTTCTGAGACTTCTCCATTCATAAATTTGAGAACGCCTGCATAGATAAGACGAGAGTACACATTTCTTTCTACCTTAATGAAAATTTAAGGGGATGATCACTACATGAATACTTCTCAGAGTTAGGAAACTCTGATTCCATGGGTTTTATCACTCACATGAGGGTAATGTGCTTTGCCTAAGACTCACAAAATGGTGATATTATTAAAGAACTTTATCACAAGCAACATTTTCATAAACTGCTCCCTTCTTAGCAAGCACTTTCCTGTGGAGCCCAAAAGGATAAGCTCTCAGTGAAGAAAATAAGTGCAAATATTGCTGTCACTCCAGACCACACAGGGGTTTCTCCTACCTGGCTTGGCTATGCGTGCTGCCATGCCATGCCAGCCATGGCAATGTGAGGTCTCAGCCATGCTCAGGTGGCTGCTGGTACAAGGGTGGAAGTGGGCAAAAGAGATGGGCTAGGGAGGGTTCTCAGTTCTCAACTGCAAGGGTGACACTAATGAATTTAATCACAAACTTCTTTGAATATTTGCTTTGTCATCTATGTACTGCATTGGGAAAACTAGTAGGTAAATTATTGAGCAGTGTGAAAAGTGTCATGAGCCTACCATTCCTGACAACGAATGGGCAGAAATCTCTCCAGGTCTATCGTGTTTCTAAGGTGACTTCTGTATTGTGAGCATTTTTCTGAGCTGAGATGATCTTATTTGAAGTTTTTTTTCCCTCATAACATGTGTTCCTAAACCCAAGCCAATTTTGTCATCTGGTTTCCAATTTACAAACAAAACAAAAACTGCCATGTCAAACCTGCTGAGGGATTGTGTGTCAGTCCAGTATTTTCCAAGGATGTTCTGCATAGTTTCCTTGTTACATGCTATCGTTGAAAACCCAACTTTTGTGTAAAATGGGACTGTGCTCTGCTGAGTTTGAGGATTGGATTCATAACTCGAATCTCTCTTCAGCCATTTCTAATTGAGGTATCAGGAAAAAAAAAACAAAATCCCAGTCACCTTTTGCTTTTATGTAGTTACGTTGCATTATCATGTTTCACTTTGGTTTTTAATCATTCATGTTGTACATAACTTTTATCAATCACACTGTCTAGACCATCTTGGATTCTACATCCAGGTTGGAGGACCGTGTGGGGCTCCTTAGGTAGGGAAGAGGGCAACAGTAAGAATGGCATGTGATGGAGCAGTGATGATCTAGTGCAACAAAGTGTGGAGAGGATTTGATGAAGCGTGGCTGAGAATCAGAGTTGACTTATTATATTTTAACAATGATCCTGAGCAAGTAAAAATGTGATACTAAAATTGGCAATGGGAGTAATAGAGGACTTTGAGATCAGGTGAAAACTGATGAGAATGATGTTTGACCAAGCCACAAGTCTCCACGAAAAATGAGCCATGTAATAGAAGCAGCAAAAAAAAAAAAAAAAAAAGTATGTTGAGTAGTATTAAATGAGGTTTCTATACAAATCTAAACTTTTTAAGCAGATGATGTGAAATAAAAAGTTGAACAATGCCTTAAGGGGTGAATTAGGATAAGGCATCATGGAGGGAGAATTGGCTGGTTTGTATACATGAAACAAAAGGAGAGATTGGATGTCAGAGGCTGTTTCCAGGTGGGTTAAGAGTGACTTAAGATGATGGTTTTAGATAAGGAGCAAGTAAACTAAAATGTAAGGGGACAATCCATAATTTAAAGATGAATTGGATGTGAACCTCACAAAAATCAGTGAAATATATGCCATCAGAAAAGGAGCAAGTCACAGAAATGCAGAAGATAGTGTTTAGGAACTCATGAGTTCACATTATTTCAAGTAACATCAAGCTGTCCAGAATGATGTTCTATGGGCAGTGAGGATTATTGGCAAGATGCACCCAAAGAGATTTAGACAGTGAGATAAAGCCTGTATAATTACCCAGCCATCTGTGCAGGTAATAAGTGCTTCCAAAGTTTAGAGTACAGGAAAGTTATTAGAAATCAGAAAAATCAAAAATCTTCTAGGAAGATGTGGGATTAATATTGGTTCAAGGGAGAATTTTGAGTTCAGTAAGTAGGAAAGAGTTGGTCAAACATTTCCAAATTATAGGAGGAATTATAAACAATGATTCAGAAGTGGTAAAATACATAAACTGTCTACAGCGTCCCATAAGTTTGCAGGCCAGCAACTTGGGTGAAAATTAAGGACAGGAATGTAGGGTACTAGGATACTTTGTCATGGCCTGAATGTTTCTGTCACTCAAATTCAGGTGCTGAATTCACAACTCCCAGTGTGGCTACATTCAGAGATGGGGTCTCTGAGAAAGTAATTAATGTTTATTGGAGTTATTAAAATGATTAAATAAGAATAATTCAATAAAATGATTCTCACCTTAGGAGGCGAGAAACCAGAGAAGTCTTGCTCTATAATGAAACGTTAAGTGAAGTTGAAATACCAGGGCTAATAGGGCTAAATAACTATTCAGTAAGTAAGCAAAAGACGCAGAAGAAACTCTGCTAGAGTAGATATACTTTCTACTTGGCACCTTGATGTTGGGACCCCCCCAGCCTCGACACTGAGAAAATTGTTTTGTTGCCTAAACCACTCGATTTTAGGTATAATAGTATAATAGTAATAGTATAATAGTATACTATATATAGTATTATATATGGTATATATATAATACTATATATAATACTATATATATACTATATATATATAGTATATATATATACACTATATAGTATTATAGTATACTATAATAGTAATAGGCTTTAGCGTCCGGCGATATTAATGGCAGAGAGGAATTTGGCAGTGAATGAGTCATTAGAAAAGTTTTGGAGGAGTGTGAAATAATGAGCAATTTGTTAGAGAAGATCAATAGGAAAGCCAATTAGAAAGGACATGGTTGTAATAGAATGACAAGCAGTGAAGTGTGGTGTCTGCAGGTCCACACTGGGGTCTGCAGGTATTAGGTGTGTAACCTGTGGTGTTCTACACCTTGTTCACTTTCTCATTTATATGAACATACAATATGTGCTTCTTAGAGTATAGAAAGAAATGCCTGGCCCAAAGCAAGTTTGTGATAGTCAATGGAATAAATAGATCAGAGATGAAGAGTCTTGATGTAGGGATTCTTGAGACAAGTTGTTTAAGTCTCGGCATAGTTCTCGATTATTATTTCACCAAGGAGAAAGGAAATACAGGGCTAGATGGAAGAGATGTTCTAAAGGATATAGAATGCCAGAAATTGGCAGTCTATTGGAATGAACAAATGAATTGGATATGAAATCCCAGTTGATTATAAGTGCACTGATGCAATGCTACTGTCTACTGCCAGAATTCAGTGGAAGGGAGCTAACCGTACTAGCTCAGGCATTGGGCTAAGTCCGTAACAGGAGAAAAACTGAAGTAGCATAATTTTCCATATTTCGAAATTCAGTTTTCCTCCTGCTACAGTTCTCTTTTTAAACAGCAGCCCTTTTGTTTGACTTTTCTACCATCATTGATTTGGCCTCCATCATTTTTTCTCCTAAATTGGCCAGGAGAGGAGCTGATGGCAAAGCAGAGAGATAAATGTCTCCAAGACTGGTAGAAGTTCTTTATACTCAATGCTGAAAAAAAAGCAACTACAATTGTTTTGTAACTCTAGTAACAGTTACTCTGCCTTCTGGGAACCAAGATTGATTTTCCACATCAGCATCGGTGGAAGCCAATTGTCCAGGTTCTGAGATTGATAGTCTATCAAAAGGAAACAGCTTTTCTGGAGAAAGAGCCCATACAGGACTGTCACAGCTGTTGACAAAAACGGTGCTTACTCTTTTCCTCTAAGGTGATGGTGCAAAGGTGTTCTCTTTGTAAACATTGTAAAGTGATAATGAAACTCCCTATTCCCATGATGGCTTCCTGACAGAGTTCATAGAATTCATTAACAGTGTCCCTTGGCTCTCTATGCCTTCCAGGGTTCCACAGAAAATAGCAGTCTTCTCTCACTTCTGAGGATTCAGTTAAGGGGTGCATCCAAAAATCTCAGTAACAATGAGTACGCTGTTTTTATCAATGGCAAGTTGATTATTCTTGATTCATTGATGGTGAGTCTGAAATAGTTATTACAACATGGTTTGAAGACAGCTCTGGAGTTCACACATTGAGGATGGGGGAGAACTCCCAGGCTTGATCAATTAACCTCTACTGAGGGATCAACCTCAGGACATTGTCTGGAAAACCAACTTTGACAGTGGGTTCAGATTTGTACTTAGACCATATTAGCTTTTGAACTATAGAGAGGAAGACTAGAAGGCAGACCCATTCATCATGTACTGTGTAGAATTTCTGGTATTTGTGTGGGGTTCTCACCAGAGCCTAAACCAGATTTCCCACTAGAAGTCAGAAACATCTGTTGCTTCTCAATAAACTGGCAAATAAAGACAATCAGGAAGGTGTTTGAATCAGGAGTCAAGGGATTTGGCAGCAAACTCATTCAAGATCATATTTTGGTGGTTTTAATTATGAATGTTAAATGTTTGAGAATATTTATAACTGAGGATATAGATCCTTAATGTGATTGGACATTACACAATGTGTTAACTGTATTGAAACACCACAGGGTATCACATAAAATGTACACTTTTGTCTTAAAAATATTTTTATCTTGACATATTTGGCATTGGTTTTATTTATTGACATAAAGAGAACAGATTTTATGTATTTCATAGATAAAATTCTAATATAAAAATACCTCCCTTTTTAATTTTTTCAATAACATAATTTACTTTAGTATCAGACTTAATGCTCTAATACATACAGTGTTCAACAAGTAAAATGTAGAAAGACCATTGTCCTACAGATATATTGACAAGAACTATAAACAATGATCAAATCACAAGATGTCAATTTCACTTCTACAGTTTTTTTGTACTCTGTATTAACTACCACAAATCAGAAAGCATATTTATCTTCTTGGGTGTGGCTTATCTCACTAAGCATAATTGTTTCCAGTTGTATCCATTTTGTTGCCACAAACAGAATTTCATACTCTTTTATGGCTGATTAGTATTTCATTGTGACTATATACCATGCTTTCTTTATCCAGTCATCAGTCAATGGACATCTGGGTTGATTCCATATTTTAGCTTGTGAGTTTAGCTGCTATAAAATGAAGGTACAGATAACTCTTTCATATGCTGATTTCATTTCCTTTGGGTATTTTCCTTGGAGTGGAATGGCTGGGTTATATGCTAGTCCTATTTTCAGATTTCTGAGGAATCTCCATACTGTCTTGGATAATGGTTGTACTAGTTTACATTCCCACCAGCTGTGTATTAGTGTTCCCTTTTCTCTATATTCTCACCAGCATTTGTTATATTTTTTTGAGTTTTAGATGATAGCCATTCAAACTGGGTGAGGTCTGCCCATTCCAAAGCCTCATACAGAATCCGATGAGAGAGGGGAAGGGATTGTCCATCCAGTCTAACAGCTCTGTTCAATTATGCCTTCTGTCATCTGTTTTGAGAGGACAGGATGGAGACAGCAGAGTTGATGCTCACCAGTGGAGCCCACTGATTGAGCACAGTCTTCTGGTGTTCTGAATGGCACAGTGGTGAGTGACACAGAACACTGGTATAGGAATCACTAGGTGCTTGTTAAAAATCTGCTCAGTTGCTGAACTTCATACAATGGCTATAGAATTCTACATCCTAGGCGAACATCTGAGAATTGGCATTGCTATCAATGATTAAGCGATGCTTGTGTCTACTCATGTTTGAGAAACACTATTCTAGGACATAGATTTTACCATGTTCATCTCATACTTAAAGACCAAAGTGGGTTTCCATAGTCTATAAAAAAAAATCCTAACAGCTAAAAATGGCCTTCTGGGTTGCTCACCCTTGGGTGTACCAAGCAGTCTCTAGTCTCCTCTTTCTGACCGAGAGTCCTACACTGCTTCATCAGGTTGAGAAATGGCCTCTTCCTAGATTAGTCTCCTTGTGAGGCTCTGATTTGAGGTTGTGTTGGTCAGAATTCTTTAGCTTTTTCTCTTAGAAGATAAACTTCTATTTCTTACTGCTTCTTAAAGATGAAAACTCACGTCACTCCCTTCATGAACTTTCTTTACCACCCCAAGCAAAATTGTGTATGGCTCTTCCCCCACAGAGGTGGTTAATTTTGTGTTTCAGCCTAGCCAGAGGGCTACACCAAGGTGTCTGGTTGGACATTAGTCTAGGTGTTGCTGTGAAGGTAGCTGTGGGCATGAAGAATATTGACATGCCTTAGCTTTAAGTAGATCACCTTCCCTATTGACAATAGGCCTTATGCACTTGGGTGAAGGCATTAAGAGTACAGATAGGTGTCCTGAATGAGGAATTCTGCTTCCAGATGGGTAAGGAAACTTTTTTCTGCCAAGAGTCATTTTGGATATTTATAGCATAATTCATGGGTCATGTAGAATTATCAAATTAAAAATTAGCCTGCTACAGATTTCTTCAAGTCCCACCTGTGCCTGCCCTGGCAGGGCCAGGCCAGATGATTTTGTGGGCCTGATGTGGCCCATGGGCTGGATGATCCCCATCCCCTGCACCGGAATGCAACAGAAGTCCTGCCTGAGCGCCAGCTTGCCCCACAAAATT
The DNA here is from genome assembly GCA_949820135.1 of Sylvilagus floridanus. Lineage (NCBI taxonomy): Eukaryota > Metazoa > Chordata > Mammalia > Lagomorpha > Leporidae > Sylvilagus > Sylvilagus floridanus. The sequence goes on from OX463224.1 coordinate 35,072,565, forward strand.
CAGACAGATGTGGGAGTGCTCCCTTGCTCTCCCTCCCCCCCACTGCTGTTTGGCTCTGTGTCCTCTCTCACCTGGGGGGAGAGTTCACCTGTGCCTGAGGCTTCACAATACCAGTGTTTGATGTGCTGTAGAAAAGTCTCTTGAATGAGGCGAACTTCATTTCACAGTATTGTCATTGCTCCCTCTCTTCCTCATAAATACACGCTGACAGATTGAACTTACCTTTGATTGCAAAGTCAGAATGGTGACTTGCTACTTAACCTTTTGTTTGGATGTGGATCATTTCGGAGTGAAAGGTCTGTACTTCCCAAGTGGCATTTTAATCAGAGGGGATTGTGAAATGAATGTGAATTTTATTCTTCTGTTGCGAATCCTCTAACCAGCTGCGATGCACAATAATATCTTACACCTGATAGTACTTCATATTGCATAGATCCCTTTACTAAACCATAGTAAGGGCTCCAAAAATGTTAGCTACTCTTTCTTTAATCCTAACAACAAACCTGGGAGGTGGTTATTAATGTCAAATTGCAAAGGCACCACAGAGGTAAAGCAGAATGTAGAAAGTCACAAAGCTAATAATTTGAGGATATATGTGTAATGTGTATATATATATAATAGCTACTGTTTGCTATGGTGTGGTTACTCTATGCCAAGCACTTACTAAGGAGTCTGTATGTATATCTTAATTCTTGCAGCAATCTCATGATGTAAGTATTATAATTATCCCCATTGCATCTGCAGAAATGAATGCATGAAGAAGGTAGGTAACTTGCCCAAGGTTGCAGAGTTAAGCAGTAAAGCCAGATTTTGACTTCAGTTTCCTCTGAATCCAGAGCCCACATGTTTACCTGGCTGTCTCCACTGCTTCTGTACTCAAAATATCTGTGTGTGAACGCACACAGTGTTTGTATATGCATGTTATGATGGTACTTTTAAAAATCCATGAAAATGAAAGTAACAGGTAAGTTTATTCTGGTGCAAAAATTGTGGGACACATGCATGTGAAGAGGTCTTCAAAGAGTTCACAGAGAATGCGTATTATGAAGAAACTATGCATGGATTTGGATATTTTTTGCACCAAAACATCTTTTAATTCCATTATCCACAAACTTATTAAAGTACCTTTGTAACTATTACCATGTTTCATAAAACAGTAAAACAGCTCACGCAGTAGCAGACAGTCAGAAGTTGAATTAAGGCCCTGTACTCTGCATGATAGCAGGCTGTCTATGTGAATACTTGTGGCTTCCACTTTAACTACAGGCTCTTCTCATCAACACCCATTTTCAATTAGTCCTGTTGGTTGATGCCAGGGAGAACATGGGTCACTGAAAGCCAAAAATAATCTTTTAAAATGTATTTTCGTGCCTGTGTTTAAATCTCCACAGAGCTGTTCAGCTTAGTCTGGAATAGGCGTCTGAGTTGATTTTTTTCCTCCCCTTCTCTGTCCTTCCCAGAAAAAGGTTCAAAGTAAATCTCCAGTGATCAAACCTGGACAACAGGAAAGAAGGCTGAGGGGACCAAACTGAGAGGGAAAAAATGAAATTTAATATCATCAATGGGAGACTGAATAACTAGGAATTCATTGTGTACATTTTTAAAATTCTTTTTTTTTTTTAATAAAGCTTTTATTTAAAGAATATATATTTCCAAAGAACAGCTCATGGACCACAATGGCTCCCCCCCCACACAACTTCCCTCCCTCCCCCCACCCTCCCCTTTCCCGCTCCCTCTCCCCTTCTGTTCACATCAAGATTCATTTTCAATTCTCTTTATACACAGAAGATCAATTTAGTACATATTACGTAAAGATTTCAACGGTTTGCCCTCGCATAGAGACACAAAATGATAATACTGTTGGAGTACTAGTTATAGTATCAATTCACAATGTACAGCACATTAAGGACAGAGATCCTACATGATTTTTTTTTTAAAAAAATTGATTAATTGTCTATGCAATTTCCAATTTAACACCAAGATTTTTTAATCATTTGCAATTATCTTTATATAAAGAAGATCGATTCAATATATACTATGTAAGGATTTCATCAGTTTGCACCCACTCAGAAACACAAAGTGTAAAAATACTGTTTCAGTACTAGTAATAGCATCACTTCACATTGGATAACACATTAAGGACAGATCCCTCATGAGAGGTAAGTACACAGTGACTCCTGATGTTGATTTAACAATTTGACACTCTTGTTTATGGCGTCAGTAATCTCCCTAGGCTCTGGTCATGAGTTGCCGAGGCTATGGAAGCCTTTAGGGTTCGCCGACTTCGATCTTATTCCCACAGGGCCATAGTCAAAGTGGAAGTTCCTTCCTCCCTTCAGAGAAAGGTACCTCCTTCTTTGATGGCCCCGTTCTTTCCACTGGGATCTCACTCGCAGAGATCTTTCATTTAGGTCTTCTGTTTTTTCCAGAGTGTCTTAGCTTTCCATGCCTAAAATATTCTCATGGGCTCTTGAGCCAGATCCGAATGCCTTAAGGGCTGATTCTGAGGCCAGAGTGCTATTTAGGACATCTGCCATTCTATGAGTCTGCTGTGTATCCTGCTTCCCATGTTGGATCATTCTCTCCCTTTTTCATTCTATCAGTTAGTATTAGCAGACACTAGTCTTGTTTGTGTGATCCCTTTGACTCTTAGACCTATCAGTGTGATCAATTGTGAGCTGAAATTGATCACTTGGACTAATGAGATGGCCTTGGTACATGCCACCTTGATGGGATTGTATTGGAAACCCCTGGCACAATTCTAACTCCATCATTTGGGGCCGTTCCGATTGAGCATGTCCCAAATTTTACATCTCCTCCCTCTCTTATTCCCACTCTTATATTTCACAGAGATCACTTTTCAGTTAAAATTTAAACACCTAAGTATAATTGTGTGTTAATTACAGAGTTCAACCACTAGTACTAGGATAAAGAGAAAAAAAAAATACTACCATGGATAAAGTATTACATTGTACAACAACAGTCAGCACAAGAGCTGATCGAGTCACTGTTTCTCATAGTGTCCATTTCACTTCTACAGGTTTCCCCTTTGGTGCTCAGTTAGTCATCGCCAATCAAGGGAAACAAATGATATTTGTCTCTTTGGGACTGACAATTCACTCAGCATGATGTTTTCTAGATTCCTCCATTTTGTTGCAAGTGACCGGATTTCATTGTTTTTGACTGCTGTATAGTATTCTGTAGAGTACATGTCCCATAATTTCCTAATCCAGTCTACTGTTGAAGGGCATTTGGGTTGGTTCCAAGTCTTAGCTATTGTGAATTGAGCCGCAATAAACATTGCTGTGCAGACGGCTTTTTTGTTTGCCAATTTAATTTCCTTTGGGTAAATTCCAAGGAGTGGGATGGCTGGGTTGAATGGTAGGGTTATATTCAGGTTTCTGAGGAATCTCCAGACTGACTTCCATAGTGGCTTCACCAGTTTGCATTCCCACCAACAGTGGATTAGTGTCCCTTTTTCCCCACATCCTCTCCAGCATCTATTGTTGGTGGATTTCTGAATGTGAGCCATTCTCACCGGGGTGAGGTGAAACCTCATTGTGGTTTTGATTTGCATTTCCCTAATTGCTAGGGATCTTGAACATTTTTTCATGTGTCTGTTGGCCATTTGGATTTCCTCTTTGGAAAAATGTCTGTTGAGGTCCTTGGCCCATCTCTTAAGTGGGTTGTTTGTTTTGATGTTGTGGAGTTTCTTAATTTCTTTGTAGATTCTGGTTATCAACCCTTTATCTGTTGCATAGTTGGCAAATATATTTTCCCATTCTGTCGGTTTCCTATTCACTTTCCTGACTGTTTCTTTTGCAGTACAGAAACTTTTCAATTTGATGCAATCCCAGTAGTTAATTTTGGTTTTCAGTGCCTGTGCTTCTGGGGTCTTTTCCAAGAAGTCTTTGCCAGTACCTATGTCTTGCAGGGTTTCTCCTATGCTCTCCAGTAATTTGATGGTGTCGGGTCGTAGGTTTAAATTTTTAATCCATGTTGAATGGATTTTTGTGTAAGGTGAAAGGTAGGGGTCTTGCTTCATGGTTCTGCACGTGGAAATCCAGTTTTCCCAGCACCATTTATTAAACAGACTGACCTTACTCCAGGGACTGGTTTTGGATCGTTGATCAAATATAAGTTGGCTGTAGGTGTTTGGATTGATTTCTGGAGTTTCTATTCTGTTCCATTGGTCTATCCATCTGTTTCTGTACCAGTACCATGCTGTTTTGATAACAACTGCCCTGTAGTATGTCCTGAAATCTGGTATTGTTATGCCTCCAGCTTTGTTTTTGTTGTACAAGATTGCTTTAGCTATTCGAGGTCTCCTGTGTCTCCATATGAATTTCACCATCATTTTTTCCAGATCTGAGAAGAATGTCCTCGGTATCTTGATTGGTATTGCATTGAATCTGTAAATTGCTTTTGGGAGAATGGACATTTTGATGATATTGATTCTTCCAATCCATGAGCATGGGAGATTTCTCCATTTTTTGGTATCCTCTTCTATTTCTTTCTTTAAGGTTTTGTAATTTTCATTGTAGAGATCTTTAATGTCCTTAGTTAAATTTATTCCAAGGTATTTGATTGTTTTTGTAGCTATTGTGAATGGGATTGATCTTAGCAGTTCTTCCTCAGCCGTGGCATTGTCTGTGTATACAAAGGCTGTTGATTTTTGTGCATTGATTTTATATCCTGCTACTTTGCCAAACTCTTCTATGAGTTCCAATAGTCTCTTAGTAGAGTTCTTTGGGTCCCCTAAATAAAGAATCATGTCGTCTGCAAAGAGGGATAGTTTGAGTTCTTCCTTCCCAACTTGTATCCCTTTAATTTCTTTTTCTTGCCTAATAGCTCTGGCTAAGACTTCCAGCACTATATTGAATAGCAGTGGTGAGAGTGGGCATCCCTGTCTGGTACCAGATCTCAGTGGAAATGCTTCCAACTTTTCCCCATTCAATAGGATATTGGCCGTGGGTTTTTCATAAATTGCTTTGATTATATTGAGGAATGTGCCTTCTATACCCAGTTTGCTTAGGGTTTTCATCATGAAAGGGTGTTGAATTTTATCGAATGCTTTCTCTGCGTCTAGTGAGATAATCATATGGTTTTTCTTCTGCAGCCTGTTAATGTGGTGTATCACGTTGATTGTTTTGCGAATATTGAACCATCCCTGCATACCAGGGATGAATCCCACTTGGTCTGGGTGGATGATCTTTCTGATGTGTTGTTGCAGTCTATTGGCCAGAATTTTGTTGAGGATTTTTGCATCTATGTTCATGAGGGATATTGGTCTGTAATTCTCTTTCAATGCTGCATCTTTTTCTGGCTTAGGAATTAAGGTGATGCTGGCTTCATAGAAGGAATTTGGGAGAATTCCCTCTTTTTCGATTGTTCTGAATAGTTTGAGAAGAATTGGGGTTAGTTCTTCTTTAAATGTCTGGTAGAATTCAGCAGTGAATCCATCTGGTCCTGGGCTTTTCTTTGTTGGGAGGGCCTTTATTACTGATTCAATTTCTGACTCACTTATGGGTCTGTTTAGGTTTTCTATGTCTTCCTGGTTCAATTTAGGTAGGTTGCATGTGTCCAGGAATCTATCCATTTCTGATAGGTTTCCCTGTTTGCTGGCATACAAGTCCTTGTAGTAATTTCTGATGATTCTTTTGATTTCTGTGGTGTCTGTTGTTATATTTCATCTCTGATTTTACTGATTTGGGTCTTTTCTCTTCTTTTTTTAGTTAGTTGGGCCAATGGGGTGTCAATCTTGTTTATTTTTTCAAAAAACCAGCTCCTCGTTTGGCTGATTTTTTGTAATGTTTTTTTGGATTCAATCCTGTTGATTTCTTCTCTGATTTTGATTATTTCTCTTTTTCTACTAGATTTGGGTCTAGTTTGCTGCAAATTTTCTAGATCCTTGAGATGCATTGAAAGCTCATCTATTTGGTGCCTTTCCAGTTTCTTGATGTAGGCACCTATTGATATAAACTTTCCTCTTAACACTGCTTTTGCTGTATCCCATAAGTTTTGGTATGTTGTGCTGTTATCCTCATTTACTTCCAGAAAATTTTTGATTTCTCTTTTGATTTCTTCAGTGACCCATTGTTCATTCAGGAGCATGTTGTTCAATCTCCATGTGTTTGCATATGCTCTAGAGATTCCTGAGTTGCTAATTTCCAACTTCACTCCCTCATGGTCTGAGAAGTTGCATGGTATGATTCTAATTCTTTTGAATTTGCTGAGACTTGCTTTATGGCCTAATATGTGATCAATCCTAGAGTAGGTTCCATGTACTGCTGAGAAGAATGTGAATGCATTACTTGTAGGATGAAAAGTTCTGTAGATATCTGTTAGATCCATTTGGGCTATAGTGTTGTTTAAATCTACTGTCTCCTTGTTGATCTTCTGTCCTGTCGATCTGTCAATATCTGTGAGTGAAGTATTGAAGTCCCCCAGTACTATTGTGTTGGGGTCTAAGTCTCCCTTTAAGTTTCTTAACAAATTTTTTAAATAAACCTGTGGCCTGTAATTAGGTGCATATACATTGAGAATTGTTATATCTTCCTGTAGTATTGATCCCTTAATCATTATATAGTGCCCCTCTTTGTCTCTCTTAACAGTTTTTGTGTTAAAGTTTATGTAGTCCGATATTAAGATGGTTACACCCGCTCTTTTTTCATTTCTGTTGGCATGGTATATCTTGTTCCATCCTTTTAATTTCAGTCTGTATGGATCTTCGTTGGAAAGATGTGTTTCTTGTAGGCAGCAAATAGATGGTTTTTGTTCCTTAACCCAATCAGCCAATCTCTGTCTTTTAACAGGACAGTTTAGACCTTTAACGTTCAATGTGACTATTGATAAGTGGTAAGTTTGCCCTGCCATTTGCCAGATATTTTCTAATGTATGCTTTGAATTCCCTGTGATCTTTTGCCGTGAGGTTCCCTTCGTTTACCTTCTTTCATGTTGATGGTCGTGTTTCTGTGTTTCTGTGTGTAACACGTCTTTAAGTATCTTTTGCAGGGCTGGACGAGTGGCAACAAATTCTTTCAATTTTTGTTTGTTATGAAAGGTCTTTATTTCACCTTCATTCACAAATGAGAGCTTTGCAGGGTATAATATTCTGGGCTGGCAGTTTTTCTCTCTAAGTACCTGGGCTATGTCTCGCCATTCCCTTCTAGCTTGTGGGGTTTCTCTTGAGAAGTCAGCTGTAAGTCTAATTGGAGATCCTCTGAGAGTAATCTGACGTTTCTCTCTTGCACATTTTAGGATCTTTTCTTTTTGCTTCACTGTGGTGAGTTTAATTACAATATGTCGTGCAGAGGATCTCTTTTGGTCATGTTTATTAGGGGTTCTATGAGCTTCCTGGATTAGGATTTCTCTGTCTTTCTCCAAGCCTGGAAAGTTTTCTGCTAGTATCTCCCTAAAAAGGCCTTCTAATCCTTTCTCCCTCTCCATACCTTCAGGAACACCTAGAACCCGAATGTTGGGTTTTTTAATAGTATCCTGTAAATTCCCGACGATATCTTTTAGTTTTCTAATTTCCTCTTCTTGTCTTTGGTTTGACTGTTTCCTCTCCTGTTCTCTGTCTTCTAGGTCCGATATTCTCTCCTCTGCTTCACCCATTCTGGTTTTAAGGCCCTCAAGATTGCTTGTCACTTGATCTATTGAATTCTTCAATTCATTAAGATTTTTTGTCACTCTCGTAGCTTCTTGTTCTACTAGTTGTTTCATTTCGTTTTGATTTCTCCGTAGTGCTTCATTCTCACGAGAGAGATTTTCTATCTTATCCATTAAAGATTTCTGTAGTTCAAGAATTTGTTTTTGAGAACTTCTTAATGTTCTTATCAATTCTTTGAGGTCTGCTTCTTGCATTTCTTCTATCTCATTATCTTCACAATCCTGACTTGGGGTGTCTTTTCCGTTTGGGGTCATCATAGCGTCTTCCTTGATCTTGCTCCCTCGGAATCTGTTTTTATTTGGCATTTTTTTTTTTCCCCACACTCTTTCTCTGGGTTGTCAAGGTAATGGAGTTTGTGTGCGCGGTGTGTTCCCAGTTTTTGGATCCCCTTCAGGTTTCTACAGCCTCGGGTTTTTGGTTCCGTCTGCCTCAGTGATGGGCGGGCGGGCGGGCGGGCGGGCGCGCCTTGTCCCACTGCGTTTAATCTAGCTCGAATTAGCAGGGTGGGTGACGAGAGAGACTAGTGTCCGTGCAGGCTCGCCTCAATTGTGCTGTTTCCCCCGTGGGGGGTCTGCTTCCCCCCGCCAGTGTCTCGGGATCCCTGTATCGGCCCCCGTTCAAGCGCTCAGTTCCAATGGCGACTGTGTTCCGCCCGGCTTCCGGTTCAGCCGGCGGGCCCGCGCCGTCCCACTGTGTTCAGTCTAGCTTGAGTGAGCAGGGTGGGCAATGAAAGAGGCTAGTGTCCGTGTGGGCTCGCCTCAATTGTGCTGTTTCCCCCGTGGCGTCTGCTTCCCCCCGCCAGTGTCTCGGGATCCCTGTATCTGCACCCGTTCAAGCGCTCAGTTCCAATGGCGACTGTGTTCCGCCCGGCTTCCGGTTCAGCCGGCGGCGCGCGCCGTCCCACTGCGTTCAGTCCAGCTAGAATTAGCAGGGTGGGCAACGAAAGAGGCTAGTGTCCGTGTGGGCTCGCCTCAATTGTGCTGTTTCCCCCGTGGCGTCTGCTTCCCCCCGCCAGTGTCTCGGGATCCCTGTATCGGCTCCGGTTTAAGCGCTCGAATCCAATGGCGACTGTGTTCCGTCCGGTTCCCGTCCCTCCCGGCAGCTCCCGTGCCACTAAGGCACGATTTGCCGTTCGCAAACTTACTTTCCCCTAGGTCCTCTGCGTCTCATTCACTGGGTCCGGAAGAATTTCCACTGCATTTTTTTCCGTGAGATTTTTCCTGAGGCTACAGTAACTCTGTTTTTATTAAACTATCTTTTTGCGGACTGCTAGTGCGCGTCCTCACTATTCCGCCATCTTGGCTCCGCCCCTCTACATTTTTAAAATTCTAAGTAGCAAGGAGAGAAATGAGAGAAGGGTAAAAGTTGGTGTACAGATTGCAATGGATATAATTGACCCAGAACAGAATTTTGTACTTAGTATACATTTATATATAATGATTGAATGAATCAGTGATTATAAATTGTTTTATCTAAGCTTCGGCACACATACTATACCTTGACTTAGAAGACCTATGATTTGTTCATTGATCTCCTTGTCACTTAAAGTGGTATCATGAAAAGAAACTGAGAAAACTTTGTCATTTTTTTTGATAGTCTAGTGTCTAACCTTCCATTCCTATTAGCACCTGATATCTCCCAATAATCTCATTTTGTGTAGCTATGGTGTGAATATGCATACTTCTCACTTATGGAAGGCCACTTACATTGAGCCTAGGTACCTCCTGTATGTGAATGGCATGGGGTGTCCCAGCAGGTTGCAGTCCTCTTCCTCTTGGCAGCAGACACTAGCTGATCTACTGCTAAGTTCCAGAGCTCCCTTGGTAAGGACCGATATTCTCCTTCAGGGTTCCTGGTTTTGTGTGTACCAATGGCCCTTTTCAGGATTGCCAGACGTTTTCTATAGATTGTAATCAAGAACACTGACTTTAAAAAAAAAGTGAGTCACTTAAAAAGGAATGCACAGTGCGGGGTGGGGGGGATGGCTGTATATTTAACTCTCACTGGTCTAAAAGTCATAAAACCTATAACATAGAACTCTAAGTCCAATATTTTGTAGACCTGCTAGAGCAGCTCTGTCAGACCCTCTCTTCTGAAATGAGTACAGCGTTGAAATCATGCAGTTCTTACACAGGAACAGCAGGAGTTCAGCTAGGGAATCTGAGAGTACAATTGCTATGGCTAGAAAATGATATTGCTTATTGACTTGGAAATTGGAAGATGTTTATTTGGTGTTGAAATTAGAACATGTTTTAACAGAAAAGATGTGCCATCCTCCCTGATGACCTCCCACAAATAACTCCGTTAAGGTATATTGAGGGATGTGTGTTAGGACAAGCTCAAGAGCAGATTTTGTGTGAGCAAATAGTTCTGTCAGTCCCCTGGGACCCATGTAAACAGCCAGCCAGTATTAGGAAAATCCCTCTTGTTAATTTAATATTTCCACCGGCCATCAGGGAACCAGGTAATTGTAACAATATCTCTGGGCTAAATTCTGATCATTGCTGCTGCAAATCAGAAGGAATGGGAAAGATGTCCTTAGTGTTTGAGGATTATATTATCTGTGCTACAGTACAAGAGCAGGAAAAGGAGAGAATTCAGATCACACCAAATTGTTACCATCAGATTTTCTCAGTATCACTTAATGAGATTGCTTGTTTTGTAAAAGCTAATGCATTGGACTTTTCACTGCTTCCTTCCTTAAATTCCCTTTTACATATTGAATCATCTGGCTTAGGAAATCAGAACAGTCATTGCATGTGATGCTGGACCATGGTCACAGTGGAATGAAGAAGTGAAACAAGGGACATATGAAGAGTCAAGTTCAAAGTAGGAAATGAGGCCCAAGACAGGGATCTGTTCCAGCTATGAATTAATTACACCTTGGTTCCAAATCTGCTAGTTTTTACTGCTTCTGTGATCATGAAAATGGGACCCTTTATTAAGCCTTTCCATTTTGTGAAGAGCTTAAAATAAACTTTTTCAGAGTACACTTATACATAGTGAGATATGGCAGAGGAAAGATTGATTTTTCTCATCTAATGTGTTGCCGCCTTAGTTCCTGATCCTGATACAGTGGCCTTGTCCTAGCCACCTCGTTGGGGCATTCAGTCCCTTCACCAGTTAGCAACTACAACTATGACACTGGCCAAATTATTCCCTTGTTGTGGCCCTTTTGTTGTAGACAACATGCAAACCAGGCCTCACGTTGCCTGGGATGCAACTCCTTCTGTCTTCTCCCCGGCTCCAGACACAGTCAGCCTACCCTAGAGGTTGTCTGCTTGTCTGGTACTGGCACAGCCCAGGGAACTTCCTCAGTGAATAGACTGAAACCACACCTCTATTGAGATCTAAATTCCAACTTTTGCATGGGCCTCCTATTCCTGCTTCATGTAGTCTCCCACAACACAATTCTTCAGAGTTCTCTTTCCGATTTGCTCCTCTGTTATAGTTAGAAATGCTTTATATTAAACCTTTCCTGTGTCATTTCTTGCTCCTAACTAGAAGTAAACTGATAAATAGGGTGGTCCCACAAAGGGGAATTTGGGAATTGGCTTGGTTACCCCTTAGGCTGAAGTGCTGTGCTGAACTTCTTGAAAGTGAGAAATAGCAGCATTGTAGGTAATCAAACTATAACCTGAGCTTGATTGTGGTAAGTGCCAACTGAAACAAGTGCCTTAGGATCCCAAATGGTTGCTGCAATTGACTTTTTTGACAATAATGACTACAAGGACTGTGATTTTTAGATTTTTTTTAATGTACTTTAATACTTACAAAAAGAAAGTGACATTCTCCAGTCCAGTAGCTTTTAGCTTAAGTCACTGTCGGAGAACCAGATAGCTTCCATGAGAACCTTGATGGGTCTTTGTCATCTTATAGCCACAGGGCTTATGTTTTTGAAAGTAAAATGCAGTTATTTAATTTATGGGTTGCTAAATTATACAATTTAAATTCACAGTCTTGTCAAGTTTCTCATATGCAATATAGTATGTTATTTAGGAAAGAATGAAATCATGAATCTTCGAGTGACTACATATGATTGACTCCATAAAAAATAAATTTTAAATTACCATGTCATTTTGAGGCCCACTTACCAAGAATTAGATTCCTCTCTGGTGTCTGAAGAGAGAGCTCACCTTGCTTGCAAATCCTATGCTACTCCACATGGGGCAGAAACCTTGAGAGTGGATGCTCATTCCTGCTGAAACACTCTGATATTTTGTTGCCACTAGAATTCTTTTTTTTTTTTTTTGACAGGCAGAGTGGACAGTGAGAGTCAGAAAGGTTTTCCTTTTGCCATTGGTTCACCCTCCAATGGCCGCCGCGGCCGGCGCGCTGCGACTGGAGCACCGCGCTCATCTGATGGCAGGAGCCAGGTGCCAGGTGCTTCTCCTGGTCTCCCATGGGGTGCAGGGCCCAAGCACTTGGGCCATCCTCCACTGCACTCCCAGGCCACAGCAGAGAGCTGGCCTGGAAGAGGGGCAACCGGGACAGAATCTGGCGCCCCAACCGGGACTAGAACCCGGTGTGCCGGCGCCACAAGGCAGAGGATTAGCCTGTTGAACCACTAGAATTCTAACTAGGGTCAGATATCACCATTCTCCAAGAAGCCAGGAACACTATCATTCAGTAGTAAATAGCTCACCTATTGAAAGACTTAGAAGGTTTTGCTATTGCAGATAGGTAGAAACTTTGGAACTTGTACAGGAATGATTTTTTAATGGTATCAGACCAACTTGTAGCATTTAGTCTGACAAATAAGAGGACCATAAGTTCACCCTAAAGAAATATGCCAATGATCAAAATGCTTAAACCCATATAAATATTTGACTGTGGGATAATTGACCATGGTGTCCTGAGGAATTAGATTAATAATCTATGAGAATAATTCTTAACTGGTATGATAAACTCGAAGTCTGGAACCAAAAACCTGACTTGAATCAACACACTGAAGAGCCATGGCCTCACATTGGGTTTTCAGAACTGTGGGAATTTTCGACCTGGAAACCCTGGATTGAAGCAGAGTTGGAAGAACTTGGAATAAGGATTCTATGCCATTGTTGCAAATACTATAAGCAGAATCCTGCGGACTTTCACTAGGATGAGAAGACATTGAGGGACAAGAAATACTCACCTCTGGAGCCCTATGAGATAGTAATCCTGAGTTAATGTTAATTCTGAGGGTCCAACATGCTGCTGTGGCCTGACAGCCAAAGTGGGATTTACAGTACTCAAATACCAGATGGAGTCTTACTTGAATGTGACTCAGTGGGCTCAGTGTTTGTTTTTTCCCCTTCTTTGGTGCTCTGACTGAGGGTCACTGTGGCAGGAATGACAAAGTGAAAGCCCCTGGACCAGCCCTTCATGATTACCATTACTTCATCTCTAAGGAAATTGATGGTGGCTTTAACCTCTGTAAAGACTTAACAGCAGGGGTGATAACTATCATATCTTTGTTTAACTAGCTAGTTAGGCATATAATGAAGTCAGATCTTGGAGAATGACCAAACTCTTGTGTACTTAGTGGCCTCAATTTCTGTTGGCATTTCAAGTGTCTCATTTTTACTGGAATAAATCAACATGAATTCTGTCATTTGGTCTGCAACTATTGACTTGGCCAAAACATTTTTCTCCAAACCAATTTGTAAGAAACATGAGAAATTTTGTATTCCTGATAAGGCAATTGGTATACCTGGAAAATCCTTCTCTAGAGTATAAAGGTTGCTGCAGAAATCAGTTGTCTTATTCCATAAAATAGCGAAATGGCCAAGTATATCAATGACATTATTCTAATTAGATCTAATGAACAGTAATTAGCAACACCCTAGATACTTTTGTAAGACACATGAAAAGTAGAAGTAGGGAAGACGACACTCAAAAAATACAGGTGTCTGAAACCTCAGTGAAGTTCCTGATGATTTACTGATTTGCAGCATGTCAAGATTTTTTTTCCCAAAATGAAAGATTTACCTCACCTTGTATCTACCACAAACAGGTGTACTGCTCCATAGATTTTTCTGGATTTATGAAGCAGCTTACATCACCCTTGAATGTGAAGTTTTAACACATTTTCAGAGTCACATTTAATGTGGTTATTATCAAGTAGTGATCTTAGTAAAGACAACAAGTTTAGGTTATGGTATTAGCCAAGCCAGTTCTTGATCCTTATGATCCAAAATATCCAACAATACTAGAAGTGATCATGACAAATATGGATGCTGTATTGAGCTTCTTGCAAATAGCAAGAGAAGAATAGATTATAAATTAGCCTCTGACTTACCGGTAGGCCTTTGTGGAAACCGAATGCCTAAACATGAGATATTGGATATACAAAGGATTTGAGGTTGGCTAAGTATTGTTTGACCTATCTATTAATGAGGGTAGAGTCTACAATAATCTATCATGATATACAAATGGAATGTAAAAGAAAACTCAAACAGGCCTTGAAAATATGTAAGCAAGTAGCACAAACTCCTTGAACACCAACTCTGCTTGGCCTTGTCTACTTCTATCAATGTCTATGGCCTGTGGGAATTTTTTATACCTAATTGAGGAAAAGTTGCATGCCAGATGATTCTGCATGATATGATGGCAGCAACAAAAAGAGGATACAGTCTGATCCAGGCACTACCCTGAAAGTGCTAAAAGGAAACCCTCCCAGGAGAGCAAAATAGTTATACATTTCATTACCTACCTATTCTGGAATGAGAAATGGGCAAAAGTGTGGATTACACTAACTTTGGGGGCAATAGCTAAGGTTGGCTGGATGATCAGAGGATTGAAAGTAAAAGGAATGTAAAACCAATGACAAGAGGTCTAGGGAAAAGCTAGGTGGTTGAACTTCAAATAATGCCATAGATTCTGCAGTTACTTTAATGTGAATATCCAACAAAAGGAATCCACTGCATAGGAGGATCTAAAAATAATTTAGATTGACTAACATGCTCTCTAATACCAGTTAACTTTATTCCAGCCATACTAGTAATATTTAGTGTATCAATAAGCAAAATGTCCATGGTGGTAAGGACAGAGGGATGAAAAGATGTAAATTTCCCCTTACCAAGACTGACCTGGGTAATACCATTGCTTAATTTGCCAACATTGAGCCATCCCCCAAGTGAGCAGACAGCTACCTTGTGGCAGGTTGATTACATTTGATCTCTTATATCATGGAAATACTTGTCTTCAAGAGAATGTATATATTCTAGAATAGCTTTCTCTATCCATAATGCTTATGTCAGTATCATTACACATATACTCAGAGTGATAAGTCACTCTTTGAGTATATGTGTAATGATACTGACATAAGTGACTTATCTACTGTCATGGAATTCTATATAGTATTGCATCAGTGAAGTGTAGGACCTCATTTCACAACAAAGTAAGTGCAGGTATTAACTACTTTTACCACCTACAACATCACCTGGAAGAAACTGGGCGTAATGAAATGCTGAGTTTTTCATGGACAAGTCAAATATAGCAGTGATAATATTTTGTTTATCGGATGCAGTATGTACTTTAAATCACAAAACAATAGATAGTACTTTCTATTCTAGCCAGAATGGTTCCAGGAACCAATGCATAAGGATACTTACTCTCACTATTATGATTAGTCTGATCACAGAAGTTGTTGCTCTGTGCTTGGCTCCTGGTTTCAGATCGACACAGCTCCAGCCATTGCGGCCATCTGGGGAGTGAACCAGCAGATGGAAGACCTTTTTCTTTCTCTTTCTGCCTCTCTCTGTAATTCTACCTTTCAAAAAAATTTAAACTCCTAAATTTTGGGGCCGGTGCTGTAGCATAGTGGGTGAAGCTGCTGCCTGTAGTGCTGGCAGGCCTGCCCCTCACCCAAAAAAAGAAACTGAGTTACTTTATACAATGAGGTCATGGAGAATTGTCAGAGCACAGAAGACTCTATGGAATACCTCTTTAATACTTCCATGACTTTTAGTAAAATAAAAAATTCAACAAAAAAGGAAAGTTGTTTGATAGCCCAGACCCTTTGGAAATTAACATTTAAGTCACTCCATCAAGTAAATAATTCCAGTCACCTGATATTATGGCTGTGAATGAAGGGAGTACAGAACTGGCAGAGGCTTGTAACCAACTATAGTAAGAATAATTGTATCTTTGTATGTTTTCTCTTTGCTTACTGTATGTACTCATCAGTATGCTAACCATTTTTCTTGTTTGGTGATTTTAAAATTTCATATGCACGTTGCTGTGGGTTAATCTTAAAATTGAGTCTCCTGGTAACAAAACATTGAGTGAAACTGGTGGAACTTTAGAGTCATTAACATATCCGGTGAATGAGTTCAATGACTCTTGATACTGTGCTTCTCCTCCCTTTGGAAAAGAGAAGTCTTAGAAGAATAGCTATATACCGTTTGAGTGGAAATACATAATTGCTTAATTGCTATATGGAAGTTCAAGTGCATAGAATGATACATATAGAATCTGAGTGGTCAAAGGACAAGGGCTAACTTTAATTGGTTTACTGCTTCTCATCTCCAAATTTGTTATATATCACCTGCTTTATGATTTTGGATCTGGACCCTTTAAGCCTTTTGACTTCACAGTGAGCAGGATATTAGCCATTATTAATCATCGCTGCTGGAGGGATAGGTTAGGACAAAGGAGGTTTCTTTGTTTTGTTTTAGGATGCTGCTATATTGTATCATTGTATTTTTCCTGCATCTGCTTTATGCTTTCCAGAAAGCAGATATGGGAAAAACCCAGGAGTGCTCCAGTCTAGCTGTGTGTCCAGCACACACAGTTCCTTGCAAGTCCCCATCCCTTGTCCTAGACTTATGAGTTCCACACTATGACCATTGATAGATTCCACACACGCTATATCACATACCACCCTGCTAGAAAGGCCCCTCTGAGGATTCTATAAGGGTGTTGCGTTTTCAAGCCCTACATTAGTAAGTCCACTCTAGCATGTCCTCTTCTCTGAGCCTTTTTCTAACTTATTATTTATTCATACAGCCACATCATTTCTCCATTTTACTGTCAGCTTTCATTTTCCTAGACTTTTAAGAGCCATCCTAGCAGCGTGTTAACACTGTCTCCTAAAGGTTTTGCTTTGGCCTGGCCCAGCCCTAGCCATTGCAGCTGTTTGGGGAGTAACCAATGGATGGGAGATTCTCTCCCTCCCTCTCTTTACCACCCTCCTTATCTCCCTCCCTCTCTGTATGACACTCTTCCTTTGAAATAAATAAGTAATTATTATTATTAAAGATTGATCTCCTGACCCTGCAATTCAGCCTGACTACTCGGCTGAGGGACAGGTGAGGTTTGTGTGCAGAGGACACTATGCCAAGCAGCCAGGGTGTGAGTCCTCCCAACCCACTTCTAGAATGAATGAATGCCCTCTTGTCCTGCAGAAGCCAGGCAGCGTTATGTTGATTGCTCTCAAAGTCTGATCTCTCCTTGATGCCCTGAGAACAAGGGCAATGCTAACATGTGGCAGGGAAGTCTTCATCTCAGGAGCAGTTTTTAAAAAACTCGTAACCAAGGAAAATATTGTCAAAATAAAAAATCAATCTAAAATTGAGGTAAAGAGAGATTGATTTTTTTAACCTTTTCCTTCAGTTTGAATACAATTCATGATACTGCCAAAGAAAAGAGTATAAAATTTCATGTGATCAAGTTAGATTTTCTGCCTGAAATGATGGCCCCAAGAGCAATGGTTCTACTTGAGTGTAGAGGAGACTCACCCAGTTTGGAAAAACAGATTCCCCAAGTTCTGCACTCCTATTATTGAATCTAACAGGTTCCAGGTAATGGGGTTGTTGATTCAGTTCTATTATGTGCATAGTATGCATTATGTTGAAACGTAACCCCCCAGTGCAATATTGTCAAGTGACAGTGCCTTTTGGAGGCAATTACGTCATGAGGGCCTTGCCCTCATGATTGGTATTAGTGCTCTTATAAAGTAGATGGTATAAGTAGGTATTTGGTGTAGTGGTTAAGTCACTGCTTGGGATACCTGTATTCCCTCTCAGAATGCCTGGGTATGAGTCCTGGCTCCACTTACGACTCACTCTCTGTAAATGTACATCTTGGGAGGCAGCAGGCGATGGCTTGAGCACTTTTGTCCAAGCTACCTCTATCAGAGACTTGGATTGACTTGCAAGCTCTTGGCTTCAGCCTGACCCAGCTCAGCTATTATGGGCCTTTGGGGCAATGAACCAGTGAATGAAAAATGCTCACTCATTTTCCCTTTCTCTCAACTAAATAAAATAACAATTTAAAACTTATAAAAGAGCTGTCTTGCCTTCCTGCCATGTTTTTAACGCAGAAAGAGGCACCATATCATCTATGAAACAGATAGTAAACCTTCATCAGACACCAGATTGGTCAGCACCTTAATTTTGGATTTCCTAGCCTCTAAAATTGTGTGAAGGAAAGTTAATTTCTTATAAATTATATAGTCCATAGTATGTTGTTAGAGCAGCCTAACAAGACTAAAGAATGTAGGAACCATGACTTAAGAACCATATAAAAAACAAGGTATTAATGTCCACGGCAAGAGTTCCATTAAAAAACAGTTCTAGGCAATGCAATGGGGGCACAACAATGGACAAAAACCTGTATCTTATGAGTGACTTGAAGGGAAAAGTTCAGAGTCTCCAAACATGGCGTGGTGATGGGGACAGTGAGATGCCGATTGCCCTGATCCGTGTACACTGTATATTCAAGCATGTGTTAGAATGTCACATCATATATTAGAGGTTTGTGCTATTTTGGATTAATCAAAAATTGAAAATAAAAGGCTGAGTTGTATATTTGGTACAGTGATTAATACATGACTTGGAATGTAAACATCCCTTATCCATGTTACCAAATTTAAATCCTGGCTCTGCTCTGCTTCTAATTTAAGCTTTCTAATGAACATGCTGGGAGACAGCAGGTAGAGGTCCATACTAGTCTGAAACTGGTCCAGCATGGTTTTTGTGGGGATTTGGTGAATGAACCAGCAGTTGATTCTCTCTGCTTATTCTCACTCTGTCTCTCCTTTTGTGTAACTCTGCCTTTCAAATAAATAATTTTAAAAAATGCTTGTTCCTGTCCTTTGACTATTTTTTAACGGGATTGTTGTAATTTTCTTAATCCTCCTTATGTATTTTAGATATTAATCCTCATAGCTGCATGTTCTTCAGATATTTTCTGTCAGTTGCCTTTTCATTTTGTAGAATGTTTCCTTTTCTTGGACAGAAGCTTCTTAGCTTGATGTAATCTTCTTTGTCTGTTTTTGCTTTTACTGCCTGTGCTTCTGGAGTTTTAGCCAAGAAGTCTTTGCCTATGCCAATGTCTTGAAGGGCTTACTGTATGTTTTTCTCTAGTAATTTGGTGGCTTCAGCTCTCAGGTTTATATGCTTGATACACTGTGAATTGACTTTTATATAGGGCTCAAGGTAGGGGTCTTGTTTGATACTTCTGGATATGAGGATCCACTTTTCCCAATATAATTTATTAAAGAGACTGTCATTTCTCCAGAAAGTGGCTTTAGCTTGTATGTCAAAGATTAGTTAGATGTAGATGCATTGATTAATTTCTGATGTTTTTCTGTTCCAGGTTCCACGTATCTATCATATATAATTGGTCTGCCTTTCAATCTATTAACATTTGTTTTAAATAGCCAGTCCAGGTTCCCTAGCTTTGGGTACATACACATTTATGACATTTAGGATAAGCACATCTTTATGTTAAATTGATCCCCTAATCATTACATAATGTCACTCTTTGTCTCTTTTTGTTTATGTCTTAAAGTATATTTTGTCTGATATTAGGATAGCTACTCTTGCTACTTTTTTTTATTTCCATTTGGGTTGAATCTTTTCCATTCTGTCACCCTTAGTCTATGTGTATGTTTGTTGGTGAGAATTATGTTTTTAGATTTATTTATTTGAAGGGCAGAGTTAGTCAGTGGCAGAGAGAGAGGTCTTCCATTTTCTGTTTGACTCCCCAAATGGCTGCAACCACCAGAGCTCCTCCAAGATGAAGCCAGGAGCCAGGAGCATCTTGTGGGTCTCCCACACATGGGTGCTGAGGCCCAAGAACATGCGACATCTTCTATTGCTTTCCCAGGCCATAGCAGAGAGCTAGCTCAGAAGTGGAGCAGCCAGGACTCAAACCAGTGCCCATATGGGATGCCAGCACTGCAGGCAGCAGCTTTACTGCTACACCACAGTGCTGGCTTCAAGGTGTTTCTTGTAGGCAACATACAGATGGGTTTTATTTCTGACTCCATTCAACCAGTAGTACCTTTTTAAATAGAGGATTTAGTCCATTTATATTCAAGATTGTTGATAAGTAATGACTTTGTCTTACCATTATTCTGCAAAATAACCCTATTGTTTGTTTTGGATCTCCTTTGTTCTGGATATGGTATATCTACTGAGTATAATCAGTAGCAGGTAGACAGGACCATGCTTGCTGTCATGTTCAGAGCCTCAGCCCTTCTGTGTGCCAAGGTGATATGATTCACTGCCTCAAGTGAGCTCACAGTGCCTGTGCATCCTATTCACTCATGCTTACAAACTGTAAATGGCACCTATGTGCTTTGTGATGTGAGCATGGAACCTTCTGTGAAAGTAATACTCAGTAGACTTCACAGAAGTCTTGATGGGGGGAAGGAGGGAAGCAATATGGCTTCTCTTTATGGATCTAAGTGGGTACTCTGCCCCTGCCAGCTCTCCAGGCCAGACTCAAAGTCAGTAGGGACCAGAGTTCTTCCTTAGACAAATCACTAGTCGGCTGCTGCAGCCTCCTCTCACCTTGCACTTGGAAGATGGCATTTTCCTGCCAGCCACCAGCCACAGGAGTCACTGGTAATGTACTGCCACTTGCTGTGTGTTTGCACACTATCCTCACTGCTCTATGGGGTCTCTCCGACAGTATGTAAGTTGTCCACTAAATATGTCACTCCAACTGTCCCCTGGGAACATAGTCTTTCCCTTGTTTACCTGGGTCTTCCTGTGGCTAAAATTGATGTGTCTTCTCCCTATTCAGCCATCTTGGATCTCTTGGCTTCTTAAGGAGCACTTCATTATTCATTATTCATCACATGGGCTCATCTCTACAATCCAGTACAAGACGACATGATTTAGGTAGATCTGGGGAAATCGGGCAGATGCTATCATGCTGCATATTCCAGGGCGTGGCACAAGCATGATGGAAATTGAATTTCAGTTAGGCTCCAGAGGCTTCTATTCATCAGCACTCCTTTCTACCATGTCCTCCTTATCGTGTCCTCCTTTACCTAGTTAATATCCAGTTCCATCCTACAATGGTATCATCTGGACCTAGCTTCCCTGGCTATACTTGGAGAAGCAGAGGAGTGGATGTGACAAAGTAGATACTGACAATGCAATATTTCAAAATCTAACCATAGGTTAAATAATAAATTCCAGACTATTAAGTTATCATTACTC
Source organism: Sylvilagus floridanus (assembly GCA_949820135.1). Lineage (NCBI taxonomy): Eukaryota > Metazoa > Chordata > Mammalia > Lagomorpha > Leporidae > Sylvilagus > Sylvilagus floridanus. The sequence continues at coordinate 35,093,679 of OX463224.1, forward strand.
CCAATTGAAAACTAATTCTTCCTATTTTGATAACCATCTCTAAATTGCATAAGACAAGGGATTCGGGAAAGTGTTATTTACAGTGGTATATACTTTAAGCAATATTCTTTTTCTGACATGTATTTTTATATTTTATGACATTTCAACTAATACAGAAAAGAACAATAAAAACTCAATGAGCACACGGATTTAACAACATTTAATATTTTTCATATTTGCTAATATGTAAATGTATGTACATATACACACTATCTTTAATGCAGGCGTAAGTATATTTATCACATGAGGAACTCATGGAAAAGTCATAAGAGAATAAGGATATATATATAATTGGTAAAATTCAGTGAAAGCAATATATACAAGTATTTACCAAATAATGACTCACACATTTCCATATATGAGAGAAAATATGTGGTATTCATCTCACTATATCTGGCTTATTCCACTTAGCAAAATGATCTCAAATTCCATTTTTTTGGCAAATGTCAGGATGAGTAATGCACCATTGTCTGTACCATATTTTCTTTATCAATTCATGATTTTAAGATCTAATTTGACACAATCTAAAAATCTAAAGATTTGATTCTAATAAGTAGATAGTTCCAATCATACATTGGGAATGGGAGAAAATATTAGCATTATTTTATAAATCAATGAGACAGTAAGTTTACATGTTACCTTCTCTGCACTGATACTGCTGAGGGGGTGGATACAATTTTATAAGTCATCCTAGGATGCAGGGAGAAAATAGCATGCTCTCAGCCCAAAATAAATTCAAAAGCCATCAATAAGAGGTAAAATACTGTTTATCCCTTTTCTACTTTTCCATCCCATCACAACTGGAGGAAGAAAAAAATACTGCATCCTTAGTGTTTCTTTAGACCCAAGTGTCTCAGCAGGAAAGGGTAAAATGGAGATTTGTATAAGAAGGTAGAAAAAACTCTAGTTCCTTCTCCTAGATTTGTTGGAAAAGCATCTGGAAATATTAATGAGGATGCTGACTTGACACAAACGCAGGGGTTCAGCCACGGATTGGAATCAACAAGTGGAAAGTCATTGGGATTAAAGGATTCCTCTTCTTTCCACATTGCATCTGTTATTTGTGGCACATGTGTTTTGTATTTTTATATTAGCTGATTTGCTCACACAAAAGAAGTTGGATGCCGGACCGCTTCCAAGATTATCAATTACATTCAAATAAATGTTCTAGATTTGGACTGCATTGACTTTATTCTAATTCTTTGCTATAGAGAAAAGTACTCTGATTTTCTCAGCCTACTGCAGGTATTCAACCCACAGCAGTTTGGTGTCTTCTTGGAGTTCCGTTCGAGTAGGATAACAATTGCAAGATACAGAGCAGTTCTTGATAGGGGAAGACACCCAAAAATGATCTCCTAAATTGGATGCACACTTAGCAGGAATGCTACTGGATATACCTTTGGCAAGAATATTCAAGAGAATCCAGCATTAATGTGATTTTAAGCTAAAATCTTCCTGGTCTCCTCTAATGCTGTCTTTGTAAGACTATGATTGACAAGAAAAGATGAAGAGAATGTAAGAGGACTGACAGCAAGTGGATTATTGCTACCTCAGTGACATTTTGAAGATTAATTAGATGTTTTAGTAAGAGCCTTGAAGATGAAAAGGGCTGGAAACAGCGTTAAGTCTTTACTACCAATTCCAAGGAAAGTAGGCTGGGAGATGAATTGCCTTCAGGGCAGTAGTGCTGTAATGACATTCTCTGAAAAATTGCCTACCCTGTGTTTTACAGGATATTTGTTCACCAAAGAAAAGACATGTGGCACCAGACACTGGAGTCTTAAAAGGACAGGAAAGTTGGGTTCTATTTTTACCAACATGCAATCCATCTTTCAAAAACAGGATGCTCAGGCTGACATAATCCCTGTGTGTGATCTTGCCCGCCTCCCTCATGTTACATATGAGACCTCAAAACCTTAGAGCGAGGTGACAGCCTAACCAGAACTATTTGGATCTTCTGATTCTCATTTCATTCAAGAAAACACTGGGGTTTTCTGTATGTGGTATGATTTGGGAGATACTGAAAAGCCATTCTCAGAGATTTGAAAGTACTTTTTGTACTATCCCACTGTATACTAGGAACCACACCAATTCTAACTTCTGACTTTCTGCTAAGCATTACTTTCCATTACTATTTCTTGTCTAAAATGAAAGTATTACAAATACACATGACACATTTATTTAGCAGTCCATTATGTTCATTGAAATAGCAAATGAAGCCAACTTGGGAGTTCAATAAATAGCAGGCTGAATTTTTACTCTACCATTCACTAACTGTAGGAAACTTTGTGAGTTATTTCTATATGAAGTACCAGTTTTATCATTGGTAAACTTAGGTAATAGTACCAATTCCATATGGTAGATTAGCAGTATTAATACTATAGGAGTAGATGGGCTTTGCCTGTATTGTTTAATCCTGACCTGCCTCATCAAATGTTTTGAGTAAATAACATAAATAGTAATGACCAAATAAATAGGTGCTATATTCAACATTAGCAGCAGCAGCAGCTCTGTCATAAACCTTATTAGAATAATTTTTCAGTGAAGGGATGAATGTGCAGTAACCATTTAAGGAATGTAGGGATAGAATGGGAGATTTGGAACGCCAAAGGAAAATCTTTAAAATTGCTAGTTTGACAGATGATCAGCCTAGTGATAACCAAACCAAATTCTTATAAGTATCCATGAATTTAATTTTTCTTTTAAAGAAAAATTACTTAGATTAAATAAATCCACAGAGACAGTTATGTGTATATCAAAAATTTTCATCACTCATTTTTCAACCATTTTTAGGAATTTTTTTTATAAAGTAACAAACTGAGGGAAGTTATTGGTGGGGGGAAGCCATTGTAATCCATAAGCTGTACTTTGGAAATTTATATTTGCTAAATAAAAGTTAAAAAGTAAAAATAACAAACTATATTCTACATAATGTATGGAAGTAAAAATGGTTATGTTTCTTTAGACAGGTTTTTAAGAGCAAATAAGGTGTTTTTAGAGTATTTTCCAGTTTGAATTTTAACATTTCACATTTAGGCAAAAACCTGATTAAGCACATCCTGGTTTAAGAGCTTCAGATAATTTTGGAGGATGGTCAAAGTTCAATTTTGACCCCACTTGCCATCCCAAATAGTCCTAACTGCTATACCAAACACCAATCCCTACATGATTGCTTATAATTCAACTAACTTGAATGGACCACACGTGTGGATCTGACTTAAATGACTTGAGTAGAATAGTCTGTCTAGGAGCATTGGCAGTCTAGTATTGTAAACGTGCCATGGAACACAAAGGCTGCGTCTTTCTTGGCTACGTTTTCTACTTTGTTAATCCAAATGCTTCCATATTTTCTACAGAAACACATGTACACTGGGCATTCAAAAATATGTCTAGTTCTACATTGACCCCTATAGCACCCAAACATGGTGAGTGCATATGTTTGCAAGTAGAGAATACTCTATAGGATTCCTTTCCACTCTTTAGCACAGTCTATGATTAGCGATCAACTGAATGATTTCAACTTTGCTCTTTCCTTCAAACTTGTCCTTGTCTTTGTCTTTAGACATTACCCTTCTTATGATGAGAAAATAAAAAATGAAGGAATGGAAAGAAGTCTTAGTTATTTTCTGTGAGACCTAAAGAAAGCTGGCCTAACATATACCCTCCATGCCGTCTATAGATTGTCATTGGCCATCTGGTTATCCATTCTAGACAGAAATCATCCCGCACAAATTTCCTTATCTCAGTTAAACAAAATACAGATGGAAAGGTAAGCAACCCACAAAAGAATGAAGAAATAATTGCTATTAATTGTAATAACAAAATCCTAACTCTTCCTTCTAGAAGATGTTACCAAAACACATGTCCAGTGTTTTCCCTGGAAATTTATTCCATTGGTGACCTATAGAGAGGCCTTTTTGCTAGGTGGGTAAAGTTAGGCATATGACCAGCCTATTGGAGTGGGTGAGCTAAGGATAACTGCAAGCTTGGCAATGGTCTGTAATGGCCTATTGAGGGTTTTTTTAAGACACTTGCTAAAGAAATTGGTCTCTACACTGGATCAAATGGGAGGTCACAGGCAGTGTTTATGAAAGGAGATGTCATGTTTGAAAAGGGTAACATTAGCAAGATAAATTTGTTTTTGCAAGTTCTAAGAAATGACAGGTTTAATTTAGTCTATAGAAACCCACGTACCCCTAGATTAAATACTTGAGTGGTATATAGATGAAGGGAAATGTATGAGCTTTGACTTCTGGCCCATTACTCTACCATCTAAATCAAATAATCCCTCCAATTTTCTATAGGTTTTTGGAACCACAAAAGATTTTTCTGAGAGGTAAAAGACTGATTTCTTTCTGTACTGTCTCTACAGAAATTTCTCAAAGCAGTTTTCAGCAAAAGAAGCTGTTCACTATTTATTGTAAACTTAGTTTGCTATTTTTCCTCCCATTCCTCCTACCTCTCTTCTAGTAATCTGCTTGAATCATGCAACTCAAATAGTATTTTCTATACAGATTAAGTATGCAAATGTGACAAAACTGGGGATCAGAATCATTCTCTGTCAGATTTGAACCAATAAGTAAGATATCCATCCTTCTGGGTGGTTTTGACTGATGCTTGCCTATAGTAATATGAAGGGAGTGATCTACTATGGTTATAAATTTACGAAAGTCCTTTGTAGGACTAGTATTGTGGCACATGGGTGAAGCTAAAACTTGCGATGCCCATTTCTTTGTTTTGTGTCTCAGCTTCTCCAGGTTTCTTCCTATCTGTAACTGGAGATCTTGTTTGTAATACACATCAGTGAGTTTTTACACACCATTCAGTTTGAAACAAGTATGGGAATTTTAAAACAGGGACCCCACATATGTTGACATTTCTCTGATCAAAAGGTAGAATTTACCTCCTCTCCCCTGAAATCTTATTGGACTTCTGGTCATTTCAAATAATAGAGTATGGATGCAGAAGTGATAATGTGGGATACCTGAGGCCAGACAGAAGGGTCCTGTAATTACTACCTGGCCCTGTACAACACTTACATGACCGATTACCCCAGAGTAAGAAGTCTGGCTATCTCGAAACCACCATGCTGAAGAGGCTATGTGGAGACATTCTGGACAGTAGTTCCCGGAGCTCCCAGATGACACCCGGAAGCACCTGCCAGTCACTTGATTGAGCCATGCTGGAAGTCCAGTCCTCCAGAGGCTAAGTTGCACTAACATTTGGCTGCTGTTATCCAAGAGAACATAAGTGAGAACTGCCTGACAGCTTTTTCTAAATTCCTGACGAAAATATTTGAGAGCAAAGTGGGGAGGGGGAAAGCAGTTTAAATCTCCTGAATTTGGGGATAATTTTTACATGAAGTGACAAGTCACTTAATGACTTTGAGATTCTGAGATATTAATGAAACTGAGGCAAGTCCCTTCTTACGGAAGCAATGTGAGAAGTTAATGAGATATTACCTGAAAGTGCCTCACAGTATGCTTGTAAATCACCAGCTCTCAGTAAAAATCTCTCTGCTTGTGCTCATCCTAGTAAATGAGGCAATGTTAGTAAAAAGGACTTTATAGTGCTTAAGAGACTTTACTAATGTTTATCTCTGACAGTCCAAAATATATTTTCAGGATATTCAATCATTAGTCCACAGTATACTCATCACCCTTCTTTCATTGTTGGGTAATTTGTCTGGAGGATTTACTTCAGTGTCTCCACTTTCAAATGACTGTCTTGTTCATATTAATGTTCCATTTCCTTCCATCTTAAATGAGTTAAATGCCAAAACAATATTTAATAAGCTTTTTAACTCAGTTTCATGAGTAGATCAATGATAGAAGAAAATCACATGGCATGTTTGAATTAAAATCTTAGTTGTTTATTGCATGCCATGTCTTCTTGTACTACCAATTTATGGAATTTTCGTTCTTTGTGTTTTATCTAAAGTGATGTCAAAACAAGCTGTCATGGTTTCTCTTTGATTTCAAGTTAGAATGACAAGTGTGTATACTTGGACAAATTCTGAAGTGAAAAACCACAACAGAGAAACTGACAGTATTCAGAACAAATCCTTTCCCAAGTCATAAATTCCAATTATAAAAAGGAAAATAATATATATAAATAATAACCTCTCTCTCAGCTGTCTCTAACTCTTGGATACTTCCAGAAATTAGAGATTTCGCAAAGGACAAGTATATGGGGATTCTATTTTTTGAATTTATTTTTCATGGTTCAGTGATGAAAATAACAATAAATTCCTCAAATAGATTTTGAGTTGGTCAAGCACTTTGGGTTTGGGAAGTTAATCTCCTGAGCAGTGAGCTCTGTACACGCCTGGGAAGGTTCAACACAACAGTGACATGTGAGAGCATCACATCCAAGCACTGCGCAATTCAGATCCTCATATCACCAAATGGGATTTGGGGGTGGAGGGACGAGGGAGGGACGAGGGAGGAACGGAAGCCATTTTCTTGTTATTCTGTTACAGATCTTTCTTCTTTCTGCTGTTGCTGCCAAAAACTTTGCTGGCAGCACACAGGCTTCTCAGTGTTTATATTAACTGGTCTTAATCAGGGGATCCTGACTTAACCTTATTCCTTCTCACAGACAGTTCAGTGTTGTGAAGGATCTTGGGATGTGCACTGATCAAATAGGCAGATCTTGAGTTACATGGCAGGAGGGCATGGATATAACATTTTATCTCCCTTTGGCTTCAGGCAGGGCTGTGCCCCAACCCCTCAAAGACAGGATGATTTAGCCTAGTTTAGAATATTTACAGATGCAGAAACTGAACAGCCCTTTCGGCAACTAATTTGAGTTTTAACAATCCTTATACCTAGCTTTATCTTTCTTTCCTATAACTCTAAGTTCTAGCTTAAATGTTTTCTGCTTATCTTCCCACAGTGAGTTTGAAGTCAAAGCATGACTTCACATACAGTTACCAGGTTATCACTAAAAGTCACCTCTCTGATGTCCCTTGAAGTAAAGGAGTCCTAATCCCCTAAATTTATCCAAGCAATCTGGCCGATGAGAGCCTGTTATATATATGTTTTATCTCCATGGAATCCGTCGCCATACAATATGAAATTCTTATCCCTAGGGATTATATTCAAGCCTCAGTAAAAAACAACAACAACAGTTAAGAATTGTAAGATGGCTGCCAGATTGCTGCAACCATGTCATATGCTTACAAAATTCTTCCTCATTAAATGCAGGCGAACCCATGTATAGGATGTGGTAGCATTCCTATGACTAGATTACAAATCATTCCACTTAGTTATCAAAAAATGGGCATCTTCTGGTGACCCTGGTCCCTTCAAGAAGTCACAAAAATTGAAATTATGAAAGGAAATGGAGAAAAGTTTCTCCATTTCCTGTTTTGAATATAGAAAGGAGGGTCTCAAGATACATTTGAGAGTGGCCTCTTGTTGAAATCAAACCTCTGAAGCTAGCAAAATGATGAATGTTTGTTGAAGATAGAAAGGAGCTGAATTTGCCAATACCCTGCATGGTCTTTCATCAAGTTTCTAGAGGGGAACAGTCAGCTGATCCCAGGTTTCAGTCTGCCAGGCCCCCAATCAGAAAAATTGGCAGTTCTCGGGCTTTTGACTGGCAGAATTGTAAGATAATAAATGTCTGTCACTTTAAGCCACTGAGTTTACAGCAATTTGTTACATAGCCCTGGAAAACTAATATAGGTACCCATCCATGTGTTGAACCCAGTAATAAACACATTTCCTATCTTATTGAATTTCTACAGTATCCATTAAACTGTTCATGATGTCCAATGTCAGAATTACAAAACCGAAGCTTGGCTCAATGAGCAGACGCCGCAAGGACTGGTTCTTTAAGTAATGTGAATTTTGCTTTCACTTTATCTGAATTCACAAGACCTATCCCTGAATGACCATCTTCCCTCTGAATTGCTTTCCCAGTACTTAGAATTGTATTGATACAGGCTGATGCTGGTGACTTGGAAGTAGTAAGTATTTTGATCCCTACCATTTAGCTTCTTACAGTTATGAGCCACTTAGGGAGCTATTTTTCATTTTTCTATACCCTGGGAGAATGAAATGCAGACTTGAGTCTAAAAATTAAGCTAAAATTATTTCACAAAATACCAGTTGAATAGGATAGCTCTGCCCTTCCTGCTTAAAAGCCAAATGGTGTATGAGATCCTTGCTCCCACATTGTCCTTGCCAGCTCTCACACCCTTTCCCTCTTGGGGATGCTTTTTAGGGCCACATTAGCTTAGCTTCTACCTTGGGGAGCGGGAAAGTATCATGATCAAGTTATCCTTGAGTTCATGATCAAGTCAGTCCTGCTATTGAACCCATTAGGATTCATTCTCCTGGACCCAGCAAGTAAAACTTTGTTTTCTTTGCGACCACCTCTGTGCTTTGTATCCAAGTCCATTTATCATGTTCCTATCCAGCTGCATCATGCTTTCATCCAAGAAATTACTCTATTTTTAGCATTTCCAGAAAAACCCGTCTGTTCCCATCAAAACACAGGGTTTCAGACAGGTTAAATAAACATGCTCTTTCTCCCACATGAGAGAACACAAAGATTAGTGAAAATTGTATAAGGAATTAAAGACAGAGTGTAGAAGGTGGGGTGCCAAGTGTGAGGAACTTGATTATGAATTTAAAGGCATGGAAAATAACATTAACCTAAAATGGACAGAAAGGATGCCAGAAAGGATAGAAAGGAAGGCAAAAGTGCCCCCAAAGGATAAAGAGAAATTCAGGAGCCCCAGGTTCTAGTCCCAGTTGCTCCTCTGCCAGCCCAGCTCTCTGCTGTGGCCCAGGAGTGCAGTGGAGGATGGCCCAAGTCCTTGGGCCCTGCACCCACATGGGGGACCAGGAGGAAGCACCTGGCTCCTGGCTTTGGATTGGTGCAGCGTGGTGGCATGTAGGGGGTGAACCAGCGGAAGGAAGACCTCTCTCTCTCTCTCTCTCTCTCTGTCTCTGTCTCTGTCTCTGTCTCTCTGCCTGTCAAAAAAAAAAAAAAATTCAGGGAAATTGGAAGCACAGAAGACATAGGAGCAAGAGCCAGGGAAACATAATTGTATTTGAAGTTTCTGCTTTATTCCTCTGTGTTGAGGATCTTGAAGATGTTACAGATGAGTAAGCAACAGATTAAATGACCTTCTCACACTGTCAACTCTGGAGCCAAATGAGAGACTTTAAAAAAAAAATCAGATGAATAACATCATGGTGGTGATTTGCTAACGCCATGTTAAACACTATGTGTAATAAGTACTTTAATCTTTATAAAAGTCCACTGAACTTATTACTATTATGATGCCGCCATTTTTTTTTACACTTGGAGAAATGTAGACACTGAGAAATTTGTCCAAGGGTGGGAGGGAGGCAAGGATTCTGAGAGCATCAGAACCTATTGTAAGTGACTGAGTTTTTAGGCTGACATGGGAACCATTGGAGCTTTTTAAATAGAAACCTTAAATGATGTGATTTCACTTAATAATTCTGGGGCTGGTGCTGTGGGGTAGTAGGCTAAGCCTCTGCCTACAGCGCCAGCATCCCAAGTGGACTCAAGTTCCTGTGCCAGCTGCTCTTCCAATGTAGCTCTCTGCTATGCCCTGGGAAAGCAACAGAAGATGGCCCAAGTCCTTGGGCCTCTGCGCCCATGTGCAAGACCAGGAAGAATTTCCTGGGTCTTGGTTTTGGATAGGCTCAGTTCTGGCCATTGAAGCCATTTGGGGAGTGAGCCAGCAGATGGAAGAACTTTCTCTCTTACTGTCTGACTCTACCTCTCAAATAAATAAATAAAATCTTAAAAAAAAATTATCCTAGCTGCTGCACTAAGAAGAAATCATAAATGGAGGTGAGGGCTGCAGATATATTTCGAGGGTAGAGACAGGAAGACCAAAGGGGAGGCCCCTGCAATAATTCAAGCATGGAGTTGGGTGGCTTGTTCACCCGATGCCATGTATGGATTGACTATATGACTATTGCACTCATCCACATTTATCTCTACTAAATACCTGAGGTTATGAGAAAAGCTACACAAAATGCTTATTTCTTTTACAACTATGTTTCCTTTCATTAAACTTTAGTACACATAGGTAAATCTAGATAAGTGTTTGCTATGTACATGCTGGTAAATTCATGATCAACTCATGATAAGGAAGATGGTGGTATATAGTTTACCAAGCAACTGCATTACTTTGGAAACAACAAGGTCTATGTAGCAGACCTTCTGCCATTTAACATAAGAGAAAATAACACTTAAGGAACTCAGAACTTGTCCAGTATCATGTGAACAATGAGTCAGGAAGAAGTTTATGCTTTCTTCACTGAGCTTAATTCCTAACTATGCTTGTGCCACAGAGTATCTTAGGATGAAAGAAAGTATTAAAATCTCGGATTTAATAGTTCTCATATCGTCGTCCTACTGCCTGCCACTGGAGAGCAATGCTTACTTCCTGTAACTCTCAGCTGATGGTCACCATTTCTAACACGTGCATTGAAGGTTCATCTGATTGCCTTTGGCACCGTTTAAGGGAAAAGCTGAGGAGGAAGCTCCTGCCCTCACAAAGCCGAAGCAAAGGCTTTGAAGGCAGCACTACAAGGCATCCACAGCCACAAAAAATTAAGACGATCCACATGTCACCTATGTTTTGGTGGTTCAAGACACTATGCCTCTGGTGGCAGCCCAGATATCCCTGGAAAATCTCCCCCAGGAGAAACAAGCTTGACTGCTATGCCATCATCAAGAACCGCCCCCACCACCACCACTGCGTCTGCCATGAAAAAGATAAGAGGATAACAGCACACTCGGGCTCATTTTAGACGTCAAGGCCCACAGCAACAGATCAAACAGGCTGTGAAGAAAATCCATGACACTGATGTGGCCAAAATCAATACCTTGACCGGGCCTGATGGAGAGAAAACAGCAAGTGTTTGGCTCCTGATTATGATGCTTTGGATGTTGCCAACAAATTTGGGATGATCTAAACCGAGTCCACCCAGATAATTGTAAATATGCTTTTTCTTTTTAAAAAGCTCATCTGATAAAAGCTGTGAATTACTGTGTAGAAGGTATATTAAGATGAAGGGTACCCAAATAAGACAATGTTTCTTATGTAAGATGGCTTTACATTAGAATGTGAGAGCCTTTTGAGAAAGTGTTCAAAGCATTTCCTCTGCTCATTACACCTGCAAGAATCAGCACAAACATCCAATGCATATTAACTTTGATTTCCAATTCATGAAAACCCAACCTGTCATTTTTTCTCAATATATGGTGACATTAATGTAGCCTTTTACTTACAAGTTTTCTTCTTTTCTTGGCTGTCAAATAGATTATCTCCTTTCTAATGACAAGGTCATGGCTAGGGTGAGTGAGACACTCATCTTGGGCATAAAATATAAGGGAGCAAGAAAAAATTCAATGATATATATGTGACTTAAAATCCACAATGAACAATATCATAATTTTAAGATTGATTTATTTTAAATGCAGAGTTATAGAGACAGAGGAAGAGAAAGATTTTTCCCTCCACTGGTTCACTCCCCAAATGGCTGCAATGGCGAGGGTTGTACCAGGCTGAAGCCAGGAGCTTCTTCCAGATCTCTCACATGTATGTAGGGGCCCAAACACTTGGGCCATCTTCCACTGCTTTCCCAGGCATGTTTGCAAGAAGCTGTATTGTAAGTGGAGCAGCTGGAACTCCAATTGGCACCCATAAGAGATTCCAGCATTGCAGGCAGCAGCTTTACCTGCTAAGCCACAACACTGGTCCCCAAATCTCAACATTTTCAATAAAGACAATATGAATATTACTAATGTATTCCTTTGTTTCAATATGGTTTGGCACAACACTGGTAAATGGTACTGCTTGATACATTATGCTTCAATATTCTTTCTTTGTGTACTATTCAGTGTCAGCTACAGATGGCTTATCTCATGTAAGACAAATACAGAGAATAAGAACTGAAACAGAGCAAGTATTGTCTTATTGTACATATATGTACCCTATGATTTTTATTTAATTTGTTAGTTCCCTAGAGCATCACAAACTGTAATCTGTCATCACCTTAACCTCCATCACACAGAGTAATACCAGGTAGGTATGGCCAGGAGCTACATACACTGGTGGCTGGAGTGTTACAGTGCTGCATATTAAATAAAGTCATTGACCTGTATGGCACTGCCTTGCTTAAGTTCTGAATGCTAAAGTAAATGCTGATTATATGGAAATGATAATATGATAATGAAAATTTGAATAAACAAATGACAAATAGCAATCATACAGTTAACACAAAGCTAAGGTCGTCATGTGATTATTATAGCTACGAGGATTGCTTAAGATTGCTTGAGCATTTCTTCTGGAAATAATGCTGATTAAAACGTACATACACACTTTTGTAAGGTAACTTCAGGGTGCATGTGAAAACAGCAAAGAGATCTCAAATATCTTTGAAAGACAGCACATTTTTTTTTTTTTGACAGGCAGAGTGGACAGTGAGAGAGAGACAGAGAGAAAGGTCTTCCTTTTGCCATTGGTTCACCCTCCAATGGCTGCCGCGGCTGGGGTGCTGCGGCCGGTGCACCGCGCTCATCCGATGGCAGGAACCAGGTGCTTTTCCTGGTCTCCCATGGGGTGCAGGGCCCAAGGGCTTGGGCCATCCTCCACTGCACTCCCTGGCCACAACAGAGAGCTGGCCTGGAAGAGGGGCAACCGGGATAGAATCCGGCTCCCCGACCGGGACTAGAACCCGGTGTGCCGGCGCCGCAAGGCGGAGGATTAGCCTGTTGAGTCACGGTGCCGGCCAGATAGCACATTTTTGTACAGAGGGGAGTTTGTCTCCCTGCACTGCTGAAAGCTGAGTATCCAAGAGCCATTCTCTTGGTTAGCTGGGTGAGTTTTTCAGAAAGAGAGATGAAATATAAAGAAATGAGTGAGCTAAATTCTTGGTAGCTAACCACGGAATTTTCTTTGGAGTTTCTTCCTTAATCTTTTGCAATCAAAGATGCATGATTCAATGTGCTCTCATAAAATATGTGTGCTATTTGGCCTGTAAGCAGCTGTGGCAACCATTATTAACCATTATACTAGTTTAACTGACCCACTGTGCATTTGGAAATCCTTGTAGTATGAGTTTGTTGGTCTTTAAATACTCCCTAAATATTATGATCAGGTAAAACTCTCTAGGTGGGGGTCAACGGAGTCCTGTCCAGCTGCTTGCTAACGACATAAAATGCAAGAGGTGAAATACAATGAATGAGCCTGAAGCACAGGTCCCCCTGTCTTCTTGACGTCTGGGGCCTTGCCTTTCACAGTGTGCTCTGAGGACCTGTAGCATCAACATCACCTGGGAGCTGGCTAGACCTGTGGACTCTCAGCCTCATTCTCCACCTATTGTGTCACGGTCTGCATTTCTAAAAATCTCCAAGTAATTCTTATACTAGTTCGAGAAGTACTGCCCTAAGGTTTTTGTGCCCACAAATCTGGGCTTTCAAAGCTGTGCTGAAACTGGGAAAAAACATCAAGAGTGATGTAATGACCAGACCCTGAAAGCAAATACAAAGCAGGTATAAGCTGTTAAAAATTCAGCAATGCTCAGCAAGAAGGAATTTACAGGGTTATCTAGTTGATGGAGAGGTCCTTATGGAAAGGGAACTTTGTTTTAGATAAAACCACTGTTGGAGATCTGGATACCTTAAGGAAGAATAAGTAATTTACCAAGGGTCAGTAGAGGCAATTTCTGGAAGCCACGTGAGAACTGAGCAGAGAAGAAATAGAAGAGGTGAAAATATCTTCCAGTTTATTTGGCTGCAGACTGGGCCACACACCACTTGCTAAATTGGCCCATATTGCAGTGAATTTTACAAAACCTATGGATGACACATAGCTGGTACTTCATTGGATATTAATGTTTCCATACCTTTTCTGTGTGAATCAGTAAGTCCTTGGACTTGTTTTGCCACACAATTACTACCATTACTTGTTTTCTTTATATTAGACATGGTGGTGGATGATTTAAGTCATCTCTTCAACACCACATGGCATGATTTCTTTAAGTGAGGAAACAAGGCACTACTTCCAAATTTTGCTCCGAACCAGTTAATTTGTCCTGAATAATTTATTGGAATAAATAGGCAATTATTCTTACTGATTGTTCTCTTCAGTAAACCAGGCTTCTCCATCAGCTTGTCCATAGTTGGTCATCAGTTGATCTCAGCTCATCTTTGCCATGTGGTCCCTGACTTTGTACAATGTCTGGCCATAGTTTGCCATTCCCCACCTAGGACAAACCTTGGTTCTTCCAAATAAACCTGTTTGCTCCCTGAAACCAAACCTCTTTCTCTCCACATTGACTATTTCATGGGTTGCCTTGCCCTGACCTAAGATGCCATGTTTCCCTGTGGAATGACACACTAGCAAAGAACTGTTAAGTCATGACTTTGGTCAATAAAAAAAGACTTACTTCTCTCTGTGCCAAGCATTGCAGTACAAAGCTTCTCTCAGGCTGAATATTCAGCAGTTGAGGTAACCAGAATATTGGCACGGAAATAATTCCCAACGTGGGAAAAGAAAATATTTTACATTAGCAAGTCAATCATCAATGAAATTCAACCCTCTGGAGTGTCCTGGTTGTTTCTTTACATTCTTTTCTTTTCTTCTGAATGTTGATTTGTTGTCTTTGATTTATTTGAAAGATGGTGAGGGAGAGAGTGAAATCTTCCATCTGCTTCTTTATCCCCTAGCTGCCTGCAATAGCCAGGGAGAGACTACCCAGAAATCAGAAGCCCAGAATTTCTTCTGAGTCTCCTACATTGATATCAGGGACCAAAGTACTTGAGACATCACCTGCTGCTTCCCGGGATGCATTAACAGGAAGCTGGATTGCAAGTGGTGATGGGACTAAATCCTAGGATGAGTTGCGGCTGTCTCAAGTGGTAGCACAAACCACCGTACCACAATGCCTGACCCTGTTTCTTTATGTTCTGTTGCAAATTCATCCTTGATGAAAATTTAATCCTTTCTAATCTTGGCATAATTTTGTACATTATGTCTCAAACCTGTTCCATCAAAGCAGAGAAGAATAATAAGAGATACCTTAATGGGTCTATGAATATGACTCCACGAGGGTTAAATAAAAATGTGAAATTTATTTGAAGCCTGAAGTTGGAGCTATACTTCCTCAATGTTTTATTTATTGCAAACATGGTTTTAACTCCTTATCAGATTAAATTACCTTTTTACTTCCAAATTTTGAGTTAAAGCCAAAGCTAAAGCCCCTGGATTATATTTAGGAGCATCACTAAGTAATGTCCTCAATGTCAAACATTAGGATATCACAGTCACCTGATGTTTTGCTAAATATATATTACAGAAAACAGAACAGTTATTTTAAAAATAACAAGTGTCTTCACCCTACTCTTTTGGAAAACTTAAGAGGGGCCCACGATCTTAGCATCTGTTTCCAATTAGAGAACTAGAGAGTAAGTTGAATCCATGTCATGGAAGCAGGTGTTCTTGGTAAGCTGCAGAACCTCCCAGTGACCACCTTCAGAAATATCCTAAGGAGATCTTGCTCTAAACGTCACTTTAATCTTTTTTTTTGTCTTATACAGCAATGAGAGAAATAGCTATGTGTATGTGGCCTATTCAATGATCTTAAAAAAACTAAGGCATTCATGTGACTTCGGTATTTTACCCCATATTTCACCAAGTGGACTTTTGAAATCATGCACGGGGACCACCCAGTACCTGATGTATGAAGTGCATTGTCACTTGGGAGGCCAGACAATGACATCAACTGACTTATTTGATTATGTCTTTAAGCCTTGGGACTTCTGTAATTATTCTTGTTGATAAAGCTGTCTTTGGTTATGAAAGAATTAGCCAAAGGAATGTCTTTGGCTTAAGGCACTTAAATAATGCAAGCTTCAAAATTAGTAGATTATGGAAAATGTCTGAATAGTAATTTGGAAGGCAATTTTCACATATTTATGTTTGAAATAACATTAGCTCATAGACTGAATATATTTTAGGCCATAATTATAAATGTCATGACATGGAAGGATTGGTGAATTTGAGAAAGAGAAATTAAAAACAAAGACATAAAATGTCTTAATAAGTCAGAATATCTTAATGGTACAAAATGAGATAACAGAGGCAGAAGTTTCCCTAATTTGTAATTTATTCCTTTGTTCTGGAGACTTGTTTGCTGTTGTGAAAATTATCTACATTTAATCTTTTTAATTGTTGTTGTGAGAACAGTTTTATTTTGAAGTATAACCTACTATAAAGAGAGTAGATATAAAAACACAAGTGTGATTTAGAAAATTACACTAAAACAAACACTTATGTATCACAGCCGGCAAAATAAAGAAAAACTAGTCTTGATGTCTTTTGTGTCCAGATGCCTTCTATGGCCTGCCCCTAGAGTGAAATTGTACTGTAGTTCTATAGCAATACTTCAACAAAGGTTAGGCTCTATTTGTATTTATGCCAAAACTATAGATGGTTTTGTTTTGCTTTTTTGAGCTTTTCAAAATCTGTAGTCTTCAGGGACTTTTTTTCTTCTTCTCCAGTCAAAATCGGATTTCTAAGAATCATCTGTGTTGGTGGGTCTAGCTGTATTATGTTTCATTGTGAAATACTGTAAGCTACAAGCCCAGTTATTTATCCATTTTCTAATATGTATGTGACTCCTGTTACACGTGTACATGTGTTTCTCTAGGACATATCTAGTAGTAAACTGTTGAGTTACAGTATATTCAGATGTTCAATTCTACATATTTTAACATTGTTCTCCAAAGTGACTGAACCAACTTGCTCCTCTACCAGAATTAGTTCCTATTCATCTACTTCTCCAAAACTTAATATCTTAGATAATTTAATTTTGCATTGATATGAAGTTATCTCACTGTCTTCTGTATGTCTCTGCCTAATGATGAGATTGACTAGGTATTTATACATTCATCACAAAACGTCTTTTATTCCATACCTCATCTCTTTGGATGGGTATCTTCTTATTGATTTCTATTAGTCCTAGTAACTACCTGTACATTCCAGAAACTGGTCCTTTATTGTTTATATGAATGTCATCATTTCACTCCCTCAATAATCTTCAGAACACAAGTTCTTCATTTTTATGAGTTGGATATCTTTTTATGAAATATTTTTACTCATTCGTTTAAGATTTATTTTACTTGAAAGACAAGGGTAGAACTGTGACACACTAGATGAAGTCATCACCTGTGATGCCAGCATCCCATATCAGAGCTCCACTTTGAGTCCTGGCTGCTCCACCTCCCATAGAACTCTCTGCTAATGTACTTGGGAGAGCAGAAGTTCAAGCACATGGAGACCCAGATGGAGTTCTAATGTCCTGGTTTTGATTTGACTGAGCCTTGAGAACCAGTTGGGGAGTGAACCACTGGACAGAAGCTCTATCACTGCCTTTCTTTCTTTACTTTCTTTTTATTTAGTGATTAAGAATCTGCTAGACACATGAAGACCCAGATGCAATTCCTGGCTCCTGGCACCAGCCTGGGGGAAGGTAACCAGAGATAGAAGAGAGAGCGAGCGAGTGAGTGAGAGAGCAGGAGAGGGAGAGTGAGGGGGAGAGAAAGATAGGGGGAGACTGACTTTCTCTGCCTTTCAAATAAATAAGTCAATCTTTAATAAGTCTGTGACTAGCCAGACCAGTTTTCATTAGTGTAGTATTTACCTGGTATATTTTCAACTTTCCTGTGTTATTCTGAGTTAAATGTGCTTTTTTCAAAGAGCACATAGTGAGATTTTGTTTCTTTGTCCAGTCTGACAAGGTTTTTCTTTCATCTAAAGAGTTTATTTCATTTTATTATAATTCTATCTTAAGGTAATCAGTATTTTTATCCTCCTAAAAGTATTCCAGATGACTAACTTATAGCATCCTCCTTATATATTTTGTTATCTGATATTTTAGTTAGGCTTTTGCTTTTTCTCTAGGAAACATTGTTTTTTGTTTATTCTGTATTTTTTATTATGTGCTTGCAATATTTTCTCTTCCTATTTATCGTACCTTTCTTGTAGATTCTTTCCCCATCCACCCAAAAGTGCACATCTGAACAAATTACATTATCTTTTATTTCAATTTCATTGGATGAATAACCCTTTGAAAGCCCATATATGGATCCCAGATAAGAACTCCTGTCCTAATGAAAAGCTTTCATACCATACTTTATATTGTATTTAATACAAAACAAAGGTGTTGGTTTGTACACATGGGTATTATTTGTAAAAGTGTATAAATGTGGTAAGTAGATCAATCTGTTGGTCTCATAACAGTACTCCTGCAAGAGGAGATGATCTGCTTGGGAAGACATCAACAGCCCGTTGTATCTTGATATAGGGCAGGTTGACTCATAGAAATTTCCTCTGCTTATTAGGAATTGTACTTTCCCAATCCTGCCCTTGGCCATGACCAATATCAGTTTGAGAAAAGTAAGAGTCTCTGTGTCTTAACTACAATTTGAACATGGTCATATGAATCCAGATTTGCAGAAAACTAGGCATGTAGATTCTTGTTTTTGCTTTAAAGGACACCTAACCTCTCCTGTAGTTTTTGATCAGCCATGGTTTTATGCACAAAAGTACTGTGAAAACACTGGTGGAGAACAAGACAGTGTAGTATTCTGAGACCAATCATATGCATTGAATAAGGGCAGCCAATTTTTCTTAAACTGTCTTGATGGGGAAAATAAATAAAGAACATAAGAGGATGCTCTAAGAAGATAACTCAAGTATCAAATGACATTATTGGAATGCCAAAAGGACTTGGCTGTATTATGACCAATTGAGTGGAATGTCTACATGACTCTCAGGATCTTGATTCTATTTAACAGTTCTGGTGATAGAAGAGTAGAGGACTGACACCAGTTGTGTGATGTTTTGGTGATAATTTTACAGTGTGTTGCTCTTACACATAGGGTTTTCTAAATTTTTGTTTAAAAAATGGGCTTTAGAATCACATAAGCATAGGTTCCAATGCTGGTCCCCATGCTGCTTGACCTTACAAATTTTAGTATTTTCCTTAGGTCCACTAGGCCCTAGTTTCCCAGTTTACTAAAGGGGAGCAGACATTTCTACTTTGCAGGGTTGTAAGGATTAGCTGTCATGAAAGTAAAGGATCTTCAGCCCTTAATCTATAGCAGCTTCTCAGTAGATGGTAGTAGTTATTCTGTGACAGTAGACTGACCTGTCAAATTAGACAACTTTTCTTAAAAATGCTTGCCCATTTTATAGACCAGAACTTTATCTCCACCATTTAGCTCATGAAAGCGTTGTAAAGTTGATTGTGCACTGTATGCCAAAGTGAATGTGAGCACTTTGATGTCATTTGGACAGTTTTTTAAAGATTTTATTTATTTATTTACTTGAAAGTCAGAGTTACACAGAGAGGAGAGGCAGAGAGAGGGAGAGAGAGAGGTCTTTCATCTGATGGTTCACTCCCTAGTTGGCCGCAATGGTCGGAGATGTGCCAATCTGAAGCCAGGAGCTTCTTCCAGGTCTCCCATGCGGGTGCAGGGACCCAAGGCCTTGGGCCATCTCCTGCTTTCCCAGGCCATAGCAGAGAGCTGGATTGGAAGTGGAGCAGTCGGGTCTCAAACTGGTGCCCATATGGGATGCCGGTGCTTCAGGCCAGGGCATTAACTCACTGAGCCACAGCGCTGGCCCCTGGACAGTTCTATTTAATGAAGGACCTTATATCTTGCTCCCCTTACTCCTTGCCCAAATCAAAACTCCCCTTCATTTGTTGGTTTGCCTTTATTTGTTAAGTCCTCAGGCTTTCTTTCACAGGATGGACCATCATTCTGCATTCTTCTAATATTCTGTTTGATTGACATCCTTCCTCTTCTAAGCCACTTATAGATGACTTCTCCCATATCACTGCTGATTTCTCATAAGAATCTGCTGCCAAGACTGGGGTTTCCATGTGCTTCCATATAGCCAAGCACTCAAAGTGACTATACAACTCTATACAGTATAATCCCTTGAGACATCACACTCTCTGAATAATACTGCTCTAAGAATTAATGAAAGAAGGCCTTTATCCCTTAAATATGACATGTATATATGAAGCAAAATGATTTATATACCCTGTCTTTTTATAACTCACTGGCATCCCCTTTCTTTGTATACAGTTAAACTCATGCATGGAATTTGGAAAGGGATCATATACAAGCTATGTGTTTTGCCTTCTCTATAATGTCAAGCTCATGCCATAACCTCATATAGCCAAAAATAAATTTGTGAAACAAATTAAATATTAACTATGGTCCTTCCCTTATTCATAAAAGCAAAGAAATAAACCCTAAACTTACCTTGCTAATTTATGAGAACATTTGCTTTTGTTTGAGGGCACCAGGTTCCTGGGGTGAATCTCATCCAGCCCCTACTCTTAAAGAATTCATCATCTGTTGGAAATCAGTTATAGAGACTGCCTCCAAGGTGTGCCACATTGTCTATCAGAATCAGGAAAAACAATGTCAGATTTGAGTTATGAAGCAAAACCAAAGAAAATGAAGATATTATGTAACTACAAAGTAAGCATATGTAATAGAGGTAAATTACTTTTGCATGCTAAACCTGAAAAAAGTAGATTTAAAGTAACCCTGCCTTCTACAGCAGATGATAAAACTGAGATAACACAGAAGATCAGACTGTCAGTTCAGTCTCTTATACGTCAGAGTTCTTAGAGTTTCAAGCTTTAATAAATTCAAGAACATAAATAACTGAAGCAGGGACAAAATAAAATGGCTCAGGACAGCAGTCCTCCAATCTCTCTTACAGCATGAAAATGTGCTTTGACCCATATTCTCTTATGATGTCTCTAATTTTGTATGCATATATATCACTTACATAGAAGGGTAATGTTTCAGTCATAATACACCTCGGTGTGTTTTCAGGTAGGAATTTGGCTTAAATAACATTTTCCAGGGAACTAAAGCTGATTCCAGGTTGGTTTTTCTCAAACAATTTTAGAAAGATCAGATATATCTTGCTGAAAACCTCCCAATAATAAGACTATCTGACAAGAAAATATTATTTTCTAGAAAATCTGTCAATAACCAATCTTTCTCAAAGGGTGAAACTCACCATAAAAGCAGATAATGAACTGGGAAACTTACTCTTAACCATCATCTTTCCACCACACACAGGTCTTGAAAATCAGGTGGCCAAAGATAGGGTCTGCTAGCAGCAGTGCATCACCCACCTCCAGGGTACAGACCAGGAAATTAAGCATTCATGCGGTGGTTGTAGATGATTGGCAGACAGTTCTTTAAGGGGGAGGGGACTTTATTGTTGTTTGTTAGATTTTTTTCTCCTCTCTTGCAGGAAGATGGATGCTTTCTTTATCTTTACAAGAAAGTGAGGCTTCAAAGATTCACTTAAAATTCATATGCATTTCCTGGAGTTCAGGGATAGACATATTTGGAGTTCATGGTCACAAATGTCTAAAATCAGAGGTGCCCTAAAATTGGCATGGAGAGGAAAAGAGGATGTAAGGGGCAGAGGCTAACCTTCTACCAGAAATAGTAAAACAAACCATCTTTCCCCGAAAGAACCATCACCCAAGAGGCCTAAGATGATCGCAGAGAAGGATTCTGTGTGGGATAGGCTAACTGAAGCTGGGGACGGGGAGGGCATCACCCTTAAGCAATTTTAGGGACAAAATCCTCAGTGATCATAGTTCAAAATATCCACCAAAAGACTGGCGAGGGAGAAGCTCAGCATTAGGACTTCTGCTGTGTGCCGAGGACTGCAGCGTCTCCTCCACATCTGCTCCTGCCAGATAAGACCTTCTGGCCTCTTGTCTTTTCTCTGCAGCTCTGCGGAGTCGCAGACACTTGGTGAGCAGGTGACAGTGGAAGAGCATGTCTCTGGACAGCAAGGTTACCACGGCCACCTCCACCACTGTTGTGGGCAAGTGGGGAAGAGGAGTGTTCAGTTGATGGGGTTTTGAAGACTGACACTAGAATGGTCTGCTATTTAATATGATTTTCTAATGTCTAAAGAGGATTGATGGGGCAACTAGAACTTCCTAAGATTTTATTCAGAGAATAGCAAGAGCCTACAGAATGGTTTCAAGTAAAAGCTGTGAGAGACAGTAAAGTTGTTCTCTACTTGCAACTGAGCAAGTGTTGATTATGCCGTAAATTGTTAAACAGGCTCACCAAAATATCCTTTCCTCGCGACTAAATCCGAAGGTGTGTGTACTGCACACTTGTGTGTATACCTAGGTGTTAATAGGAATTAGTAACTCACATCATGTTTGAGAAACTAAAATTTGCTCCTTAGGCAATAAGGAGCTTGGGCAAGGAGCACTATTTATTACTGTTATATGCAATTTATTTTCCACTTATGAGAAAATGATTATTTAAATAGAAAAAAAACTGAGCCTTGATTAAAAGTAAATGCTGGATCATTTGAGCCTTAATTGAGGAAATCTTTCAGAGCTCAATAAGCTTCATGACACCTGAGTATTATCTTTTTTCGCAGGTAGAGAAAAGCATAAAGGATTCAGTCTGAAGATGATTTGCCCCAAATCCTCAATCATCTATAACAGAAATAAGATCCATGGTTTCTTTGACTCTAAAAATGTGCTTCAAATAGATAAACACTTTCTTTCATGCAAGTTTGACAAAAATGGTTGTTTATGTTGGATTTTTAGTTGTAGAGTTCTCTTGGGTTGCTTTTTGATAAAGAGTAAAAATTCCTTTTTCTCATCAGAAGTGACTATCAGCGTAAAGATCTCTTATTAGGGCAGGCTTCTGTCACTTCCATTTTGCTGTTATGCTTCTAGGAGTGCTCAGAGAATTCCAACATAAAATAATTCCCCCTCTTGTGTTAGAAGAAACTAGAAAAATCTATTTATAGAGTAAAACGAAAATTTCTGATTATTTCCTTTGTTGACCAAATAAGCAAGCCCAGTGATAGAAATAAAAACCTGTTTTTTACTACATTTTGAAACTAATGATTGATAAAAAGGCTGATGGATCTTGATATACAATGCTTTCCTTTGGATTTATCTTTGAGATGCTACTGATGTCAATACTCACTAGAAAGGGAAGCAAATCCTGTAAGTTAAAATTCTGTTGATTTATGTTCTTCAAAACAATACAGAAGAGAAACTTTCAATCCATCATGTTGTAAGAAAACTCAAAGACTTAAGGTTTTTTGTTTATTTTACTCATCCTTATAGGATTTCATTTTTAATGTATTGAATAAGAAAATAAGTCACTATTGTATAGTTTGCCTAATTTTTCACGTTATTTATGATTAATACATATTCATCATAGAAATATATCAAATGGTATTCTACAGCAGAAACCTTCAAAGGGTTATCACCCAATAAAATCATTTATATATACACTTTTTCAGATTCAAACTATGGAAAAATACTGAAAAAGCTGTTGTGCAAGGCAGAATGTTTCATTTCTGATTAATGGTGAACCAAGTGTGGTTGATGCAGATTATAATATATCATCACATACTGGCTGAACAGATGCTTAAATAAAGTAGCATCTGAAGTTACTTATCTATTCAAAACTCAGATTTAGCAACATAAGAAAGCTCCCAGAGAAAACTAGCTTTTAATATTATAATCTCACTTTCATATACATTGTGCTTTCTCATTTTCAAAACAGTGGAAAATATTTAAAAGAACTATTAAAGAAGAGACTTTTTAAAAGATTTATTTATCTATTTGAAAGGCAGAGAGTTAAGCAGAGGTAGAGAGGTCGGTCTTCCATCCACTGGTTCACTCCCCAGATGGCTGCAATAGTTGGAGCTGTGCTGATCCAAAGCCAGTAGCTTCTTCCTGGTCTCCCACATGGGTGCAGGGGCCCAAGCACTTGGGCCATCTTTCACTGCTTTCCCAGGCCATAGCAGAGAGCTGGATTGGAAGGGGAGCAGCTGGGACTCAAACTGCCGCCCATATAGGATGCTGGCACTACAGGCAGTGGCTTCACTCACTAGGCCACAGCACCAGTCCCCCGAAGAGACATTTTAACAAAGGTGGTTGGCTAGATGAGGGTTCCATATCAAGTGTGGGTTGAAAGCCACTTTTAGATTGTCTATTATTCAGATACCCTTTTTACTGATGGCATAACAGTCACTTCAACTCCAAAATACCATCTCATCCATTTCTAATCCCTCCATTCTAATGAGGAACCATGCTAGATATTTCTCTTCACATCAAATATGCTCTAATTCTGCTATTTCTCATCAGAAGAAATTTGCGTGAATGTTGAAGGTTTGAGACCATGTCAGCATTCAGGTGTTTTCAAAATGTAGGCTTAAGATGTAGGTGAAAATAACACTGAGCTTAATGTTATTTTCCCCTCCTAGAGCACTGCTCAGGAAATGGATTACACCCTGTGATTCTTGGCTGTATGGAGGAGAGCACATGAAAAAACAGTGAACATACCACAGGCTTACTCCTCTATTAGATTGATTATGAAGTACATGCACTGACCATGAATATATACAATCACTAAATAAACATGCTTAAATGTCTATATTTGTATTGGCATATTTCAAAACTTTATGAAAACTGGAAGTACAAGATAGGTTTATTTTATTGGTGCCAAAACCAAGTTGAAACCCGTAAGTATGCAAAGTTCTTTCAAAGTTCTTAGGAAGTAGGTATTTAGTTGAATGTTAAGATGCTCACATCCCATAGCGGGACACCTGGGTCCTAATCTTGGCTACAGATTCCTAACAATGGAGACCCTGAATAGCAGCAGTAATGGCTCAAGGAACTGGGTTGTTACCATGTGTGTGTGACTTGGACTGCAGTCACAGTTCCCACCTTGAGTCCCAGTCTTTGCACAGATGTGAGCTCGCTTTTTGTCTCTGCATTTCAAACAATTAACGAGATTTCTTTAAAAGTTTATATAAATGATATAGTATGAAAAACTGTGCATTAATTTCAACGGGTTTGCACACCAAATTACACTTGTATTTTAATTCTATTTTCCATGAACTTTTTGAAGCACCCTTTTACAGGCACATGTCTCTATATATGCCTTAGAGAATTGAGTAACTCATGTTTTCTTCAAAGGTTATTGAGGATTTTCTAGTCAAAATTCCCTGATGCTGATACAACCAGGCCTTCTGTGTTTCTCAATGCTCAGAAAACTAAGCCAGGGCTACGATCATACAAGTACCATGTGTGAGTAGTAGGGGGCTAATTCTCCCAAGGAAATCATCCATTCCCTCATCCCATGTTTCTTGAGTGCTCACGTGTGCCAGATACTGATTGAAGCCCTGAATAGACCTAATGTAAGGAGATAGACACACGAGTGTGTAGTGAAGGCAGCAACATCCTAATTGAAATTATAATGGCTAGTCCATGAGTCACTATAGAAGGAGTCAGCCAGCCTCCTGTCAAGCCCACAAGAAAACACAAAATTAAAGGCTATAGCAGACCAAAATAACAGGACTGAAATATTTTCCTAATCATCCTTGATTAGAGAATGTTAAGCAGTCTGCTCACAAAGAGTGATCAGTGGTCAACGCTAAATTTGTTCTTGCATATTCATAATTTGTTATGTTTCATGTAACCATTTGCCAAATTGAGTTCACATTGCAGTGTAATGAAGTTATCACCACACATACTCCATTTCCCTCTGTGCCTCAGGAAAGATGATCAAAAAGGTTTGTGGGTTGAATGCAAATATCTAAATCCACCTGACTCTGATAATCATGATTGCTCATCTAGTGCTTAGGCAGAGGCAGGTCACCACTTAGGGGGTTTACGTTTACCCTGACTATCGGTAGAGAGGAAGAAAGAGGTTAACCTATTGGCTTCCCAAAAAAGGACGGTCATAAACTGAGTCAGTGTGTAATAGAGGCAATCGATAAGGTGCTGGTGTGGCTGCTGATAATAACAGTTTACAGATGCTCTGAAGCCCATGAGTCATCATCATTAATTTAGCTCCACATGCGTGTAGGCAGAATAATAGGATTCAGACAGGCCTTTGAGGGAAAGATCTATCATATTGATCGAGAGCCGCAAGCAGAAAGAGGCTTTCTGGTCTCACGTCTGACAGTGTTATGATGCAGCGAAAGGGAATCAATAGAGCCTTCCCATCTGACTGGATGGCTCACGGCTTGGAGCACACTCTGGCACTATGACCTCTTTTACTCCACTTTAGCCTGGGACTTGGCATCAGGTCACCTGCAGCCTGTCCAACCCCCAGGGTGGGATGCTTCTTGACCCTTGAGGCCACATCCCCACTGTGTGCTCATTACTAAAATGTGGAAATCAGCTTTGTCCTTTGAGTTTGAGAACCCCCAAATTTAATGTCCTTTTATTCCAGTAATGAGGCTTTGCCTTTGGTTTTGTCATTCCCATTTCCTGCCAGGGCTTTGAAAACTGGCCTTTGAACCCCAGTCCCATGGCTGGGCCCCTGCTCAAAGATTATCATGCATGCCTGCCCACCTGCACTTCTCAATGTCACCTGATGCTAGTTCTACATCACTAAGTTCTTGCCATTGATTTGGAGACTACCATTGATTCAAGTGGGAATGCAGAGGTTAATTGCTTACCTGGTGTCACTCTGGTTTAAGTATACTCTCATCAGCTGCCGAATTCTATGTAGCTGTCTAGATGACTGCTGTGCCCCCTTGTTCTCTTGTCATCTTGGAGCTGCTGTGGTTAAGTAGGCCAAATTTGATTCTGTCAAAATATGATAAGGAGTGTGGGAGATGTAACTTGGCCCTTGACCTTAAGAAAGAACATTAATAATAGCAACCACAATATACCACAATCATGGATGCAGTGGAGTTAGTTGGACACTGTGCACTAAGTGATGGAAGTGGAGTAACAACAAATACAAGATTTGTACATTCCTGAGTATGTGGTGTTATCATTGATCTTGAGAGAAGGAGACAGATAACAGGTAACAGGTTACAAACAGCTCAGTATAAAGAATATAAGGGGGCAACGTGATAGAGCTACTTCAAATTAGGTGGTTCAAAGGCATATCCAGAGGTAACATTTCAAGCAGACTGACACTATGAAGTTAGCCATTTGGTGACATATTTCCAGAAGAAGGACAAGGTAGGCAAAGATCTAAAAACAGAAATTAAGCCAAGAATCTAAGATTCAGTAAGATGTTCAGAGTGGCTGGAGAGACCAGATGGGAATAAAATAATTGGAATGAATCTAGAAGCATTGGCAGTGGCCAGATTTATTGGTGGTGTTGTGAACTATGGTATTGTTTAATTTAAATACAATGAGAAGCTAGCTGAGAGAAGTACCCTAATTGGAGTTATATTCTAAAGTGGACCTGCTGCTGCTTGGTAGACAATTGATTTATGTAAAAGGCCAAAGAGACAGGTGAGAGATTTGTTACAAGACTCCTGCAGTAAACAAGAGGGGCATGATTGATACCAAGCCAAGGAAAAGCACATGCAGGAAGGTGCGTGTGGAATGTGAAACACTTGTAGAGGATTTGATGTGGAAACAAGAATCCTAGATTTTTTCCTGAACAAAAGGGGTGTGTGTTGGTGCCATTTTCTGAGGATATGGAAGATGGAATGGAAAATCAGGTTGGAAAGACAAAATTCAAGGGTGCCATTTAGGCTGTGTTTGATTTGCTGGTAGACACAATGTAAATACAATGAGTGGGCAGGAGAGTATATGAATCTGCAGTGCTATGAGATATCTGGGGTAGAGTTAGAGGACTGGAAGCTCTCCATGTTAAAGATGATGTTGTAGACTTTGTTATGGAGGAGATGGTGTTGGAGACGGAGTATACATGACAAGGGATCAGGAAAGACCCTGAAGATACTCTGGTATCTTGATGCCTAGGAAAGAAGCTTGAAAATGAGGCTAAGGGTGACTGGAAATCTAGGAGAAGTCCATTTAGCAAGCCAATGTGAAGTCACATGTCTTTCATGTATAGGCTAGCCATTTTAATCTTTACTTCCAGGACTAGTTAGAAAGCAGAGGCTGCATTGTGCTGCCTCTATTCAAACCCAAGCCCTGACATTTCCTAATGATTGGCCTTGGGCAAGTCACTTAACTTCTGTGTCTCTAAAATGGAATTATAAAAATATCTACTTTATGGGCTTAATGGTTGGATTAAATGGAATAAAGCTCCTAAAACAGTACCTGGCACAAATTAGGCACTCGATAAATATGGTGTAGCAATTACTAATTACTAACCTATTATCTACATTCTACACTCAAGTGGAACTTAGAGACGTTTATATGCTCAAAAGTGACAGATGTATGTGTGGTAGAGCCAGAGGCTAAACAACTCTTCTTGATTCTAAGGTTATGGTATTTTCTTATTCACTCCCTTTAAAGTAATACTAAGCTGACTTATGATCAAGCCAACACTTTCATCAGTCATAGTGCCACAGCATGGAAAACGTATGTCAGTTGCACATTTCAACCTTTTTTGTCTCCGACCAAATCTTGTTATAAGAAGTGCTGACGGCCAGTCAAACTCACTAGACTTAGTTTCTCACTTATCTATGGAGTGGCTAATGATATTTACCATCCCTTAAAAATGTGATTAGAGTGAGATAAAGCAAGCATGTCCATATAAATGATAAAGCAAATATTTAGTCTTCAAATAAACATATAATATGTTGACTATTTTGTAAATACCAAAAGCAAGTTCTAAAATGCACATTTAAAAAATTTTTTTTGAAAAATTTTGAGTATGTAAATATATGAGTACTATGTTTGATTACAGTATAATATTTTAATACATTTATACAGCATAATCAAACTTGGCAACCAGCATTTCCATTTCATATACACTCTGAAGTAGGAGAACTGGGCCATATGGTAGAAAATTTCAGTTTTTTAAGGAATTTCCATTCTGATTTCTATAATGACTATACTAATCTGCATTCCCACCAAAAGTATACAAGATTCCCTTTTCTCCATATCCTTGCCACCAAGTTAAAATTTTTGTTTTTTGATAATTATCATTCAACTCTAGTGCGATGATATCTAATTGTGGTTCTGATTTGCTATATAGTGGTTAAATGTTTTTCTATGTATCTGGTAATTTCTATTTATTCTTTTGAGTGATGCCTATTCAGTTACTTTGCATATTTCTTAATTGGATTGTTTGGGGTTTGTTGAGTCTTTGAGTTCTCTTTATAATCTAGATATTAATTTCTTATCAGGAACATAATGTTTGTATACAATTTCCCCCATTCTGTTGGTTCTGTCTTTGGTTGGTTGTTTTTTTTTGCAATGAAGAATATTTGTGATTTAATATAATTCTAGTTGTCTATTTTTACTTTTGTTACTTGTTCTTATGGGGTCTTAACTTAAAAAATCAGTATTTATTTGAATATTTTATAAGTGTTTCTTCTATACCTACCCTATAGTAGTTTATTAGTCTCATTTATTCCTTTTAGATCTTAGATCTATTCAGTTGATTTTTTCTGTAGCGTGAGAGTGGTGAGTGGGAGGGAGGTTAAGGTTAAACAATCTGAATATAGATATTTGGTTTTCCCGGCACCCTTTATTGAAGATACTGTCATTTCCTCAGTATTTTTTCACATCTTTGTCAAACATCATTTTGTGTGGATTAATTTTATAGGATCCCAGTTCCATATCTTTGATACAGATCTCTCTCTGAATCTATGTTTCTGCTTTCATGCAGTTACTGTTTTTTTGGTTATAAAGCTCTGTGGCATGTGTTAAAATCAGGTATTGCAATGCATCCAGCTTTGTTCTTTTTGTTCTGTGGGTTTCTATCCTTCCATAAGAATTTTAGGATCTTTTTTCTGGTTCT
Organism: Sylvilagus floridanus; assembly: GCA_949820135.1. Classification (NCBI taxonomy): domain Eukaryota; kingdom Metazoa; phylum Chordata; class Mammalia; order Lagomorpha; family Leporidae; genus Sylvilagus; species Sylvilagus floridanus. The sequence goes on from OX463224.1 coordinate 35,123,517, forward strand.
GTAAAGACTGTATTTGGTATTTTTCAGAAGGTTGCATTGAATCTGTAAATTGCTCTGGGTACTGTGGGCATTTTAACATGACCTCTCATGCTTCCGGATTGGAGGAATTAATGTTATTAAAAGGTCCATCGTATCCAAAGCAATTTACAGATTCAATGTAATCCCCATTAAAAACATCTTATTAATTATCACTATTTAGACCAAGTTAGAGGGTCAATTCAGTAAAATTTTTAAAAACTCAGCTCTCTTAAATGAATCAATTCATGTTAGGCTAATTAAGTATTGTCAAGCAAAGGAGTTAGGAAGCTACTTCAATAAACAGAAGAATGATTTGTATTTAACATATCAGTTGTTTACCCATAAATTGGTGTTTTTAATTGTTTGAAAGCAATTTGTTCTCTTTGGCAAATTAAATGTTCCTCTTGCAAGTGTTAGACTATCTGATTAGGAACATTTTTATAAAGCCAAGATAGCTTCAGCTTATTTCCAATCCACATTAATGGAACTTCCTTTCATTTATGAGATTCTAAATCTTTTCTACTGGTGTTACAATTAGACTTTATTGTTAAGTTTGAGGGGAAAAAGAATAATTCTCTGTTCATAGTTCTAATATTCAATTACAATAAATTATGTAAAAGGACTGTTGTTACTTTGGAAGAAGCTGTGAGAAACATCTGCCACCTTAAGCAGTGAGGGCTCTAACTGTGATATAGTGTCTTAGGGTTCAAGTTCATATGAAATTCTTAATTCTGTGTGGCTCTACTACAGAGTATCTTATACCACAGCCATTCATTAAATGTTGGAGGAAGCTACAAAACAAAAAACAAGAGGGAGGGCGTAAGTGAGGAAGAACTGAATCTCATTTACTAAAGTTTGGTTTTGAAACACTAGTTTCTTTCTGAACAAAGTCAACTGCCAGAAAAGTTTCCAAAGTTAAGCTGATGTGTTCTGTTGAAATTCGCCCAAGAACTACACCTTTTTGCTGAGGAGTCACACCAGATGTCCTGTCCAAGGACTAATAACATTTATTCCTGTAGGCTACATCCATATGTGAGGCAGCAGAAGTGAGCATTTCAGAGCTGGTTAGTCTACTTTAAGTTATGCTCAGTGCACTGTATCGGGAATACAAAAGCATTTTCCAGATGGCATCGTAAAGTCAGTTCATTTTTGCAAAGCACCATCTCATTTTTGAGAAATAGCTCCTTGTTTTTCATTCCCTTTGGTCGTTTTTGAATTGCTGTTTCTTCCCATAAATGCAACACTTAACCAGAGGCCTGGGTAGGATATCTGCTATATGTTGTGAAAAATGCTTAATAGGCTGTGAGTGTTCAGACATGAAGTGACGAGGAGGATAATCAGATATTGTTTTATCCATTGGCCATGCCATCAAGGAGACAGAATACCAGATGGACATTGGGATTCTACTTGCCCTGTTAATGATGTAACCTTGGGTAATTCTTTTAATCATGCTGTATTTAAATGTCTACATATGCTTGTGAGCAACTCCCAGAAATTCCTTTGTGACTCATCCCAGAACCACCTATCATTTGTTTCTCTACCTACGTATCTACGCTAACTCTCAACTGTAGACAAATTACTCAACGTACTTTCTTTCCAATACTTCTTGTACTCCTTCAAATACATTCATTTCATTAAGCTCTTTCCTTGGTCTACAGTATACTTTCTCCTTTTCTCTGTTTAAATCCTACTGTTTTTAGACATTGTAGTCAAGTCTCCTTCTGTGTGAAAACATTCATGTATTCATGTCTCAAAAGGAGATTTACACATGGAATCACCTTTAGTTATCAGAATAATCTGGTAACTATTACTACCTTTCTAGAGATGAAACTATGAGACTCTAATGATTTATTGTTCTAAGGCCCAAAGGTGCTGTCAGAATATGGATGCTGCGGTCACTGCTTGTTCCTTCCACTACTCCTCTGTACCCTAGTGACATATCTCTATCCTTGTTGCAATTACTTATGGCAATTTTTATACTAATTTTTAAAAGAATCTTTATTTGAAAGGCAGGGTTACAGAGAGAAAGATAGAGACCTCCCAACCACTAATTCACTCTTCTAAACACTAACAATACCAGGGCTGTTCTAGGCCAAAGCCAGGAAACTGGAACTCCATATAGGTCTCCCAGGTGGATGCAGTAGCCCAGGGACTTGGGCCACCTTAGATTGCTTTCGAGGTATATTGTCAGGGAGCTGGATCGGAAGTGGAGCAGCAGGACTCACACTAGCACCCATATGGGATTCCAGCAACACCAGCCCTTCTTTTTTTTTTTTTTTTAAACTTTTTAGGTGCAAAGTTGAATGTTGTTTAAAGAAATAGTATTCCATTTTTCAAGGTGTTTACTATTTTCTTCATTATGCTTAAATGTGAACATAATAAATGCAGAGAATCTGACTCTGCAATTCACTATTCCTACTTCAGCATGCAGAGCACTGCTTGATACATAGTAGACACACAATAGATATGTCCTGAATACAGTATGGTACATCTTATATTATCTCACCTTGCATAGAGAGGTTCCCAATGAGTATTTGTTCTTCTGGCACAAGAAGACTATTCCTTCATAAAGACTTTTCAATTAAAATCTTCTTAGTAAATTAAAACTGTTGCCTCTTATAGCTTTCCATGCCTATTTTCCATCTTCTGATATTAACATTAGCCACACAACTATGTCTTTTTTAAATCTTCATTGAGTATGTACCCTACTCTGGGTGCTGACACTTTGGTGCTGACACCAAACACTGTCATGTTTGGCTCTAGATAATGCAGAAGAAAATCACAATTTTAGAATTTACCTTCCACTAACATTGCTTACTCAATATCATTTACTGAGCACTAATGTCCCCATGCTCAGCATTTGATTGATATTATTGTATTTACCTTTCAGAAAAGAACAGATTCCTTGTTTCCCATTAGGTAGTAAACTCTTCTTTTTAAACACTTTATAATAACAAAATTTACCCTACACTAAGTAAAAAGTTCAACTAGTAAGAAGAAAACTGTTCCTAATAAGTACAAAAATTACAACGTGTAAGAGTGAAATTGACATTTTGAAATTTGATGATTGTTTACAGCCCTTGTCTCTATTGATGAACAAAGATTCCTAACCCTATTTTACCAGTTAGGAAAACAGAGCTATAGAAATTAAGTAACTTCCTCAGAACCAGAAGGCTAACAAATGCTGAAATAGGATTAAAGTCTAAGGACCAAAACATTGAACTCCACTACATCTCTGTGACTTGTAAATTTCTGAGAGAAGAGACTTATCATCCCAGCCAGCTGGCGTGGTCAAATTAGACAATTCTTGACAGGTCAGATATTTTGAATAATAGGACTGCATTTTGGGGGGATGACTATTGGAAAAACTTCAAAATCATTGATGTCCACCCACATGTCAATTGTTTGCTTTTTTTCTGTTTTCTTGAGATAGTCTAAAAATTATCAAATAGACTACTGCAGTTCTGAATAGTGTTATTTAGTTGATGAGGACTAGTTTTTGTTTAATAGTGGAAGATAAGTATTAATATATAACACTATTATCTCTAACTCTACCCTAGGAAATACCATTTGGCATTTATTAACATTTGGATGGATAAAATATTGCTAAATTTATTTAACAAGTTCTCAACAGTTAACGTTAACATTAGTTTTCGTTGGCATTGAGTCATTACTTTTTTGATAAAAAAATGTATCAATAATATTTAGTGAATATATAACTGGTGAAAATATTTGTGATGTCTCAGTTTTAGTTTTGCCTTTGATATGAGCCTAATTGTTTTTTGTATTCTAAAATGAACAGTGTTTGAAAACTTAAAACCTATTTTTAATTCATTCTGGTAAGTACTGCTCTATCATCAGTGCAAGTACCTTTCAAGAGAATATAATCAGAGAAATTCCTAGGTCACAAATAAAATACATCAGCTGCTGTTTATCTACTACTTACCATATGTAGCACTGGATAAATTCCTCATAAAACAAGTGTTAGTTTATTCAAGTTTAAGCGAGGTTAATACATAACTCAAAGAATTTGAAAAGGATCTTTAAACCCACAAAGTACTTAGAATTCTTTCAACCAAATCACAATGCAAATATTGAGTACAGAACGGAGACTGCTGTGCTGATCTTCATTTTGATTTGTATGCAAGATAGCAATAGACACCAAGCAGTAAATTTAATTCATAATAGCTTTTAGATTGTTCAGTGAAAGATAGCACAGAAAAAGAACTCTAGTGTACCTAAGGAAACTGTATTCTGGTGCTGGTAGTCTACTGTCACAGTAATAAATCACAGGTTTTAACAGAATGAAGCAGGAAGCTGGCTTTTACCTTATTGTGAGAGTCTAAAGTCTCCTGATATGCAGGCTTTGAGTCATTGTTTGGAAGCTGATTAAAATTTCGCCACTTACCAGCAAATCAGTGATGACTGAAAACTGTAGATGGCCATAGCCTGCCTTAGGCTTTCACCTTGAATATAGGTACTATAAGCAAATAAGTCATTTAAAAGGATGCCTGTCATTCTTTGTTAGCAGAAAAGATGCACTCACAGAGCAGTCAGTAACTGGAGACTGTCTGCTCTGTGTAAGGCTCCGTGTACATGCTGAGATGCATCAAACACTGTCCATACTTCTAGGAACTCATCATCTAGGAGAAATATATATCAACAGCCGCATTTAAGATGTGCCCCAACATTGTGCTTTGTCAGAGAGGTACTATAACCAGAAAAAATAATATTGGAAATATAGCATTCAGCCAGATTTTATATAAGGTTAAAAATGAAAATACTTCAAATAATAACATTTAGCAACTATGAAATTTATGTGAAATTGAATGATTGCAGAAAGAGATGAAACAAAGAGTTCAACCGAGGTTAGAGGGAATGCCAGGGCCTAGGAAGTTCCAGGAGAGAACTTGCCTTCTGGCTTGTGCTAGACAAAGCAGGCTTGAACCCCTGGTGGAAGTCAGTGAGAATCGGAACACAGGTACTCCCACCCCTGCGAACGTCTGATAGTGCCAGCAGAAGCCTCAGTCTGTCCTCCAAGGGAGCTGAGGAGAAGCCTTCATGAGCTTAGATCAGGCTTGTAGGATGTAAGCACCCGCCAACACATGGATTTTAACCTGCATTTGACTTCATTAGACAGAAGTCACCATACTTTGTTGGGAGACATAAGGCTCATTTTTGTCCAACGGTGGAAGGAAAAGGAACCAAAACTCACAACTTTATATTATTAAATGTAGGCTTAAAAGCATTGATCTAGGCAAGAGATAGAAATATTTTTGAATAAAATATTTATAAACTGGTTATTTCCTACTCCCACTAATGCTTTAATGTTTTCACTTGGGTGTGCTGCTGGAGTAGGGAGGGGTTTTTGAATCTGGCTGACTTAAATTTTTAGTGACTAGGAAGTCACTGATGTAAACTAAGTCACTTGAAAGATGTCTACAGGGGCCGGTGCTGTGGTGCAGTGGGATAAAGCTCTGGTGTGAAGGGCCGGCATCCCATAAGTGTGCCGGTTCTAGTCCCGACTGCTCCTCTTCCCATCCAGCTCTCTGCTATGGCTTGGGAAAGCAGTAGAAGATGGCTCAAGTCCTTGGGCCCCTGCACCCATGTGGGAGACCTGGAAGAAGCTCCTGGGTCTTGGCTTCGGATCAGCACAGCTCCAGCTATGCAGCCAAATGGGGAGTGAACCAGCAGATAGAAGATTTCTCTCTGTCTCTAACTCCCTCTGTAACTTTCAAATAAATAAAATAAATCTTAAAAAATAGTTACAAAAACAGGAGCTCAAGATAGAAATTAAATCTAATTTTGGGAACATAGAGAAAGCGACAATTATGCATGCTGATTTGTGACTTGAGAAAATCATGTCAGCTAACCTTTCAAAGATCAGTCATGTAGTCAAATGTGACATTATAAGCATCCATGGCCAAAATCTTTCCTCATTTCTTTCTAATTAAAAATGTGTTTCAGCCGTTAAATAAAGGCAACAAGAGCTTCAGCTAAAATATAATTAGGACAGATAATGATTTATTATCAAGACTTCTCCCAGGGCCTGGTGCTGTAGTGCAGTAGGTTAATCCTCCACCTGTGGTGCCAGCACCTCAAATGGGCGCTGGTTCTAGTCCCAGCTACTCCACTTCTGATCCAGCTCTCTACTGTGGCCTGGGAAAGCAATAAAAGATGGCCCAAGTGCTCGGGCCCCTGCATCTGTGTGGGGGACCCAGAGGAAGATCCTGGCTCCTGGTTTTGAATCAGCTCAGCTTCAACCATTGAAGCCATTTGAGGAGTGAACGAACCAGTGAATGGAAGACTTTTCTCTCTGTCTCTCCCTTTAACTCTGCCTTTAAATTAAAGACCTCTCCTGGAGCCAGCATTGTGGTGCAATGGGTTAAGCCACCTCCCACAATGCCAGCATTTCATATAGATATCAGTTTGAGTCCTGGATACTCCACTTCTTATTCAACTCCCTGCTAGTGCACTGGGAAAGCAGCAGCAGATGTCCAAGTACGTGGGCTCCTGACACACATATGGGAGACCCAAATGGAGTTCCAGTTTCCTGGATTCAGCCTGGCCCAGCCCTAGCCATTGTGGTCATTTGTGAAGTGAACCAGCAGATGGAAGACTGGTCAATATCTCTATCTATGTAAATATCTGCCTTTCAAATAAATATGTCATTGTGAAAGAGTATGCAGGTATCAATACTTGAAGATCTAGGGGGTCAATGGAAATGAAAGAGTAACAGAAAGAAGAGGCAAATGTATCTTCTTAAGGAGAATTGTACTCTGAGATGCTGCTCGTGCAAGTGGTTCTTTATAACAGACTAATTTCTGGGCAGTTTTATATGAAAAAATCACTATTTGCATACTAAGCACTGAAAAGTACATTAGGAACCTTATACATTTTGACTTAAACTTTTCTTTTCATGAATTCTCATTTGCAAAAGGTGAAAGGCCCTGCCAGTAGTATATTTGGATTTATAAAACTGATAGCCTAATTGCAGGCAACTTAAATGTTTTGTTTTTGGAACTAATGATGCTCTTAATAATCTGTCTAGAGTGCCAGGTAGATTTTAAAGAGGGATCTCACTTGATAGTCTCATTGGGTTTCCTCTGGAAGGGAGGCATGCCTGAAGAATTCTTGAGGGTGAACCTACTGTCTGGTTACATACAAGCAAATCTACATCAGGCTCCTGAGAAAAAGCTAATCCTGAAGAAAGAGTCCAGATTCACAAGTTTGCCCTCCAGACTCATGCCTGAGTTACATTGGAAGGGTAAGATAAGTGAATGGAAGATCTCATGATATGGGACTGGCACTGTGGCATAGTGGGTAAAGCCACTGCCTGCAGTGCCAACACCCTATGGGCACTGGTTCTAGTCTCGGCTGTTCCTCTTCTGATCCAACTCTCTGCTATGAACTGGGAAAGCAATAGAAGATGGCTCAAGTCCTTGGGCCCCTGCTCCCACATGGGAGACCTGGAAGAAGCTCCTGGCATCAGATCGGTGCAGCTCCAGCCGTTGCAGCCAATTGGGGAGCGAACCAGCAGATGGAAGACTCTCTCTGTCACTCTCCTTTTCTTTCTGTGTAACTCTGACTTTAAAGTAAATAAATAAATCTTTAAAAAAAATCTCTTGATTCTCCCCTACCATCCATCCTTCCATCTAAAATACAATGAAAATACATTTTTTTAAAAGGTGAAATCTTGGGAGTGGGTGGTTAGCCTAGTGGCTAAGATATCTTAATCACATATCGGAGTGCTTGGATTCAGTTGCCAGCTCTGGCTCCTGACCTCGGCTTCCCACTAAGGCAGACCCTGGAAGGCTACAGTGATGATTCATCTAATTGGGTTCTGGCCACCCATGTGGGAAGCCTGGATCGCATTCAGGCTCCTGGCTTTGGTCCCAGCCTAATCACAGTCATTGCAGGAATTTGAACAGTGAACCACTGGATAGGATTTCTATGTTTCTTTCAAAAGTTTTTTAAAAAGTTCATAGAAAATGCGATCAGAATGTTTTATTTTGCTTATTTTTAATTCTCTGCCTTTCAAATAAATGAAAGAAAAAGAGGTATCTTCCATCTGATGGTTTTCCTCCCAAATGTCTGCAATAAAGCAGGAGCCTAGAGCTCAACTGGGGTCTTCCCTAGGGGACTAGGGACACAAGTACTTAGACTTGTTGCCTTGCAAGGTGCACAATAACAAGAAGCTGGAGTTAAAAAGCAAAGCTGAACTAGCACCCAGGCACCTTTATATAGGATGTAGGCAACCCTGGTGGCATCTTAACTGGTATGCCAAACACCCATATCCATATCTAAAAGATTTTTTTAAATCTAGGTGAGAGCTCCAAGAATCAGCCCACTAAAACCTCTATTAACTATTGAGACCTCCACGGAGCAATGCCTTGGAGCCTTGGGAATGGCAAGTGGTGAAAGGTACCAGCAGTACTCCAGGTTGACTGGGGGAGCTCAGAGAAGTCAGTCAGTGCAATGGCCTGAGTAGCAAGCTGTGCAGTCTCTCTGCAGAGGAGAGGAAACCACAGAAGATCCTATGTCAGCTGCATCTCCATCTCTGGTAGAAGATGGACCTCAGGAGAGGAAAACGAACAGGACAAAGGTTCTCATTCTTGAGCACTGCTGAGATCTTCTATGCTTCTCAGTCTCCTTTGAGAGGAATGTGAAAGGATGGAGGTAGGGTTTGGGAAAGATGACAGTTCTTTTTTTTTTTTTTTTTTTTTGACAGGCAGAGTGGACAGTGAGAGAGAGAGACAGACAGAAAGGTCTTCCTTTTGCCGTTGGTTCACCCTCCAATGGCCGCCGCGGATGGCACGCTGCGGCCGGCGCACCACGCTCATCCGATGGCAGGAGCCAGGAGCCAGGTGCTTTTCCTGGTCTCCCCATGGGGTGCAGGGCCCAAGCACTTGGGCCATCCTCCACTGCACTCCCGGGCCACAGCAGAGGGCTGGCCTGGAAGAGGGGCAACCGGGACAGAATCCGGCGCCCCGACCGGGACTAGAACCCGGTGTGCCGGCGCTGCAAGGCGGAGGATTAGCCTGTTGAGCCACGGCGCCGGCAAGATGACAGTTCTATAAAGCAACTTGGCAAAGTCAAGGATCTCTCCCTCCCTCTCCCACTTTGAGTATATGTGCAAAAATGTGTGTGTATTTAGTTGTGTATCTATTTTTTTTAATTCCAAGGCTGATGTGACCTGGAAAAGGCAGCCCTGTCTCAGATTTTGGCTGTACTTTCTAGGTGGATTTCTGGATTATTCCTTTTTCAGTTTGCTTGGGGGTCTCTTGCACTGGGAGCGTTCTCTGAGCTGCTTCTGGCGTTGTTTTATCAGCATCTTCACTTTAAAGTGCTATTCTAAGTTGGCGGTGGTGGTGGTGGTTATTGTCATTGTTGCTTTCCAGGTAAGGGGTAATTAGTGAAGGGAGGGTTCACCCTGCTGGGAGACAGGGGTGGAGCGTGTCAGGAATCTCTACCTCACCTCCACAGGCTGAAATGAGATGATCCCTAATGTGGAGTATGTAATATAATCATCTGCAGCACCAAAACCAACCTGGGCCTTAGAAATACCAGTGAGAGTAGATGTAGGTGTGTTTCAAAAGCACTCCCTAGGTGTGTCCTTCCCATTGGTTGAGGTCACCAAACCACACTTTATTCCAGATTCCCTTCCAGTTTTGAAATATAATTTTTCTCACGTATTTTTAAACTGTGCTGGTGGGAGATAAAATTGACACAATATGTATTAGAAGGCTTAAACCACTGTCAATCTTCAACTTACTGTGTTCTTTAATACAAATTAATACTGAAAAAATTGGACCATGCACACAAATATGTATTCAAGAATAATCATTCTAGATTATTTAAAAAAAACTGTTGAAACCATATAGAGATAGCAGTAAGATTCTTTTTCTGATAAGTTATGATATGTCCATTTATACAGAATAGTCATTGAAAGTTAAATTTAGGGGTGGGCATTGTGGTGCAATGAGTTAAGCCACTGTTCGTGATGGTAGCATCCCATATCAGAGTGCCTGGGATCATGTCCCACTTCTGCTTCTGATCCAGATTCCCACCAATGGCTCCCTGTGGGGAAGGAGACGATGGTTCTAGTACTTAATTATAAATTTGAAAACTCAAATGGGTATATATTATGTAGAACTTATACTTCAATTAAAAATATGAGGGTATTATAGAAAGTTTGTGGAAACATAAAATTAAAAGGTAGGATTATTTTGGCACAAAAAGTTTTTGAATCCACACATATAAAAAGATCAAATACCCCTGGAAAAATACATATTATGAAAAAACTGCATGGATTTCAAAATCATGTACCATGTTATAGTTTGAGAGATCAAATAGAAAAATAGGGACAAATATCTTCTATCTGCTAATTCACTCCCCCCAGATGCCCACAACAGTTGGCGCTGAGACAAGTTAAAGCTGGAAACTAAATTCAGGTCTCCCAATTGAGTGGAAGGCACCTTGGGTATATATTAGCAGGAAGCTGCAATTGGATTTAGATCCAGGACTCAAATCCAGACACTCCAATAGAAGCTAAAGGCATCCTAAGCAGTATCTGTCTGCTTACTTATTTAAAAGACAGTCACAGCAGGAGGGAGAGAGATTGAGATCTTCATTTACTGGTTCATTTCCCACATGGCCACAATGGCCAGGCTGGACAAGGTTAACACCAAGAGTCTGAAACTCCATCCATGTCTCCCACTTGGGTGGCAGGGGCCCAAGCACTTGAGTCTTTTTCTCTGCTATCCAAGGCATATTAGCATGGAGCTAGATCAAAACTGGAACATCAGGGACTCTAACCTGTGCTCATATGAGATGGTGACTACTTAACCCTCAGTGCCCGCCTCAAAATAGTGTCTTAACTACAGTGACAAATGTCTAGACTTTTCACGAACGTTTTGAAGTAGTCTTCTTTACTTTGTTTCAACAATGTAAAATAAGCTACTATTTTTTTTTTACATAACAAAATTTCAACTTAAAAACCAGGAAAATTCTGAATACAACCAGTATTACACTGTCAATTTTTCACAAATACATGTGTCAGCAGCTGTTTGAAATACAAAGTATATAAATATAAATTGTGGTTATTATGTTGAAGGGGTAGGATTGGAGGTGACTTTTTTCATAATTTCTACTTTTTTCCCAAAGTTCAAAAATGATCGTGTTGTTATACAGAGAAAATAATCATTTTACACATTATGTTAAAATGTTAAGTTGAACACATTTGAAGAAGAGTATGCCAAGAGTTTCAAAATCCTTAAGTTATTCTTAATAAAATGTGACCTTTATGAAAAGGAAAACAAAACGGTTGCAGCAGTGACAACATTGGTGTGAAATGTCCGGTTGGGAATGTGCACTTGGGCTAGTGAGGACGGCACATTCACAAAGCGTGTGCAAGTGTGTGACTCTGTTTCCTCTTCTGTGCAGGCCAGAACCTTAATCAGTTCTGGCAAAAACTCAGGCCTATTTTTGTTGATAAACTGAGCATCTGCCACCTCCCCCAGCTGGCAGGTCCCAACCCAATTAGTCCAAGGTGCCCCAGGTCCTCTGCTCGCAGATCTGCATCTCCTTACATTACTGGCTGTTAACAAGGCCCCAGATCACTAAAAAAAAAACAAACAAACAGACCCGGAGACGTCCCAGAGATGAAGGAAATGACACAGGCAGTTGCTCTTGGATAAATAAGCAAAGGGGAAAATAGGGCTGGGAACCTAAGCAAGAATGCCGGAGAGGAAACAAACAAGCAAACAAGGGCCAAGGTGTCAGTCTCCTGAAACAAAAGCCCAGCAACAAAGTCGTTTCTGGAAGTGGATAAAAATCTCTGCGCGAGACCACAGGAAATAGAAAACTTCCGCAGCAGCATTAACTTGACAAATACCCCATGGACCCATTGATTGTGAAGTCCCGATCAGCGCTCTGGGTCTATTAGTTCCTGAGAAATGAACTGGCTTAAATCAAGACAGACTTTGGCTGCTTGTCAGAAAGACAGTGAGCCAGAGCTTGACTCCACATCTAAAGCTGCTGCTCCATTCTTATGGACGAAAAACAAAGATGTCCGTTGGAGGTGCACAACATATTAATGTTAAACGTCACCTGGAAAATAATATTCGTACCTGCCTTGAATTCTGTGGTCTAGATCTTTAATGTGAATGTGTATTGCCTGATTTCTCCAGTGCTCATTAGCTTCTGGTACAGATGAGTTAGTACTATGTTTCATTGTCTTTCTCTTTTCCATTCTATTTTATTGGAGGGATAGTAATGCTGCTCTCACTTAAATTTTTAGACATTTTTCTATGATTTCACTCTTTAGAATTTTATTTACAATTTTCTCCTTTGCACAAACCCAGACATGACTCCTTCAGATAAGAAAAGCACAGCTCCAGATAAAAGAAGATTCCTCTGTATTTGGAATGAGCATTCTCCTATAGTCTTCCTACTTGATAACCAGATCATGTTGTCTGACTCCATTATCGTCCTTTTTTTTTTTTTTTTTTTTTTTTGGCAGAGTTAGACTGAGAGAAAGGTCTTCCTTCCGTTGGTTCACTCCCCAAATGGACGCCACGGCTGGCACTGCGCTGATCCAAAGCCAGAAGCCAGGTACTTCTCCTGGTCTCCCATGCGGGTGCAGGGCCCAAGCACTTGGGCCATCCTCTGAGCCACAGCGGAGTGCTGGACTGGAAGAGGAGCAACTGGGACTAGAACCCAGAGTGCCGGCACCGCAGGTGGAGGATTAGCCTAGTGAGCCATGGCTCCAGCCCATTATCGTTGTTTAGACTGAGTTCCTGACTAAGAAACTTCTCAATACTTCATGCAGATGAGCTTCCACTGGACAGGAATCTTGTCTCTGGCTGCAAGGTGTATCGCATAGTAACTGCCTATTTCATAGAAAGCTCTCAGGAAAAGGAAGTTGTAGATCTCACTGTGCACTTGGGAATGATGGCCGTGTGAATGAAAGATCAGGGAAAATCTTCTATTCCAGCAGCCTGATTCCGCTTTCTCTGATGTCTGAACCCAGGAGTATCCAGAGAGATTGTAAGGGTTAGGGGGATAAAGAACAGAATAGACTTTGTTTTTTATTTTGAATATTTGGCTAATAGTCAAATAGAAGTTCTAGTATTTATTCTTAGCATTTTTTAAACTATTCCCCCATAACTATAATCCCGCTTAAAATGTTACTAAACAGTGATACACTGATTTTTATGAGAAAGTATTAGAAAGTTTTATTTTTAAATGATTATTAAAGAGGCCTGAACTTAAGCCTATATATTATTGCTCCACAATTAACATTGAGAATAATACTTATTTTAGGTAGATATCTCAATTGTGTGCTGCAGAGATATTTTGCCTCATTTAATTGCTGTGAAGAATAGCTACACGAACCCCAGGGCTATGGGTTTCTGGAGAGCAAGAGTTGGGTCATTCATAGGTATACCCTTATGCCTCCACTCAACCCATATGTAACCCAAAGTGTTTTTTGTTAGGGAACCCAGTTGGAAGTAAGTGTTCAGGGTGCAGGGTAGCCCACACATGCTTCCACCTGTTCCATAAAAGCCTAGTGCAATGGGAATCCCGTGATACTTTCAAAAAGGCCAAAAGTTTCAAGATCTTTAGATACGCAGAGATGCAGAAATCTGAAACTATTTGACTGTTATTGGAGATAAAATATTGATTGCCAAGTAATGCCAAAGAAGACCAGAAATTAACAGTTTAATGGCAGAGAGGTTCAAAGAAGTGAAGCAAATCTACAATTTATGAAGATCAGCTTAGAATTGGGCATCATAAAATGGGAAGATTGGTTCAATACAAATTCTACTAAAAGTATGTAGAAATCTTCATGGTCTCAGCAGTCAGTAACATGCTGCTGGTACTATTTTATTTAAATGTAATATGACACTGGACTCTATCAGAGATCCCAGAGAAATACTTCCAGTGTATTTGGAAACAGTTATGTATTAAAAAAGTTCTCATCCTGTTCGTGGATGCACGTCTAAAGGTGAAGAAGACCTGACCAGTTACTAGAAGAATACAAATATGTTTAAAATAGCAAATTTATTTTTTTATTTTTTTTTATATAAAGCTTTTATTTAAAGAATATAAATTTCCAAAGAACAGCTCATGGACCACAATGGCTCCCCCCCCCCCACAACTTCCCTCCCTCCCCCCACCCTCCCCTTTCCCGCTCCCTCTCCCCTTCTGTTCACATCAAGATTCATTTTCAATTCTCTTTGTACACAGAAGATCAATTTAGTACATATTACGTAAAGATTTCAACGGTTTGCCCTCACATAGAGACACAAAATGATAATACTGTTGGAGTACTAGTTATAGTATTAATTCACAATGTACAGCACATTAAGGACAGAGATCCTACATGATTTTTTTTTTTAAAAATTGATTGTCTATGCAATTTCCAGTTTAACACCAAGATTTTTTAATCATTTGCAATTATCTTTATATAAAGAAGATCGATTCAATATATACTATGTAAGGATTTCATCAGTTTGCATCCACTCAGAAACACAAAGTGTAAAAATACTGTTTCAGTACTAGTAATAGCATCACTTCACATTGGATAACACATTAAGGACAGATCCCTCATGAGAGGTAAGTACACAGTGACTCCTGATGTTGATTTAACAATTTGACACTCTTGTTTATGGCGTCAGTAATCTCCCTAGGCTCTGGTCATGAGTTGCCGAGGCTATGGAAGCCTTTAGGCTTAGCCGACTTCGATCTTATTCCCACAGGGCCATAGTCAAAGTGGAAGTTCTCTCCTCCCTTCAGAGAAAGGTACCTCCTTCTTTGATGGCCCCGTTCTTTCCACTGGGATCTCACTCGCAGAGATCTTTCATTTAGGTCTTCTATTTTTTCCAGAGTGTCTTAGCTTTCCATGCCTAAAATATTCTCATGGGCTCTTGAGCCAGATCCGAATGCCTTAAGGGCTGATTCTGAGGCCAGAGTGCTATTTAGGACATCTGCCATTCTATGAGTCTGCTGTGTATCCTGCTTCCCATGTTGGATCATTCTCTCCCTTTTTCATTCTATCAGTTAGTATTAGCAGACACTAGTCTTGTTTGTGTGATCCCTTTGACTCTTAGACCTATCAGTGTGATCAATTGTGAGCTGAAATTGATCACTTGGACTAATGAGATGGCCTTGGTACATGCCACCTTGATGGGATTGTATTGGAATCTGCTGGCACAATTCTAACTCCATCATTTGGGGCCGTTCCGATTGAGCATGTCCCAAGTTTTACATCTCCTCCCTCTCTTATTCCCACTCTTATATTTCTCAGAGATCACTTTTCAGTTAAAATTTAAACACCTAAGAATAATTGTGTGTTAATTACAGAGTTCAACCACTAGTACTAGGATAAAGAAAAAAAAATACTACCATGGATAAAGTATTACATTGTACAACAACAGTCAGCACAAGAGCTGATCAAGTCACTGTTTCTCATAGTGTCCATTTCACTTCTACAGGTTTCCCCTTTGGTGCTCAGTTAGTCATCGCCAATCAGGGGAAACAAATGATATTTGTCTCTTTGGGACTGACTTAATTCACTCAGCATGATGTTTTCCAGATTCCTCCATTTTGTTGCAAGTGACCGGATTTCATTGTTTTTGACTGCTGTATAGTATTCTGTAGAGTACATGTCCCATAATTTCCTAATCCAGTCTACTGTTGATGGGCATTTGGGTTGGTTCCAAGTCTTAGCTATTGTGAATTGAGCTGCAATAAACATTGCTGTGCAGACGGCTTTTTTGTTTGCCAATTTAATTTCCTTTGGGTAAATTCCAAGGAGTGGGATGGCTGGGTTGAATGGTAGGGTTATATTCATGTTTCTGAGGAATCTCCAGACTGACTTCCTTAGTGGCTTCACCAGTTTGCATTCCCACCAACATTGGATTAGTGTCCCTTTTTCCCCACATCCTCTCCAGCATCTATTGTTGGTGGATTTCTGAATGTGAGCCATTCTCAGCGGGGTGAGGTGAAACCTCATTGTGGTTTTGATTTGCATTTCCCTGATTGCTAGGGATCTTGAACATTTTTTCATGTGTCTGTTGGCCATTTGGATTTCCTCTTTGGAAAAATGTCTATTGAGGTCCTTGGCCCATCTCTTAAGTGGGTTGTTTGTTTTGATGTTGTGGAGTTTCTTGATTTCTTTGTAGATTCTGGTTATCAACCCTTTATCTGTTGCATAGTTTGCAAATATATTTTCCCATTCTGTCGGTTTCCTATTCACTTTCCTGACTGTTTCTTTTGCAGTACAGAAACTTTTCAATTTGATGCAATCCCAGTAGTTAATTTTGGTTTTCAGTGCCTGTGCTTCTGGGGTCTTTTCCAAGAAGTCTTTGCCAGTACCTATGTCTTGCAGGGTTTCTCCTATGCTCTCTAGTAATTTGATGGTGTCGGGTCGTAGGTTTAAATTTTTAATCCATGTTGAATGGATTTTTGTGTAAGGTGAAAGGTAGGGGTCTTGCTTCATGGTTCTGCACGTGGAAATCCAGTTTTCCCAGCACCATAAAATAGCAAATTTAAGAATGAAATGGATTAGGGAGTGTCTGTCAATCCAATCCAGTAGTGTGGTGACTGAGAGGTGACGTAATATGTGTCTCTAGTCCATAAAGGGTCATATTCAGGTGGTTAATGACTATCTGTTCTCTAGCTTCCCTGAGGATGTAAAGGAGGAGATGAGCTTAAACCACAGGACAATAAATTTAGGTTGGACAGAAGGGATTTCTGGTCTGAAGGTTGTGAAATGAGAAAACCCAGGGAGCTGTGGCATTTCTTCATATGACCTTTTCTGGGACACAGACAGGCATCCACCTGTCTGGAATAAATTCTGCACGGTGCATCTGGGTTAAACCCTTTCAAAACGATTGAATGCCACTTTGGTGTAACTCAGTTACTTCTGCCCTAAAGCTTTGATCTGGCCAGAAACCCCTCTCATATCTAAAGTGTTATCTTGTCTTCCTCCTGACTCACCATTAGTGGGAATGAGCTTCTCATTGATGCACCATTAAGATGTGGGCTCATTCATTCATACTCTTTTGCCCTGTTGCCCAAATATAATGAAGTGCTATTTCTACCTTACAGAGACATTCCCTTCCTTAGAAACTCCCAATACCTGAGATCTGCATCAAATACAAAATCTTGGCAGGGTGTACCAGACTTTCCCTGAGCTGCATCATTCCACCTGCAGATGTTCAGATCCTGCCCATCAACCTCCCCCTTGTCCCAGACTCACAGAGCCCTAGTTTTCAATAATCTTATGTGGAAACTAAAAAATGTGTTTTTATACCCGTTAAGCAGCACTTTTCGAGACAATCTTTTAAAGCTGGCTAAGAAATAGGTGACTCCATTTCTTAAACTAGAACTTAAATCCTTCCATTCTACATGTATTTTTAATCAAGTTACTTTAGGTAGGTAAATAAACTTTTTTATTGAATTCTCAATCCTGGATATTTGAGAAAATACAGTGACAAATATCTGTTTTCATGAAGCTTACAACTTGGAAGGAAAAGAGAACACCCAAAAGACTGAAATAGGCAGACAGTTGCAATTAGGGAAGAACCAAAGGAACATGGCGAGAGTCCAAATGAGGGTACAAAGAGATTTCCTGGAGGGCTTGGCGTTTACACATGGTCTCAGAGACTGGAACAGATTTCAGCAGGAGCTGAGCAATGGGGGTTGGCAAGTTAATTTATTAGTTGAACTGGAGCAGAGAGGCAAGAAAGATACTTCAGGGAATATCTTAGAAAAGTTAAACTTTCAGACTGGCAGAGCTAAATTGTATAGAGTACAATTGAAGAAAAGATGGGTTACTGTTGATGATGAGGACGGTGAATTTGTGCTTATCTTAGTAGTTGACGGAGAGATGCTGAAGATACTGATTAGGAAAGCAACAGTGTGTCTATGTCCTGAAACAGGAGAAAAGAAGTAGAGCCTGAGTCCGGCAATCCATGTGAGAAGTAGCAAGGCCTGAGTGATAGGACGTAGCCCTAATGCCAGTGATGAAATCAAGCCAAGACATATTGTACAGAAAGAATATATTTTGACAAGATAAAATGTGAAACAGAACAAAGAGTGAGTCCAAGAATGGTCTGAGGTTCCCATCTGAGTTGTAGGGGAAACGGTGCTAGAAATTAACACACTATGGAAACCAGAAAGGATAAGGTAATAGTTAACAATTAGTTATATGGGTCAAGTGCAAGTGAAACATCCAGATGGAACTACTGGACACACATTTCTAAACATGGGCTTCTCGGAGCTTGAGTCATCTCCATAGAGATGAATCCCCAGTGTGTTTTTTTTTTTTCCTTTCCCTGTGTGATCCCTTGGAGGACTCTACATTTTGTGAGAGGTACAGCACACTTCACCTTTCTTTTGCTTACCTTTACTTACTAGGTCATCCTATTCTTTACAGTTAGACATATGCTATGAGTATTATATAAAATGCACTTATGAATTCGTTAAAATACACTGCCCTGTAAATATAAAGCAAAAAGTGATAATTATAACTCTGTATTGATCATGAACAAATAGGGAACAATACCCTACAGGATGCAATGGAAACTAAAAAATAGGTTGACTTATACACAACGTTTTGAGAGAGAATCAGAATTTGTTTTCAGTACTCAATGTGAAAGCACATCATTTTTCCTTCAGTTCTGTGGGTTGAGAAAAGTGTTTTCTGAGAAGTTATTTTATATGCTATAGTTTTTGTAATTTACCACCTGCAAGATAGTGTTCAGATGTACCCAATAAACTTTTTTTTTTGAAAAGCTATTTCTTTCTTCTAATAGCTATCCCACTTGACATAAGACTTAATACTCAGGTGAGAAATGATAAAGTACAGTGTACAAACTAAAAAAACTCAAAAAGACTTTCATTTCTATTTCTCATCCTGTATTCTTTGTGGTGCTTTTTATTTTTTCCAACTCTGAAAATCTCAAGGTTAACTTTCTTTCATAAAACAGTAGAATCATGTATTATTTGAATCTTTGTTTTTATATAGTTCTACAAAATGCATGTCATGTGTAATCTGTTACTGTTAGATGTTGCTATAAATATCCTAAAAATTTAGTTTCAATTTACTTTAATCATCATGTTAATAATCATAGCTTTAAAATATTTCTTACATACAACATCCAAGTCTCTTAACTTTGAACATTTCTGATATGCTCTTTTCAAAAAACAATTACCTAACATATTAACATGATCCTCTTTGTGATGTATCCTTTCAATAGGCTAAACAGGTACTTCATTTATAAATGAAATTAATAATTCTTATGTGAATAGAGCTGCTAGGTCTTAGAAGGATTTCTTGCATTGCTGTAAAAGTTACATAGATTATAAACTTTTACAAAAGTATCTAATAATGAAAATGGTACCAATGATGATTAGTTAGGAAAAACCATTTTCGAATATCTTTCATAATAATCCACTTATGACTTGGAATGACCCAGAATGAGTTGCCAGCTCTCACACTGTTACTACTGTTGTAGCACCATCATCTGGACAATAGAGCACAATTACTGGCAAAACAACCATGGGATTTTTTTTGTTATAAACACAGCCTCTGCCCAGAGGATCATTTTTAACTTTACATATTATATCATTATTTTTCCTTCAGAATATCTTATAATTTTCCCATAATATTGAAAATGAAAAGTCAAGAAAAATGAGGAAAAAATTCCTAAACAAATTCCCATTGATTAATTTTGCTTAGTCATAATTTCACTAAGCACTAACTCTAATCATTGCACTGCCCTGAAGAATTTCACCTAACAGTGGCTAGCATGGTCCTTTAAGTTCAAGCTAATGGGTCAGTAGTTGGGGAAGAAATTATGGAGAAGTAATATCTTAAAGAAACTTGTAGTTCCCAACCTCTAATTTGGTTGGAGGGAAGGGAAAATTAGAAGAGCCATGAGAGGTAAGAGAACAGACTGTCTAATCACTGGGTACACAGAGGCTTGTCAACACATCTGTACATCAATCAAGGACTTTTAAGGGGCCAGCACTATGGTAGGGGGTAAAGCTGCCGCCTGCAGTGCTGGCATCCCATATGGATGCCAGTTCGAGTCCCACCTTCTCCACTTCAGATCCAGCTCTCTGCTATGACCTGGGAAAGCAGAGGAATATGGCTCAAGCACTTTGGCTCCTATATCCATGTGGGAGACCCAGAAGGGGATCCTGGATCCTGGCTTTGGTTCAGCCCAATTCCTGCCGTGATGGCCAATTAAAGAGTGAACCAGCAGATGGAAAATCTCTCTCTCTCTCTCTGTCTGTCTCTGTCTCTTTCTACCTCTCTCTTGGCCTCTCTGCCTCTCCTTCTCTCTTTGTATAACTTAGACTTTCAATTAATTAATTAAAAAAATGTTAAGTTAATTTTTAGAGACAAATGTATATTTTTTGTTTTCTTTTGTTTTTTTTTATAAAGCTTTTATTTAAAGAATATAAATTTCCAAAGTACCGCTTATGTATTACAGTGGCTTCCCCCCCCATAACTTCCCTCTCACCTGCAGCCTTCCCCTTTCCCTCTCCCTCTCCCCTTCCATTCACATCAAGATTCATTTTCAATTCTCTTTATATACAGAAGATCAGTTTAGTACATATTACATAAAGATTTCAACAGTTGGCCCTCACATAGCAACACAAAATGAAAAATAATGTTGGAGTACTAGTGATAGTATTAAATCACAATGTACAGCACATTAAGGACAGAGATCCTACATGATATGTTTTTTTAAAAATTGATTAATTTTCTATGCAATTTCCAATTTAACACCAAGGTTTTTTAAACATTTGCAATTATCTTTATATACAGAAGATCGATTCAGTATATACTATGCAAAGATTTCATCAGTTTGCATCCACTCAGAAACACAAAGTGTAAAAATACTGTTTCAGTACTAGTTATAGCATTACTTCACATTGGACAACACATTAAGGACAGATCCCTCATGAGACATAAGTACACAGTGACTCCTGATGTTGTTTAACAATTTGACACTCTTGTTTATGGCATCAATAATCTCCCTAGGCTCTAGTCATGAGTTGCTGAGGCCATGGAAGTCTTTAGGGTTCACCGACTTCAATCTTCTTCCGACAGGGTCATAGTCAAAGTGGAGGTTCTCTCCTCCCTTCAGAGAAAGGTACCTCCTTCTTTGATGGCCCCGTTCTTTCCACTGGGATCTCACTTGCAGAGATCTTCCATTTAGGTCTTCTTTTTTTTTTTCCCCAGAGTGTCTTGGCTTTCCATGCCTAAAATATTCTCATGGGCTCTTGAGCCAGATCTGAATGCCTTAAGGGCTGATTCTGAGGCCAGAGTGCTATTTAGGACATCTGCCATTCTATGAGTCTGCTGTGTATCCCGCTTCCCATGTTGGATCATTCTCTCCCTTTTTCATTCTATCAGTTAGTATTAGCAGATACTAGTCCTGTTTGTGTGATCGCTTTGACTCTTAGACCTCTCAGTGTGATCAATTGTGAACTGAAATTGATCACTTGGACTAGTGAGATGGCCTTGGTACATGCCACCTTGATGGGATTATATTGGAATCCCCTGGCACGTTTCTAACTCCATCATTTGGGGCATGACTGATTGAGCATGTCCCAAATTGTACATCTCCTCCCTCTCTTATTCCCACTCTTATATTTCACAGGGATCACTTTTCAGTTAAAATTTAAACACCTAAGAATAACTTTGTGTTAATTACAGAGTTCAACCACTAGTACTAGAATAAAAAAATACTAAAATGGATAAAGTATTTCATTGTACAACAACAGTCAGCACAAGAGCTGATCAAGTCACTGTTTCTCATAGTGTCCATTTCACTTCAGCAAGTTTCCTCTTTGGTGCTCAGTTAGAGACAAATGTATATTAACATGCAGTCATAAGAACTGATACAATGGGATGTCCTGTACCCTTAACTGTGTGTCCTGCAGGGGTCACATACTTCAAAACCAGAGTACTGTGTCACAACCAGGCTTTCAAATTTCTACACTGATGTGAACTTTCTCTTTATCAATTTGAGGAAACTCCCCTATATTCCTAGTCTTCTGAGAGTTTTTGGTATAAATGGATATTGAATTCTGTCAAATGTTTTTCCTAAATTGATTTAATTATGTCATTTTCATCTACAGATTGTTATTATGATAGATTGCTTGATTAGTTTTAAATGCTGATCTAGCTTTGCATTTTAGAATAAACTCCACTTGGTCAGAGTATATAATTTCTTATATGTTGCTGAATTCTGTTTGCTCATATGTTAAGAACTTTGATATCTGTATGCCTACTAGTTATTTATCTGTAGCTTCCTTTCCTTCCCTTTTATTAATATAAAGAGAACGCATTTCATGTAGTTCATACATACAATTCTAAGTACATAATAATCCTATCCTCCTTCTCTCCTCCTTCCTGTCTTTTTTTCTTTTTGTGGTAACATATTTATACATATATGTTTTATATTTTTATATAACAGGCTTCCACTAAATCAAAAGTACAGAAAATAAAAAGTAGAGACCACTGTTCAGCAGGAATATTGAGAAGGACTCTAAAAAAAATCAAATCCCAAAATGTCAATTTCACTCATATACCTTAAAGTGTTTTTCTGTATATATTAACCATCACAATCAGAGAAAGCATGTAATATTTGTCCTTTGGGTCTCATTTATTTAAGTATTATGATTTCCAGTTGCATCTATTTTGTTGCATTAGTCATGATTTTTTTTATAGATGGGTAGTATTCCATCATTTATTTATATATATATATATTATATATATGTATTATATGTATGTATATGTATATAATATATACATATATATGTATGTATATGTATATTATATACATATACATACATATATATATATAATATCCCATTTTCTTTATATAGTCACCATTTTGATGGACATCTGGGTTGATTTCGTATCTTAGCTATTATGAATTGAGCTGCTATAAACAGAGTATAGGTAACTCTTTAATATGCTGATTTCATTTCCTTTGGTTATATTCTCAGGGTCAGGGTGGGTGAATCATATTTTTGGATTTCTGAAGAATCTCTATATTATCTTCTTCGATGTTTGTACTAGTTTATATTACCATCAAAATTGTATTAGGGCATCTTTTTCTTCCCCTCCTCTTCAGAATTTGTTACTTTTTTATTTTAGGTGATAGTGATTCTAACTAGGGTGAAGTGAATTCTCATTGTGGTTTTTATTTGCATTTCCCTAATGGCTGGTGATCCTGAGCATTTTTTTAGGTGTTTGGTTGTTTATATTTCATCCTCAGAAATGCCTGTTCATGCCAGTTTACCAATTCTTAACTGGATATTTTTATTTATTTTCTTGAGTTCCTTATATTATATTCTTCATATTAATCTTTCGTTAGATGCATAGTTTGCAAATGTTTTCTCCTAGCATGTCATTTGCATTTTTAATTTTGTTGAATGTTTCCTTTGCTGTGCAGGAGTTTCTTTGTTTGATGTAATTGGATTTGTCTATTTTTGCTTTTATTGTCTGTGCTTCTGGGGTTTTATCCAAGAAGCCTTTGCCTATGCCAACGTCTTGCAGTGTTTGCCATATATTTTCCTTTAGCAATTTGATACTTCAGGTCTTAGGTTTAGATCCTTGAGCCATTGTGAGTTGATTTTTCAATAGAGCATAAGGTATTAGGCTTTTATACTCTGCATGCAAAGATTGAATTTTCTCAACAGCTTTGTTGAAAAGACTGTTATTTCTCCAGGGAGTGATTTTAGCTCCTTTATCAAACATTGGTTATTTGTAGATGTGTAGATTAATGTATGGGTTTTCTATTCCTTTCCATTAATCTAAAGGTCTATTTTTGTG
Source organism: Sylvilagus floridanus (assembly GCA_949820135.1). Taxonomy (NCBI): domain Eukaryota; kingdom Metazoa; phylum Chordata; class Mammalia; order Lagomorpha; family Leporidae; genus Sylvilagus; species Sylvilagus floridanus. Next base: position 35,147,407 of record OX463224.1, read on the forward strand.
CCAGTAGTAGACTGTTTTGATTATAAAAGTTTTGTAATATGCTTTGAAAATTGTTATGCTGTCTATAGATGTGTTTTTATTATAAAGATTACATCAGCTATTCAGAGACTGTTGTATTTCCATATTAATTTTAGGATCATCATTTCTAGATCTGAGAAGAATAACTTTGGTATTTTGGGACACATTGATTTTGGTAGAATGTAAATGCTAATTATATTCTTCCAATCTACAAACATGGAAAATTTTTCCATTTCCAGTGTTCTTCTATTCCTTGCTTTAATGTTTTATAATTTTCATTGTACAGATGTTTCACATTCCTGGTTAAATTATCCCAGAGTATTTAATATTTTGTAGATATGGTTAATGAGACTGATCTTACAAGTTCTTTCACAGCCATTGCATTTTTTGTGCATACAAAGTCTTTATTTTTGTGTGTTAATTCTGTATCCTGTAACTTGATCAAACTTTATGAGTTCCAAGTCTTACTGGAGTCTTTTGGTTCCCCTATATATAGGATTATGTCATCTGCAAACAGGGATAATTTGACTTCTTTTATTCAAATGTGTATCTCTTTGACTTCTTTATCTTGCTTAATACCTCTGGCTAAAGCATCCAGAATTATATTGAATAATAATGGTAAAAGCAGGCATCCTTTTCTAATTCTTGACCTGAGTGGAAATGTTACAAGCTTTTCGCCATTCACTATGATGCTGGTTATAGGTTTGTCATATAGTGCCTTGATTTTTTGAGGTATATTCCATAACCAAATTTTTTTGCTCTTTTTATATTCTAAAAGGACGTTGTATATTATCAAATGCTTTCTCTGCAACTCTTGAGATAATGCAGTTTTTATTCTTCAATTTGTTTTTTTAAAAGACCAATTTATTTAAAAGGCAGAGTTACAAAAACAATACAGACACAGACACACACACACACACAGAGGGAGGGAGGGATGGAGGCAGAAAAAGAGAGGGAGAAGATCTTCCATCTGCTAATTCACTCCCCAAATGGCCACAAAGGCCAGGACTGGGCCAGGCCAAAGCCAGGGGCCAGGATCTTCTTCTGGTTCTCCCACAAGGGTGCAGAGGCTCAAGCTCTTAGACTTTCTTCTGTTGCTCTACCAGGTACATTAGCAGGGAGCTGGATCTGAAGAGGAGCAACTGAAACATGAACCAGCACCCATATGGAATTCTAACATCATATCCAGCACCTATTCTTCGATTTGTTAACGTGAAGTTTCTTATTTATATATTTGCATGTGTTGAAGCATCCCTGCATCTCTGTGATAAATCACACTTGAACTGACTAGATGATCTTTTTGATGTGTTGTTGGATGCAGTTAGTTCATATTTTGTTGAGGATTTTTGCATCTATGTTCATCAGAGATATTGCTTTATAGTTCTCTTTTATGGTATGTTTTTCTAGTTTTGGAATTTAGATGTGGCTGGCTTCATAGAACAAGTTTGGGGGATTCACTCCCTTTTAATGTTTTGAATAGTTTAAGAAGAATTGGGATTAGTTCTTTAAAATTCTGGTAGAATTCAGCAGAGCTATCAGGTCCTAGGCTATTCTTTGATGGGAGGGTCTTTATTACTGATTCATCATCAGTTTGTTATTGGTTTATTCAGGTTTTCTATGTCTTTGTGCTTTAATTATGGTAAATTGTATGTGTCAGGAAATCTTTTTTCTTCAAGAACTTCCAATTTTTTGGCATACAACCATTTGTAATAATTGATGAATCTTTTTACTTCTGTGGTATCAATTGTGCCATCTCCTTTTTTCATCTCTGATTTACTGATTTGTTTTTTCTCCCTTTCATTTATTAGTTTAGTCAATGGTTTATGTTTTATTTTTCAAGAAAAAAACCAGCTCTTTCATTTCACTGGCCATTGTACATTTTATTTCAGTTTTATTATCCTTTGATTTGGTGGGATATATCTTTACATAGTTTAGTATTATGGCAATAATCATTTCATAAAAAGAATTACGAAGAACTACTTCCTCTTCTGTTAAAGATATTGGGCAAATTGATGTCACATTTTAAAGACTCGATGAAATAATTTGCCTGGGAATTTCACTCATGTGAGTTTTAAAGTTAAGAATTCAATTTCCTTAATTATAGAGCTATTCAAACTATTTTTTACTGGGAGAATTTAACTGATCTGTGTTTTTGAGAAATTAGTTTGTTTAACATAAATTGTCAAATTCATGGATGCGGAGTTGTTCATAATATTTCCTTTTCATCCTTTCCATATCTCTAGGGCCTGTGGAAAATTGTCTGCTTCTTCCTGATATTTGTAGATTTGTCTTTTTCTTTGTCTTCCTTGATGTTTATGTGTTTTATTGATTTTTTTCAAAGAACTATTTCACTGAGTTTTATCTATTGTTAATTATTTTCTCTTAGTATTTCCTTCATTCCCTATTACATTGGTAGATTTTGGATTCTCTAAGTTATATATATATAAAGCTTTTATTTAAAGAATATAAATTTCCAAATAACAGCTTATGGATCACAATGGCTCCCCCCCACAACTTCCCTCCCACCCGCTACCCTCCCCTTTCCCACTCCCTCTCCCCTTCCATTCACATCAAGATTCATTTTCAATTCTCTTTATACACAGAAGATCAGTTTAGTAAATATTACATAAAGATTTCAACAATTTGCCCTCACATAGAGACACAAAGTGAAAATACTGTTGGAGTACTAGTTATAGTATTAATTCACAATGTACAGCACATTAAGGACAGAGATCCTACATGATATGTTTTTTTAAAAATTGATTAATTTTCTATGCAATTTCCAATTTAACTCCAAGGTTTTTTAAACATTTGCAATTATCTTTATATACAGAAGATCGATTCAGTATATACTATGCAAAGATTTCATCAGTTTGCACCCACACAGAAACACAAAGTGTAAAAATACTGTTTCAGTACTAGTTATAGCATTACTTCACATTGGACAACACATTAAGGACAGATCCCTCATGAGATGTAAGTACACAGTGACTCCTGATGTAGATTTAACAATTTGACACTCTTGTTTATGGCATCAATAATCTCCCTAGGCTCTAGTCATGAGTTGCTGAGGCCATGGAAGTCTTTAGGGTTCGCCGACTTCAATCTTATTCTGACAGGGTGATAGTCAAAGTTGAGGTTCTCTCCTCCCTTCAGAGAAAGGTACCTCCTTCTTTGATGGCCCCGTTCTTTCCACTGGGATCTCACTTGCAGAGATCTTCCATTTAGGTCTTCTTTTTTTTTTCCCCCAGAGTATCTTGGCTTTCCATGCCTAAAATATTCTCCTGGGCTCTTGAGCCAGATCCAAATGCCTTAAGGGCTGATTCTGAGGCCAGAGTGCTATTTAGGACATCTGCCATTCTATCAGTCTGCTGTGTATCCCGCTTCCCATGTTGGATCATTCTCTCCCTTTTTCATTCTATCAGTTAGTATTAGCAGACACTAGTCTTGTTTGTGTGATCGCTTTGACTCTTAGACCTCTCAGTGTGATCAATTGTGAACTGAAATTGATCACTTGGACTAGTGAGATGGCCTTGGTACATGCCACCTTGATGGGATTGTATTGGAATCCCCTGGCACGATTCTAACTCCATTATTTGTGGCAGGTCCGATTGAGCATGTCCTAAATTGTACATCTCCTCCCTCTCTTATTCCCACTCTTATATTTCACAGGGATCACTTTTCAGTTAAAATAAATATTAAATATTTTATGGGATACAATGTGATATTTTGATACGTTTATAATGCAGAATGACTTAAATAAAGCTAACAAATATATCCCTCCACATATTTTTAGTGTTGAACAAGTTAACACTTAAAGCCTACTCTTAGCAATTTTGAAGTATGCAGTTAATTATTATAGTGATTATTCTGTGCAATAAAATAAAGTTTATTTTTCTGCCTAACTAAAACTTTGTACTAAATCGATATCTCCTCTTTTTCCATATCTCTGTATCCCCTAACTTCTGATAGCCATTATTCTATTTTCTGTGAGTATAATTTTTTAAAAATTTCTCATAAATTATATCCTGCGGTATTTGTTTTCTGTGCCTGAATTATTTCACTTACCATAAAGTATTCCGGTTCATCCATGTTGTCACAAATTACATGATATCTCCCCCTTTTAAGGCTCTCTATGTGTGTGTTATTGTGAATAATGCTGCGATAAACATAAAAGTACAGAAATCTCTTTAGCATATTGATTTCAACTCCTTTGCATTTGCATTCAGAAATGGATTTAATGGTGTCTCATAGATCTCTTATGATTCCTTCATGTATTTTTTTTTTGTTCTTCTAATTGGATGATTTTAATGACCTGTCTGCAAGTTTGCAATCTCCTTCTTCTGCATGTTTTTGAAAGTCTCTTATAAATTTTTCACTCTGTCGTTGTATTCTTCACCTCAAGAAATTTGGTTTGGTTCTCTTTTTATGATTTCTATTTTTTTTAACTTATTATTTCCAATGTATTATTTTCCTAATATAATTTAGTCATTTTCTCACATTTCATTGAACTTCAAGATGATTATTTTGAATTCTTTGAAGTCAAGCTTCATGAGTTTCATTTGATGATGACATTTGCCTGATTCTTTGCTATGAACGTAGTCTTCCACTGATGTCTCTGCCTTTCAGAGAATAAATTCTTGTTTTAAGTCCTGGTTTTGACAAGTTCATCTTTTCCTGTTGGGTCTCTTGGCTGATGCAATTGCCTCTGGGAGTGGGGCTGTGTTTGAGTGATGTGGCTGATGCTGTATCCACAATGAAGACCACAGTTGCCAAGCCTTTTCCAGGGGCTCTACTGGGCATGTGTCCTTTCTTGTTCTTGAGTGGACTGGACTGTGTACAGGATATTGATACGTGGGATTGGTACTAGAATGAGGGTTCACTTTAGGGCTCAAAGACAGCAGATATCTTACCTGGTATTACTGATGGGTTTGGCTTTCTCCAGGTTTCTTAGAAGACCTGTATTTGGTCATGGATGGATCCCTGGGCTTGCTGTACTGCTCCAGTCCATGGAGGAAATTGCCCATGGCTGAGATACAGGTTTATTTCAGTTCTACAGTTAAGATCAAGTTCTTCAGGAATGTCTCCAGGGTTACAGATATGTATGTCTCCTGGTAGGTTCCTAGGTAATCAAATCTGTTATCAGACTGAAGTTGAGAAAGACCAGAGCCAACTTACAGGGCCATTTGAAAATTCACAAAGGAACTGAGGTCAGAGCATCATCCTGAAGGGGAACTGCTGAGTGTGCTCTTCTCCAGGTTCCCAGGTAAAGAGAACGGCTCTCAGTCCACAGACAATAGGAACCAAGACCAAGATGTGAGACTATTTGAGAATCTGATAAGGGACAGAGGTTGCAAGCTTGTCATGGGGACTCACTAGTCATTTTTCTCAGAATGACCTAGTCTAGGGAGAATTTCTGATAGACCACATTTTGTTCACATAGAACAACATTGCTATTTCAGAATCTGCCCTGGTATGGATGGTTGTAAGCCTAATTCTGTGGTGCCAGTGAACAAGACTCCCAGAAGTTCCCTGTGCAGAAAGGATTTCTTGCAGACCAAATTTAAGAGGAGGTAGAACTGATATTCAAGACCCCACAGAAATTGCTGGGGAATAGAGGCCAGTAGACTGGTCTGGATGCATTACCCATAAGTTCCCTGTGCAAGCAGTATAAATATTGGACTGTGACAAAGAGGGGTTGGAATTGGGACATGGCCCCTTCGAGTTCTGCTGTGGAACAAGATAGTTAGCATGTCCCAGTGGCATAGACGGGCAACTTTTCCTCTAGGTCCTTGTGTGAGTGCCAATATCAGACTACAGCTGAGGGGTTATGTAGTCCATTTGCAAGGTAACTTTCAGACCCCCCACCAAGACTAATCTCAGTGGATAGACCACTCTGTCTTCCAAGATATTAGTGTCTGTGATTCTTCCTGGAATCCATACAAAATGGATTTTGTCAGAGGCTTATGGTCAAATAGTGTTATCACTAAGCCATTTGGGAAACATCATTTCTGATTTATTTTATTTTTATTTTTTTGACAGAGTGGACAGTGAGACAGAGAGAAAGGTCTTCCTTTGCTGTTGGTTCACCCCACAATGGCCACTGTGGCCAGCACACCGCGCTGATCCAAAGGCAGGAGCCAGGTGTTTCTCCTGGTCTCCCATGCGGTTGCAGGGCCCAAGGACTTGGGCCATCCTCCACTGCCTTCCTGGGCCACAGCAGAGAGCTGGCCTGGCAGAGGGACAACTGAGACAGAATCCGGCGCCATGACCGGGACTAGAACCCAGGGTGCTGGCGCCACAGGCGGAGGATTATCCTATTGAGCCACAGCGCCAACATTTCTGATTTTGAATCTAGGAATAAAGTTGGAGCTTTTACCAATTGGGTTTGGTTCTAGACTCAAAGCAGCCTTTGAGTGTCTTGTATGTCTTGGGCTCCATTTTGTTTCATACACATGAATACCTGAATACCATGCCTCCTAAAAAGGGACTTGTCCATGGATGGGTAATGAATTCTGGTTGTAAGGAATACAGTGGTTATCTCCTATCCCATCAACTTGCTGATGTTACTTTTCTAAATTATTGATATGGGAATCAATATTGTTTTGGGATTAAATTCCTCCTTCCTAATATATGCATATAATGTCATATATTTTCCATTAAGTGTTTTGGCTATGTATCAGAAACTGGAATATCATGTATTTCATGTTCATTCAGTCACATTTATTAAAAATTCCCCTAGATACTTTCACATGGATGACCCATGGATTATTGAACATTGTTTTGGAATAATTATGGGAAAATGTGTTATTGAAAACCATATTTGGAGGCCGACGCCGTGGCTCAATATACTAATCCTCTGCCTGCGGTGCTGGCATACCAGGTTCTAGTCCCGGTCAGGGCGCCAGATTTTGTCCTGGTTGCCCCTCTTCTTGCCAGCTCTCTGCTATGGCTCGAGAGTGCAGTGGAGGATGGCCCAAGTTCTTGGGCCCTGCACCCCATGGGATACCAGGAGAAGCACCTGGCTCCTGGATTCAAATCAGCGTGGTGCATCAGCCGGGGCAGCCATTTGAGGGTGAACCAACGGCAAAGGAAGACCTTTTTCTCTGTCTCTCTCTCTCTCACTGTCCACTCTGCCAGTCAAAATATTTGGAAATTTTCCTGTTATCTTTATTGTATTGATTTATAGTGATAAAAAATGCATTCTGTATGATTTCAATTATTCTAAATATGTTAGGGTTTATTATATAGCCTTGCATATGGTTAATTTTGGTTTATATTCCATGGACACTTGAGAAAAATTTTTTTTTCTTACATTAGATGGAATCAATAAGATCTTATTGTTGATGATACTGAGTTTTTCCGTATTTTGGTTGATATTTTTGCCTAGCTAGTCTATCAATTAGAGATAGAGATTGAAGTTATTGTAAATACATCTATTTCTCCTTTTAATTCTGTTATTTTTTTTGCTTCACATAATTTGTGATTCTGTTATTTAGTACATATATATTTAAAATTCCTATGTCTCCTTGGTGAAGTAACGCTTTTAATCATTTATATAATAATCTGTTTTTATCTCTAGTAGATTTCTCTGCCCCAAGGTCATCTTTATTTGACATATAACAATTATTGCTTTCCTTTAATTAATGTTTGCATAGTATCTTTTTCCATCCTGTTACTATTGATCTGCTTATACAGTGATTTAAGTGAGTTTACAAAAATAGTAATAAAGTGAGTTTCTTTGTATATGGCATAGTTGGGTTATACTTTGAATCCCCTCTTCTAATCTCTTTGCCTCTTCCCTTTTAAGCACTCATTCTGCTCCTAACAGACAGTCTGTGCTGTTCTTCCTCAAACTTACAATATACGCTGTCCTTCAGCTTTTGCCCTTGCTGGCACATGTGTATATTCTGCCACCTTGTTCCTCAAGTTTACCTAAATGTCACTACACACGGTAAAAACAAAGTCTTCCCATTCTCACCATATTCCCTTTTCCCCATTCCACAATTCATTTGTCTCTAGAGCAGTGATCACCTTCTGTCATATAACATTTTATATGAAAGAGAGACAGAGTGAATGGGGTGGGAAGGGAGCCAAGACAGAGGGAGGAAAGGAGGTATAGTGGGAGAGAGAAGAGACAGACAGAAACACAGACATTTCATTCACTGGTTTGCGCCCCAAGTGGCCACAATAATAAAGGCTGGACCAGGCCAAATCCAAGAGCCGGGAATTCCGTCAGAGTCTCCCACATATAGCAGGGACCAAAGCACTGGAACCATCATCTGCTATTTCCTCGGATGCCCTAACAAGGAGCTATGTTGGAAGCAGCGCATCCAGGACTGGAGCCAGCACTCAGCTACGGGATGTAGGTGTCCCAAATGGTAGTTTAACTGCTGTACAACACCACCTTCTTCTCAAACATGTTTTCTTTTGTAACTGTCTTTACATCCAATGAGTGTAGAGCCTAGTGTTCTTTACTGTGGGGGTTTTCCTTTCCACTGTAGGAAGCTTAGCAGCAGCATCAGGATATCTACCCTCCAGATGTCAGTAGCACAGTTCTCTGCCCCCAATTGTGACAGCAAAAGTTTTTACAGACACTGGCAAATGTGCTCTGGGTGTGGGGAGGGGAAGTAAGACCCAAGGTTGAGCACTACCAAGATGCATTACAAGATTCGAGAGACCTTGTAAAGAAATATTATAAAAGGGTTTGAGCACTTAGGAGTTAAACTACTACTTAGGACATCACGTCCTGTATCAAAGTGTCTGTTTTAAGTTCTGATTCTGTTTCCCTCTCCAGCTTCCAGTAATGTGCATTCTGGGAAACAGTAGGTGATAGCTCAAGTGTCTGGATCCCTGCCACCCATGACGGAGACCCAGGCTAAATTCAAGCCTCCTGGCTTTAATATTGCTCAGCCCAAGTGTTTGCAGACATCTGGGGAGTAAAAAAGACGATGGAAGATCTCTCTGTCTCTCTCACTCTGCCTCTCTGCCTTTCAAATATATTTTTTAAAAAGAAACGTTAATATGAATGAAACAGCAATAAACTTTGTATGAAAGAAAGTCTGACAATAAAGGAGCCTAATCAAGTCTTGTACGTTAGTGACTAGAAATGTTGGAAGGGCCAGTTAATTTATATATGGTAGTAATTTTTTATTTCATCAATGCATGAATATATACAGTTACATTATTTTTTCTAGAAGTGCATCACAGCACAAACAAAAAAGTGAAATGTAGAGATAATGCACTATTCCAAGCTGGGGATGTTTTTGCCAGATGGATGAAAGCAGAAGGATAAGGGAACAAAACATCCAAATTTTTTGGTTGGATCTTGCAAGATGTTAGTTCAAGGACAGCCAGGGAGAAGGGTAGCCTAATACCTGAGTTCACAAACTCTGCTGCACTTCAGAATCACATCAAGAGACCTGTAAAAGCCCTAATATGAAGGTCACATCCTACCTTAATGAAATTAGAATTTCTGGGCGTGATGCCAGGCATCAATAGTTTTGAGATCCCCGGGGGATCTTCAAAGTGTGGAAACATTGGGAAAACCTAGGTTCTTGTTTGAAGTTCTATACAGTATTTCCCAAAGTACAGTCCTATAACTAACAGCATCAATGTCACCTGGGAACCTACCAAACATTCAAATTATCAGTCCCCAATCAAATCTACAGAATCAAGAACTCAAGGGATGAGACTCTGCTGCTGTATTTTTATAAGACTTCTGGGTGATTTTTAGTCTACCCTTCCTTTGTCCTTGTAGTCCTGGAATGTGGAAAAGGAAATGTTCTCTGGGCACTTCCGAAGATATCCTTGTAGCTATAAAAAACGATCGGAAAAGACAACAGAAGGTGCAGTGGAACTGTTGGTACTGTCCTCTTTGGTACCACACACACAGGCAGGACATCCTTAGAATGGATGTCAGATGCACACTTTGTGTTTTCTGTTCCAGCATCAAAGATGAGCCTATTGTCCTTTCATGTGAGAGGAAATGTAAACAGGAACTGTTTAGCATTTTCTTTGTGTCACCTCATAGAGTTCCTGTTTATTGTTCAAGCTCTGAACAAATCCCACAGGACACTATGGTTCTCCCCAGTGAAATGTATACAAAAATGTGCTTTGGTTTTTAGGTTTTGAGATGCTAATGTCTGAGCAAACTACTGCCTTGATTTTTTTTCACTCTGAATTTGGTCCACAGGGGTGTGTGTGTGTGTGTGTGTGTGTGTAGCACAGGGGTGATGAGTTTCTTAGAAAATCACAGGTCTTCTCATATGCATGAGATGTGATATAACCAAATTGTCTTTCCTGCCTTTAATTATTTCCTTATTTCCCTGGGTTAAAATATATCTACCCACTTCAGCAGTAGTATCCTTCTTCACTTCCCTGTAGGGGAAAAATTACTCGCACAGCCTTTTCATCTGCAATTACCCAAGGCTGCCAAGAAATGATTTTTAGTAGACTGAAGCAGAATCTCTGAATACAAATAAATATAGGAACTTATCAAATAGTATTCAGGGTGTAGATCAGCTTCCCTTAGAGAAGCAAAATAGCAATGATTGTAGTCTGAGTTAAAAATTCACTTGATAAGAGTATTATTTATTTGCATGTATAAATGAACAAGTAAGTACATTAAGTACATCATATATTAAAATGAAAATAGAGGTCTACTTCTCAAAATATAAACAGTACAAAAAGAAAAATGTAATGTGTTTTAGTAATCTCTATTGTCCGGCTTTGACATTTGATGTTAAGCTCTGGAAATGGTGTCATTTGTATTGTTGACTTTGATTCAGCACTTAAATGCAAATTGTATACCTGTGATTCCATAACACTTTATAAAATGTTTTCCTCTTACACAGGAAAAAGGCTATACATTCTGACTGTGAAAAACACATATAATAACCTGGAAGGATGGAAAAAAAAACAGATCTCTAAAACAAAAAACTAGAAATCTTAGTGAATCTGTTCTAGAGCAGTGGTTCTCAACATTTTTAGGTTAATCCAAAAAACTGCTAACAGGGCTCTGAAGGATGGTTGATTATGTATTTAGGATTTGGCACCTCAAGGAAAGACCCAGCACATGCTGTGAGAACTAGGACATATTTTAAGTGTTAACAAATCTTAATTCATTTTACCTTCACTAATTTCCAGTGAGGTAGATACTTACTATAGTTAAACTCATTTTAAATATGAGGAAAATAAGACACAGAGAGATTAAAGAACTTATCCAAGGTCACTTGGATAGAAATTGACATACCTGGAATTTAAATCCAAACAACCTGGCTCCACCATCTGCGTGTTTAATCACATTGTTCTATTGTACTTTCTCCCACTAATCAATAAAATAGACAAAAAGTTCATTAGCATCTTTAAATAATTGAATACGTTTAAATATATGCATCTAAAAAACAGTAACCTACATGTTGTATGCTATTTTACATGCAGTTTCATACACGTTATCAGTCTGTCTTTTAAACGTTCACTGGAAACCACTGCTCTAAAATGTATAACATCATTTTCAGGAGAATTTGTTATCTCGAATGTTAACTTTATATTTTACATAGAACACCATTCTATTAAGTTTGACCACCTGGTTCTCAACCCCATAGCAGACTAGAAGCAAAATGTCTCCAGTGGTTAAAACATCCTGAATTTGAAGTCAGAAAGCCTTCATTCAAATTCTGGCACTGTCATTCTTTACTTGGTTACCTTACTCAGGATCCTTAAATTATGTAAATATTTTATTTTATTTAAAACATTCTTGGAACTACCTATCCCATATATATATATATATATATATATATATATATATATATATATACACACTGTTTCAGTACTAGTAATAGCATTATTTCACATTGGATAACACATTAAGGACAGATCCCTCATGAGACGTAAGTACACAGTGACTCCTGAAGTTGATTTAACAATTTGACACTCTTGTTTATGGCATCAGTAATCTCCCTAGGCTCTAGTCATGAGTTGCCGAGGCTATGGAAGTCTTTAGGGTTCGTGGACTTCGATCTTATTCCGACAGGGTCATAGACAAAGTGGAAGTTCTCTCCTCCCTTCAGAGAAAGGTAGCTTCTTCTTTGATGGCCCCGTTCTTTCCACTGGGATCTCACTCGCAGAGATCTTTCATTTAGGTCTTCTTTTTTTTTGTTTTTCAGAGTGTCTTAGCTTTCCATGCCTAGTATTCTCATGGGCTCTTCAGCCAGATCCGAATGCCTTAGGGGTTGATTCTGAGGCCACAGTGCTATTTAGGACATCTGCCATTCTATGAGTCTGCTGTGTATCCTGCTTCCCATGTTGGATCATTCTCTCCCTTTTTCATTCTATCAGTTAGTATTAGCAGACACTAGTCTTGTTTGTGTGATCCCTTTGACTCTTAGACCTATCAGTGTGATCAATTGTGAGCTGAAATTGATCACTTGGACTAGTGAGATGGCCTTGGTACATGCCACCTTGATGGGATTGTATTGGAATCCCCTGGCACAATTCTAACTCCATCATTTGGGGCAGTTCCGATTGAGCATGTCCCAAATTGTACATCTCCTCCCCTATCCCATATATTATGAGGATGCAATGATATAATGCATCTAAAGTACATTGATCCTGGTGAATCCCAAATCATGTCAGCTGGCAATTGTGCTGTAGATGGTAACAAAAAGAGTTTCAATTATGGGAACTGTACAAAAATTAAGGTGATCATTAATAGCCTGACAATCAATTGTAAAGATCAATGACCCTGTTTTTTGAGCTTGGAAATATTCTTCTAAGAGATATTCTTACCTTTCAAAATATTTATAAAGATTTTCACAATTCTTTTATTTAATGTGTTTGAGAGGCAATGAGACAGAGAAAGAGAAATCTTCCATTGGCTGGCTCACTCCCCCAAACGCCTGCAGCAGCCAGGGCTGGGCCAAATTGAAGCTTCACGCTAGGAACTCATTCTGGGTCTCTCAAATGGGTGGCAGAGACCAAGTAGTTGAGCCATCACCTGCTGCCTTCCAGGCAGTATATTACGAGGAAGCTAAAATCAGGAAAGGAGCCAGTACTCAGACCAGGCACTGTAATCTGAGATGTGGACACACAAAGTGGTATCTTAACAACCAATCCAAACACCGACCTCATAAATAATTTCTAATGGTATCATTTTACAAACTGGTAAAAAGAGTTTTTGAAAGGTTCTTTTTAAGAAATCATGTAGAAAACAGAAATTTCTGTCACTGCTCACAAACACAGGGAAGAAGCGTATTTTTCTCACACCCCATAATTGCCAGAGTGACGATTATATCCACTGTCTGCAGCTTCTTCACATTATCCCCTCAGGTGGTATGTCAGATAATTTCTTTTGCAGGTTCCCAACATGAATTTTTGGAATGCCAATCAAGGCCACATATAAAAGACAAAGAATCATATCAGATCAGTCTGTATCCTGAAAATGAAACATCTAGTGTCATCCATTACCAATCAGAAATGTTTTACAGAGGAAATACACTTTCAGGAGTCATTCAGATATAAAACCTCAGTTAAGAATGCAATTGTTGTTGATCAGACACATCAATCTCCTTTTCAATGATAAAGCTGCTTTTAAAATCCCTTCATCTTTATGCTTATGTAAAAGACATGCCTTTTAGAAAGTAATCTTTATTAATGAGACATAAATATAGTCTCCTCAGTGCCTCCTGCAGCATTTGGTAAGAGTTTAGTGAAGAGAAATTCAAATCCATGAATAGGCTGTTTAAAGCCTTCATTAGAGTTGCGTTGTGATTCAGTCTTGATTATACCACTATTTATGAGGGGAATATCTGCACAGTTATAAGCTACCTCTATACTCTACTTCCTTTTCCAATCACTGGCATGATTGTTAGAAGAGAAGCTGCAGAAGTGAGCTTAGCATGGAGACTCAAACAATCCCACCTATTAAGGTAATGTGCTTTCATTTTAAAAATTGCTTAATAGGAGGGCAAAGCTAGATTCTGCCACTAAAGATCAGTTCCTTATCAAAATGAAAGTGATTATCTCTCTTTCTGAGAAGCAACTGGAATCATCATATCCCATAGTTGTGAGGCTAGTGAGGAAATGTGAAAACCTTTCCTCCCTGATGCAAATGAGAAGTGCAGTTTTCAGGTATAAAACAAGAAAAATCTGTTAGATTCTTTGTACGACGCAAGACATAATGTATCATCCCTTGGTAAAAACTCAGAATTCTTTTCTCCTTGATTCTTACTGTGCATACCTTCCTTAAACTTCTAGGTTAATTTCCTAATAGGACTGCTGATAGCCCTTCAATAGGAACAAATGTGAGGAACTTCAGTGAAGCACTAGAATTCTATTGGAAAGACTATTGAACTATGTCAGATGGTTTGTGTTCTATCCATATCTGACATTTACTTGTTTGGTATACAAAGACTATAAACATGAATAATATCTCACTACTAAAGATGTAACTGGTAATGATAGCATGGACAGAAGAGATCATAGAAATAATAGTCAAGAAAGGTTCCATAGAGAAAAGAATTATATTTGAATCTATTTGATATATATAATTTAAAGCCTCAATTGGGAAATAATTTAGTATTTATTGAGAATACTTTGTAACAAAGGGCCCATGATAGGTAAAGGTTTAAAAAGAGTTAATTAATAATTGTAGTTTTAAATCCTGTATTGCCTATCTTGGGTATTTTTCCCTGTGTGCATTAGCTACTTAGTAAAACCCATTCTTTAAGGACATTTTTATTAGCTATGCTGAACAAAATAAATAATAGTCTTTATCCCTGCTGCAACTCCCAGGTATGGTTCATGAAAGACCATCAACTAATCTTTGACAAATGAGCTAAAATCACTCCCTGGAGAAAGGACAGTCTCTTCCAGAAATTCTGTTGGAAAAATTGGATCTCTGCATGCAGAAGTATGAAACAAGATTCCTACCTTAAACCCTATACAGAAATCAACACATAATGGATTAATGCTTCAAAACTAAGGTCTAAAACCATCAAGCCACTAGGGGAAAACATAACAGAAATGCTGTAAGACATTGGCGTAGGCAAAAACTTCTTGGATAAGACCTCAGAAACAGGCAATAAAGGCAAAAATAGATGAATGGGATTACATCAAGTTAAGAAGGTTCTGCAGCCGGCGCCGCGGCTCACTAGGCTAATCCTCCACCTTGCGACGCCGGCACCCCGGGTTCTAGTCCCAGTCAGGGAGCCAGATTCTGTCCCAGTTGCCCCTCTTCCAGGCCAGCTCTCTGCTGTGGCCAGGGAGTGCAGTGGAGGATGGCCCAAGTGCTTGGGGCCTACACCCCATGGGAGACCAGGAGAAGCACCTGGCTCCTGGCTTCTGATCAGCGCTGTACGCTGGCCACAGCACGCCGGCTGCAGTGGCCACTGGAGGGTGAAACGGAAAAGGAAGACCTTTCTCTCTGTCTCTCTCACTGTTCACTCTGCCTGTCAAAAAAAAGGTTCTGCACAGCAAATCAAACACTCAACAAAGTGAAATAGCAAGCAATACAATGGAAGAAAATATTTACAAATTATATATATGATAAAGGATTAATATCCAGGTTATTTAGCGAGCTCAACAAAAACAAGCAGTCCAATTAAGAAATGGGCTAAGAATATAAAAATAGGCAATTTTCAAATAATGAAATGCAAATTGCCAACAGACACATGAAAAGATGCACAGGATCACTAGCCATCAGGGAAATACAAATAAAAACCAAAATGAGGTTTCACCTCACCCCAGCTGCATTGGATATGATACAAAAATAAAAAAAAAATAATGCTGGCCAGGAAGTGGGAAAAAAGTTACTCCAATGTACTATTGTAGGGGATGTAAACTATTATAACCATTATGGAAGACAGTCCAGTGTTTACTCAGAAATCTGAAAATGGTTCTACCATATGATCTAGGCATCCACTACTGGAAATATACCCAAAGGAAATGAAATCAGTATATGAAAGAATTATTTGTATGGCAATTCAATTCACCATAGCTAAGAAATGGAAACAGATGTATACCAACTAATGACTAAATAAAGACATTGTGGTATATATACACACTATGGAATATTACTCAGCCATTTAAAAATAACGAAATCACTTTGACAACAAAGTGAATGAAATTGGAGACCATTAATCTTAGTGAAATAAGTTCCAAAAAGATAATTATCATGTTTTCCCATATTTTTGGTAGCTAATATACAGAAAAAATGTAATATATATCAGTGAAATTGAAATTTTAAGATTTGATTATTGTTTATAGCTACTATCTATACTCTAGGAACAGTGTTTTTTCTACTTACTACTTGTTGAATTCCTTATTTGCTAGAGAGTTGAGCTTGTGATTATAAAGAAAATTGAAAGTATGTCACTAAAAATCAGAACTAAAACAAGGAAGCTCTTAATATTCTCTATATAAAATATAAAAATCTGTCCCCTTTATATATTTTCTAAATGAAGACTTTTCTAAAGGCTGAGCTGATAACTCTCAGGAGAGCCAATGGTTCATATTTTCCAACTTTGTATACTCTTAGAAGGGCATGGAAAGTAAGGATGTCCTGGAATACCCCATCTTTACCAATTCATAACTCACAGACACCACTCATAATTGAACTATTTTGGAAATTTCTAGGTTTGGGCACTGGTTAGAATGTTCAAGTACGTAGAGTTAAATGATTTAGGATTAAGACTACAGATGGCAAGAGGTGGATAAAGTCCGTTTTTATCCCATTCAATGGATACGGAAACCTTAAAGTAGGATATCAGATAATGGCGACTACGAGCAAGTGTAGGTGATTTCTCCAAACACCTGTTTGTTAATATGTGTACATTCATGTAAGTTTCTTTGTTCTTGAATTTGTTGAATTGGTTTTCCATTACCCATAAGAATCACCATTTTAAAGTGGGTTTTTATTCAATTTCCTGCTGCTTCATGTACTTGTTAAGTCCCCAAATCATTTTAGATGAGAATGCATGGATTAAAGACTATATGAAACCCAGATGATTTCACAATAAAATCTTGCTAACACTTAAATAATATCAAACTGTACCAATTCTCTCACAAAATAAAAACAGAATACTGCCCAATTCATTTTTACAAAGTTGCTATAACATCATAAGTATAACTCAAAACAAATTATAGGCCAAAATCACCCATGAATAAAGATAAACAATCAAAATATAAGCAAATATAATCCAGCAAAATGCAAAAAGGATATCATATCGTGGTCACTTTGAATTTATTACAGAAACTGGAAGTTGCTTAAATATTCAAAAATCTGCAGCTGGAGCTGTGGTGTAGTAGGTTAAGCCTCTGCCTGTAATGCAGAGTGCCAGCTGCCCTGCTTCAATCCAGCTCCCTGTTAATGCACCTGGGAAAGCAACAGAGGATAGCCCAAGTGTTTGCACCCCTGCACCTACATGGGAGAACCAGAAGAAGCTCCTGGCTCCTGGCTTCTGGCTTTGGGTCAGCCCAGCTTAGCCATTGAAGTCATTTGGGGAGTGAATCAGCAGATGGAAGACTTCTGTCTCTCTTTCTCTCTGTCTGTAACTCTGCCTTTCAAATAAATAAATAAATCTTTAGAAATATATTGAAAAATACATCAGTATAAGACCAGCATTTGGCCTAGTGGTAAAGGCAGCACTTGAAATACCCTCAACCTGTATTTGCGTGCTGGCTCTGCTCATGGTTCCAACTTCCTGCCAACCTACAGAAGCAGGAGGTCATGGCTCAAGTAGTTGAGTCCCTACCCCATATGGAAGACCCAGATTGAGTTTCCATCCCTTGGCTTCAGCCTATTCTAGCCCTGGATGTTTTGGGCATTTGGAGAGAGAACCAGAAGTGGGAGATCTCTGTCTTTCTGCCTTTAAAATTACACAAATAAATGTAGAAATCCATCATTATGGTTTTTCAAAAAGGAGAAATATATGATCATCCTACTTTTAATAAAATTCAACATCCATTTAATTTTTTTAAAGATTTATTTATTTATTTGAAAGTCAGATTTATACACAGAGAGGAGAGGCAGAGAGAGAGAGAGGTCTTCCATCTGCTGGTTCACTCCCCAGTTGACCACAACAGCTGGAGCTGCACTGATCTGAAGCTGCACTGATCTGAAGCTACACTGATCTGAAGGCAGGAGCCTGGAGCTACTTCTGGGTCTCCCACATGGGTGCAGGGGCCCAAGGACTTGGGCCATCTTCTGCTTTCCAAGGCCACAGCAGGGAGCTGGATCAGAATTGGAGAAGCCAGGTCTCAAACCGGTGCCGATATGGCACTGGCCACTCAAGATCCATTTAATATTAAATCTTAAAAAAATTAGGAATAAATTAACTGCCATAATTTGATAAATGTTAACTACAAAAACCTAACAACATCATATTAAGTTGTGGTCAACATATCCTTATCTCCTTTTCTTTCCATACAATGTAGCTAATAAAACACTTTTTTGAAAATTTCTATTTTTAAGGCATGAAAACATTTTGCAATAAACCTAGGAAATACTGAACTATATTGTTTCCAGTATTTAACATATAGTAGGTGCTCAATAAATGTTTGCTGAAGCAATGGTAATTACTCAACTTTAGAGTTAAATGGGAATTTTTTTCCTTTTCTTTGGTTTTTCATTGCTCTGATATTTCCCATGGCTGGCTCACACATAATTAATGATGAAATGTTGAAATAATTTCCATTCAAATCAGGAAGAAAGCATGGATGCCTAAGTCACCACTTCTACTCAATATAGTAGAAGTTCACTAGTGGCCCAAACCAGTGAAATCAGAACTGAAAAATAAATTTTAAAATGTTAGAATTGAAAAGGAATTAAGAAATCACTCAATACAGTATCTCATAACATTGGTAGTAGAAAATCTAACATAACCTACAGATAAATTATTAAAATAAGAGATTCTGAAGATGAGGAGAGGAGCAGCATTCCCAGAGATTAGCTGAAGAGAAGTATGCAGTGGAAATTCCACAGAAAGGGGAGAGAAGCCATGCAAGAGTGGTACAGTACAGCCATGCAGCAGTGAGCGGGAGAGCCCTGCTGACTCGCACAGCCACTGGCTGGAGGGAACACCATCCTTTAGCAAGGTGCTCCATAACCAGCTAAAAGGGTATGCCATCTTAACAAGGCAAACAGAGACTGCTTCAGCTCATGCGTGATTGAGGGATCAATCCATTGTCCCCACTGCCTTTGAGTCTGGTCTGGATGGTTGGTAGGGGACAGTGTGCCCATTTAGACTGGTGAATTGCTCACTTCTCCTTAATCTATCATTGCCATGGCAAAACACTGACCAACCCCTATCAGTTAAGCAGCAAACTCAGAATACCAAAGCTCTTTCTGTGGATTGGGGGAGGCTTTTGGGGATGAGAGTGGATCTCCAGCTACCTGTGACTGTGGGAGACCTGCACCCTGTGACTGGGAATTCTATGACTGTACAATAGGTCATGTGATAGGGTATAACTAGGTCTTTGGATAGCAGCTGTGTCTGGTTTCACCAGCTTGGGGTTTCACACTCACACTGAAGAGTATACAGATCCTTTGTGCACTTAGATGCCTGCATGCGTGAAATGCCTGGGTACAGCGGGCTCACTCTGGGTAGTAGGCTCACCTTGGCAGAGAGAGGCTTACACTGTAATCACACCAGCTGAAGCTGTCATTCCCTCTCCCCTGCTGATGATGGAGGAGACATAACGTGTTCAACTTGGGTGTCACACTGAACTCTTGTCCCACCCTTGAGAACTAGCTAGTCATGTTATTTCAGGTCTCTATACAGAAAACTATAAAATATGGTTGAGACAAATTAAGGAAAACCCTCTTAAATGAAAATAAATATAATGGATTGAAAAACCCAAAATGTACTAAAGAAAAAAAATTCCAGATTCAATGCAATGCAATCAACATTTTAAAAATGCATATGTGTGTGTAAAATTGAAAAGCTAAATTTAAAATTCACATTCCAAGAAAATAACATTCCAAGAATAATTGAAACATTCTTACAGAATCAGCTGTAAGGCTTGCTCAACACATACAAAGATTGCTGTGAGGCTATAGGAATTTAGACAGTGGTATTGGTTATTGATATTTATTCATTGATGTTAGCTCAAAAATCAAGACTCCAGTGAAACAGAATTGAAGGGTGAAAATCAAATCTGCATAATTATGGACATTGATTTAGGATAACCATGTCACTTAAGAGCGTTGTAGAAAACAATACTTCAGTGAATATCACAGACTGTTCAGTGAGGCAGTTAAAGAAATTTTCACTTCATACCATACAAAAGAATTAGGTCCTCTTAACTGGGACATTAAAAAGTATATGTTTGACCACATTACAATTAAAACCTCTGCTCATTAAAAATGTCATGAGAATGAAAAGAAAAACCACAGGAGGAGAACATATGGACAGCATAATAAGCAATCATGTATTCATGTTAAGAATATATATAGAATTACAAATCATTGAGATTATGACATCTTTATGGAAAAATGGACAACAAACCTGGAGAGCACCTCATAGAACAGGTTATCTACCTGGTAATGTTAATATCCTTACTCCCTATGGTCTGACAGTCCTACTCCTGAGTATAAACCCAGCAGAACAGGTTCTCAGCAACATGACTTGTAATAGCACCAAAATGAAAACAACTCAAATGCCCAAAACAATGGAATTGAATAATGGTTACACTATGAAAAAAATACATATCAATGAAAGTGAATATGTATATTGTGTGTGTGTGTGTATATATATATATATATATATATATATATCTCCACTGTTGCATGCGTTAATAGAACTTACTAAGTAATGAGTGATGAAGGAAGACATAAGGGAGGAGTACATATTGTATCTCTTTCTCTCTCTCTCTCTCTCTCTCTCTCTCTCTCTATATATATATATATATATATATATCGACTTGGGTCCATATATCTATCTATCTATATCTCTATATATAGATATTTATCTATATATCTATATAGAGAGAGATCAAAATAGGTAAAACCAAATTAAAGTGTGTTTACAGGGTGAATATTTGGGTACTACTTAAAAAATAAAACTTAGGACCCAATACAGGAGAATGAGGGGAAGAGAAGTGTTCTTAATTGTCAAGGGGCACTGTGGGAATTGGGTTGGATTGGCTGATAGTTTTCTATTTCTTGGACTGGGCTGATGGTTATGTAAGTGTTCCCACATAGTAATTCGTTAATCTGTGAATGCATTTTTTATGCAGTTCTTAGATACTTTATACAATATTGTTAAAGAGAAAAAAAGATCTGTGAAGGGCTTGGGCAATACACCAGTAAGAATTTTCTCCAAGTGAAAAATGTTTGAAGAAATCTGCTTACCATTAAGCAGGAATTCTTAACCTTAGCACCGCTGACATTGTGTACTGGATATCTTATTGGGGAGGGCAGGGGGCGGTCTGTCCTGTGCTCTACAGGATGTTTAGTAGCAGCCCTGGCTCCTGCCCACCAAGTGACTGCAATACTCCCTTCCCTCAATTGTGACAACCAGTTGAGAAACATTGACTTACAGGAATTAACCCTTGGCAGCATTGCTTTTTGGCCTCAGGTTACATCCCCTTTTTTTTTTTTTTTTTAGAATATCCTTCATGAAGCAACATTTTTTCCTCTATGACCTTACTTTTCAGCATTTTCTTTTTTTTTTCCTAGTGATTATATGAAAATTCCCAGGGTTGCATTTCTCTTTAATGTGTTCTTTGGATATATGGACCCAAGTCGATATAGAGGATCACTTAGATTCCTTTTACAGTTATTTTAAACTTTATGTTGTAAGATTTGGTAACATTGCTCAAGTGGAGGCATTTTAAAATGGAATGCAAATCATCAGAGTGAACCAGTTGATATTAAGAATGCTCTAATCTCAGTTTTTATTAAACAGCCAGCCAGACTGTCAAGAAATCTCAGGGAATTTCCCATCACTAATCATGATGAGAAATGCAAGAACAAGGCAATGGTCGTCCTTTGACCATAGCAACAGCATTCTCCCCTCCCCCAACTCCTACCTCCATACCTTCTCTTCCTTCCATGTTAACAAAGACAGCGTTTGCAGTTATAACTCAACCAGTCATTTCAATTACAGTTTTCTGTGAACCACATCAAGAGCTAAAAGAAAAGGGTAAAACCCACACCAGCTGTGGCATTTTTATTGCCTTAAGTCATTACCAGTAACTGGAATCTGTATACTTTACTGAACTCTCTAAAGCAAGCTCATTTACAGAACATTCAGTATACATTTTTGGGAAAATGAGTAACCAATTTTGCTAATTTTGCACATTTTAATTGGTTGGCAATTTCCAAACACATCTGTGGAACAAACAATGATAAGCCATCCCCTGCCAACATGAGAAACAAATAGAATTTCAGTTTGACTGTACATGCATGTTTTTGAGATAAAATCAAGACCAATCCAATAATCCTTGAGAAAGATTGATTCTCTTTCCAGTCTGTATCCTCTAACAGCAGTCTTTTCTTCTACATCCTTCGTTTACTTCACAAAAGTGCATTTAAATGGAATCAGTGCAAAGCTACTGGACTGACAGGCCAGGGTAAGTGACACCAGCATCTTGTAACCATGATGGTTCGTAGCCTATTTGCCTCCATTGCACTTGCAAGTGAGCCAGCTCACAGCTTTAATCATAGATTTTGTGATACTTCATCATCCCTGCTTACCTTCTATGCATTGTCAAATCACAGGTGTAGAACCCTGTGTCTCTGTCCAACTCTTCAAAACCTGAATTCCTCCCTGCCTGTCATCTCTTCTGAACTTAGTTCAGGACAAATTGTGAAACAGGCTGCTGAGAGATGATGCACTCAGACCTTTGTCCATCTTGGTCTTTTATAACATTCCTAGAACTCTGTCTCAGTTTTCTATTTCTTATCAACTCATTCCAAAATAGTAATTTCAAACATAATGACAATTGTAAAATGTGCCAGGAGTGTTCTAAGTACTTTGATTTTTATGCTATGAGGCGGTTCTCTTTTATCATTGTTCTATGATACGGAAACTGAGCCACAGAGAGGTTAAATAAGTTGTATAAGAATTAATGGAGCTATTGTTTCCACATTAGAAGATAGCTCCAGGCAGAACTTTCTAACAGCCGGAATTCTAGTGGACTCTAGATAGTTGGATGTGCCAATAAATCTCCTCTAAATTACTATGGCTCCTTGTGTGTCTCCTGGGGGGTCTTGTTAGGCACTCTATGCTATTGATACTGTCCATATCTTTGGAGTTAATGCCTTAGCATGACTTCCTAAAGGGGAAAGTGTGTCTTCCAGGTCTTGGTGTCCCTCCACCAGGAAAGCAAACCTTGCTGAAAGGGGCTGTTTCCTTCGGCATACTTGGAAAGGCTGCTTATTAAACATCTTAAGATGTTGTTTCAGACTGTTGACTTATTAAACACTTAATGTGTATCTGGATGCTCTCAAATCCATGAATGATCTTCCAGTAGAATATTTTGGTCCATAATATGACTTTCCCTGTTTTCCCTAGTTTCAAGTTTTCTTTTACTCTTTCTCTCCTTTACTTTTTATCCTCTCCTCTTGGCCCCTCCAGCTTCTCCTCTCTTCTTCTATCTTCTTCTAATTTTCTTTATCATCCTAAAATATTTCCTCAGTCAGTTCAAGTGCCTGTGACATCAACATTAGGATATGAATGACCCAGTGCAACATTTCCCAAACCATGTTTTGCAGATTAATAGCTGAATGGGGCCAGCACTGTGGCGTGATGGGTTAAGCTGCTGCCTGCAGTGGCAACATCCCATATGGGCACCAGTTTGAGTCCCAGCTGTTCCAGTTCCTATCCAGTTCCTTGCTAATGTGCCTGGGAAAGTAATGGAAGATGGCCCAAGTGCTTGGGCCCCTGCACACATATAAGAGACCCAGAAGAAGCTCCTCTCTCCCAGCTCCTGGCTTTGGTTTGGCCCAGCCCTGGCCATGGCAGCCATTTGGGGAGTGAACCAGCAGATGAAAGACTTCTTCCTCTGCCCCTCCCACTCTCCCTCTCTGCAACTCTACTTTTCAATAAAATAAATAAATTTTTAAAAATTCTATGAAGAAAGATGGTGATGGGAATGGAAGGAAAAGGATTCTATGAGAAAACCAATTTGAGAAATGCAAGAGAGTCAAACAATTATAAATAGGTTTATTGTGAGAAGCCATTGATAAGCCTGGGGATATTACTAGGGTAATATGCCTTATGAATCTTTAACAAAAGGAGACAGCCTGTAGAATTTCCTAAGTCTATGTGACAGCAGACTCCAACAATAGCATTTGAGAGCTATTCTGTGAGAAGAAGTAAACATGGATTCAATTAATGATTTCAGGTCCGTGATCATTGAGCCTAGGGTTTGAATTTTGCTCTTTTAAGAAATAATTATTTGACTTTAGGCAAGTAACTGAACTATCATGGGAATAATCACAATTACTTCATAGGTTTATTATCATAAATAAGTGCCTGGATTGCCTAACAAATAATCTTAAAATCTTTATTTATTGGTACTCTATTTTTAAATGATAATTTTTATTCACCAGGCAAGCAGCTGAAACAAAGAACAGTGTGTGCATATAAAAAGAAGGGCTCAGAGAAAAACATGGGTTACTAAATCTTTCTTGACACATTAATTTCTAAGATGACTGAGCTGGTAAGAAGCTGTCCTATTATGGCTAGCTTAGGTCAACATGTCTGAGCCAATTATGATTGTTGAGAGCCAAAAATAATAGAGAACTCACCCTTTAAGCCAGCAGCCACGATTTCCTGACTGTCCCCAAACCAGAGACAATTATGCTGACTAGTCTTGACCTGAAGCCATTAGAAAAAATGGCTTATTTACTTAGATATGACTGAGGATTTTTCATAAGTTAAATTTTTAAGGTGTTACCAAGACAACTCCTCTATAAGAAACTGCTTCTGACATCCTCTCGAATGAGGAAGAGATAATCTATTAGTGTGCCTGCAGCCACTCTGAATAACCTCAGGAGTGTAGGCTTCCAGCACTTAGTCTGTAGTCATTTCCCTCACTTTGACCTCACAGGTTGTCTTCCATTCATTTACTAATTGCCATCTGTTCTTCAGCACCTCAGAACTGCAAACTTCTCTAAACACTTTTGAACTCATGATGCTGGTGAAAGAGGTAAGTGGAAACCTTAATCGACCCACGTTGTGGTGCAGCAGGTTAAGCCACAGATTACAATAATGGTATTCCATATCTGAGTTGCTGGTTTGAGTCTTGGGCTCTTCCACTCCAGCTCCCTGCTAATGCACTTGAGGAGATAGCAGAAGATGGACAAATACTTGGGCCCATGACACCTGTGTGGGAGACCAGGATGGAGCTGCTGGCTCCTGGCACTAGCCTGGCAGAAAGCTGGCTGTTGCAGCCATTAGGGAAGTGAACTAGTGAATAGAAGAAGAATCAATATCCTGCTCCCTCCATCCATGCCGCCTCCTCTCCATCTCTCTCCATCCTCTCCCTTTTAAATGAATAAATTTTAAAATATTATTTATTTGAAAAACATTGTTACAGAGAGACAGAGACAGAGAGAAAGGGAGAGGTCCTCCATCTGCTGGTTCACCCCCTAAGTGGCCACAAAGGCTGGAGCGGTGCCATTCTGAAACCAGGAGTTTCCTCTGGGTCTCCCACGTAGGTGCAGTGGCCCAAGGACGTAAGCCATCCTCCACTGCTTTCCCAGGCCCTAGCAGAGAGCCAGATAGGAAGTGGAGGAGCCAGGACTCAAACCAGTGCCCATATGGGAGGCCAGCACTGCAGGTGGTGGCTTTACCATTATGCCACAGAACCAGGCCCATGAATAAATTTTTAAAAAACTTTAAATCAGTTTCTCTCATGGAAGAAGTTAAATAGGTTCCATGCAAAAAAAAAAAAAAATCACGGATGAGATCAGTTAAGGGTTTTACCTGAAGATACCAAACTCCCATGCTGATAAAAAAAAATCTCTGTAAATGTTTTATCATTTTTTAAATTCAGGTTAGATTAATATGTTTTTAGGTAAAATGATAGATTATAATGTCCATTCTCAAGATAGCTAATAAATAGAAATATTTGTTTTCATACTGTAAATCAAAGTTTTCTTTGCATGTTAGACAACTACAAGGTATATGAGATGACCTTCTTGATATGTTGATATAAAACTGAGAAGGAGCAGGGGGAATGACTCAGTTTGGTCAATCATTGTTGTAAGAGGAACCTCTGTAGAAACTCTAACTTACATAGCTTTGCAGAGCTGACGTGCCCAGCATGGTTTTTATTTTATTTTTTTTAAAAAGATGGATTGACTTGAAAGAGTTACAAAGGGAGAGGGAGACATAGATCTTCCACCAATTCACTCTCCAAATGGCAGAAGCAGTCAGGATTTGGCTAGGTCAAAGCCAAGAGCCTGGAACCAGATCAGGGTCTGCACACAGATACAGGGACCCAAGTACTCAGACCATCTTCTTTCCCAGAAGCATTAGCAGGGATCTGGATTGGAAGTGGAGCAGCCAGGACTCGAACCATTGCCCACGTGGGATGCCACTATTGCAGGTAGCAGTTTAACCTGCTGTATCATAACACTGGCCCCAGCACAGTAATTTTTTAAACTAGAGAAAGTTCAAAATCTTTGAGTCTAGTGAGAACTACCAACAATTAGAAGGTTACTGTTATGAGAAACTGATAACAGAGTCAGGGGGTGTGAGGGGCCCAAGAGTCTAATATTTAATTCCTTAAGAAACAATTTATACTCTCTACTCCAGAAGTTGGCAAACTTTTTCTATAAAGGCACAAGAAAGTAAATATTTCAGATTTTTCAGATCATTCAGTCCATGTTGCAATTTCCCAACACAAGAGAAGCCATGAAAAGAAGTTAAATGAATGAGGGTAGCTATGTTCCAATAAAACATTATTTATGAAGTGACTATTTGGCCTACCAGTTATGATGCCATTTGGATCAGTCACTTGCCACACAGGATTTGATTCCCTGATCTACTCCTAATTCTAGCTTCTTGCTAATGTACATCTTGAGAAGCAGCAAGTGATGGGTGGAGTGACTGGGTCTCTGTCGTCCATGTAGGCGACTTGGATTCAGTTCCTGGCTCTTGGCTCTGGCTTGGTCCCAGATGTCTCAGTCATTTGGGGAATAAACAAGCTAATGGGAGTTTCTCTCTCTCCCTCTCTCTCTCTCTCTCTTTCTCTCTCTCTGTGTGTGTGTGTGTGTGTTCCTTCCTGTATATGCTTGTCTAATAAATACTCTTAAAAAACTTGATATATAGACACATACATTTTAGCCACATAATTTTTGTGACAGTAAATACTATTTTAAAATAGAAGAACCTCTAGCTATTTTTAAGTTATTTTAACCATATATATTTATGGGTATTTATGGTAGTAGAGCAGCTGGGTCTCTAACTGGTGCCCTATGTGATGCTGATATTGTAGGCAATGGCTTAACCCACTATGTCACAACAGAGGCCTCATTTTTTGTCATCTTAATAATAACCCTAATAATAGCCATTTTAACTGTGGTGCTGTCTTATTACGATTTTTGATTTGCATTGTCCCGATGGCTGATCATGTTGAGCCTTTTTTCATAAATATTTGGCTATTTTATTTTCTTATTTTAAGAAGTGTTTATTCATAAATTTGGTAATTTTATTAGAGTTCTCAGTTTTCTGTTACTGAATTTTTAGGGTCCTTATATATTCTAGATATTTATACTACATCAGATGCATAGTTTGCAAGCACCTCCTCCAGTGTCTCTTCATACTGTTGATTCCTTCCCTTCTAGGCAAAAGCTTCTTAGTTTGATATAAAACTATTTGTCTAGTTTCGCTATAGTTGCCTGGGCTTTGGGAGTCTCAACTAAAAAAAAAATCATTTCCTATGCCAATGTCTTGAAGAGTTCCCCTTATTTCCTGCTGATAGTTTCATCATTTCAAGTCTTACTTTTGGGTAATTTTGATTTGTCTGGAGTTGATGTTTGCACAGGATGAGAGGTGAGATAGTTTCAATCTCCCTTATATGGATATCCAGTTTAGCTGGCTGCAATTATTAAAGACACTGTCCTTTCTCCAATGTATGTTTTTGTTGCTCTGGTTGAGAATAAGTTGTCTATAGATGTGTGGATTACTTCTGGGTTCTCTATTCTGTTTCTGTGGCCTATGTGTTTTTAAAAATAATTATTTATTTGAAATGAAGAGTTGCGACAGGGCAAAGGAGAGGCAAACAGACACCTTCCATCAGTATATTCATTCCCCCAAACATCTGCAGCAGCCAGGGCTGGTCCAGGCCAAGGCAAGGAACCCAGAATTCTATGCAGGTCTCAGGAGCCTAATTAATTGGGCCATCTTCTGCTACCTTCCCAGGCACATAAGCCATGAGATGGATTGAAAGCAAATCCAACTGTCACGGCCTTTGTATTGTAAGTGGCAACTTAACTTGCTGCACCAAAAAGCTAGCTACTTTTGTGTCTATTTTTGTGCCCCTACCATCTTGTTTGGATTACTATAGCTTTATAATGTATCCTGAAAAAGGGCATTGTATTGCCTCCAGATTTGTTTTTGCTCAAGGCTATGCTGGCTACTCAGGTCTTTTATGGTTGCATATGAATTTTAGGATTCTTTTTACTAATTCTGTGAAAAATGCCATTGATATTTTGATGGGGATTACATTGAATCAGTACATCACTTTGAGTAGTATGGCCATTTTAGCAACATTAATTTTCCTATTTTTTTTTTGACAGGCAGAGTTAGAGAGAGACAGAGAGAAAGGTCTTCCTTTTCCGTTGGTTCACCCCCAAATGGCTGCTACAGCCAGCGCGCTGCGGCCAGCGCACTGCACCGATCCAAAGCAAGGAGCCAGGTGCTTCTCCTGGTCTCCCATGTGGGTGCAGGGCCCAAGCACTTGGGCCATCCTCCACTGCCTTCCTGGGCCATAGCAGAGAGCTGGACTGGAAGAGGAGCAACTGGGACAGAACCCGGCACCCATATGGGATGCCGGCACCACAGGTGGAGGATTAGCCTAGTGAGCCATGGCGCCGGCCTCCAGTATCTTTCAATTTGGGGGTATTTAATTTCTTTCATTATTAGTTCATAATGTACATTGTAGAGGACTTTAAGATATACAGGTTAAATAATTACTGGGTAATTATTTTTTATTTTGTTCTCAGTGATCTATTTGTGTATAAAATCGCTACTGTTTTGTGTGTTCATATTGTACCATGCAACTTTACTTAATTGATTTATCAGCTCTAATAGTCTCAGTAGAATCTTTAGGTTTTAGTTATAGAGAATCATATTATCTGAGATCATGAATAATTTAATTTCCTCTTTTCCTATCTGTTTGCCTTTTGTTTCTCTCTTATCTACTTGCTCTGGCTAAGAATTCAAGTACTACGTGGAGTAAGACCAATGAGAATGTACACCCTGGCCTAGTTCTAGATCTTAGAGAATATGCTTCCAGCTTTTCCTCATTCAGTATGATACTGCTTGTGGACTTGTCATATGTAGTTTTTAAAATGCCGGGATATGGTATTTCTACACCTGATTAAGATTTTAATCATACATGTACAGTGAATGTTGAATGCTTTTTCTGCATCTATTGATATAATCATATGATTTGTATTCTCATTCTGTTGATTTGATGTATTACACTTATTGATTTGCATTGGTTGAACCATCCTTTTTTGTCCTAGAATGAATCCCAATTGATGGTAAATGTTAGTTCTAAAGGGCTATTGATTCAAGTTTAGTAATATTTTATTGTGTTTTTACCTCTGTACTCTCTAAGGATATTTGTCAGTATACTTCTTTTTTTTTTTCTTTTTGGTTGTATTCTTGCCTAGTTTTGAAATCAAAGTAAGGTCTCAAGTTTGAAAGGGTTCCCTCTCTTTCAATTTTTTGGAACTCATTTAGGAAAATTTGCTGTTAGTTCTTCCTTAAAAGTTTGGTAGAATTCAGTGAAACCATCTGCTAGGCTTTTCTTTGTTGGGAGTATTTTTATTAATGTTCTAATATCATTGGTCTTTATTGGTCTGTCCAGGTTTTCTATGTGTTTGTGGTTCAATTTGGTAAGTTTTGTGTTTCTAGAAATTTATCCATCTTTTAAGTTTTCCCACTTTTAGTATAGTTGTAATGTCTCCTTTTTTCATTTCTGATTTTATTTGATGATTCTTTTATTTTTATTCTACCTAAAGGTGTTTCAAATTTGTTTGTATTTTCAAAAAAACCAACTCTCCATTTCATTGATCCTTTATAGTGCTTCTTAGCTTCTATTTCATATAGTTCTGCTCGGATCTTCTTTGTTTCCTTTACTGACAATGAGCTTGATTTATGCTTTCTAGTTTCATGATATGCATTATTAGGTGGTTTACTTTATTTTTAAAAATATTTTATTAGCTTAAAATAAAATTTATATTTGGTTTCTAAAATTTGATAACTTGAAAAATGCACATACATAACCCATACTACTTAGAACACACATCATTGTTTTTTTAAGATTTATTTAGGTATGTAAAAGCAGAGTTACAGAGAGGAGAGGCAGAAACAGGTCTTCCCTCTGCTGGTTCAATGCCGAGATGGCCACAATGGCTGCAGCTGGCCGATCCAGTGCCAGGAGCCAGAAGCTTCCTCTGGGCTTCCCACGTGGGAGCAGGGACCCAAGAACCTGGGCCATCTTCCCCTGCTTTCCAAGGCCATAGCAGAAAGCTAGATCACAAGTGGAGTAGCTGGGACTCAAACCGGCCCCCATATATGATGCTGGCACTGTAGGTGGCAGCTTTACCTGCTACACCACAGCGCTGGCCCCAGAAGAAACAAAATCTATCACCCAAGGATGTTTCTTCATGCCTTTTCTCAGTAGACTTTGTCTTGCCAGAGTCCTCTATTTTAAAAAAAATTTTATTAATATAAGTAGGACAGACATCACGCATCTCATAGGTAGATGGTTTACTTTAAATCTTTTTGATGTAAGTACTTATTGCTATAGATTTACCTCTTTCTATCACTTTTGCTGAATCCTATGTTTTGATATGTTTCCATTTTAATTTTTTTCAACAAATCTTTAAATTTTCATTTTGATTTCTCAATGACTAAGTGTTCAGTAGCCTGTTCAGTCAGTATATTAATATAATTCCTAAAATTTCTTTTCTAGTTGATTCTTCATTTCATTATGGTCTGGAAAAACTGCATGATATATGCATAGTATATTATATATTTGTGTATGTTATATATAATTTTATAAATATAAAAGGTTTATATATAAATATACACATTATATATATTTAAAGGTTTATTGTATTTATTTGAAAGAATGACAGAGAGGGAGAGACAGAGTAATGGACTTCCCACCTGCTGGTTGACTCCCCAAATGGCTGCAATACCTGTAGTTGGACCAGGCTGAAGACAAGAGCCAGAAACTTCATTCAGGAATCTCATGTGGTAGGTGCCCAAGTACTTCAGCCACCTCGTGCAGTTCTCCCAGGCATTTCAGCAGGGAGCTGGATCTCAAGCAGAGAAGTCAGGACTCTAACCAGCACTCCTACTTGGGATGCTGGCATTGTAGGCAGTAGCTTAATCAGCTACACCACAATCTTGACACTTATATCTCATTTTTATTTTTTTTACTTTCATAAATTTAATAGCTTAGAGGCCAGCACTGTGGTTTAGTGGGTAAAGCCTCCACCTGCAGCACTTTCAGCCCATATGGGTGCTGGTTTGAGCCCTGGCTGCTCCACTTCAAATCCAGCTCCCTGTTAATGTGCCTGGGAAAACAGCAGAGGATAGCCAAAGTCCTGGAACCCTGCACTCATGTCACAGACGTGGAAGAAGCTCCTGGCTTCAGCCTGGCCCAGCCCTGGATGTTGTGTCCATTTAGGCAGTGAATCAGAGCATGGAAGGTCTCTCTCTCTCCAAAATAGAAAAAAAAAATAGCTTATAATAGTTTAATTTTTGAGATAACATATCCTTAATTTATATGGTAGTACAAGACATAGTGGCTCTACCAAATAAAGAGATCAACAAATAAAAAGTGAAAAGACTATGGTCCACCAAGAAAATAGGCAATGGCTATACATGATAATCAAAGGGAAAAAAATGTTCAATTTCACTCATATGAAGTAAATTATGAAAGTCACAAAATCATGAATATTATGCTAGCCTATAATTCCTATCAATTTGTTATTTCAGTTTTTTAATCTGTTGAGATTTCTTTTGTGACCTCACATGTTCTATCCTACAGAAGTATGAGTGTGCTGAAGAAAAGAATGTGTACTCCGCAGTCTTAGATGAGATGTTCTCTTACAGCTGGTCAGTCCATTGGTCTGTAGTGTAATTTGACTCTGCTGTTGATTTGTCCTGGATAATATGCCCATTAATGAAAGTGGAAAGTTGAAGTCCCCTGTTAACATGTAATGGAGACTAACTCTCCCTTTAGATAGAACAACCTTTATTTTGTTAAACTGGGTGATCTGGCTAAAGATGCATGCATATTTATAATCATCTTCATGTTGAATTGTTCCCTTGAGCATTATGTACAACTTTCGTTGTTTATAGTTTTTGTCTTAAAGTCTATTTTGTTATATTACTACTACTTTTGCTTTTCATTTGCAAAATCTTTTTTCAGCCTTTCACTTTTAGTCTAAGTGTTTCTTTACTGGTGAACTTTCTTGTAGGTAGCATATTACTGGATCTTCTCCTTTCTTTTTCTTTTTTTTTTTTTTTGGACAGGAAGAGTGGACAGTGAGATAGACAGAGAGAAAGGTCTTCCTTTTGCCATGGTTCACCCTCCAATGGCTGCTATGGCCGGCGTGCTGTGGCTGGTGCACCGTGCTGATCCGATGGCAGAAGCCAGGTGCTTCTCCTGGTCTCCCATGGGGCACTTGGGCCATCCTCCACTGCACTCCCGGGCCACAGCAGAGAGCTGGCCTGGAAGAGGGGCAACCGGGACAGAATCTGGCACCCCAACCGGGACTAGAACCTGGTGTGCTGGCGCTGCAAGGCAGAGGATTAAACTATTGAGCCGTGGCACCGGCCCTCCTTTCTTTTTTAGTCCATTTGGCCAGTCTGCATCTTTAATTGGAGAATGTAGATCATTAACATTCAATGTTATTGCTAAATAAGGACTTTTGTCCTGTCATTTAAAAAAAAGTTCTGTTCATTTTTAATATCTTTTGTTCTTTTTCTAGTGGGTTCTATGCTTTCATATGTTGTCATTCTGGTAGTTAGTTTTCTTTTGCCTTTGTATATAGTATTCTCATAAGCATCTTTTTTTTTAGTATTTATTTATATATTTGAGATATAGAGTTACAGACAGAATGAGAGACAGAAAGTTCTTCCATCTGCTAGTCTTCCAGAATGGCTGCAATAGCCAGAGCCAGGCTGATCCAAAGCCAGGAGCCAGGAGCTTCTTCTTGGTCTCCCACATGATTACTGGGGCCCAAGCACCATAGGCCATCTTCTGCTGCTTTCCCATGCCATAGACAGAGAGCTGGATTGGAAATGAAGCAGCCAGGACATGAACCAGCAACCATGCAGGATGCCCATAATGCAGGCAGAGGCTTAGCCTACTAGACCATAACACCAGCCCAAAGGCATCTTCTATAAGGCCAGTCTTGTAGTGATGAAATCCCTCGGGTTTTGCTTCTCATTTTATTTCTCCTTCATTTAAGAGAGTTTTGTTATGTATAGTATTCTTGGTTGGTTGGCTGTTTTTTTTTTTCAAAACTTGAAATACATCATTTTATTCTATACTATTCTTTCAGGTTTCTGCTGGAAAAATCTGACGTTATTCTAATATGGGCTCTGGTAAACGTGACTTGGCCCTTTTCAATGCTGTTTTTAGACTTCTCTCTTTGTGCTGGAGTTTTGAGTGTTTGACTATAATGCGTTACCATGAAGATCTTTTCTTGCCGTATCTGTTTAAGGCTCTTTCAGCCTGTGGTGTCTGATTGCCCATATCATTCTCGAGTTTGTGGAAGTCTTCAGCTACTATTTCACTTAAAAATTTCTCTGTCTTTCCCCTTTTGGTCCTTTCTGGAATTCCCACATTTGAATATCCATTCACTTAATAGCATCCCAAAGGTTTCAGAAGCTGTCTTCATTTTTTTTCTTTTTTTTTTTAAAAGATTGATATTTATTTCAATCAGAGTTAGAGATGGAAAGACAGATCTGTCTGGTTTGCTCCCCAAGTGACCTCTATGGACTGGGGCTTGTTCAGGCCCAACCAGGAGCCAGAAGCTTCTTCTGAGATGCTTACCTGGGTGCAGGGGCCCAAAGACTTGGGCCATCCTCTACTGCTTTCCAAGTGC
Source organism: Sylvilagus floridanus (assembly GCA_949820135.1). Lineage (NCBI taxonomy): Eukaryota > Metazoa > Chordata > Mammalia > Lagomorpha > Leporidae > Sylvilagus > Sylvilagus floridanus. The sequence continues at coordinate 35,181,743 of OX463224.1, forward strand.
ATTACCAGGGAGCTAAATCAGATATGGAGCAGCTGGGACTTGAACGGGCGCCTTATGGGATGCTGACACTGCAGACTGTGGCTTTAACCTGATAAGTCACAGTGCTGGTCCCTTTTGCTTTTTAAGTTCAACCGTAATATTTAATAAGACTATCTTCAAAATTAGATATTTTTTTTCCTGCTTGATTTAGTATCTTGTTGAGGCTTTCCCATTTTTTATTATTTGACTTACTAAATTATTTCTAAGATTCCTGTTTGTTTTATTTCAGTATCTCTAATTTTCTCATTCATTGTTTTCCTAATTTTGTTAAATTGTCTTTCTGCATTCTCTTCTAGGTCATTAAGTTTCCTTATAACCATTATTTGTAAATCCTCATCAGTCATTTCATCAATATCCTTTACTCTGGAGTTTATTACTAAAGTGTTTTATACTCCTTTGGAGGAGTCATTTTACCTTGCTTTAGCATATTTATTTCATCTTTACCTCAATATTTGTGCATTCATTGTGTCAGTTGTCTTTATCACTGTTAAGGATGACTTTCAGTAAATGACTTTTTCTGGAAGATATTTCTGCTAGTGTCAGCTTGGTGTGCTACATTTGTGTTAGTTCCAGTCACCTAGTGTAGTGTAGTCTCTGTGTATCTTCTATTACGACTGACGGGAGTGGTGGCAGGGGTCTGAGTTGCCCTTTTCAATCCCAGCAGGGTTGTAGGTACCTAGCAGCAGCTGGCAGGGCTAAGGTTGCAAGAGCACTGGCCCACAATACTGGCTTGACACGGGAGGAACAGCTGGCAGTCCTCATGTCCACAAGTCCCAAAAGCTGTGTTCTGCCCAAGGTGGTGGAGAACATTAGGGGGAATGGAAGCACCTTCCAAATCTGAGGGTGCTAATGCCCCTACATCTAGGAACTGGGAACAGGATACCCCTGCTTTCCTGACACCCCTTTTTCTTGCAGGGCAAAGCACTATGTGGATTAAGGTGCTGGGGTCATAGTTGATCTACCAAATCTAGCTAGGGTCATGAGGCTACAACATTTTTTTCTTGCATGGTAGAATGTCTGTGGTGTTCAGGGATGAGGATAAGCAGTACTTCTGTCCCTTAGAGCAGTAGGCACCAAGGAGAGACATTGTTCTCACAATAGAGTCACCTGGTTGTGGCCTGTGCCTTGGGGGTATAAGGAGAGATAAAATGAGTTCTTCCCTAAACTAAACTACCTTGTATAATCTACACAGTCACTCTTAACTGGGCTCCAAGCCTGTGGTAACTGTAGATTTCTCCTGTAGCTATGATTTCCAGGATCTGGTGTTCATGGAAATGAGTCTACTGGTACTCTTGTTTACCCTTGTCCCTGAAATGTGGATTCCATTCAACCATGGAGCCAGGATTGCACTTGCCAGCTTTATTTGTTCCTCTTTCTCTGCTGCCATCCTGTGTCTTCCTGTCCCATGGAGACTGTATATTATCTGATGAACTCCATTGTCCTCCTTCAGGCACTCACCCCAAAACAGCTATTTATTGATTGTTTTGATTCTGCTCTGTGGAGAAGGTAAAGTCCAGGATACTCTATTCAGCCAACTTGAGAATCCCTCCATTCACAGATCTTAAGCCATACAAAAACAAGTGGTGGGCTGGATTTGACCTGTGGACTATAGTTTGTCAACCCCTGCTAAAAACTTGCTACTCAAAGTGTGGTCCAACAACCAGCAGCACTGGCATCTCCTGAAAGCTTACTGTAAGTTTGGACTCTCAGACTCTGCTGAGAATATTTATATACAACAATACCTGTACTAAAGCATTACCTTATACTAAAACAAAAACTTTTGTCAAAGTTTATTTAAAAATAAAATTAAAATTGAAAATTAAAATTGAAGTAAATAAAAAAATTTTAACAAGATCTCAAGTGATTAATAAGCACATTAAACACGTATCTAAGCATTAGATCAGGGTAACCTTGAACAATCCTCCACAGCCTTGATGGCACATTAGAATAACCTGGAGAGTAATTTTTTGAAAAAAAAATATTTGAAAGGCAGATAGATGAAGGTGGTTTCCCATCTGCTGGTTTACTCCCCCAAATGCTCAACATCAGGACTCTAGGTGGGAGCCTGGAACTCAATCTGGGTCTCCCACATGGACAGTAGAACTCCAGTCACTTGAGCTATCACTGTTGTCACCCTGGGTCCACATTAGCAGGAAGTTGGAATTAGGAGATGGAGCCAAGTATCAAAGCCAAGTACCCTTGGCATGTGGGACATGGGCATCTTAATCAGTGTTTAACTGCTAGACTAAATGCACACCCCATCTGGAGACCTCTTAAACTGTTCCATACCTAGGATATACCCCAGGTCAAATAAAACAGAATCACTAAGATTGAGACCCAAGAATTTTTAAAATGCCCCAGTGATTCTAATCTGCAGTTAAAGCTGAGAACCCCTCTCTCTATGGTTTCAATGTCTTCTTTGGCATTCATATTGAAATATAATTGCCTTTAAGAGGTGATTAGTCCATTAGTCTCTCCCATACTCACTATCTTCTGGTGTGTTATGGCAGATCATGAGACACCAGTATAATTCTCTTGGACTTGCCAGCCTCCATAATTTGGGAGCCAAACAAGCTTCTATTTTTTTATTTAATAAATATAAATTTACAAAGTACAACTTTTGAATTATAGGGGCTTTTTCCATCATAACCTCCCTCTCACCCCCAAACCATCCCATCTCCCACTCCCTCTCCCATTCTAGTCTTCATCAAGATTCATTTTTAATTATCTTTATATACAGAAGATCAACTTAGTAGATAGTAAGTAAAGATTTCAACAGACTGCACCCACACAGACACACAAAATATAGAGTACTGTTTGAGTCGTAGTTTTACCGTTAATTCTCATAGTACAACACATAAAAGAGATAGATCCTACATGGGGAGTAAGTGCAAAGTGACTCCCATTGTTGATTTATCAATTGACACTCTTATTTATGACGTCAGTAATTACCAAGGCTCTTGTCATGAGCTGTCAAGGCTATGGAAGCCTCTTGAGTTCACCAACTCTGATCTTATTTAGACAAGGCCATATCAAAGTGGAAGTTCCTTCTTCCCTTCAGAGAAAGGTACCTCCTTCTCAATGGCCCATTCTTTCTGCTGGGATCTCATTCACCAAGATCTTTCATTCAGGTCATTTCTTTCTTTTTTTTTTTTTTTTTTTTTGCCACAGTGTCTTGGTTTCCATGCCTGCAAAACTCTCATGGGACTTTTAGCCAGATCTGAATGCCTTAAGAGCAGATACTGAGGCTGGAGTGCTATTTAGGGCATTTGCCATTCTATGAATCTGCTGTGTATCCTGCTTCCCCTGCAGGATCATTCTCTCCCTTCTAATTCTGTCGGTCATTATTTGCAAACACTGGTCTTATTTGTGTAATCTCTTTGACACTGAACCTATATTTTTGATCAATTATGTACTTAAACTGATCACTTTATTTATTCGACAGATAGTGTGAGACAGTGAGAGAGAGACAGAAAGGTCTTCCTTTCGTTGTTTCACCCCCCAAATGGCCGCTAAAGCCAGAGCTATGTGGATCTGAAGCCAGGAGCCAGGTGCTTCTTCCTGGTCTCCCACGCGGGTGCAGGCACCCAAGCACTTGGGCCATCCTCCACTGCCTTCCCGGGCCACAGCAGAGAGCTGGACTGGAAGAGGAACAACCAGGAGTAGAACCCAGCGCCCTTATGGGATGCCTGCACCGTAGGCAGAGGATTAACCAAGTGAGCCACAGTGCCGGCCCCTAAACTGATCACTTTAACAAGTCAGATGGCATTGCTACGTGCCACCTTGATGGGATTGAATTGGAATCCCCTGGCACATTTTTAGCTGTACCATTGGAGGGAAGCCCAAGTGTGCATGTGCTGAACTGTATATCTCCTTCCTCCCTTATTCCCACTCTTATATTTAACAGGGATCACTTTACAGTTAATTTTAAACACCTAAGAATAATTGTGTATTAAAGAGTTCAAGCAATAGTATTAAGCAGAACAAAAAAAATACTTAAAGGAATAAAATAGCAAGTTGTTCCTCGACAGTCAAGACAAGGGCTGATTAAGTCATTGTCTCTCATGGTGTCCATTTCACTTCAACAGGTTTTCTTTCAGGTGCTCATTTAGTTGTCACCGATCAGGGAGAACATATGATATTTGTCCCTTTTGGACTGGCTTATTTCACTCAGCATGATATTTTTCAGATTCCTCTATTTTGTTACAAATGACCAAATTTCATTTTTTTATTTGCTGTATAGTATTCTATAGAGTACATGTCCCATAATTTCTTTATCCAGACATCTGGTTATGGGCATTTAGGTTGATTCCAGGTCTTAGCTATTGTGAATTGAACCACAATAAACATTGAGTTGCAGACAGCTATTTTTTTTTTCCAATTTAATTTCCTTTGGGTAAATTCCAAGGAGTGGGATGGCTGGGTTATATGGTAGGGTTATATTCAGGTTTCTGAGGAAAATCCAGACTGACTTCCATAGTGGCTTAACCAGTTTGCATTCCAACCAACAGTGGGTTAGTGTCCCTTTTTCCCCACATCCTCGCCAGCATCAGTTGTTAGTTGATTTCTGAATGTGAGCCATTCTAACTGGGATGAGGTGAAACTTCATTGTGGCTTGGATTTGCATTTCCCTGATTGCTAGTGATCCTGAACATTTTCTCATGTGCCTGTTGGCCATTTGGATTTCCTCTTTTGAAAAATATCTGTTAAGGTCTTTGGCCCATCTTTTGATTGTGTTGTTTGTTTTGTTGCTGTGGAGTTTCTTGATCATTTTATAGATTATAGTTGTTAATCCTTCATTAGTTGTGTAGTTTGCAAATTATTTCTCCCATTCTGTTAGTTGCCTCTTCACTTTCCTGACTGTTACTTTTGCTGTAAAGAAACTTCTCAACTTGAGGTAATCCCAATTGTTCATTTTGGCTTTGACTACCCGTGCCTCTGGGGTCTTCTCCAGGAATTCTTTGCCTGTTCCAATGTCTTCAAGGGTTTCCCCTATGCTCTCAATTAATTTGATGGTGTTGTAGATTTCGATCTTTAATCCATATTGAGTGGATTTTTGTATATGGTGCAAGTAATCCAATGTAATGTTTTCTCTTAAAGCAGCAAAATGAAGACTAAGATATTGGCCACAAGACTTTTGGTTGTGGTAAAAGCACCCAGAATGAGATATTAGTGAACTTTCAAATGCACAGATTGGGGATTACAGGTATAATGTTGTACAGCAGATACATAGAACTTAATCATGTTGCACAACTGAAACTTTATCCCTGTTGTAAAGCAATTCTTCATTTCCTTCTTGTCCCATCCTCTGGAAACCGCCATTCTGCTCTGTTTCTACGAGTTTTTTATATACCTCATACAGGTGGCCTTACAAAACATTTGCCCTTCTATGAATGGCATATTTTACATATCAAAATGTCCTCAAGGTTCACCCATGGCATTGCACATGGCAGGATATCCTTCTTTTGGAAGACTAGATTGTATCTCATTATATGTATACACCACAATGGGCAATTTGATTGCTTCCACATTTTGTCATCATGAGTAATGCAGCAGTGATACGGGAGTGCAAATTTCTTCCAGATTTGATTTTAGGTCCTTTGGGTATAGGCCCAGAAATGAGGTTACTGGATCAAATGGCATTTCCCATTTTAATTTGCTAGGAAAGGCCATACTATTTTCCTTAGGAGCTGCCCTATTTTGTTATCTTACACCAGACACAAAAACAAACTCAAAATGATTTCAAATCTAAAATAGTCCCTGAAAATGTAAAACTCTGGAGGAAAAAAATCATTCTGACATTAGTGTTGGCAATGAACTCTGGGTTATAACACCAGAGGACCAGGCAGCAAAGTAAGAATGAGCAATTGCAGCCACATCCAACTAAAGAGCTGCTGCACAGAAAAGGAAATAACAAATTAAAAACATAACCTATGAAATAGGAGAAAATATTTGCAAAGTGATTAAGTATTAATAAGAAACATGTATAAGGAATTCCTTCGGCTCAATAGCAAAGCAATACATAACACAATCAGAAAGTAGGCAAAGGATATGAATAAACATTTTTCCAAAGACACAAAAATGGCAAGAGGTATCCAAAATATGCTCAAAATCACCAAATCATAGGAAAAAATGCAAATTAAAACCATAATAAAATATCACCTCATACCTGTAGCAATCAATATTACTAAAAGAAAATCAAGGTGATGTCTTGGCAAGGATGCAGAGAAATTGGAGCCTTTACACACTGCTGGGGGAATGTGCCCCAGGGGACTAATAATTTCCATCAGGAATGACCAGCAAAAGTAATGAGAGATCAGCTACTTTCCCCACCCCCTGATCATTACTGAGAAATTCACAGGAATTGGGCCTTATAACTTGAAAGGCATTATCATTGATTTATTAGTTTGATCCACCAATCCCCCACCAATGAGATTGCTAGACATCATGAGTATCACCTTCAATATTTACAGTTAGGAAAGTGAAAAGAAGTAGCTGACTTACTGAAGTAATATCCTGGTAATACATGGCAAAGTGCTATCTGTTTACATTGAATTTGTTGCACCTCAATACCATTTAGTAGCTCAAGTCCTTGAGCACAGAAATTACTGCAAGGTAGAAACAAGGAGGGAAGGGGCCAGCGCCGTGGTTCACTTGGTTCACCCTCCACCTGTGGCACCAGCATCCCATACAGGCACTGGTTCTAGTCCAAGCTCTGCTCTTCTTCCAGTCCAGCTCTCTGCTGTGGCCCAGGAGGGCAGTGGGGGATGGCCCAAGTCCTTGAGCCCTTGCACCCACGTGGGAGACAGGAAGGGGCACCTGACTCCTGGCTTTGGATCAGCCATTGGGGTCATTTGGAGAGTGAACCAATGGATGGAAGACCTTTCTCTCTGTCTCTCCCTCACTGTCTATAACTCTACCAAATAAATGAATAAAATAAATGAATAAATGAATAAAAAATAAATGAATAAAATAAATGAATAAAAAAAAGAATAAAAAAACTTTTAAAAAAGAGGAGGGAAATATGAAGTAGGCATTTATTCAGCAATTATAGTGAGTAGGCACTATGCTAAATTCTTAATATATAATCAATTTAATCCTCACACCAAATGGAGGAACTAGAAACATTGTTCCACTTTAGAGAAAAGAAACAGAGCCTCTGATCACCAAAGATGCAAAGTTATTAAACAATATATTCAGATTTGAAGACTAATCTTTGTAATACAGAGGTATGTTTTTGCTCATTGTACAACATACCATTTGGCAAGACTGTCATGGATCCTGGGTTCATCCCATACTTAGGTTTCTATGTGGAAGATGTAGAAGCTATCGGTAATTTTAATACTTCTGTGAACAGAGTATAATGCTATCTGATTAGACAGATACAAATATCCTAAAGAGGATTTATTGCTGTGTATTAATGTGGTAAAATGATTGCTGTTTCTAAAATGTCATCTCCTACATAGGGATTGGCATACTTTAGCTTGCTTTTTTTAAGCTACCATGAGAAATAGTCGAAAAGTTGCAGTGTCCAGCAAAGATTAAAGTCACCAGAGTATTGATGAAGTATGTAAATAAAAAATGGACCAACAAAGTACTTGCTCCTGTCTTCACCAAACAGAATCGAGGAATTTATAAGGCATGTGATCCATCAGGAATGAGACCACACTGTCCTTGTGAACAGGAAATGAAAACAAGCAAGCTTCAGTCCCCTCTCTTAACCTCTGTGCTTGTTCATCTGGCTTCTTGACCAATCCCATCCCTTGCTTGGGCCCTATCCCTTAATTCAGATTCATCCAGATCTTCATCTTTAAAGAATGACAAAGATTCTCAGATGAAAGTGGCTGAGGAGAATTATTTTCTCTTCTGTCTTCATTACTTATGTCTAAGGAAGGTGCAGCTAGACATTACAAATTGATTCACCAGCCTCCTCCTGACCCTGTCTCCTGCCACTCCTACACGCATCCTTTCTCCACCATATGCAGAAGTTATGTTAAATGTTTGTGCTTTAAAATGATTGTTAGCATAGTCATTATTTTCTAGAATAATGATGATAATAGCTAAACTCTTTATGTGTCCATTTCATATCAATATATGTGATTTTCCCCTAGAGCAGAGATGTTAAATAGATTTACCAAGTTCATGTGGCAACAAGCAACAGTAATGTTGGGATGGAAACCAGTTCGGTATTTTCTGACTGCTTGCCAAGGGCCACACTCTTTTCTCTCTGTTCTGTGACCTGTGCTCCTAGTACCAGCTGTAGAACTCCAGCCAGGAGCTGGCTGAGAAAGGCAGATAAGATGCATCATCTTCAGGACCACAGCAATGCTGTAAATCGTGGTCCCCTCCCAGTAAAGGTCCTTAGAAGCATCATCCATGATTTTCTTTTCCCATTTGGATAAAGATAGAATGGCATTGAGCCTTAGATTAAGAAACAAATTATAAGATGGACAACTACACAGCCATTAAAATTGTCTTTTTAAAATGTTGACAAAAAGTAGTATTAGAGGCTATATTTTGGGGAAAGAAGTAAAATATAGGAAACTGGCTTAAAGAAAATACATGTCCTCTTTGTACATGTTTAAGTTTTTCAATGTATTTCAAAATTTCCCAGCCCATCATCTCTCTGACTCAGATTTCTCCCTTCCCATCCTTGTCTCCTTTTTGATCTTTTAAGCAAAGAAAATGAAGATGCTGTTCCCGTCTCCTAAGAATTCTGAGTGTAGTCAGGAGACAAAGACACACATCTGTACAACACAGTAAGCTACAAACTGCCCAGGAGGCAGGGGATTGCCTCAAGGGAAGCACAGGTAACAGATACTGGGCAAGGCTGGTAGTCAGGAAGGGACAGGGAAGCTGGCGAGGGAGAGACCAAGCCCTTTTGCCTAACCACCCTCTCAGCGTGATTTCCCAGAGTTGATCTCAGGGACCTGCTAAGGAACAATCCCTGCCCCTGAGGTCTGGGGGCTCCTCCAAATCTGGGATAGTACAGGACTTATTTCTCTTCCCATTTCACAGGTGAGTAAACTGTGTCGCTTAGAAGTTGAATAATGTGTTCGAAGCCACACAGTAAATGACAGAGTGAGGATTATAACTCATGTCCTGCAACAGCTAGTACAGAGATGTTTTCACATTTCTGTATAGTTCCTTGCTGACAGTCTAAAACAGCAGGGATGTTGGCAAGCTAGGGAAGCCCTAGCCATCGACCCAGTATAAACCAAGTCTTTGTAGATGAAGCACCACTGTGCAGGTGTGCTCACAGACAGGTGGACTGAGAGTTCCCCTTGGGCTTTCCTATTCCTCAGGACCAGGAATGTGAGAAAAGAGCATTCATGTTAACTTCAGCCTTCCCCTCTTTCTCAGCCATTTGGCCTTTCACCTAAAACCAGGGCCTCACAAACTTAAAATGTTTTTATTATTCTCAACTCACTTTTTATATCATCCTTCATTGCTGAGCCTCAATTATATTAAGCACACAACTACATCAGGGCCTTTGCCCATGCCATGCCTCTTATCTGGAATGAATTCCCTCTAAGTATGCAATTAGTTCATTAAATCCCTCCTTTTTCTTCCTTTCCATTCTTGTTTGAAATGTCAGCTTAGCAAACATGTCCCTGTTTACTGTGATGTATTTTTGGCGCAAGGGCTGTGACTTAGGCTAAGTCTCTGCCTGCGGTGCCAGTATCTCATATGGGTGCTGGTTCATGTTCTGGCTGTTCATCTTCTGATCCAGATCTCTGCTATGATCTGTGAAAGTAGTGGAAGGTGGCCCAAGTGTTTGGGCCCCTGCACCCAAGTGGGAGACCCAGAAGAAGCTCCTGGATCCTGGCTTCAGATCTGCCTGGCTCCTGCTATTGAGGTCATCTGGGGAGTGAACCAGCTCTCTCCCTGTAGCTCTACCTCTCAAGTAAATAAATTAAAATCTTTTAAAAACAAAGGATGTATTTTTAATGATGATGATAACAGCAACCCCTCCCAATGCCCCCTGTTCTTTCTCCCCTGCTGCAGTTTTCTCCATGGCATTCAGCATCATGTAATATTTTGCATAGTTATATGTCTATTACAAATTATTGATCTAATTTGTTACATTCACTGCTATTTCCTATACCCTAGATTTGTGCCTATAATATAGTAGCCATTTAATGAAAGTTGAGTGAATTAATCTTAGGTAATGGCTCTGCCATATCCCCAGTTGATGAAGTTAGAAGCTTTGGAAACTGTCTTAAAGCCTTGCTTTCCTAATCCTCTAAGGCCAATCCATTACTGAGTTGGTCTGGTGCCAATGTCGAGATATTTCTCAAAGGCAGCTACATTTTTCCAACTCCAGTGCCACCCTTATCCCAAAATGCTGCTTTCTCTTCCCAGAACACTGATCGTGGTCAATTTTGTCTCCTTGCACCCACTCTTGTCCTGTTTTTGTATTGCCCATGAACAACAGAAAAAAGACTTTTCCAAGTATTTTTAAATACTTGAAGAAATACTATTTCATTTTACAATATTTGATGAAGTATATTTTGTGATGTGAAATTTACATAAAGTTCAAATTTCATTGCCCATAAATAAAATTTTATCAGAACACAGCCATATCCATTTTCTTATAAGTTGTTTCCGACTGCTTTCACAAAGTAACGGCATAGTTCAGCAGTTCTTAGACTAGCCTGAAACGCTGATCTTATTAACCACCTGGTCTTTCCATCCACTATTCTGGTGAGGGGCAGACAATAAACAAGTAACCAATTAAAGGTAATTTCAGATCCTGAGCAGAGCTCTGAAGGCAATATTAGGGCACTTCAAAATGTTTGTGGAAAATGCAATTTAAAATGTTTGTTTTTGTGTAAAAGTTGTTCTGATTCATGCTTAGGCTTCCCATAATATGCATTTTTTCATGAAATTTTTGAAAACATCTTGTTTTATTTCATACTATATATTTAGACCTAGAACAGTCCCAGACACGTAGAAACTGCTTTGAAAAATATGTTGAAAGAACAAATGGATTATGAATAAATCTAGCTATTTCAAGGCAAAGGAATACTTCAGAGTTAAGCTAAATTAAATGTCTGCTTCCGGGGTGAGCAACCTGAGCCATTGCATAGAGCTCTGCCATGAGAGGGTGGCTTATTGCTCTGCTACCACTGTCGAGAAATTCTTCAAAGTTTTTGAGCAAATGACCTCATATTTTTGTACTACACCAGGCCTCATCTTAAACTTGTATTTACAATACCCTCATGTGTCGCACTAATATCCCTAACACCACAGCAGCTAGAATAGGACTCCTTATTTGCTTCTGACAAAAGGTAGAATCCATTTTCAAAAAGTGACTCTAGTAATTACAATTTTCAAATAAATGGCAGAGGGTCCTGACTTAGAAAACTAAGTATGTGAGGATTTAGGCATACAGTGATATGGCAAGAAAAGTAGTGTTAGGTATTGAAAACTTTTTGTGAGCTCCTAACTTGGTTATACTCCTCCTCAGACTGAAATCCAAAAATGTTATTATGTACATATCCACTAATGTACTACTTAGGCATCTACTTGTATGCTTTCTTTTTCTTATTAAATTTCCTCTCTCTGCTATAAAAAACCTAGAAAGTACAGGTGTTGGGGCTACTTCGTGGGGTTTTGTGAGGCCGATTTAGATAATAAAATAACTGTAAAGCTATGCTACCACTTGTAGGACACTTGAGTAGTTTGCTAAGCATTTTGTATGCATCATGTCACTTAATCTCACAACTCAAAAGTAGGTGAATAGACTTCGATATTACTATTGAAACGATGTAGAAAAGCTCTCCACCTTCCTGTGGTAAGCAAGAAGTTAAAAAAAATGAAGAAAGGAACAATGATTGTGGACCTATATTGTGCTAGTCATTCTGTTTGGTGCAGTCACTGAATAGAGGTGGAGAATACAGAAGCACAGCATGTGTTGTTCTTCCCAGTGTTCTGAAATCTTTGGGAAAGCTATCGTGTTTTGTTGGTGAGGTGAATTGGGTACCTTCTTCTAAAAGGAAGGGGCTTTGAGTCATTCTACAAAGGGTGAATGAGGCGATTGAAGCATAATTGCTGCCCGAAGCCAAATCAACAGGGCTGTGAGAACTCAGGAACAGCTCAGCTAAACCACCCTTTTTCACATTCCCCTATGAGCCATGAACCAAATAAAAATTTGGCTTGGTTCACAGGTACTACAAGAATAGTTTCAACTACTTTATTGCATCAGTAACCAGTCCATGTAGACACATGTGTATGTTTAAGGGAGAACACATTCAGATTTAATTTACTTACTGGCTTAGCAATTTAAATGTCAAGAATATCTCAAGTTTTCATAAAGAAAAAAGTTAATTAAAAGAAAGCATGATATTTTACTTTGTAGTTCACAATAAATAATAAAAATGCACTTCAGTTTAACATTGAAGCTAATTAAGTACAATTGTTTGTAAATATACACATGTGATTGCTATAAAATGGGAAGCTTTTTTATTCATGTAATTACTTTTGTTTTATTGAAAAACACCTGTTGGTTCCTTTTAATATTGGCCTAACAGTTTCCTCTTAGTTGATTACTATTTTTGGAAAGAATATACAGAACGACCATGAGTAAGAAGTCGTTTGAGAGGATGTGTAGGAACCCATCTCCCCACCCTGGTACTGCTGCTTCTGAAATGGAAGGCACTGGACAGCCTGAGCCTTCCTCTCCTGCTCCTACCACTTGCTCACCATGAGTCCTCAAGCAAGTTTCTTGACTGTCAGGTGCCGAACTGTCTCACTCGTAACAGTGACTATCATTTTACATTATAGTTATCAGAATTAACTGAGAGGCTTGTGAAACTGAGATGCACAATGGCAAATATATAATAGGTGCTCGATAAATGTTTGCTCTACGGGCTGTCTGTCCACCCTCCATCCCTCCTTCTTTTCTTGTTTCCCTTATTTTGCTTTCTGCCTCAGGTCATCTTTTTAAATATAAATATTATCATGACAGCTATACACATTAAACTAATGATATTATCACCTTACCAGAGACATGGAGTCACATGCAGTTTTGAGGAAGAACTAGAAAAAAGAGAGCTAACTGGGTTGAAAGAAGGATAAAAAACTGAATGCAATTTACATAATCATGTTTATGCCCAGAATATTGGCTTCTAGGGACAAAACAAAAGTCATGTGCTCCCTGCCACCATTCTAAGTCCAGCAGAGTAGGTCACCAGTGGCAATAAAATGTTGACCACTTGAAGAGCAGTGAATAGGTGACAGTGCTAGGGGTGGCAACTGCCTACCATGAGGGATTCACTCTCACCTGGACCAAACCAGGTACTTGAGAATTTCTCTTTTCCCCTCTTTGTTTCTTCCTTCTTACTAACGCAAAAATGGTATAAATAGGTAGCAGGGAGCAAAAGAAGCAGCTTAGCACTTTTCTACTGCATTCTTTATTCTTCCACAAGGTGCCTCTTCCAGGGTTTCTCCCATAGCTATTTATACTTTAGGTCCTGGGAAAACTACCCCTCCTAGGGATTATTTGTGCTGTTCCTTGCCTCCATGCTGCTGTGGGTTATGTCCTGGATTTGTTTTTCTTTCTACAAATAAGAAGTGAAACCTCATATATGAATGTGATCTTGTCATTGCTAAAGAAGAAAGCCATAGCTTTCTTTGGTTGTCGGCAGCTCAGCCTGGTTAGATAAGGTAGACTGAATCTTTCCTGCATCCTATCATCTTTCTTTAAAGTTTAACTTTAAGAACTGTCATTAAATCCCTAATTAATAATACAATATTGTCCTCACTATCTTTTTCTCTTTAGTGTATGTGTCTCCTTAGGGAACTCCTTTGGAAGAAGGATGGTTAAACCAAGGCAGAGTCTTCCTTCTACCTACACTATGTTAATGCCACTTCAAAATACCAGCTCTGTAAAATTTTTACAATTTTGCCTCAAACTTTATTCTTTATAGGTAAATCTAACACGATGCAGCACTATAGGTAGATATGACATTTTCCAAGTTATCATTTGAATTCTTTACCCACAAAAGATTTTCATCACTAAGGAGAAAAGTGTATATAAATATAGTATTGCTACTTTAAGATAAAGAAAGCAAGGAACATATCACCTACTCCCCCTTCTAAAACATCACTAGGTGACTGTAAAGAGAGACATTCTATCAGAAAATAAGAAATCATAAAATTAATATTTTTCTTTTATAAAATTTAAAGGGATGTTTTCCCAAACTAAAGGACAAGGGTTTCCTCATTGAAGGAATCCATTCTTTGGCTGCAGTCCATCAAAAAAAAAAAAAAAAAAAACCATCGTGAAGTTTTCAAATATCAAGGAAAAGATCCTCAAGTTTTCTCTTTTTTTTTCAGTTTTTAAAATATTTTTTCCTTCTGTTACAAAGTCTTATGACGTTTTGTCCTTGACATTCATCTGTATGGATCTGAGTAGACGAATTCTACAGTTTGAATCTACTTTGTATAAAAAAATTTATTTAACCTTTATTTAGAATATAAATTTCCAAGGTACAACTTGTGGATTACAATGGCTTCCCCACCCATACTTTCCCTCCCCCCCCTCACTACCCTCCTCCCTCACCCACTCCCTCTCCCCTTTCATTCACATCCAGATTCATTTTCAATTCTCTTTATATACAGGAGCTCAGTTTAGTATGTGTTAAGTAAAGATTTTAAACCATTTGCCCTCACATAGCATCACAGAGTGAAATATACTCTTTGAGTACTAGTTATAGCATTAAATCACATTGTACAGCACATTAAGGACAGAGATCCTACATGATATATTTTTTTAAAATTGATTGGTTTTTTATGCAACTTCCAAATTTTTTTAATCATTTGCAATTATCTTTATATACAGAAGATCGATTCAGGATATACTAAGTAAAGATTTTGTCAGTTTGCACCCATGCAGAGACACAAGGTGTAAAAATACTGTTTCAGTACTAGTTATTGCATTACTTCATATTGGACAACACATTAAGAACAGATCCCACATAGGCCGTAAGTACACAGTGACTACTGTTGTTGATTTAACAATTTGACACTCTTTTTTATGGCGTCAGTAATCTCCCTAGGCTATAGTCATGAGTTGCTGAGGCTATGGAAGCCTTTAGGGTTCACCGACTTCGATCTTGTTCTGACAGGGTCATAGTCAAAGTGGAGGTTCTCTCCTCCCTTCAGAGAAAGGTACCTCCTTCTTTGGTGGCCCTGTTCCTTCCACTGGGATCTCACTCGCAGAGATCTTTCATTTATGTCTTCTTCTTCTTCTTTTTTTTTTTTTCCAGAGTGTCTTGGCTTTCCATGCCTAAAATATTCTCATGGGCTCTTGAGCCAGATCCTAACGCCTTAAGGGCTGATTCTGAGGCCAGAGTGATTTATTAGGATATCTGCCATTCTATGAGTCTGCTGTGTATCCTACTTCCCATGTTGGATCAGTCTCTCCCTTTTTTAGTTCTATCTGTTAGTATTAGCAGTCACTAGTCTTGTTTGTGTGATCCCTTTGACTCTTAGACCTGTAAGTGTGATCAATTGTGAGCTGAAATTGATCACTTGGGCCAGTGAGATCGCTTGGTACATGCCACCTTGCTGGGATTGTATTGGGGTCCCCTAGCACATTTCTAACTCTTTTTATCATTTGGGGCAAGTCCGATGGAGCTTGCCCAAATTGTACATATCCTCCCTTTCTTTTCCCTCTCTCATAATTAACAGGGATTACTTTGCAGTTGAAATTTAAACACCTAGGAATAATTGTGTGTTAATTGCATAGTTCAACCAATAGTACTAGAACAAAAACAAACAACGTCAAGAAATACTAAAATGGGGAAAGATTTACATTGTATATCAACCGTCCAGACAAGATTTGATCCAGTCATAGTTTCTCATAGAGTTCATTTCACTTCAACAGGTTTCCCCTTTGGTGTTCAGTTAGTCATCGCCAATCAGGGAAAACAAATGATATTTGTCTCTTTGGGACTGGCTTAATTCACTCAGCATGATGTTTTCCAGATTCCTCCATTTTGTTGCAAATGATCGGATTTCATTGTTTTTGACTGCTGTATAGTATTCTGTAGAGTACATGTCCCATAATTTATCCAGTCTACTGTTGATGGGCATTTGGGTTGGTTCCAGGTCTTAGCTATTGTGAATTGAGCTGCAATAAACACTAGTGTGCAGACAGGTTTTTTGTTTGCCCATTTGACTTCCTTTGGGTAAATTCCAAGGAGTGGGATGGCTGGGTTGTATGGTAGGGTTATATTTATGTTTCTGAGGAATCTCCAGACTGACTTCCATAGTGGTTTAACCAGCTTGCATTCCCACCAACAGTGGGTTAGTGTATCTTTTCCCCCCACATCCTCACCAGCATCTATTGTTGGTAGATTTCTGAATGTGAGCCATTCTGACCGGGGTGAGGTGAAACCTCATTGTGGTTTTGATTTGCATTTCCCTGATTGCTAGTGATCCTGAACATTTTTTCATGTGTCTGCTGGCCATTTGGATTTCCTCTTTTGAAAAATGTCTATTGTGGTCCTTGGCCCAGCTCTTAAGTGGGTTGTTTGTTTTGATGTTGTGGCATTTATTGTTTTCTTTGTAGATTCTGGTTATCAACCCTTTATCTGTTGCATAGTTTGCAAATATTTTTTCCCATTCTGTCAGTTGCCTATTCACATTCTTGACTATTTCTTTTGAAGTACAGAAACTTCTCAATTTGATGTGATCCCAGTAGTTAATTTTGGCTTTGAGTGCCTGTGCTTCTGGGGTATTTTCCAAGAAGTCTTTGCCAGTACCTATGTCTTGCAGGGTTTCTCCAATGCTCTCTAATAATTCGATGGTGTTGGGTTGTAGTTTTAAGTTTTTAATCCATGTTGAATGGATTTTTGTGTAGGGTGAAAGGTGTGGATCTTTCTTCATGATTCTGCACGTGGAAATCCAGTTTTCCCAGCACCATTTATTAAATAGACTGTCTTTACTCCAGGGATTAGTTTTGGATCCTTGATCAAATATAAGTTGGCTATAGATGTTTGGATTGATTTTCGGTGTTTCTTCTGTTCCATTGGTCTATCCATCTGTTTCTGTACCAGTACCACACTGTTTTGATAACTACTGCCCTGTAATATGTACTAAAATCTGGTATTGTGATGCCTCCGGCTTTGTTTTTGTTGTACAAGGTTGCTTTAGCTATTCGAGGTCTCCTGTGCTTCCATATGAATCTCAGCATCATTTTTTCCAGATCTGAGAAGAATGTCCTTGGTATCTTATTGGTATTGCGTTGAATCTGTAAATTGCTTTTGGGAGAATGGACATTTTGATGATACTGATTTTTCCAATCCATGAGCATGGAAGATTTTTCATTTTTTGGTATCCTCTTCTATTTCTTTCTTTAAGGTTTTGTAATTTTCATCATATTTCATCATTATTCCAAGGTATTTGATTGTTTTTGTAGCTATTGTGAATGGGATTGATCTTAGAAGTTCTTCCTCTGCTGTGGCATTGCCTGTGTATACAAAGGTTGTTGATTTTTGTGCATTGATTTTATATCCTGCTACTTGGCCAAACTCTTCTATGAGTTCCAATAGTCTGTTAGTAGAGTTCTTTGGATCCCCTAAATAAAGAATCATATCATCTGCAAAGAGGGATAGTTTGAGTTCTTCCTTCCCAATTTGTATCCCTTTAATTTCTTTTTCTTGCCTAACAGCTCTGGCTAAGACTTCCAGAACTATATCGAATAGCAGTGGTGAGAGTGGGCATCCCTGTCTGGTACCAGATCTCAGTGGAAATGCTTCCAACTTTTCCCCATTCAATAGGATGTTGGCCGTGGGTTTTTCATAAATTGCTTTGATGGTATTGAGGAATGTGCCTTTTATACCTATATGCTGGAAAGCAATATATAATGCCTTCATTCTAAATGAAACTGATTTCCAACCTAGAAACCTATAGCTAACCAAATTTTCAGTCATTTTGGAAAGCTAGACATTAGAACATAGCGATTTTTGAATGTTTTAGAATTGTGATTAATGTAATATTTCTTGTACTTTATGGGGTATAATACAATATAGTATAAACTGATCAAACCAGGCAATCACCTTTTCCATTTCTTAATCATTTCTTTATGTTTGGAGCCTACTAACTCCTCAATTCTACTTCCTTATACAGTATAGAATGCATTATTATGAACTAAAGTCACTGTGCACCATGCTGTGGGATACTAGAAAGTTCTGTTTTGTAACCCATTACTCAAGCTTCCTTAATGCCTTTCTCACCCCGCTAGAATAATCACTATTCTAAGTTCAGGTCAATTTCTTTTTCCACAAATGAGTGAGAATATAGTTTTTTTTTTCCTCTATGGATCTGATTTATTTCACTTCCCATAATGTTCTCTAATCCTATCTGTTTTCTTACAACTCAAAGGATTTCATTCCTTTTCCATATGAATAGCATTCCTCTGTATTTATGTCATATTTTCTTTACCATTCATCCATCATCAATCAAAGGACATGTAGGTTTATTCTGTAACTTGACTATAATGACCAGTGCTATAGTAAACATGAAATACAGGCTTCTCACAGATATGTTCTTTAAATTTCTTTCAGATATATACCAAGAAGTGGGATAACTCAGATAGTAAATCTGTAAACGTTTAAAAGTTTATTTGAGAGGTGCAGAAACAGAGCTCTCATCTCACTCCCAAATGCCCACAATGGCTGAGACACGATTGGAACAAAGCTAATAACTTGAAACTCACCCACTTCAACCATGTAGGTGGCAGGAACCCAATTACATGAAGCATTACTGCTGCCTCCAAGGGTCAACCTTATCAGGAAACTGGAATGAGTAGTGAGAGCTGAGAATTTAATCCAGACACTTTAATGTGGGACCCAGCATCAAAAATATGTATTCAGATCCTCTGCCCATTTCTTACCTAGATTTTTTATTATTGGAATATTTGTTACTTCCTTATATATTCTGTGTACTAATTAAAGGGCCACCACAAAACACACCGAACACCAGAGTAAAGAAAAAGTTTACTGTGGGGGAGAGGGGGAAAACCGACAGGCTGGAGTGAGAGAGAGCTAGCCTGTGTGGAAAAACAGTTCTTATTTTAGCCTTGCGTAGATAAGGAAGTGGGAACAGCAAATCATGTTAGGGTGGGGGTGGAGTTGACACTTGTGGTTGGACCATTTGGTCACCTCACTTCTAGTAAGCCAGGCTGGATTTAGGAACTGAAACTTATTTTGGATAGACCAAAACTTACTGTACAATATGGCGACTGGGCCAGAGCCTAAAATGGCACCTTAGGTTTAAAATGGAGCCTCAGATAAGATGGCACAGTTTCACTAACATTACTACCTTTTTTTTTTTTTTTAATAAAGCAAGTCCTGTATATGATTATATCAGCCCCAAGAGCCCAGAAGGGGTGAAGGGATGATGATCTATCTTCTGGAGCTACTTGCTGCATGCATGGGGTGATGAGTTATTCTCCACTGGCATGGGGAGATATCTCAAGCTGCAATCTCCTGGGTAGGGCGCTGAGTATATCTCTATAGCAGCATTTGGTTGACCATGTGGTTGATGGAGGCTTTGGTTCATTCCTTATGACTTCCTGTAAACATTTAAACAGACAAGGTAATGGAAAGGCCAGGGAGAGTGCAGCGACAAGTGGCCCTAAGAGTGGCATCAATCAAATAGTAAGAGGACGTCATAAAGGAGAGAAAATGAGGGGGTCCCTGGACCTTAGTGAAGACTGTTTGATGGGTGTGTCAATTTGTTGAAGAGTTTTAACGTTTTATTTTACCTGATCTGAATGGTTAACATAATAACACTGTTTTCCCAGAAAATACAAATTTTCCCTTGTTAGCTGTTGTAAGATTTAAGACCCGTCCGTTCTGTAGTACCATGCCTGCTAGTGAGGTGATTTGGCTTTGGAGACCTCACGTGGTGCCAGCTGAGGTCTCAGTGGACTTAGTGACCTCCTCTAATAACGGTTGGAGTTGTTTTTAGAGTTTGTTGGTTGAGATAACTTGTGGCCCAAAGCTGTTCGTGAGATCACTACGGAGGAGAGGGAGGCTAATTACAACCAAAACTGGAAGAAAAGCTGCTCATCTCTTGAGGGTAGAGAGATTTGCCTGTAGAAAAAATTCTGAATAATCATACAACATTATGTGGGGGGAGAGGACCACCAATACATACAGTCCAGGAGTAGAGTCATTGATGTAAGAGGAGAGGGTATGATTACAAAGGAATGAGGCCCAAGTGAGCCAGACAGAGGCTAAAACCAAGGTCAGGTGGTTATTAGAGACCTAGAAAAGTACTGTCTATTCCAGGAAGGAGTTTTTTAATTGAGAGGCAAACAGAAACTGACAGGAGGGGCAGATTTTAATTGCATGTTAATCAAAGAAAGATAGATAGCTTTTCTATTTAAAAATTTTTTCATAACCTCTATGACTTCCTCACACCTTTGCAACTTACTTACACCCTTTTAGCTTGCCATTTCAGTCTAGAATAAACTAGCCATAAGGATAAATTTTACAAGCCTCATCCTTTCTTCATTTAAAATTCTTTGTCTTAACTGTGTTTTTTTACTAATAATACATTCTTATGCTTGAACCCAATGCCCAGTTACAGCTGAGCCAAAATTTTATGTATGAGGTTATCATTTACCATTATGTTCGGTTTAATGGAGGAGGTCATCCATCAGAGTATATGGACACCACTCTGGTTGGAAAGAGATTTTTAAGGAGGAGAATCTGAAGGGTGACAGCATAAGGGGCAATTATGGACAAGGAGATATATTTGAAAATAGTAATTAATTTGGGGGGCATGCTGGTTTGAAGGGCCAGTAGTCTTGATTATACAGGGTAATGTTGTCTTGGGAGGGGGACCTTTATGTATTTTTTACTTTCTGTGGAACATTGCTGGGTAGAAGGCTTAATGGGTGTAGAATTCCTGAAGTTTTTCTCAGGGCTTTATGAGCCTCTTAGTGTAGGATGGGAGAAATTTCAAGGTGGCTAGGTTAAAAGAAGGAAGGCAAACCTCTGTCTTCATGAAATACTGGTGAAGAGACTTTTGCTGTCACTAGATAAGGCAGGGAAAAGAGAAGGCTAGGCATGGAGCATTCTTTGAAACAAAGTTATTTAGGACTCACCACTGTCTTTGAGTTTTGTTTGTTAGCTCTGTCAAATATATAACTGGAGATGGCTGGAAAAGAGACTTTAATCTTTGTGGGAGAGAGAATTTGGATGTGAGATGGAGTAGCCATGTGAGATGGGGCTCTATTTTGTTGGGTTTTAAGATTTTAGGACCCAAAGACAAGGAGGTGGCTAGTTAGAGGGTAGGAGTGAGCTTGGGGGTTTGAAGTTAGGCTTGAAGAGCAGAGCTGCTTGTTGTGGCAGGTATAGGGCGTGATGAGGATGGAGGATGAGAGAAAGACTCTTCCGTGAAGTTTACAGTGTATTGTCTTACCAGTGTGGAGTGTCCCAGGCACAGGGCTCTTAGATGATACACATATTAACCTTTATAGTATTTCTTGTGCTCAGGAGGAGAGAGTGGCAGAACAGAGGAGTAGGCTTTAGAAAGAGAGCAAGAGGGGCAATTTTGGCCACTGCAGAGGGGAAGGAGCAGGACATCAAGAAGAGGGGAGGGGGAGACGCAGATCTGGAGACAATTGGAAGGGTAAAGTTGTAGACAACAGATTGAGATGGGGTCTACCGGTGCTATGAAGACAGAGACTTTCAGTTTGGAAAGGATGTCTCTGCCCATGGGGCATCATGAAGAAGGCATGGAACACAGTATGGGAGCTGAAGATGTAAGGAAGGAGTGGGGCTGATTTTTCTTTTGATGGGGATGTTCAAGACCCCTTTAATGGAGATGCCAGAGCCTAGAGTGTGGCCTGAAAATGTTGTCAACGAGGGAAAGAGGCCCCTGTGTCCAGGACACAAGAAACAATCTGAAGAGCCGCTATTGTGGGGTGACTGGTGTTCCATACCCATGGGCTAACAGTTGACAGGGGGCCTGAGATGGGCAGGGTGGTTGGGCCAGGATCATCCTGAGAGAGCAGTAACAGGAAAGGAGGTGAAGGCAAGTTGGAGGATGGAGCTGATGGTCAGAGAGTAAAGGCTATTTGGGTATGACAAGAAAAGAGAGAGAAGGGTATCTTGTCTATCATGTACAGAAGACTAGGAGTCTATAGAGCCCTATGAGGTTTTTTCTCCACCCTACCTATGGAGGTTGAGGTAGTAGAGTGGGCCCCAATAATGGGTAAGGACTGAGAAGGCTGCCCCGTGTCAATGAGGAAAGAAATTAGCCTACCCACTTCTGACACGGTTACCCTGGGCTCCTGTGGACTGATGGTCATAGTCGGGTGGCTGGAGTCCAGTCTCCTTTAATCTCTGGTTGTCAGCCCTAGAAGGTCAACTCGGGGTGTGAATGGAGTGGATGGCCTTCTGGTCCAATTGACAAGAGGACAGTCCACCCCTCAGTGGTCCTTCTGGTGACATTTAGGACAAGGACTTAGTGGTTCCCTAGAGTTGGGGCACATTCTGGCCCAGTGGCTTGTTTGGCCACATTTAAAGCACAGTCCGGAGGACCCTGCAGTCAGCGGGGCTACTGGAGGCAACAGGTTGCTGAAAGGCCTTGGCCAGCATTTGAAATTTCGCCTTTTGAGCTCTTATCCCTCCCTTTACACACTTTAAAGGCCACCTCTAGAATGTTTGCCTGTGGAGTTCATGGGCCCTTCTCGAGCCACTTTTAACTTTTTCTGGTGGATTTTTTTGAGGCCAGCTAAGAGGCAGGTAATGAAATGATTTCTGGCCATTATGCCATTGGGAGAGGTATAATCCCAGCTGGGGTCTTGTTCCGGGACCGAATGGGCAGGGTCAGTCTGATGAGTCTCATTGACATGGAGACAGGCCTGTTCCCAAACTCACCTTTGCTATTCAAGAAGGAGGGTGTTGGGGAAGATCATAGAGACACCATGAAAAGTCAGATCGTAGGACTGGATTAGATATTGACACTCTATAATGTATGGCGCTGAGTTAGAGGTGAAGGAACCCAGTTTTTATTTGATGTTTGAGAGATCAGCAAGTGAGAAAGGAATGTGGACCCTGATTATGCCCTCTGCTCCACCACCTCTCAACATGGAGGCAGGCTCCCTAGCTGCTGCACAAGAGCGAGGGACTGGGACTGGGGACAAGAGCAGGGGGGTGTGGGCTTGAGGTGGTGGTGGCAGGGGGGATCAGTAGGCTGGCTCAGCAGAAAGGGGGAGGGTGAATATTTGAGCAAAGACTGGGCTTGAGATAAGGCAGGGGGAGTGAAAATGGACAGGGTCTGTTTCTGAGATGAGACTGGCCAGGAGACAAGGGGAGTGGAAACAGATGCTGCTTCCTGGAATTCTTGGATGGGAGAGGGAGGTGCTGACAAGACAGTGAGAACTGGAACAGATGTGTGAGTGGGCAGTGGGCTTTGAGGTTGTTGAGTGGGAGGTGACTGTACTGGGGCTGAGCCAGTGCCTGTGGTGGTGGGCAACAACGTGGGGGCTAATCTGCAGGAACAAATGTAGAACAAAGGGGCTTTGGCTGTGGCTCTGGATCTTTAGTAGGAGCCTTAGTGGCCACGAGGACCTGATCCAGGGAAAACAAGGTTTAGAGAGAAGGTTTAGACCAGAGATGGGAGAAAGCTTGAACACAGAGAATCGCCTTTCACTTTCCTGAACACTCACAGAAGTGGTAGAGATCCCCAGTAAGGTTGGGGTTACACGTGTTGTTAAGCAGCCATTTGGACTGGTGGTCAAGGTCATACATAGGCCACATCTGATTACAAAGAAAGCTGAGGTGATGGTGTTTGAGATCTGGGGCCAATTTGAGAGGAATAGGATTCTTTAGGGGACAACCAAGAGGAGAGTTGGACAGAATGTGGAATGAGGAAGCTCCCATAGCAATCTGAGGGGTCAAAATGGTGGATAACAGGTGTTTCCAAAATCATAGCCATCAGATGGGCAGAATAAGGGATCAGAGGGTGGGAATTGTCACCTGCACCCACTGTTGCCCAAGGTGTAAAGCCCATGGATAGGAAGCAGGGGGTGGGGCAATCTCCCATGCCCACTGTTGTCCGAGATGTAAAGCCCATGGAGAGGCATAATGCCCATGGAGGTTGTGCCTAGTTCCAGGACTTTAAGATAAAGTAGAGCGGAACCACAACCCAGCAGAGATCGCTGTGGCAGAATTCCCCATTCCCCAACTTTCCCTGGTGTTTGGAGGATGGTGCATAGATGGAAATAACAGAGCATTCAATGGCAAAAAAAAAGAAGGTCCGGGGTGAGTTCTGTGGATGGCAGGAATCCGGGATCCTGAACCAGCTCACATCCCTGAAGCAAGAGCAGGGTCAATGGGAGAGCCTGGATCCGAGTCCCGGCACCAAGGAAAGGCCACCACAAAACACACCAAAGACCGGAGTAAAGCAAACATTTATTGTTGGGGGCAGGGGGGGAACTGACAGGCTGGATCGAGAGAGAGCAAGCCTGTGTGGAGAAACAGTTCTTATTTATAGCCTGGCGGAGATAAGGAAGTGGGAGCAGCAAATCATGTTAGGGAGGGGGTGGAGTTGACACTTGTGGTTGGACCGTTTAGTCACCTCACTTCTAGTAAGCCAGGCTGGATTTAGGAACTGAAACTCATTCTGGATAGACCAAAACTTATTGTACAATATGGCAACTAAACCAGAGCCTAAAATGGCACCTGAGGTTTAAAATGGAGCCTCATGTAAGACGGCACTGGTTTCACTAACATCCTTTGTCAAATGCATAGTTTTCAAATATTTTCTTTCAATTCATTGGTTGTCTATTCTTTTGATCATTTCCTTTGCAATGTAGAAATTTCTATTTTAAGATTTTATTTATTTGAGAAGTAGAATTACAGACAGACAATGAGAGACAAAGAGAAAGGTCTCCTACCCCCTGGTTCACTTCTCAAATGGCTGCAACTGCTGGAACTAAGGCGATTTGAAGCCAGGTGCCAGGAGCTTCTTCCAGGTCTCCCACACAAGCACTTGGGCCTTCTGTCACTGCTTTCCAAGGCCATACAGAGAGCTGGATCAGAAGACGAGCAGCTGGGACACAAACCAGTACCATTATGGGATGCCAGTGTCACAGGTGGAGGCTTAGCCTACTATGCCACACTGCTGACCCCTGTAGAAGCTTCTTTGTTTGGTGTAATGTTCTTTGTCTATTTCTACATTTATTATCTGTGCTTTTGGGTGCTTATCCGAAGAGTCTTGCTTATGCCAGTGTCTTGCTGTGTTTTATTATAGGACTTTTGTTGTTTCACATCTTGCATTTAGGCCTTTGATTCATTTTCAGTTTATTTTTTGTACACAATGTAAGGAATGAGCAAGTTTTAATTTTCTGGAACAGATATAAAGTTTTTCCAGCACCATTTAATGAGAAAACTGTCTTTTCACTAGTGTGTTTTTTCTATTTTTGTACAGAATCAGTGTGCTTTAGATACATGGATTCATTTTTGGAATATTCTGTTCCATTGGTATGCATGTCTGTTTTTATGCAGTACTATGCTGTTTTAATTACAATAACTGTAATATGTCTTGAAATCTGGTATTGTGATATCTCTGATTTTGTTCTCTTTGCTCAAGATTGTTTTTATTGTCCACAGTCCTCTGGGCTTCCATATTAATTTCAGGATAGCTTTTTGGAGTTCTGTGAAGAATGCTATTGCTTATTTTATGTGGATTACATTAAACCTTAAATCACTTTGGGTAGGATTAAAAATTTAATAATATTCATACTGCGAATTCTTGAAAACTAGACATCTTTCCATTTTCCTGGAATATCTTCTTTATTTTATCAATAGTTGATCACTTTTATGGCAGAGATCTTTCATATCCTCAGCTAAATTTATTCTGATTATTGTAACTATTATAAATAGCTTTTATAATTTTTATTTCAGCAAGTTTGTTACTGATGTATAATAATGCTACTGATTTTTACGTGATGATTTTATATCCTGCAACATTACTGAATTCATTGATCAGTTCTAATAAGTCTTGTTGGAATGATTAAAGAATCAAGTAATCTGTAAAAGGATAATTTAATTTCCCTCTTTTCTGGTTGTATGCCTATTATATCTTGTCCAATTGCTCAGACTGAAATTCTCATTATATGGATTGAGTAGTGAGAATGGGCATTCTTTTTTTAATTTATTTGACAGGTAGAGTTACAGACAGTGAGAGAGAGAGAGAGAGAGAGAGAGAAAGGTCTCCCTTCCATTGGTTCAACTTCCAATGCACTGTGCCCATCCGAAGCCAGGAGCCAGGTGACTCCTCCTGGTCTCCCACGCAGGTACAGGGACCCAACTACTTGGGCCATCCTCCACTGCCCTCCCAGGCCACAGCAGAGAGCTGGACTGGAAGAAGAGCAACTGGAGCTAGAACCCAGCACCCGTATGGGATGCTGGTGCTACAGGCAGAGAATTAACCAAGTGAGCCACTGCACCAGTCCCAGAATGGACATTCTTATGTTTCCAGATCATAGAGGAAATACTTTCAATTTTCTCTTTTCAGTGACATTGGCTGTGGGTTTATTATTAATAGTCTTTATTATATTAAGGCATACCTCTTCTATATCTAATTTATTCAGGAGCTTTAGTCATGAATTAGTTTAATTTTATCAAATACTTGTTATAAACTTAGTGAAGTGACAACATGGCTTTTATCCTTCAATCTGTTTACGTGATGTATCATTTTTATTGATTTGCATATTTTGGACCATCTAAGCAACCTTGGGATAAATACCTCTTGATTGTGGTAAATGATCTTCTTGACGTGTTGTTGATTCTATTTGCTAGTACTTATTGGAACTTTAAAATTTTTACCTATTTGGAAGACACAGAAACAGACAGTCCAAGAAACTTTATCATCCCTTGTCCTGACTGTTGATGTACAATGTAATACTTTATCCTTTTTAGTATTTTTTTTTGTTCTAGTATTATTGGTTGAACTCTGTAATTAACACACAATTATTCTTAGGTGTTTAAATTTTAACTGAAAAGTGATCCCTGTGAAATATAAGAGTAGGAATAAGAGAGGGAGGAGATGTACAATTTGGGACATGCTCAATCAGACTTGCCCCAAAGGGTGGAGTTAGAATCGTGCCAGGGGATTCCAATATAATCCCATCAAGGTGGCATGTACCAAGGCCATCTCACTAGTCCAAGTGATCAATTTCAGCTCACAATTGATCACACTGATAGGTCTAAGAGTCAAAGCGATCACACAAACAAGACTAGTGTCTGCTAATACTAACTGATAGAATCAAAAAAGGAGAGAATGATCCAACATGGGAAGTGGGATACACAGCAGACTCATAGAATGGCAGATGTCCTAAACAGCACTCTGGCCTCAGAATCAGCCCTAAAGGCATGCGGATCTGGCTGAAGAGCCCATGAGAGTATTTTAGGTGTGGAAAGCCAAGACACTCTGGAAAAAAAAAGAAGACCTAAATGAAAGATCTCTGTGAGTGAGATCCCAGTGGAAAGAACGGGGCCATCAAAGAAGGAGGTACCTTTCTCTGAAGGGAGGAGAGAACTTCCACTTTGACTATGACCCTGACAGAATAAGATCGAAGTCGGCGAACCCTAAAGACTTCCATAGCCTCGGCAACTCATGACTAGAGCCTAGGGAGATTACTGATGCCATAAACAAGAGTGTCAAATTGTTAAGTCAACAACAGGAATCACTGTGTACTTACTTCTCATGTAGGATCTCTGTCCTTAATGTGTTGTTCAATGTGAAGTAATGCTATAACTAGTACTGAAACAGCATTTTGCACTTTGTGTTTTTGTGTGGGTGCAAACAGATGAAATCTTTATTTAGTATATACTGAATTGATCTTCTGTATATAAAGATAATTGAAAATGAATCTTGATGTGAATGGAATGGGAGAGGGAGTGGGAGATGGGAAGGGTATGAGTGGGAGGGAAATTATGGGGGGGGAGCCATTGTAATCTGTAAACTACACTTTGGAAATTTATATTTACTAAATAAAAGTTTAAAAAAAGAAAAATAAATAATAAAAATAAAAAAGACAGTCCAAGAGAGATCTCCCATCTAATGGTTGACTTTACAAATCCCTATAACTGCCATGGCTTAACTAGGGTAAATCCAGGAACCAGCGACACATGTGGGTAACAGGGACCGAACTACTTGATCCATCACTTGCCTTTTCCCCGAGTGAACATGTGCACAAAGTCAGAATCAGGACCAGAGCCAGTTCCCTGATAAAGGGCTAAGGAAAACAGTGGAAGATGACCCAAGTACTTGGGCCCCTGCTTGCCATGTGGGAGACCCAAATGAAGCTCCTGGCTCCTAACTTCGGCCTGGTCCAGCCCTGTTCATTGTAGCCATATGGGGAGTGAACCAGTGGATGGAAGATAACCTTGCCTCTCCCTCTTTCTCTGTATCTCTGACTTTCAAACAAATAAATGAATCTTTAAAAATAAGCTTTCAGAAATGAAGCTATCTGATTCTTAACTTTCTGTCAGGAGACATATTGTTACTCATTGAATATTATTACTAGTTATTGGTGTCTTCAAATTTTCCAACTTCATGATTCAATATTGTTTCCAATTTATTGTCACTTAGTGTTTGTAATAGTCTCTTATGCTTTTTAATATTTCTGTGGCATCATTTTTAATACCTATCTTTTCATCTGTAATGTAATTTCATTAAGAAATCTCTTTTTTAGTTTATCAACTTTGTTTTCAAAAAACCAACTCTTTTCACTTTAAGTTTCTATTTCATTTATTTATTGTTTGTTTTTTTTTTCTATTAACATTGGATCTGATTTGTTCTCACTCTTCTATGTCCTTGAGATGAATCATTAGATTGTTCAATGATATCTTACTTTATATATATGGGAGGGGGAGTCACTTTCTACCCTAAACTTCCATCAGTATTGCTTTGCTGTATCTCATAAGTTTTAGAACATTATGCTCCTTTCATTTGTTTTAAGAGATGTTTTTAATCTTCCTTTTTATTTCTTCAATGAGCCATTGTTTATTCAGTAGCATGTTGTTCAGTCTCCATATATTTGTATAACTACTAGAATTTCTCTTGTTAATTTCTAATTTTAATTCCTTGTGGTCTGAAAAAATGCATGATATTATTCTGATATCTTCATGTTTGTCGAGACTTGTTTGGGCCATAATGTGTGGTCTATCCTAGAGAATTTTCCTTATGATGATGAAAGAATGTATACTCTGCAGCTATGTGATGCAGTGTTTCTTAAATGTCTGTTAGACCCATTTTATTTGTGCTATTATGAACTCATGTTTCTTTGCTTATTGTGTTTTGTCTGGATGATCTGTCCATTGATATTGGGATACTAAAATTCCTGATTTTTTATATTTGAGCAAATCTGTCCTTTTAGACTTGATATTTGCTTTATAAAACTTGGTGCTCTTGAGATAATATATTTTAAATTATATTACAATAAAAAGGCTTAATAGTTCAAATTTTTAAAATTACAGAGAAAAGGAGAAGGAAGGAGAATGGGAAGGAGAGAAAAAGGTATGTTTCATATGCTGATTTCATTTCCTTTGGGTAAATTCCCAGGAATTGTATGACTGGATCATATAGTAGGTTAAGATTTCTAAAATATCTCCATACCTCACTGTCATCTACAGTGGCTACACAGTTTACATTCCTACCAACAGTAGATTAGAGTACCTTTGTCTTCACATCCTTGCCAACATTTGTTGTTTGGTGATTTCTGTATGAGAGCTGTTCTAACTGGTGTGAGATGAAACCTCATTATAGTTTTGATTTGCATTTCCCTGATGGTTAGTGATCCTGAGAAATTTTCAAGTGTATATTGGCCATTTGGGTTTCCTCTCTTGAAAAATGCTCATTCAATTCCTTTGCCCATTTTTTAACTGGATTATTTGTTTTATTGTTGTTGAATCTCTTTAGCTCTTTATAGATTCTGAGGATGTTAACCCTTTATCAGTTGTGCAGTTTGCAAATATGTTTCCCATTCTGTTGTTTCCCTCTTCACTTTGCTGAGTGTTTCCTTTGCAGTGCAAAAGCTTCTCAACTTGTTGCAATTCCATGTGTCAATTTTGGCTTTGCTTGCCTGTATTTCTGGGTTTTTTTCCAGTAAGTCTTTGCCTATGCCAATGTCTTAGAGTTTCCCCAATGTTCTCTAGTAATTTGATGGTATCAGGTTGTAGATTTATGTCTTTGACTCATTTTGAGTGGATTTCTGTATAAGATTTAATGTGGGAGCCTTGTTTCATACTCTTGCATGCAGAGATCCAGTTTTCCCAGCACCATTTATTGAAAAGACTGTCCTTGCTCCAGGGATTGTTTTTAGCTCCGTTGTCAAACATAAGCTGGTTGTAGATCATGGATTGTTCTCCGCAGTTTCTATTCTGTCCCATTTGCCTACACATCTATTTTTGTGCCAGTACCTGGTTGCTTGATTATACCTGCCCTGTAGAATGTCTTGAAACCATACTGTGATATGTCTTGTCTTGATTTTATTGTATAAGATTGCTTTAGCTATTTGGGGTCTCTGTGTTTCCATATGAATTTTAGCATCATTTTTCCTAGATCTGCAAATAATTTCATTGGTATTTTGATTGAGATCACACTGAATCTGTAAGTGATTTTTATCTTTGAGGAATACTTCTGTGGCTTAGTGGAATGTCTACACTTTCAGTGAATATCAAGAGGTGTGTGGTGGATACGGCCAGGGAGCTCTGGTCAGTGCTCCAAGGTGGGGTGGGTATCCAGGGGTACACCCAAGTTGGGTGTGATGATCTCCTCTTGTTAATAGAAGCTAGGAATTGTCAACTCTGTTCATGTGATCACCCCCTCATCTCCTCTCCTCCAAGCTTAACAATGCCTGCATGTTAGCCCCCAGTGTGTTCAACACTCATCCACACCACCAAATCGACCACACAAATGATCTGCACAGTCCTCACTGTGAGCATGGTTTCCACTGCAGTGACCCACCCCAGGCAACCAAGAAGCTCCAAGCATGTGAAGCCACACCCAGTGATTGGCCAGAGACCCAACTACTTCCTGCACCCTCAAGTCATTCCTCCCAGCCAGACTCAAAGTCAGCGAGGACTGTGGATTTTTCCTTTCACTAGAATCTGTGGATCATACACATGCACAAGTGACACGAGCCAAATGTTTCTCTCTCCCTGCCACTGCCACCAGTACTGCCAAGAAGATGGTATCCTGTCTCTGTCAGTTACTGTACATGCAAAGAAAGGCTTCCACAGCTTCACTCAAATCCAAAATTGCACCTGCCCTTTCTCAGATAGTGGGTGCTGTTGTGGGAAGGTTAGGTGACATAAATGTGCCCCCTCTACTTTCACTGGGTCTGTGGGCAACCATTAGAAACTGCTGGCCTCAGGGCTCCAGTTTGGACTCATACCATGCGCTCCCTCCAGCTACATCATGACGGGTTGCTGCAGTCTAATCTCACCTCTATCTCCAAGCCGCTGCCCATTCTGGCTCTCGGCTGCTACAGTCATGCATTGTGTCCGTGTTCATGCTGAGTATTCGCGGCTTCCACACAGGTCCACAGCATTCCTCTTCCTCTTGTAGGATTTCCAGTGTGGTTTTCTCTCCTATTCTCCCTTGAGAATGCATTTCCTACACTTTTACTATTTTTTTAATTTTTACTGTTTATGTCTAGCCTAACACAGTATGTCATTCCCTAATCTACCATCTTGGAATCTCATCAACTAGATGTCTTGAACTGGGATAATTGACTATCTTTTTAAAATTACTTAACATATGTATAGTACTGACATACAAGCTATAACACCAAAAATATCTATGTTACTCCCTCCTGTGCTCAATTCTTAACAAAAGTCTTTAAATACAAAAATGTAAAAATTGGATGATATCAAATAATTAATCACAAGTGCTTGATAAGGTCAACAGCTTTTTAAAGGCTTAGTGAAGGTTAAAGTTTAAATACATGAAATATAAACTTTAAATATTCACTTGGCCAACCTGTTTTCTATCAAGAATAGGACAATAGCAAAACCATGCACAGAAGTACAGCCAAGGTTTCTTAATTTTAAAATTATTACAAACGAAAAATCCACAAATATTGTCAGCTCCACTGTGCTTTCTGTACCACGTAACAAGGACCATCTACAAAAAAAATCATAAAAATGAATTTCTCGTTTCCTAAGAACTTCAGAAACAATAAATAACAAATTTCCAGTAGGTAAACATTTCCAGAAATTTAAATGTAATTGTTTGCCATGTGGGAAACTCCAGATAATGTATTTGTTCATAGAACTATTCCAAAAGAGAACACAACTTTTGAATCAGTGGAGCCCTTTTATTATAGGTTGTCCTCAGAATATGCAGATATATTTGTTATGCAGCAGCATAAAGTTTATATGAGAAAATTTAGGTAAAAGGTTCAACATAATGTTTAACGAACAGTAAGCATCCCATGAATAATAGCTGTCTAAAGCTACTGTTAATGTCTACTGGAGAAGCTAGTCTAAGGATTTCAGATGACTGAAGAAGCCT
The DNA here is from genome assembly GCA_949820135.1 of Sylvilagus floridanus. Taxonomy (NCBI): domain Eukaryota; kingdom Metazoa; phylum Chordata; class Mammalia; order Lagomorpha; family Leporidae; genus Sylvilagus; species Sylvilagus floridanus. The sequence continues at coordinate 35,214,341 of OX463224.1, forward strand.
TACATTAGGTTAATATTCTACATCTACTTGACACACAGGCAGGAGCTGGTGGCACACAAGGATGTAGTGGGACTATTTGATGTAGTTGCAAATATGAAGCATTTGATCAGGGAGGTGGAATAAGCAAATATAATGAAAATCTAGATGTGGATAACTGCCACTAGGCAGACAAAAGCAGTGTCTGCTAGAAAGTAACTGTCATACACAGTTGAGATAATCAAAAAGTGCTTAAAGAGGTGGTATTTGATAGACATTGAACAGTTTGAATGAAGCATCTGATCTAATAGGTACAACTTAAGTACTATAGGACATGCCATGGATATCAGACTCCAGAATGAGATGAGACTGAAAACATAAATCTCTGTTTTCCTTGTATGCAAGTGTTAGTTTATTCTTTATTCAGGATTTATTGAGAATCCACTATATAGATTTCCAACTCAGATATAGGATTAAAAATACAATTAAGCAAAATTTTAAAATAATTATAATAAAAGAAGATTAATTTCACAGATGTAGCTTCTGGAGTTTTATTTCCAATTGCCTTTTGAACCTTTTACTTTGATGTTCATTGACATCTCAAATATAACATCAAAAATGGAACTGTGGTTTCTAACTCTGTTTCTTCTTGCCTGAGCTTACCAAGCCTTCCCTCCTCATTTATGGGAGTACCATTCACTTAGTTCCTTAAGCTGAAAATCAAGGAATCACAGTTATGTCTCCCTTTCTTCTATACCCACAAGCCAACGCGACATAAAGTCATAGAAACTCGACCTTCAAGAAAGATCCCAAGCCCAATCATTTTGACCAGCTCTGTTCCTTACATGCCGTCACCATCATTTCTCTTCTGAAGTGCTTATTAGCCAATAGATCTCACTGTTTCTAAAAATCTGTGCCCCACAGTGACCCAAGTGATCTCTCGCAATTGTAAGATCACATTTCTCTCTGCAGACATTCCCATGATTTCCCATATTGCTAGGAATAGAATGAATAGAATGTAGAATTTTACTATGGCTTGCAAGCTCCTCACTATCTGACCCTCTTCAATGTTGTCTGTCATTTCCCCTGGTCATGCTGCTCTGGTCGAATAGACTGTGCCGTTTGCCTTTTCTACTTTTTTCCTAGAATACTCATCTTGACAATATCTCCATGATTGGATCTTTAATTTCATTCAGATGTCTGTTCCAACATGCCCTGGACACACAAATGGTCTCTATATTCCAAATCTTTAGACCCAACAGACATCCAGTCTCTATGTCATTCATAAACTTTATTTTAGTATCACCACTGTTCAATATTATAATTTTGCATCTGTATTCTTGTTTCTGTTCCACATTGAAAGTTAGTTTCAGGAGAGAAGTGAGCTTGTGGAGCCTTGTTTTTTATTGTATTCCTTCTGTTTAAAACAGTGCCTGGGATCGAGGGGGCATTTGGTAAACACTTGAATGGATGGAGGAAATAGCAAATGAATGAATCAAATGTATAGTAAATTTGTATTGACAACACTTAAAACAGCAATATCTTTACTGATACATGCTAATTTGAATTACACATTTAGAGAAGATCATTCACTCTACAAACATTCATTCTTGTTAATCATCTCAACTAAGGAAGAACAATGAAGCAGCTCATTCTGTGTGGGATAGTCAGTAAAAATATAATCTTGATAAGGTGACATTTAACACGAATATGAAATTAAACAGGAAGGGGCCACAGAAGAAAGAATAGATTTTCGGCTAAGGCCTTTGCAGCAAAATGGTCTCAGGGTGTTAGTGTGCTTGACATCTTTGATGACATGTGGATGCTACTCCATGTTCCCTCAGTTGCCTTAGTTTGTATGCTTTGGTGTCTTGTCCAGGTAATTGTCATCTTTCTTTTAGCTGTAAACATACTACAGAATTTTGTTTTGCTTATTAGTAGTTGACCACATGCAGCATGATAAAATACAAGATTACATATTTGTCACTATCATTTATTGTTCAAGACAATATCAAGAAACATCTAGGGTAATTTTGCCTACACAGGATTTTTAAGGGCTGACTTTTGAACTAATCCTTTAGCTACAACACAAAAGTAATTACTAGGTAGTTGTGACTGTAATGCACATCAGGTCAAGATACATCACAGTAATTCCTTTAAGAAGGAGCCTCGGCTTTCTTACATAGCTTTGTTAAAAGCATGCCATGATTTCTTCCCCTGTGCAGCTCTGCAGACAAGTTCATTTTTGTATCCCTTCCTGAGCTGGGAAGGCATACAAAGTAAATTACAAGTGGTGCAGAAATCTTTAAGGGATGTGTGACAGTTGTAAACAGTTTGGTAATAAATTAAAAGTCAGTTATGAATTCTAAGAGCATCCAAATCCAACTAATAATAATAAATGCAATCTGAAGTGAAAAGGAATGATAAACATTTCTGCTGCTGTTGATCATTTGTGTGAGATGTATATAGAACCTTAAAATCAATAAAGATTTTACCTAGATATATAGGCTTAGTTCTACTTCTCCCTCACTGTTTAACACACACACACACACAAAAGACATCCACCCAAGTCTCTAATTGACTGATAAATGTTCCCTTGACCTTAAATGAGCATAGGGCTGATTCTAAGGATGGAGTCTGGGATGTGACACAGATGGGAATAAAAAGATACTTCTCAGGCCAAAGTATGATTCTGGATGCCCTCTGAAGACCTGCTTCCTTAATCCCTACCTGCAGTAACAGTCACCATTGGCAAAGTTTAGCATCAGTGGCTTCTTATTGTTACCTCTCCTCCTCAGGGCATATATGGTCTCATCTCAAAGAACTGTCTCTGCTAAGCTCACTCTTGGGCTCCTGTCAACTCTTTCACTCTTGGGCCTACCCTGAGATTTTAAGGTGACTATTCAGGAATCATTGAATGAACATGAACTTGTATAGAAAATTTTTCTGCCACAGTCTTGCCCTTCTTTTCCAGCTAATATAACACTTTCTAAAATCACCTTCTAGAAATTACCCAACTAAATCTTTGTCTAAGTCAAAGATGTGAACCCCCTTTGAAACCCAACCCTCTTCACACTCTGGGTAATTCATTCCATCATTGTCTGCAACAAAACCCAATTGCTCAGCCAGTCATGTGAGGCTGTCCATGTTCTGCCTTCAGACTTACTGTGCAAATTTACTCCCCAACCATCTCTTAATCTACTCAAATATAATAAACATATTGAGCCCAAGACCCAGCCATTGTGGGTATATGTGGAGTGAGCTGGAGGATGGGAGTGCTTCTGTGCACTCGCTTTCTGTGTGTCTGTGTGTGTGTGTGTGTGTTTCACCCAGCCTCACTCTCGCTCTCAAACAAATGAATTATTTTAAAAATTCTAAGAAATGGTTGAGCACAGACCACAGGTATGTGTTAAGTTCTCTCAGAATTATAAAACTATGTTTTAAATTGAATTCTAACTTCAATATAGGGGAGCTTCACCCTTCTTTTTATTATTTTAGGCTTATTTCTTTATTTGAAACTAAGAGTCAGAGAAAAAGAGGGAGAGGGAGGTAGGGAGGGAGAAGGAAAGGGGAAAGGGGGGAGGGATAAGGGGAGGGGAGAGGGAGGGAGGAGGATGGGAAAGGGGAGGGGGAGGGAGAGAGATCTTCCATCCACTGGTTCATCCCCTAAATGGCAGTCAGGGCTGGGCCAGGCTGAAGCCAGGAGCCTGGAGCTTCTCCCACGTCTCCATGTGGCTGCAGGAATGCAAGCACTCAGGTCATCCTCCACAGCTTTCCCAGGTGCATTAGCAGGCAACTGGTTTGGAAGTAGAGTAGCAGGAACTCAAATCGGCACCCATATGGGATGCTGGCATTGCAGACAGCAGCTAAACCCACCATATCACGACACTAGTCCCCCTTCTCTATATGGAACCAGATTTTTGTGTTTTCCACACTGCCCTGCTTTCTTTTATCATATTAGCTACACTCCAGGAAAACGAAGGAACTGCTCATTTCTTCGCACTGTTCCTCCTGTCTCAAATCTCCACATGCTGAGGGGTTGCTCTTCCTTCAAGGCCCAGCCCAACTGCAGTCACCTCTCCAGAGCCTTTTTTGATGCTCCCAAGAGAACTGCCTCTTCTGCTGCCCATAGAATTGGCTGTGTCTATCTGACAGCACTTAATCTTTCAATATGAGTTTCCTGTGGCTAATGGTACAAATTTTCACAAGTTGGGCTCCCTGAAACAACAGAAGTTTCTATCACAGTTCTCTTTTTGAAAGATTATTTATTTGTTTGTTTATTTATTTATTTGAAAGTGTTACACATAGAGAGGAGGAGAGGCAGAAAGAGAGAGGAAGAGATCTTCTATCTGCTGGTTCACTCCCCAATTGGTCGCAACGGCCAGAGCTGCACTGATCTGAAGCCAGGAGCTTCTTCCAGGTCTCCCATGCGGTGCGGGGTCCCAAGGACCTGGGCCATCTTCTTCTGCTTTCCCAGGCTATTGCAGAGAGCTGGACTGGAAGTGGAGCAGCCAGGACTCGAACCGGCACCTATATGGGATGCTGGCACTGCAAGTGGCGGATTTACCAGCTATGCTACAGTGCCGGCCCCTTCTACCACAGTTCTTGAGGTGGCTGTCAGCATTTCTTGACTTAAAGCTGTGTCACTCCAACCATCTCTGGCTCTGTGGTCATACTGCATCCTCTGTCTCTTACAAAGACACTTGATTTCCTTTAGTACCTACCTAGGTAATCCAGGATCCTCCCTCTACTTCCAAATTAATTATATCTCAAAATGTTTGCTTTTAAGGTAGAATTCACAGACTTTGAGAATTGTGTCATGGACATACCTTTCAGGGTCATTATTTAGCCCATTATATCTTTTCTATATAGATTTATCATTTATATACTTGCTCAGACCCCCATGGAGCCTGGAAGCTACTTGATGTCAAAAACCATAGCTTTGTTCTTCCAAAGGCATCTCACTTGACCCTAGCAGGTAGTGAAATCAGGAGTGTTATTCAGAGTATTTAACAATAGGTATCATGTGAGTTACCAACCTGTTGGAATAAAAGCTGACTCAGGGCTGTGCCAGGGGCGTAATAGCTGTGGGATTCTAGGGAAGTTCCTATGAGTCTTGGCACAGGGACTCCTCCAGGAGGAACTGGGGCTATATTAAGAAAAGGTTGACTTTGTGAACAGTCAATAACTGTTCACAAACCAGCAAGAAAGTATCTGTTTTCTCATTGCATATTTCCCTGCTGGGCTATGAACTTTTTATCTTTTATTTGTTGAACTCTCTACTTAATAGAGCAATTAACTTTTTGACTCAAATGTAAATTAAAAATATACTAGCTCTTTAAAAAATTGAAAAGGAAAAATATCTGTTTTAACAACTGGGAAGACATAAGTGTGTGTACCGGATCAGTGTCAGCATGAATCAGCTTGAGTGTCATTCAAGGCCATCATTGCTGAATGGGTTACTTAATGAATAATGGACTTTAATGTGAAGAGGTTTTTGGTGATTGATGGATTTCTGGATATACGGAGCCAAGATTGACGCTCAGAGAGCAATATGACGGAGCTTCTTACTTCCTTGAAAATCATGTAGCGGTTTACCGGGAGGAATTTTTATATTTTATGAATTTATAGAATATATGGCCCTCTCTGGCCAGGGCTGCCATGCACACTTGTGATCCTACAAAGGGTGTACAGAAGGAGCAAGAGGAGCTGAGGAGCTGATGCAGTTCCACACAGCTGCTGGCAGTGCACTTGACATGAATCATGCTGATGTGGGACCCAGGAGAATGGCATGCAAACAAATGCTAGTTCTCATACCCTTGGCTGAGGAAAATGAAGTCCAAGGTCAGTGAGTGACAGCTCCATACAATTAGGCTGCACATCCTGGACAGACAAGATAATTACATGTGTGCAAGCCAGAGAGCGAAAGGTCTAAAACAACAACAAAACAACATGAAACCACTTTGGCATAGTTCAAGCAGTGAATAAATCTAAGCCATTTGAATAATATTTCAAATGTTTTAATATCAAAACTGTGTTTTTTTATGCCCAAGGTCAGAGAGTGGAGTTAACCATGATTAGCTGCATCCAGGGAGATGCAGAGTTATTCAAGATTAGGAAGGCCTTCTTGCATATCAGTTTTGACTTTCAACTTTTCTACCTCTACATTTTTGAGGTGAAAATGTTAATTCACTAGCAGGATACGAGCTCTGTCTCTCTGCTTTGGGCCCAGGCTACCAATTCGCTCCTCTCCTGGACTCCCAGAGTAGTCTGCTCATTAGTGTGCAGCTTCCTCTGTTCCAGCCCATCCCACCCATGACTACTGATAGCTATTCCCAGCTATCAGTCATTAATTACTCAATTCAAAGTTCTCCAGGAGTCTGCTCTGTGAGTGAATGGAGCGCTAATCTCTTACTTGGGCATTGACAGACATCTTTGCTAAACATTCCTCTTCTTCTCTCTGGTCTTAAAACCCCCCTCACCAGCCTGAGAGAAGTTCAGGGATCCTTCAACTTCCAAACTTTTAGGAAGCATTTCCTAGCTCGTCCTTCTGCACTCCCAGCCCCTGAATGTAGGTAGACCCACCTTCCTCTAACAATCTGTAGGATTTTGCTTTTGTTTGTCTCCCCTAACATAACTTTCCTCTCTTTTCCATTGCAATAGTTTTTTTAAATATTTTTACAACACTCCTCTTTTCTCCAGGCCATGAGCTTCTGAGAAATAATACACCCTGTGGCTTGCTTTCTGCTCCCCACCCATTCTACCTGCTAAGCCCCGCTAGCAAAGACCAGATCACACAATGCTTCTTCATAGGAGACAAAATGAATGACTTAGTACTGGGGAGACAATAAAGTCCTGGAGCATGAAGCATCACAGAACTCCCCTTTTCTCTAATTGGAACTCTGGAGAAAGGGACAGTGATCCTCAGGGGCTTTCATCTATCTAGATGCCCACCGCTTGCTGAGCGGCCCATCCAGGTGCAGTGAAGGAGAGAATGAATGAGTGACTTAATAAGTAAATATGAGTACTTCCTAGAAGAGAGAAGTGCTGCTCGAGGCTATGAATGTAGGGGCAGTCCTCCAAAAATTAATTTCCTCTGCTACCTAGTTTTTCTTATGTTCCTTTGCCCTGTGCACCATGGAGCGGATGGGAAGCATCTGATGTTTCATCAGAGGAAGTGAGCCCTGCTGGGTGGTGTTTACATAAAATACCCGGATGGAATTCTGTCAGTGCAGTCAGCCTGCTGTCTGCAGAAATCCCTGGCCTAGAGGGTGAAGGATCCCACAGAGGCTGCAAATGGTGCTTTTGGCCAACACTGTAGCCCCTGCTCAGCATTGCACCATCCTAACTCTGCTTGAGATTCACAATTGAGGAGTGATAATGACCTACTACTGAGATACAGAGACAAGAAAATGACTACCTGTGGCTCTGGTTGGATTTGGGGTACCCCATGTTGTCTAGGCTCACAGTTTTTTAAAAGATTAGATGGGGCAATATACAGCAGGGAAGAATAGGATCACTGGGGCAATGATCATAGTGAAAGTTAATTTGTTCTATTTATTACCAAAGATAATTAAGCGGACACAGTTCACACTGTTACATTTGAATGAAGTGACTTTGGATTTCATGCCCTTTTTTTTTTAATCCAAGCAACCATAGAACAATTTACAAACAAACTGACTGCACACTGGGAGCACTTGAACTATTATCAGTGAATTAGGACACTGCTCAGTCATCCTCACGACATCTCTGCAAGACAGGATGGAAACAGCATATTGTCCATTTGGCACACAAACAAGCAGAGACATGAGTAATGTACCCATTTACCTACTAGCAAATTCCTGGGTAGGATTGTTGTGGGCATACACAAACCTTGGGATCTAAGTTGCCACAGTTACTCATTCAACAACTATATTAATTTTTTTGGTGCTAAAGAAACAGCAGTGAATAAAATAGATGAAATTCCTGCCCATATGGTACTTATATGAGGATACTTAATATAGGTCTTGGAAATGGCATTAAAAGATTTGAAATTGTGCATGTAAAGTGTTTTCAAAAAATGTTCACAGAAAATACATATTAAATTATCCATGGATTTCAAAACTTTTGCACCAAAATACACTTATCTATTAATTCCATTTTTGTGAACCTTTTGAAGTATCTTTATGTACCATTGTGTGAAAAAGATAAAACCAAAATGAGTTTATACATATGTAATAAATGTTAGGTAGCAATAAACCCAGTATTCCAAAACAAAGCATGATAAAGAATTAAAGAGTGATGGATGTAAGACGTTTTAAGGTATTAACATATACTTAAATCTCACTACATTTGGGAACTCAAGCTGTGTCATTATGCAGCTTGTACATGTCAGAGAGTAGAAACAGACAAGCAATAGTAAGCATAAGAGGGCAAGGTCACTACAAGTTGCAGCTTACTAAAAAGTGGGCCTTGAATTAGACTTTGAAGTAAGATAAGAACAATAAATTAGCAGTTGGAGAAGAGAAAGTGTTATTTGTAAAGTCAGTAAAAAATTCACATAATACAAAGATTAGGAGGTTAAAACGCTATTTGTTCAAATGAGCTTCTTTCTGAAAACCTTTTGTAAGAGATTTGCTTTATCATGCACACATATGCACGCAAGCGTATACATACACTATACACACAAATGCCAAATGATGACAGACCTCTGGCTAGGATATTAACATGAATAAAAGAAGAATAAACAAGTGACTATATTCCTAATTCAGATGGCAATAGCTAGAGCAGTTTCTCCAGGTAGAATAATGCATAAGGCGCTTCCTTGACTACCTGCTCCATCCCAAAGCTTCAAAGCATTTGATGGATCCCAGGAGGGGCAATTCTTGAGTTTAGGGCACTGATGGTGGGTCTTGGGGTACACTAGGGAAGTCATGTCCCTAACTATGTAAATCTCCCTTTTTGTGAATGAATTGTGTTCGTGTTGTTTGTCTTGTATATTTTTTTCTTACACAATAAGCATCAGTATCCTTACTTGTGAAGTAACTCATCTCAAAGTTACAAAATTCAAGCACATTTACTCTTTGTATAGAATGAGCCTCTGAATTTGTGAGTCCTATGTCAAAAGACTATTGTTGGTATAACAAGCAATAGCTTCCAAGGATTCTAGTACTCATCCTCTCATTAGTCTCCCTCCTGTGATGTTGATCCGGCTCTGCCTTGATCTTGGAACACTCACACTCGTTCTTGGGCCCAGCCCCCATGGAAGAACCTTAACTCCTTTGAGACTGCACTGCTCAGAGGAAGGCCAGGATGACCACATGGAGGGACAACATTGAGAAAAGGCCTGACTAGCCATCAGCTACTCGAGCCATTCTCATCCAGGAGGCAGGCATGCGCCGGGAAGCTATCTTGGTCACCCTGCCCAGTGGTATATACAGATGTCTCAAGCCACAGCCAAAACCAACTGCACCATTTGGGAGACTCTAAATGTAAACTGCTCCTCTGAGCCTGATCCACCTACAGAATAATAAATGTTACAGTAATGTAAGTGTACTTCAAAAAGTTTATGGAGAATGGAATTAAAAGATAAATTCATTTTGGTACAGAAATTTTAAAATCCATGCATACTTTTGTATTAACACATATTTTCCACAAACTTTTTAAAGATCCTTTGTTTATTACATAAAAATATATAATCAGGATAATACCATGGTACTATACAATATGAAAAACGGTTTATGTATCTAAAGTAATACAAAAACACTTCTAGAATTTTCTACATTATAAAATGTAAAGCAAAATTTTTAAAAGCCATAACAATTGTTGGGTAGTTTTTAAGATTTACAAATCCTTTCACATATGACTATATTTTTTAATTCTTGTAACAATCATATGCAATATCATATGTCACTTTGTCCATTTTATATATTAAAAATTGGCCTCACAAAGGTAAAATAACTTGTTCAAGTTTAATCAATAAGAAGCAAATAATGTTTGCAAGCCTTGTTTGTCTCAGTACTAAGCCTTTCTGCTTCTGAGGCCTAATTTTTCAATCAAGTTTTGGAAAAACTGTTTACAAATAGTGTGTATATATATATATATATATGTATATATAAATTTATAAATACAGTGCAAACAATTAAGCCCCAGTGGATTTTCATGGTCAAAATGTATAAACCAATGTTTATTGAGGACATACTGATCCAAACACAATCTAATCCTTAGTGTAATCTTTGCAATGGCCCTGCACAGCCCATTCCCGGTGTCTACCTATGGCAGGTCCTTTTATGTTTTAAGCCTACAAAGAGCGTTTTACATTTAGGAGCCTTGTGCTGCTGTTCACAATAAATCCTGCAGGCTGGAAGAGTCATTATTCCTGATCCCCTTTTACAGCTGGAAGCATTCAGCTTTTACTTCTGTAGTTGAACTTATCCATCAAAGTATCTCAGAAGAATCTCCCTGAGGGAGGCAGCCAGCACTAGGGAAAGGAACCCAGCCTGGGCAAGTCTGCACCTGTGGTTCTCAAATACGGGGTTATTGGGAAATTGCAAATCACTGGATACCAATAGCAGTATACCAAAGTCGGCATGTAATTTACAGTGGAAAAATAAATTTATGTGGGTTTAAAGTTGTCTCTGTAGGAACCCAAATCTTGTTTGTGTTTTCTTTAGAGGGAATATAAGGAATAGTGCTAACAATAGCTCCAACAGGAAATCTCTGTGTGCCTTTAGAATGATGACTTTTCCAAGGTCACAGCGTGTCAGAATCAGGACTAGACACAGCTCCTAATTCTCTAAACTAGGGCTTTTTTTCCCTTTTTACTTGAGAGGCAGAAAAACAGAGATAGGTGGCTCCCCTCTGCTGGTTCACTCTCTAAATGTCTACAACAGACAGAGCTGGGCCAGGCTGAAGCCAAGAGCCAGGAACTCAATTCAGATCTGCCACGTGATTGGCAAGGACACAACTCCGTGTGCCATCACCTGCTGCCTCATAGGATGTGCAGAACTGGGAAACTGGAATGGAGAGATAGGTCAGGGCTCAAACCCAGGCATCCAACCAGGTGCTTAAATCACTGTGCCAAATGCCAGCCCAGACTAGTACCAATTTGTTATTTTGTTTCCAGGACAGCTTTCCTACCTTACCTCTGCCTTCTAGAATCATAACCCAAAAACCTGGGTTAAAGAAGGTGTACCAAGGACCAAAAGGGGTCAGGATGATTTCTCAGATGTTTGGGAGGTCATGCTGCCAGGAAGGCCTCTTTAGCATCAACACTGACTGCAGAACCCACCAAGGCTTCAAAGCTCTAAGTTGCCAACTCTTCCCTAAGTTAGCACATACCTGTCTAATTTGTTTTCATCATTTCAGGGCAAATGTCTCTGACTTGTTGAAATGCCTTAGGAGGTGCCGGCACTGTGGCACAGCGGGATAAAGCCCAGGCTGCAGTGCTGGCATCCCTCATGGGCGCCGATTCTAGTCCTGGCTTCTTGCCAGGACTTCTAATCCAGCTTCTTGCTAATGCACCTGGGAAAAAAGCAGAGGTTGACCCAAATCCTGGGCCCCTGCACCTGTGTGGGAGACCTGGACAAATTTCCTGGCTGCTGGCTTCAGATCAGCACGGCCATGTGAGAAGTGAACCAGCAGATGGAAGACCCCCCCCCCCCCCCGCCTCTCTCTCTATATATAACTCTTCAAATAAATATTTTTTAAAATGCCTTATGAATAGTTCTAAGCACTCTGGTTTTTTTTTTTTTTTTTAAAAAGAGAAAGCACTGTCATTTCCATGCAAATAATACATGAGTTGAAAGTGTTGTGTCAAATATCTGAGCTCTTCAGAGTTTGAGGCGAATCCAGGAATAGCAATCAATGAGGAGATTTTTCACGGACCTTGGTTCATTTACATTCTGCTAATTTACTGAGACAAACTGAAGCCTGGCAGCTAACGAGGCGACTCGATGCTGGAGCATTTTGTAAAAATGAAAACCTGCGAGTTGCAGGTTTTTTAAGAAAAATATGCTTCTAAAGACAGAACTATTTAATATTATAAGTACTTAAATTCTCACATTTGAAAGTGTAAAAGTGAACGTAAAACATCTTAATTAAATAAATCTCTCTGCAAAGGACAACGCAATGGATTTCAGCCCCTGAAGGGCTAGTATTAAATTTAGTGCCTCTTGCAGAACTGAAGTCTTTATGATACCACATCACAGTGTCTGTGGATTTGGTTACAAATGTGAATTATTTGTGCAGAGGAAACAGGAATACTGTTATAACTTAAACTGTTTTAGATCTACAACAAGCAAGCAATTAGAATGGTCGATTCCCCATTGTCAGACACAGGGAGAAGGTTGAAATGGGAGCAAAGAGACTGTCTTTAAATCTTTTATCTTTGTGACCATATGACAGGTATAAAAAAGGAATTTGAACTGATTAGCATGTTTATGGAAAAACAGTAAGCTAGGGGAACAAATCAATTATAAGACTATATATTTTTTCCTTTCCCAAATAAATATATAAGAGGAAATGCTGATAAAATAAATCTCTGATAACTTGTCTTCAAATTTAAAGGCAAGAGGCACTTTGGATTTGGGAAACACTTATTGGCACTTAACCGAATTGTGTCTATAATAAGCTGGGGTCATACATGTAATTTTATTCTGGCCCTGTTATACTACTTGCTGGTCCTTGATCACCCTCCCTACATTTCATAACTGCCTCCTGGGATCCAATATGAGGAGCATCATTCTAAGACAGACCATTAAAATCATAGACCCCAGAAACCCTAATCTAGAGTATTCTAGTCCTTTAATTGTGTGAAATTGAGGTAAGCAGAGGACTGGGAAACTGTGTGTCTACTGTGTAGCTGTGAATTGGACAGATGCTGAGTAATTCTCACAGACGCAGTGGAGGGTCTAGCCAGAACAGCTGGTTTCTGGCCTTAACAGCAGGCTGTAGGAGTGCCTTTATAATGACTTTGTCCTCTTCGCATGTATGGACACAGGACATCAGGTATTTATGTCAGGACTGCCTGGATGTGAGGCATGTAAAAATAGCTTTTAGGGAGTCCTGTCTTTGGGTCAGGCACCATGCTAAGCACTCTGCATACAGATTCTTCAGTCCCCCATGATGTGGATTTTTGTTAACATCCCCACAAGAAAACACAGTGGGAAAGGTTAAAGGACGTGAGCATCACGCCAGGGCTGGTCTGGGGCAGAGGCAGAATTTGACCCAGGGTTGTCAGACCTTCAGAGTGCAATGCACAGGGCAGCATTCCCAGGTGCCCATTCAGAGAGAAAGAGAAAAGCCTCGCGTCCAGGGTGACTCACGCTGCAGGTCACAGAGCAGGATGCACACAGGGCTGAAATCAGGGCACAGAACCCAACAGCCAGTTAGTTTCTAAGAAATGTCATCTATGTGATACAATAGTGTCTTACACTTGGCTGTGATATTTTTCAGAGCTGGCTACTGAAAACACATACTGAAAGCAGCAACAACCAAATCCTAAGTTTTACAGTGCCCTACCAAAGACAAATTGAAGTTGAAACCCATGCGAACAACTTGTTGAAGTATTATGTCCTGCTTTGTGCTTTTCAGGTCATGCTTATGAGACAACATGTGCTTACAGATCGCTGTAAACCAGATGACTGGTTTCAAGAAAGCCAGCCTGTGGCCACTCATGTTGGCCTTTGGATAGGGAAGCAACCACACACCCAAGGAGGACTGGTGTCCTCAGATTTCTTCATAGAGATGGGGAGGTTATTTTGCATGCTCCAGAGCCAGGGGAAGATGATCCCTTCACCCTTTGTTCTTGCTCTTCTGCCTCAATGCAAATGGTATAGACTCTTCACAGCCAGAAATAAAAATGTTTATGTCAGGTGTGCAGTCTGCATACACTAGATGCACGATAGAGAACATCTTGGATCTGTCAAGGATGGGAAATAAACCTCACTCTGAGATGAAAGAGTTAAATTCCCTCCAGTCTTCACATGAGCTGTCTTAGATTGACTATTGATTGTTCCTAAAGATGTATTTGTGTTCTGTGAGCTGGCTTGATACTATGTTTATTTGCTTGATGTTTTTGGTTTTTGTTACCAATCTAGAAATAATATCACTTTGGCAATTTATTTTACAAAATTAGTATCCATGCCAGTGTGAAGGGATGAAGTATTGGTCATCTTTTTTTTTTTTTTAAGGTTACTCCAGTAATATCAATTAGTGATCATTTACATACCAGGTTTTGGGTAGTTTGCATTTTGATTATGTTGTAGCCTTTCTTTTTTAAAGATTGATTTATTTTGAAAGAGTTATACAAACAGAGAAGGAGAGGCAGAGAGAAAGAAAGGGAGAGAGGGAAAGAGGAAGTCGGTCTTCCATCCACTGGTTCACTCCCCAGATGGCCGAAATGGCTGGAGCTGCATCAATCCAAAGCCAGGAGCCAATAGCTTCTTCCAGGTCTCCCACACTGGTGTAGGGCCCCAAGACCGTGGGCTATCTTCTACTATTTTCCCAGGCCATAGCAGAGAGCTAGATAGGAAGTGGAGCAGCTGGGACTTGAACTAGTGCCCATATAGAATGCAGGCACTGCAGGCAGAGACTTTATAGGCTATGCCATAGTGCCAGCCCCTCATTGTCTTTCTATTTAACATACTCTCAGGTTCCCAAACTCAGTTGTCCATTCTTTATGTCCAATTATGGGCCTGGATGATTCCATACACAATGTTAAAATGATGCCCTTTCTTACCTCCCCTTATTCCTAATAATATAGCTTTTATTTTGTGTATCTGACAATCATCCTGGGCAATGAATTTGTTTCCAACTAACTTTGAGATTATTCATCTTAAATAAGGTTTCAGCACTTTGTGCAATGATGTATGTGTGTGTGTATATCTTCATAGCCCTCACCCAATTGCTAGGAAAGCAATATAATTTGTGGAGAACAAGCATTCTTCATTTTAGGAGATCTTTCTGTGTCTGCAGTTAATACTGAAATGTAAATGTAAGCTGACTACCTACTTGGATCCCACCCAAATACCTCAAGCCCCTCAGTTCACAAAACCCCAAAGCCCGTGTCACTGGGGCGGCACTGAGTCTTGCCAAATGTACCTCCTGTGCATCTGCCTACATATTATAAACGGTCACATTTATGCACTGTTCTTTAATGAATTTTCTGACTTCATTAAAATATGTTCCAAAGAAAATGCAGTGGGTACATCTGATAAACCAAAAACCAAATGATTTTAACTTTAAAATGTGAATTCTTTATTTTCACATAAAAAGATTATTTTAATACAAAGTATCTACAATCCAACTAATTCCTTGGCTGCCCTATAACTAACTATGGGGCATAGCTCTCAGTTTAAGGCCGAAAGCCTCAGTGCCAGTGAGGATGCCACTGATGTAAATCCTAGAGCCAAATGGAGCAGGCCCCAAGCCTCAGAGCTAGAGCCCAATGAACCTTCTGTACGCAGCCTCTGCAGACCTGAGCTGACGCTGCTCACCCACACAGAGGGCAAGTCTTTCTCACCTAGTCTACACAGACTCCCATGCCGATCTTGTTTGGAAATACCCTCACAGATATCCCCAAAACAATTCTTAACCCAGTCAAGTTGACACTAGAAAATTAACCATAGCAAAAGTTTGGAAATCAATTTCGTTTTAAGTGAATCGTGTTCTTTCTGCTTCCTGATAAGTTTGCAATGTATATTCTAAGTTATTTTCATATTTCATGGATACAAAACCATGACATCTCTTGGAAAGAAGGAAACAGGACTACAAGTCACAAAACTCTTATTCAGTCCCATTTAACTTACAAGTCTGTGTAGCAAGGGTGGGCATTGTGGAACAGTGGCTTATGCCCCACTTGAGACAGCTGTATCCCATAACACAGTGCTGTTTCTACGACTTGCAGTCCAATTTTCTAATGCATCCTGGGAGACAGCAGGTGATGACTCAAGTGCTTGAGTCCCTGTCGCCCATGTGACCCATGTGGATAGAGTTCTTGGTTCCTTACTTATGTCTCACCCAGAGCCCTGGCTGTTACAGACATTTAGGTAGTAAATCAGAGGGTAGAAAATCAATCATAGCAGATCAGACATTTTTCTAAGACAACTTATTACTTCTCTCCTTCACTCTATCACTTTGTTACTCTACATTTCAAGTAAATAAAATGAAAAAAACATTTTAAAAATTAACTGTGCAGTGTCTCCAGTCCACACTAATCATCTTTCTCAGAATTCCTATTGTACTTAGGGACAGGGCCACACTCGCTGTTTAGCAGAGGGTCTTTGTCAGTTTCAGTGTGTGTGTGTGTGTGTGTGTGTGTGTGCTACTTTTGTCTCCTCAAATTATGATATGAACTCAAAAAACAGATACCCCATAAACACCCAGTGGATAATGAGTAGGGTAACCAACACTTTGGTTTATCACTGAAAGTCCCACATTCCAGGAGATGAGATCTCTAAGTATCAGAGAAACCAGCATAGTTAGTCAACCTATTAGTGAGCTGGTGGTTCAATTGACTAAATGGCCAATTTTGCAAGTGCAATCATTGATTATGGAGTGCTTTAGTGAGATCTGTAACCATCATAGTCTTCTCTATATACTTGCACGTGGGTATAAAAAAACAGACAAATATGCAAGAACTACTATAATTCTGATATTTAACAGAATCTTTGAGTAAAAGTATACATTTTTGACTAGACTTAACCTGTAGATGTAGGTTGACACTTCCAGAAGCAATCTTTGTTATAAGGAAACTAAGAAACTATCTCACTAAATTTGGATTACATGGAGCCTAACAAGATGAAGTGAGAACTGATCAAAGCATCATGAAAATTGTAAGAGTTCCAAATATCATCCTGGGCTATGTCTCCCAGGACCACACTATGCCTCACCTTTCTCATAGTGTTTGCTTTGAGGCTAGAGTCAAACTCCATGTACTTGGAAACAGTATCAGCCAGTTTAACAATTCTTTTCGGTTATTTGCTTTTTCTCCATGCTCCTTTTGTTTCCTGAAACCAAGTTACAAATTCAAAAAGCAGATACCCAATAAATGCATGGTGGCTAATGAGTCAGATGACCAGCTGTTTCTGGTTTTAACACTCAAAGTCCCACATTCCAAGAACTCCCTGGGTTTCAGGCAGACTGGAACAGTTGACTGTATTGGACACCATTTTGCATTCAAGACAACCACATTTTTAGGAGACCCAGGTACATTGAATTACTCCCTTGAGATAAATAAAAGCAAATCCACAGCAGATTAAACAGTCTCCTAAGCCTACTTCCTGATAGCAGTGACATTTTCTGCTCTAAAAGCAAAGAGGTGATTCCAGACAGCTGCTATTAACCCATAATGAACAAGCCTTATCTTTTCAAGATTACATCTTTCTACCCAAGGATAATGTTAGGCCCTGAACAATCCTCCTGCCACTCCACAGTGTTCCTCATAAGTCAATGGAACAGACAAGCATGTGGGACTGATACTGGTCACAGTGTTAATGGACCACCTGCATCAGAATTACTAGGCATGCTTGTTAAAATGTCCTCCCTGGACCTTCTGACCCTGAATACCTGGGGTAGAACCCAGAGAGTCATATTTTGTTTAATTTAATTTAGGGTATGCAAATTTCATGTTTAGAAACATAGTGATAGTTCCTACTCTCCCTCCTGCCCACTCTACCATTTTCCTCCTCCTTCCTCTCCTATTCCCTCTCTCGATTTTTACAATGATCTGCTTGCAGTTTACGTTACACTCATAAGATTAACTCTCCACTAAGTAAAGAGTTCAACAAATAGTAAGAAGGAAAAAATTTCCACTGTTCCTCAACAGTAGAGACAAGAGCTGTAAGCAGTCATCAGAACTCAAAATGTCAATTTCACTCCTACACATTGTATTTTTGGTACTCTATTAGTTACCACAGATTAAGAAAAACAGATGGTATATGTCTTTTTGGAACTGGCTTATTTGTATTTTTTAAACATTTATTTATTTATTTGAAAGTCAGAGTTACACAGAGAGAAGAGAGAGAGACAGGTCTTCTATCCACTGGTTCACTCCCCAGTTGGCCGCAATGGCTAGAGCTGTGCCGATCCGAAGCCAGGAGCCAGGAGCTTCTTCTGGGTCTCCCAAGCAGATGCAGGGGCCTAAGGACCTGGGCCATCCCTCACTGCTTTCCCAGGCCACAGCAGAGAGCTGGACTGGAAGTGGAGCAGCCGGGTCTCAAAACAGCGCCCATATGGGATGCTGGCATTTCAGGCCAAGGCATTAACCCACTGTGCCAGCCCCTGTATTTTTTTTTTATGATGGCTTCTAGTTGCAGCCATTTTGTTGCAAAAGATAGGATTTCATTCTTTTTTATGGCTGATTAGTATTCCATAATGTATATTTACCCTGATTTCTTCATCCAGTCATCAGTTAATGAACATCTGGATTGATTCCATTTCTTAGCTATTGTGAAATGCAGTAAACATGGGGGTACAGATAACTCTGTTTCTTCCTCTGTGTCACTCTGCTTTCAATAAAATTAAAGATTTTAAATAACCTATTTTCCAGACTTTACTCCCAATTAGTATTGAAAATATGAAGAAATTATACTTGAGTCCACAGTTCCTTTAAAATAAAATAGAGCAAGTCAGATTCATTTACCAGGAGGCATAATATCCTTGCACAGACTAAGTCTGATCAAAGCATGAATCATCTAACTAAAGATAATACTCAATGCTTTCCTTCATAAATAAGATGTACTTTTAAAAAGCCAAAATGTCTTTTGATAGTATAAATGACATTGTTTGCTGCTTTTATGTAGGGAAATGTAAAAATTGTCTTAACTAAGAACAATTTTAAGTTGCTTTCAGAAGATCAGAATTCCTCAAGTTAAAATGATAAACTTCAGAGAGTCGTTCCAAATTCATGTGACGGTAGAACTATGACTGTTGCTACAGAGAATACAAATGAATTTGAGCTACAATTTATTCAAGGATAAAGAACGCCTAGGAATTAGTTTTGGGACTGACAACGGCTCTCAATTTAATCTTGACAATTCACTTTGTCCACTCCTCCCCTTGCTTTCTGCCCTTGTCAGCATCTAGGTTGTGTCTTTTGACAGGTGCTAAAGGGCACAGGGCTCAATTGGCTCCATGAAGCACATCTCTGAGCTGGAAACAGAAAGTTGCAGCAAATACAATTCGCTCTTTGCAGAATGAGCTCTGTCTACTTCCTTCTAGCTAGCAGGAGAGTAGGAACAGATGCTGCCCTTCTCTTCATCCAACTGAAGAAACATTCTTCCAGGACATCTGGTTAGCTGCTCGTAATCCATGCAAGTTATTATGGATTGAATGTTTGAGTCTCCCCAACAGTCCTATGCTGAAGTCCTGACTCCAGTGTGATGGTGTTTGCAGATAAGGTCTTTGGGAGTAAAAATAGGACTGGATTAGTTCATGAAGATAAACCTCGCATGATGAAATTAGTGATTTGATACAGAGGGGGGGAATGAATGAATGAATGAATGAATGTGTTTCTCTTCCCACACGTGGCACACCAAAAGGCAGTGATCTGCAAGACAAAAAGAAAATCTTCACCAGAAACTAAACCCTTACAAAACCTTGGTCTTGAAATTCTCAGCCTCCAAAACTATGAGAAACAAATTTTAATAGTTTAACCTACTCAGTCTGTAGTATTTTCTTACAGCAGCCCAAGCAAAAACACAAGTTCCTGCTAGAATTTAGATTCTTTTTTTTTATAACGCTTTTATTTAAAGAATATAAATTTCCAAAATACAGCTTATAGATTACAATGGTTTCCCCCCCATAACTTCCCCCCCACCCGCAACCCTCCCCTTTCCCACTCCCTCTCCCCTTGCTTCACATCAAGATTCATTTTCAATTCTCTTTATATACAGAAGATCAGTTTACTATATATTAAGTAAAGATTTCAACAGTTGGCCCTCACATAGCAACACAAAGTGAAAAATACTGTTGGAGTACTAGTTATAGTATTAATTCACAATGTATAGCACATTAAGGACAGAGATCCTACATGATATATTTTTTTACAAAATTGATTAATTTTCTAGGCAATTTCCAATTTAACACCAAGATTTTTTTTCATTTTTAATTATCTATATACAGAAGATTGATTCAGTATATACTAAGTAAAGATTTCATCAGTTTGCACCCGCACAGAAACACAAAGTGTAAAATACTGTTTCAGTGCTAGTTATAGCATTACTTCACATTGGACAACACATTAAGAACAGATCCCTCATGAGACGTAAGTACACAGTGACTCCTGAAGTTGATTTAACAATTTGACACTCTTGTTTATGGCGTCAGTAATCTCCCTAGGCTCTAGTCATGAGTTGCCAAGGCTATGGAAGCCTTTAGGGTTCACTGACTTCGATCTTATTCTGACAGGGTCATAGTCAAAGTGGAGGTTCTCTCCTCCCTTCAGAGAAAGGTACCTCCTTCTTTGATGGCCCCGTTCTTTCCACTGGGATCTCACTCACAGAGATCTTTCATTTAAGTCTTCTTTTTTTTCCAGAGTGTCTTGGCTTTCCATGCCTAGAATATACTCATGGGCTCTTGAGCCAGATCTGAATGCCTTAAGGGCTGATTCTGAGGCCAGAGTGCTATTTAGGACATCTGCCATTCTATGAGTCTGCTGTGTATCTCGCTTCCCATGTTGGATCATTCTCTCCCTTTTTGATTCTATAAGTTAGCATTAGCAGACACTAGTCTTGTTTGTGTGATCCCTTTGACTCTTAGACCTATCAGTGTGATCAATTGTGAACTGAAATTGATCACTTGGACTAGTGAGATGGCCTTGGTACATGCCACCTTGATGGGATTGTATTGGAATCCCCTGGCAGGATTCTAACTCCATCATTTGGGGCACGACTGATTGAGCATGTCCCAGATTGTACATCTCCTCCCTCTCTTATTCCCACTCTTATATTTCACAGGGATCACTTTTCAGTTAAAATTTAAACACCTAAGAATAATTGTGTGTTAATTACAGAGTTCAACCAATAGTACTAGAATAAAAAAATACTAAAATGGATAAAGTATTACATTGTACAACAACAGTCAGCACAAGAGCTGATCAAGTTACTGTTTCTCATAGTGTCCATTTCGCTTCAATAGGTTTCACCTTTGGTGCTCAATTAGTTGTCACCGATCAGGGAGAACATATGATATTTGTCCCTTTGGGACTGGCTTAATTCACTCAGCATGATGTTTTCCAGATTCCTCCATCTTATTGCAAAAGACCGGATTTCATTGTTTTTGACTGCTGTATAGTATTCTATAGAGTACATGTCCCATAATTTCTTTATCCAAATGTATGCTTTGAATTCCCTGTGATCTTTTGCTGTGAGGTTCCCTTCGTTTATCTTCTTTCATGTTGATGGCCGTGTTTCAGTGTTTCTGTGTGTAATACATCTTTAAGTATCTTTTGCAGGGCTGGACGAGTGGCAACAAATTCTTTCAATTTTTGTTTGTTATGAAAGGTCTTTATTTCACCTTCATTCACAAATGAGAGCTTGGCAGGATATAATATTCTGGGCTGGCAGTTTTTCTCTCTAAGTACCTGGGCTATGTCTCGCCATTCCCTTCTAGCTTGTAGAGTTTCTGTTGAGAAGTCTGCCGTGAGTCTAATTGGAGATCCTCTGAGTGTAATTTGACGTTTCTCTCCTGCGCATCTTAGGATCTTTTCTGTCTGTTTCACCGTGGTGAGTTTAATTACAACGTGTCGTGGTGAGGACCTCTTTTGGTCATGTTTACTAGGGGTTCTATGAGCTTCCTGTACTAGGATGTCTCTGTCCTTCTCCAAAGCTGGGAAATTTTCTGCTATTATCTCACTAAAAAGGCATTCTAATCCTTTCTCCCTCTCCATGCCTTCAGGAACTCCTAGAACTCGAATGTTGGGTTTTTTAATAGTATCCTGTAGATTCCCAACAATATTTTTTAGATTTCTAATGTCCTCTTCTTTTCTTTGGTTTGACTGTATACTTTCCTGTGCTCTGTCTTCTAAGTCCGATATTCTCTCTTCTGCCTCACCCATTCTGTTTGTAAGGCTCTCTAATGTGTTTTTCATTTGATCTATTGAATTCTTCACTTCATTATGATTTCTCATCACTATCACAGTTTCATGTTCTACTAGTTGTTTCATTTCAGCTTGATTTCTCCTTAATATTTCATTTTCACGAGAGAGATTTTCTACCTTGTCCATTAAGGATTTCTGTAGTTCAAGAATTTGTTTTTGAGTACTTCTTAGTGTTCTTATCAATTTTTTGAGATCTGCTTCTTGCATCTCTTCTATCTCATCATCTTCATAATCTTGAATTGGGGTGTCTTTTTCATTTGGGGATGCCATAGTGTCTTCCTTGTTCTTATTACCTCGGTTTTTGCGTTTGTTGTTTGGCATATTGGTTTCTTCACTGTGGTGTTTTTTTCTTGTTATACTATGACTCTAGATTAAGTGGACTGTCTGCTTTCAATGGAGCCTTAGAGGCATGAGATGGGTGTGGCCTGAGAGCTCTGTTTGGTTCCTCAGGGTTGAGGGTGTGTCAAAGGAGACACTCCCAGGTTAGGCGTGGTAAATCTCTCTCTGTTACTTTTTTTTTTTTTTTTGGTTCAAAAGGGAAGTAATTCCACACAGCTGAATGGAATTGGGGGTGGTTAGCAGGAGAATGATGTACCCACGGGAGCCAGAGATCGGAAGCTCTTTCCCAAGGACCAGAGAAGGAATCTTTGCGGCCCTTTGTGTGGGCTCAGATTCTCCTGTAGTCACCCACTGGGCTGCCAAGGCTACTGAACTGTAGCGTCTCTGGAGAGTACTCACATGAATTCGTGATTTCCGTGAGTTCTCTCCCCCACAGTCTCTTTTTTCACAGTCTCAGTTCATTAGTACAACACATTCATTAGGTTGTAATCTCCTATTATTTCACCCCTCCCACCCAGAGTCAGGTTTTTCTGCTAGGCTCAGGGCCGGTGCCGACCCGAGGTCGCCCAGCTTCTGACGTATTCCAAAATGGCGCCTGCTCTTTGTCTTGCTCACCTTTGAGAGGTGAGCGGAGAGAAGCTCGTGTCCGTATGGGTCACTTTTTTTTTTCCCTCTATCTCTCTCTCTTCTAGTTAGCCTGGTGAACTTTTCCCCACAGGGTTTCAAGCCTTGTTCGCTCTAGGCTCCCTTTTCCGCTTCGCTGCTGCTATTTCGGGCTATTGAGTTTCAGCTCACCTCGCGTTCCAGCGCTGGTGTGTTGAATCTGCTGCTGGTGTCACAAACTGCGGGCTCCCACGCTCTCCACGCAGGTCCACTGTGAATCTCCAGTTCCGGAACGGTTTTCTCTGCTGTTTCTTCCCCTACTCTTCCTTGAACCTGCAGTATCTCCACTTTTATTAAACTGTCTCTCCCCAGACTATCGGTATGCTCCCTTCCTATTCCGCCATCTTGCCGCTCTCTCTAGAATTTAGATTCTTTCACCTGAAGGCTCATGTTAACAGAGCTAGACCATATTTCACATTTTAACCATCTTTTTCATAAAAGCAACATGTCTGGCAAAACTGCTTCCATTTGTAGTACTTCTATTCATCATATACATTTTGATCTCCAGAGGAAATTTGGAGGAAAAACTTAAAGGCATTGCACAATACTTTTTCCAAAACTCATTTCTTTGTTTTGCTTTTTGATGCTGAGCAGAATCTGAAGCTGGAAGAGTATAATCATAGAGCAGATGTTTGGCATCATGGTCATGGTGCTACTTGGGACATCTCATATCACAATGCCTGGGTTCAAGTCCCAGATCCACTTCTAATTCCAGGTTCCCACTAATTTGCACCCAGGGAGGCAGCAGGTTATGGCTTAAGTACCTGATTCCCTGCCATCCATGTGTGAGATCTGGATTGAGTTCCTAACTTGAATCTTGACATGGTCCAGCCTTAGCTGTTGTGGGACATCTGGGGAGTAAATTAGTAGATGGGTGCTCTTTCTCTGTCTCCCAGTCTCTCTCTCTCTCATGCATGCTCTCTTTCTCTAACTCTACCTCTCAAAGAAATAAAAAAAATAGCAATTTTTAAAAGAATGTATTTGCTTAGTCCATACACAGTCAATTTAGAAAGTACAATAATGATAACAATCTAAATTTTGACTAGTGTTTACATTAATCAGACTAACTAGATTAGTTTGCAATCCCTTAGGAAAAGTCTAGAGCAGTGTTGAGAAAAGGAGTAAGCTAAATCCTACTACTTACTAGGTTTCAAACAGGCCAGTAATCATTTAGATCTTTTAGACAATTGATTAGTTTATAGGAAGATAGCTAGAGACATTAAGCTTTGACTCTTAGACCATATTAAGCACTTTTTAAAAATGAACTAAATATACTAGTAAAGTAATGTAAGCATTGAAAAAGAAGCAGTTGAAGCTATCAATTGAGCTCTCCTGGCTTTTCAGATTAGAAAGAGTTTCAGTCTATTTATGGGCCTTCCACTCAAAAAATTTTTTTAAATGTTAACATTTATTTATTTTGAAAAGCAGAGCAAGAAAAAGGGGAGGAAAGATAGATCTTCCATCTGCTGGCTTACTCCCCAAATGGCTGCCACAACCAGGTCTGGGATAGGCAAAAACCAGGAATTACATTCTGGTCACCCACATGGGTGTCAGGGGCCCTTGCTACCACTTGTTTCACCTTCTGCTGACTTCCCAAGTGCACTCGCAGTGAGCTGGAAGGAAGCAGAGGAACCAGAACATCGAGACTTGAACCCGCACTAGGAGTGTAACAGATTAAGTACCAGTTTAGCCCACTGTACCACAATGCCAGCACTTAATCTGAAGATGTTACTTCAGTGTCTCAGGATCTTGTCTTTGCAACTCACAAACAGATCAAGGTTCAGAAGGCAAAACCGGAGGGTCATCATTTAGTATTCGTTCACAAACAATCTACAAGTTGGAAAATGATATTTTCGGCAGAGACAATAAATAAGTGCATGTATGAGCATGGGAAACCAGTTCGTTCATTCTCTGAGTATTTCTTTGGGAATAGAAGAGGTGCCGAGCTCAAGAGGAGGAGAGGCAGAGTACCAGAGGGACTTTGGGAGATTCTGAATTAATCATACATCGATCTGAAAAGAGAAATTGTGTCGAGATCAGGAAGGTGAGTGAAAGAAAAGACCAGAGTTCAAGTTTCAAAACTCTCGGTGTGAGCTCAACCAGATTGCTTTTTACTGAGCCTCAAGTTCCTTGTCTGTGAAAGTAACTATGAGATTAAAGGAAACAGGAGAACCTTTTAAAAATGAAAAATCACTATCCAAAGAGCCTCAATTAGTACAGTTCTTTTAAAATGTCATTAGAAAATAATATTTAATATTTGAAAATTACCAAAAAGCAAAAAGAAATCCACTTATGTTTATTATCCATAGATGAGTACTTATTTGCTCTATATTTTTCTGTACACGTTTAATAATAGTCATAAACTTTACAGTTTTGTGGTCTGTTTTTATGTTTAATATTACATCATGAAATTCTCCTATCATCAAATGTTACTTTTGTATAATTCTATTATATAACTATATTTTAATTCATTTATCAACTTTCTTGATTATTTTGCTCATTTTAAATTTTTATTAGTATAAATAACATTCTAATGAATTTTTTTACATACTTTGTGCAACTCTGATCATTTCCAAGAAATACTTTGATATAGAAGTGCTATGCTAAAATGTATAAAGCTTTTTACAATTCCTGATATATCATCAAGTAATATTTTTGGGAAAAAAAACCCAAGCAGTCAAAATGAGTATCTAGACTCAAATTTCAGACTGCTACTTATCAAATGTGTGATTTGAGACAATTAACAACTGCTGTAAACAACCCATAAAACAATATAGTAGGAACTCAACAAATGTTTATTCCCTTTTATCTCTGCCTAAGTGTTGCTCCGACTGGAGGTTTACCTCCAAGGTATTCTCTACAACCCCACTTATCCTATTTCTTCTAGGTAGCTAAGTCACCCTGAATATCAAGGTGGGTGTCTTACTTACATCTTAGAATTACTGAGAATTGGGGCCAGCACCATGGTGCTGGCATCCCATATGGGTGCCTGTTCTAGTCCCAGCTTCTCCTGTTCCAATCCAGCTCTCTGCTATGGCCTGGGAAAGCAGTAAAAGATAGTCCAAGTGCTTGGGCCCCTGCACTCGCATGGGAGACCTGGAAGAAGCTCCTGGCTCCTGGCTTTGGATTGGCGCAGCTCCAATCATTGTGGCCATTTGGGGAGTAAACCAACAGAAGGAAGACTTTTTTTTCTCTCTCTTCCTCTCACTGTCCATAACTCTACCTCTAAAATGAATAAATTAAAAAAATTACTGAGAATTTAGAGGTCTTTCTCAGCAAGGCACAGTCAGCCTTGTGGCTTTGTCGTCATTTCACCCTGTGGCCATTGGATTCTAAGAAAGAACTTGCCAAACTCCAAAAAAGTTCCTTGAAAACCAACATATCAATTTATTCATTATGTAAGCAATATAATTATCAAGAAACCAGAACATTCCAGTCAAGTGAACATTATAGTCACTTCCCACTAGAAATTCTATCTAGAAGCCTAAATGCATATCTGTTGTTTGCATTGTGAAACAGGAGTGATTATAGTTCTATTTTACTCTCTCCTGCTGGCTTACACATGCTTTCAAACCTGGGCAATGTATTTCTTTATATATAATGATGAGCATTGTACCTAACCTATAGATAATCAGGGCTGAATTTTTTTTTAAAAAAACGATGCTTCTGTTTGAGTCTGTTCCTGCTGGTATAACAAGATACCTGAGGCTGGAAAATGTATAAAGAACAGAAACTTATTTTCTCACCATTCTGTTGAGAAATACAAGATCAAGTCACCAGCAGAGAGGGCTGGTCTTGTTGCATCCTCACATGGAAGAAGGAACAAAGAACGAAGAGATCGCTTGCACCACTTGTTCCAGGGAGCTAAAGTCGTGAGGGCTCCACCCTCATGACTGAATCACCTCCTGAAAGTTCTGCCTCTGAATACTAACACACTGGATTACTGTTTTTAAAATCCATGGAAAATGGAATTAAAAGACAAGCTTATTTTGGCACAAAAATTTTTGAAATTGATACATATGAAGATTCATCAAAAAGCTTATGTAAAATTTCAAAGGGTTTTTTATACCATAATAAATTTTCATTCATTTTTCCAACATTTTTAAAATACTCTTATTTGAATTTTGGAAGAACACACACATTCAAACTCTAGCAGTTGCCTGAAAGGCAGAAAAACAAGGCAAAAGTAAAATGGAAAACTCAAGGATCAGAAAGGACAGTTATCAACTACTCAGGAGTGGAGTACAAGAACTGATTCAAGTCAAGTCACTTGGGGGATCGACGTTGTGGCACAGTGGGTAAAACTGCTGCCTGCAGTGCTGGCATCCCATATGGATACCAGTTCATGTCTCAGCTGCTCTTCTTCCAGTCCAGCTCTCTGCTAGGGCCTGAGAAAGCAGTGGAAGATGGCCCAAGTGCTTGAGCCTTTGCATCTGTGTGGGAGACCCGGAAGAAGCTCCAGGCCCCAGCTCCAGCCATTGCAGCCATTTGGGGAGTGAACCAGCAGATGGGAGACACCTCTCTCTCTCTCTCTCTCTCTACCTCTGTCTCTTTTTAACCCTGCCTTTCAAATAAATAAATATTTTTTAAAAGTCAAAAGTATGTTTTTTCTATCTATCATTTTACTTGTAAATTTTACCTCAGAGAGATTGGTCATTCAATTAATGTACACAGATATATGCTAGTGTTGCATTCAGGAATTCACAATGAAATAAGCAATAAACACCATACATGCATCTTTATAAAAATTTGTCTGATCTGAAAATCCCTAGTTGAAACCCAAAAAAATCAGGTTTAAAAAGGATCCACTCCCTCTCCCTTAAGCAATTTTATGCGGTTATTCAGTAAGTGGAAATATTTATGATTCATAGTCTTTGACATATGAAGATAGATCATTAGGGCAGGGCTGGCTTTGTGATGCAGTGGGTCCAGCCACTGCTCGCCACACTGGAATCCTGTATTCAGGGTCCCTCTTTGAGTCCTAGCTATTTTGCTTCCAATCCAGCTTCTTGGTAATGCACCTGGGAAAGCAGCAGATGATGTCCCTAGTACTTGGACCCCTACCACTCACAATGGAGGGAGATCCAGGCTCTGGCTTTAGCCTGGCCAGACCTGGCTATTGTGACCATTTGGGTTTTCTTTCTCCCTCCTCTTCCCCTCCCCTACCCCCTCCCCCTCCTCCCAACCTTCCTCCCTTCCTCTCTCACTCTCCCGCCTCTCTTTCTGTGTATCACACTGCTTTTCAAATAAACAAACATTTAAAAATTAAATAAATTGTTATGACAGATTGAGAGGTCTGAATTAAGTGTAATAAAATAAAACAGAATCTCAAAGAAACAAATGAGAATTGCATTTTTTGAAGGTTTTCTTGGTTTTATCTTACACAGTGTAGTGCTGATTTGTGTGGATAAACTAGGCAAAATGGTGCTTATTCTTAAACAATACAAAGTTCTTCCAGAGAGTACAGCCTAATAAAATGTGTGGGACTAAAATGATGTGGGCACTCCTAGAGCATGAGTTTATTCTTGGGGCAACTCTTGCTTCTGTGTTTCTCTGAATCCATTTCTATCCAATTACAAGTGGCCAAAGATTATTTTGAAAATGAGGTGGGACTAAATGCTACATAAAATGAATTAACTCATCAGTAAATTTAGAGAAAATGCATATTGCATGGCTGTGGCCTACTAAAAGTGGGAGAGGAGGCTTCGTCACTGAGCAACCTCCGGTCCAAGGTATAATCAGGCATGCCTCATGTGTGTGATCTCACTTAAGCTTTATGCCACCCCATTTGAGGTAGAGACAGCATCGGCATTTGACAAATGAGAAGACTGCAAACCAGAACTATATAGTTTCCTTCCTTCCTTTGCTTTAGTAATGGAGTTAGAATTCATGCTT
The DNA here is from genome assembly GCA_949820135.1 of Sylvilagus floridanus. NCBI lineage: Eukaryota > Metazoa > Chordata > Mammalia > Lagomorpha > Leporidae > Sylvilagus > Sylvilagus floridanus. Next base: position 35,243,292 of record OX463224.1, read on the forward strand.
GGTTTTGCCTGTTTCATTACCTTGGCTTGGAGTTTTAGATAAGCATATGTAAGAACTCCACATACTTCTAACAATATCTACATCCAACTGTGAGACCTTGGAGAATTAACTATCCTTCTTAAGCTCTTGTTTATTGACTAGTGAAAGAAAAAAAGTAGACTGATCTCTAAGATTTCTTTTTATTCCATTAGGATATGATGAGATGTGTGTCTAAATGTGAATGTGTATTTATTTGCAACATATATTTATATGTAAGTGAAAAACAAAAAAATGTAATTGAAACACATATTTAAATGTGTATATTTAGATCCTACACACACGATATGTATGTAAAATTTATCACAGGTAAACATTTTAGGATTTACGATTTACTACATAGACAGAGCTGGCATCTAGACCACAGGCTGCTTTCTGTGACACTCCAGACACATCTGCTCGTTCCTCTGGGTGACTACTGGAGAAGTGAACAGAGTCTGGCCCATCTTTGGGAGTGGATTTCATTGCTGGCCATTTGAGGCAAGTATTGTTTTCTCTGTGTCTTTGTTCAGCTGTTGCAGCCTTAATCACACAAGCATATCGAGAGGGATTAGCCAGCTTCATTAGCCCTCTTGCCAGGTCTCTCTTTAGGGGGTGTTTGTTTTTACTCTCTGAACTGTGTCCTCCTGCCCTTTAGCAGGTCTGTCACAGGCCTCCTACAGTTGCTTAAGCTTGACTTTGCCATGACATTGATCCTGGAAGTGAAACGATCGTTGGAACTAGGGAAAGAGACATTCTCCATGCTGTCAAGGGATAAACAGGGAATTTTTAGGTATCTCATTCTGTGACTTGCAGAAGGAAGCTTTGAAACATTGCCTTAGGTGCCTGGAATCAAAGCTACCACTCATATCACATTGCAGCTTACCTCTATGAAAACAGTCAAACACAGGAAAGAGCACTGGGCAGGGAGTCAGCAGATTGGAGTTCTGGCTCTGGTTCCAGTGGAACCTTGGGCAATGCAGCAGGCATGATGCTTCGTAGGGGGCAGGACTTGGGAGCCCCACAGATCCTGGTTCTGCTGCTAGTTTTATCATGTCCCAGATTCGTAATCTTAGATGAGTTGTTCCATATCTCTGAATGTAACTTCAGAGAAGGAATACCACCTGCTGCAGCATTGCTGTGGTAATTATGTGTGAAAAATACACTATGATGTCAGGAACTCTCAGGTGGACAACATTCATTGTTTTATAAAACATTAAAACTAACTCTTGAACCATAGAGAATATTGAAAATGTATTTATTCTGTTTCAGTTCCACCACATCATTTGTTACAGAACACATAGTAGAAATAGTCCATTGTAATTTCACACAACTATGTAGCTTCCCATAAAATTCTTCTCCCTGTATGTATTATGCATGTGTGTGTGTTCTGAAATGTACATATGGGTATAACTTTCCACACAGAAGTTTCTTCCTGAATCATCATCCAAAAGTAAGATATCTGCAAAGTACTTTTGATTTAAAAAAATACTACAAAAAGGTTATGTCACATACTATAGTACAGGGTGTACTTCAAAATAACTTCTCAAGATAATACTTTTCTTCTCCTAGTAAAGAGACGTATTGGCCAGTGCACCATTGGCATGAAGATTCTCATTGTCATCAAAGTTATTTTGCTACCACCTGGCGCTTTCTCAGTTGGCCCCTGAGGCTGCAGACTGTTTTCCAAGTCAACAAATGCATGGTTTGCCCTGATATCCTGACAAACTACAGCTTTTATTTATTTTTTTATTACAGTGTAGTTTTGGTGTAAAAAAATAACTTTATATGCACTGCTGCTTCCAATTAGCAATTTACCTTATGTGGTTACCATATGCTAATGAAAAGAGAATGCCCTTGATGTAGTCTCAGTACTAGGTGCACAGCGATACCAATGGTAGACTCTCCATGAAGATGCACAGTTCTCCTCCCCATGCAGCAGAGAAATGAATGTTTTTAGTTTCTACCACATGAGATTACTGGGCCAATACATATTTTTATTGCCAAATAATTGTTCTCATTCACATGGTATAATGTGATGCATTGATATACAAACACATAGAATGATTAAGTCAAGCTGATTAGCATATCTGTCACTTCTCATCCATATCATTTTTGTGTGATGCAAAGTTATTTCAAATACACTCTCAGCAATTTTGAAATATATGCTAACTATATTCATCATGCTATGCCGTAGATCTTCAAAACTTTTCCCTCTTAGTTGAAACTTTATACCTATTTAATCATTCTTAATTATTTATCTGATGCAAATATATAAAACAGTTTTAAAAAGCCATATTTATAGCAATCCTGGGACACAAGCATTTTTTTATGTGCTTGATTTTGATTTTAGCTCCTACGCATACTGGAGAACAGTGTGTCCATGTTACTTCACTCACAGTATCTTCCAGTTGTTTTTATGAAAATTATATAATTTGATTATTTTTATAGATTAATAGAAATATAAAAATATAAAATAGATATAATTTGATTTACACATGTCTCATAATTTTGGTTGATTCCATATTTTAGCTATTGTGGACCATGTTACTATATACATGCTAATGTATAGACTGCATTTTTTTCACCTTATTTTTTTCTCTTTTGCCATATAATTTTTTCATTATTCATTTTCATTTTAATTTAACAGGTTCAATAAGATTTATAAGTACAAGTCTAAGAACGTGATGATATTCCTCTCCTCCCTCACACCTTCATATACCTTTGGAACAACATCTTCCAATTCCTGCCCCCCCACACTTCCATAACCACCACTCCACCTCCACTTCTGTGAGTTTTTTTCCTCTTAGGTTCCACATGTATGTGAGATCAAGAAATATTTGTCTTTTTGTACTTGACTTATTTCTCTTAGCACAGCATGAACCATCTATTTGATATGAGAAATAAATGCTCCAAATGAGCAGGCACAAGTGGATGGTGTATTAACAGTATAAGCACAAGAGAAGAGGGTAGGGAACACAGCATGGAAATTTGGAATCCAACAAGCTGGGCTGGACAAAGCTAAATTCTGAAGCCTTGGGAAAAATGACTGAGTCTTTGCTGCTTTACATGCCAAATGAGGATAACAGCACTGACTTTCTCACGGGGATATTTTGGAAAACAAAGGAAAGAACTGTTGAAACCATATCAAAGGAAAAAACTCACATAAGCACGACTTATTGACACACTGAGCTTTCAGGAGATAGATATAGGATGTAAGGAATTACACAACAAGCAAAAGGCATAATCACCAAGCACCACATACTTAGGCTCTGGGCGGTTTATTATTGTTGCAGAAAGTGGCTTCCCGTCACTGTGGAGCTGTGGATAGCTACTGTGGCTACTTTGACTGTGATGCAACCATGTGCCCTTCCTGGCAGAACTAGGGCATACAGCCTCCTGGCAAGATTCAGGACCTGGGGAAATCCCTGGAGATTTGGAAACTGCTTCCCATTAATACCAAAGGCAATTTTAAAAAGGAAAAATGAACATTTGTGGAGGGAGTATCCTAAGTGTCTATAAAAAAGTCCTACAAGCATTTCTTTTTTTTCTCCATGTTTTAGATGACCTCCAAGCTTATTTGCTTTTGCCTGATTTACTCTATTCATATTGTCCTCACTATTTGGTTGATTTTATGCATTACTGTAATCTCATCACACATCTTCCTAGAGATGCCTCCAAACTTCATATTTCTGCCCTTTCCTGTAAGCCCCAGCTACCATTTTGTGCATCTCCACTTTGATGTTACTGAGTTGCTTCAACCCAGAATGTTTCAAATATAAGTGAATTATCTTCCTTCCCATCCATTTTCTTTCTAGTCCAGTCCTGGCTTATCTCTTGGTATTCCATCCCATCACTTCACCTCTACACGAATCATCCTTAGGACAAGTTAAACATCCCCAGAGTTTCTACCTCAATGTTTCTCGGTGCTTATTTTCTTTCTAGTCCCAATAATGTGCACTGTTGCCATTCACTGGGCTCTAATGGAAGTTGCCTAGAAAGCTTCTTTCCACCCGTCCTTTAGGTAGCCATGAATCTTCCATGTGTCTTATGTGCAATCAAAATAAACCACGATGCTATCTCATGCTCTATAGAATGGCATTGATGATATTTCTCCAGTTGTTGCCAAACAGAATTTTAAGCCTTATGCTGTACCACATCTTCCCATGCTATCTAGAATCCAATTCTGCATTATCACTGTTTGTCTCTAAACATTCATGATGTTTATAAAGAAAATTTTACACCTTTGTATTTTTGTTCTTATTATTTTCCTATCCTTGAGTGCTCTTTGCTCTTTTTGTCTTCCTGTGAAATCTGTCATTCTGCAAGAAACATAACCAAAAGCTCTTCAGCAAGACTTACAATCTCCCTGCCAGTAGTTACAACCACGAAGGAACATTGTTTGACATTTTATTGCTTCCCAAATGTCTATTACCTAGTTACCTAGTGATCAAATGGGGAAGTATTCAAATTGTTGAAATGCAGGCTCTTGGGGTGGGACCTGAGAGTCTCATTTATCACAACTTCCCATACACCGCTACTGCTATGTCATAGACTATGCTTTAGCTAGGAAGGTTTTAAACCACTTAGTTCTATTCTGATTAGTTAGATGGCAAAATGCAGGTATGTCAGCCTTGCATACAAAATTTTGGAGTTTTATTCTTAGTAGGAAGCTCTATCTTACCTTTCATGTCATTCATTCTGTGGCTAAAAAGCTGATTGAAATAAATCCATTAGCATCATCTGAACTGGATCCTGACAGGTCATTGAGGATCCCATTTGTCACTCATCTTTGCAATGAGGACATGAACACGATGATGATGTAAAGCCTTCATTTGTTTTGTGCTTAATATATGCCTAGAATCTGCATAAAGCCCCATCTTCATTAACTTCTTTATAGTTTCAGCCATTCTGGAGTGAAGGGACTGTCATCTGCCCTATTTAACAGAAGTTGTTTGTCATGTTGATTAAAATAAGCCAGACCCAGAAAGACAAATACTGCATTGTCTCTCTTATGTGTGGGAACTAAAATTAAAAAAAAAAAAGAAAGAAATGTCTATATGCATCAGTATTGCTGTAAATATAGTTTTATAAAACTTTGTTCATACCTTTGTGTAACCAATGGTGAAGACTATTATACTACTATAATTTGAATGATCTGTGATTACTTTAAAGCTTACTGCATTTGGATGAAGTGGTTCTTTTTTCCATTCAATTATTGTTTTTAGCCATTGTCTATGTTCCCACTAAACTAGGGCCTTTTTATGTTTTACTCATTAAACTTCTCATTTGGTGAAGCATTAAGCCTTTTTACTGTAATATAAATTTAAAATGTTATCTTAAAAACAAAAAATAGAAAAAAGGGAGAAGCAAAGAGTGGGAGGGATGGAGGTAGGAAGGGAGCATCATTATGTTCTTAGAATTGTATCTACAAATCACCTTGAAACTGTTAAAAACCAATTACAATTTAAGTTAAAAAATTTAAGAAACAGAAATCAAGAAACTTCCCTAAAAGCTGAAGTGAAGAATTTGTGAAGCTAGGCTTCAAATCCAGGCCCGTCTGACTCCAAGTCAGTGCTCTGTCTTATTATGTTCTGCAGCTACTGCTGATTAGATGGCAGGACCTTAAAATCTGAACACAGAAAAATTGCTAGTGCCCACCGTTTTATCAACTCAGTAAGAGCACACTCTTAGAGAATTAGTTGAGGAAGAAAAGATCAGTCCCAGTCTAGAAATTTCAAAATGTGTCATCTGAAACTTCTCTAGGGATCTGACTGTGGCTGCTACTAGTATTGCTCCCAAGACCACTGATCTAGGAACTCAGATAAGCAATTCCCCACAACACAGCTTCCTTTGCTGCCATCATCGTTGCTCTTCAGAGCATCCGCTGCCAAGAGTAATCACACACCAACAGAGTTCTTCAGCTCACTGAAAGCACATTTCTGTGCTCTGTGCCACCGACAGTGCTCTCTTTATTGCTAAAACTCAAACAGCTTTTGGATATGTTCCTGAACAATGAAAACGAACGGATTCAGATGGAAACAGACATTTGGTACTTCTTTGGAAACAGGAAGATCTAAAAATGTTAGTCATAGTTGTTTCTGTAGTAAATAGATCCATTTAAAGGTGAACAGAAGGTAAAATTTGATCATTAGAAGATGATTGAGAGGTTTAGATTTTAAGAGATATGGAGTCATACTGTCACTAATCTAATCTTTAAACGTCACAAAATCATTAAACTGTGATTTATTTACCTATTTTATGTTTCCTGCTTTTTCTAAATGAAGCTGTTTTGTGTCACAATCATTCATTCCACAATACAGGAATAAAATACAAAGTTGGAAGACCTCTTTTTTTTTTTTTTTAATGAACCAAGTCTTTCCAAATGTCGAAGATAAATAAACTATACTCTGACCTCAATTACTAACTCATAGATGAAAGAATTGACTTTAAGCTTAGATTCCTTAAATTCTTATTATACATTTTGAGAATTAATTTCTCTTTACAAAGTTCAACAAATGCGTCCAGATTCCATCTACTAAAAGAGTGTTCATATTTTACTTTCTTCAAGAATTTACATTGTATTTTGAAAACCCAGATTCTGGGTCTCATTGGTAATTCATATCTCATGGTTCTAAATTTCAAATGACTGGTACCTATAAGCAGTGTTGATCCAACACCTAGAAACATGTCTCGATGCCAGCAGTGTCTTGTTAGTGTCTGTATATTTGAAAAAGGACCCCAGAGTAAGTGCTAAAAGTGTACATCCTATATTATTTGGTTGTTGACACAAAAAAGATATTTTATAAAGTCAAACAATATAGGCATTCCTTGCATAGATATTAAAAGGCTAGTATATTTAATAATACCAAAGCACAAAAATTAGTTATACTATTTTTTAGTTATTAGGATTTTCCAAGATAAGAAACTTTTAATAGAAATTTCACCTAACATAGAATGGACTTATAGTATTTTCAGACTTCATAAATAATAAATTTAGTATTAAGAGCTATTTTTTTCTAACATATATATCTGGGCCACTATACAATCAGCCCTTGAGGACATAAATCTCATTTTTCATTTACTTATTCAACAAATATTTATTGAATATATAGTATGCCAGGCACTATTTCTAGGCACTGAGGATAAAGCATAATTAAGTCAAAAAATAGCTGCTAATGATGTTTGTACAGCTCGATAAGCCTACTAAAATTCATTGAATCCTACATTTTAAATGGTGTGTTTTAGGGGCATTTATATCTCCATAGAATTGTTTAATAATTAATACCATCATGGAACCCACCGTTCAGCAAATCTGTTTTTTTTTTTTTTATTTTCTTCCTTATTAGCACAGCATGGGGATAAAATCATTGTGTAACAAATATTGATTAACTTAGTGACTTATTCAAGAAATTGGCAAGTAAAAACCTGATGGACATGTACAGTGGACATGTACACATACAGGACCTCTGCTGAGAAGCAGTGTAGGCCGTGACTCTGATGTGATCCGCAGTTTTGCTTATGTCCTGGTTCTGCCTTGTGCTAGCCTGGGATAACCAGGATCATCGTTCAATCTCAGCTCCTCACTTTCCATTCTAAATGGGTCTAGTAATAGTACTGCTTTCCCTAAGAGAATTAAGTAAAAGAGTGGGGGAAGGGAGTAAAACAAGGACAGCAATGACAAACCATAGTTTGCTAATTGTTGAGACTGAGTGATGGATGTGTGGGGTTCATTGTAAGATACTCTATATGTTTGAATCATCTCATAAAAAGTTTTCAAAAATGCATTTATATGAGCCTATAAATTGTATTACATTGATGACGTTAGAAGGCAAGAATTACTGATATAAATGAATTTTGATTTTTAAAAAATTGGTTGTCTTTCTGACAGTAAATCCCTGCACATTGCTTGTTACTGGAGTGTCTTTGATTTGCAGGAATTACAAATATTTTCACAAATGATTTTCTACTAATACAAAGGCAGAAGTGGAAGCCAGTGGACGTTTGTTCTTGCAGCATTGTTCTGATAGTTCTTTTGCAGCCGTCCTGGAGTGAGCTCATGAAAAATAGAGAGCAGTTCTTCACATTATTTGTGTCACCAAAAATCATCTGACAGTCTGTCACAGCACAGCTGGCTTTTAATTTCTATGTGTAAGGGAAAGAGCAGGATTACTTGCGGTTTTGTTTTTTGTGTTTTCAAATGTCTTCAACATTGCCATCTGAGTACATTGATAGAATTCTCATAAAAATGTCCAGCCCTTGGCATCCGAGCTTTGTTGACCCATTAGGCTATTACACATCCATTAGGCATAAAGAGGCAATAAAATACACTTTAAATTTTGTTTATTTCATATTTTGAAATACCTTCTGAAGGAAGGAACTTGGCAATTTCCTTGGGTCTTTTATGGGAGCAGAGAAAGGAAGTAGTCAAAGACAGATGAAGGTCAAGGAGGTACAGGAACTGGAAGTAGGACAGGGAAACTAGGCTGACCTGATGTCACAGGATAATAATCCAGGAACCAAAAATAATTAACTGGGTGGATGGGGTGAAGGGTGAAAGATGTGCCTTAGAAGGGGAGCCAGGAACCAAAGTGGATTGAATTAAGAAGGCAGACAGCATTGCCATAGCCAACTTGAGGCAAGACCAGGCCATGCAGGTGGGTAGAGCCTGAACAGCTAAATGTTACAATACTGGCATATCACAGAAAAGACCCTGGAGTTCCTTCTTTCAGCAGGGAGTTAAATAAGCATCTACATTGCAACTGGCAGTATGACTAGTAGATAAGACAGTAGTCCCTGTGCTCTTAAAACTATATAACCCAGCCATTGAAGCAGACTCAAGCAATGTAGTATCTTATAGACTATGAGAACAGGACAGGGCCCCCAATGCAGAATTGGACAATCCCAAGAAAACTTAACTCAATCCTGATGCATAAGTGGGAGTCATAAAAGAAGAGAGTGAGGTCAAGGTGGATTAGGTAGAGAACTTCTGCTGTAAGAAATAAAAACCAAACTGGCTTGGCCAGGTACATTTGTTAGAGCTGATTGAGCTACAAGTTAAATGATGTCATTGAGGACACTGGTTTTGCCTTCTCACATTTCCTCTGTCCACAGGGCTGATTTCATACTGCCTCTGGTTCCAATCATGGCTGCTGAAGGGTGACCATCACACTTAGCACTTTAGGCTGATTTGTTTAAAATGAAGAGAGAGAGACAGAGAGAAAGGCTTCCCACCATTCTCTCTTAGAACTGAGAAAGATCTTTTCCAGCAGCTTGTAGCAACAGTGTCACATTGCCCAGAATTGGGTCACAAACCAACCACAGGCAAGCTCAGATTGGATTACCCTAGGGTCAATTCCTCCATCACTTTTGCTGATCTTTATTGGGGGACAAACAGAACAGATCCTGGAGAATCAAGCACAAAGTCCACTGTAAAGTAGGGGGTGGAGTAAAACCTGTCAGGAAGACAAATCAATATAAGTAGACTCCAGGAGATAAAGGAGAGCATGGGAAAGACAAACAGCAGAAGTTATATAAATAAGTAGCAGTGCCTGTGTAACTACTGTAAGGTAAAGAAATGGACAAGGTAAAAACTTTGAGCAATGTGTAGTGGCCCATAGTTTACATCCAGTTGGCTCTTATTCCCAGTAACGTGGGGCAGATGTTTGAGCCTTGAGTCTGAGCCATTAGAGTTAAAAGAGTGAAGGGTAGAAGCTGGCAACTGTGTTCCTCTGAAAGGCTCTGGGGAACCTGGGACATGAGTAGGCCCAGTGCTGTAATAGAGAGCTGGGAGAAGACGCTTCTTCCTTCTTTCTCTGGAGCCCAGCCCAGCCGGGTGTTCTGAGACAAGGGTCCCGGAACCAGGGCACAGGTTGCTCTCCGGACAGGCACTGACAGAGCAGCAGTGGGGAAGCTCTTTGCAGCGGCTCCAGCACACTGTGGGTCAGCAACTGAGTGGCAAGAGAGGAGGAGAATATAGTGGGTGCTGCCTGCTATCCACAAGTGACTACTGTGTTTGTGAACCCTGGTGAGAATAAGCATGAGCCCTTCTGGGGCAGTCGGGCTGCACACTTGTGTAGAGAGCAGAGGGCCAATGTAATTTCATCATAAAGATCAAGTCAGGTCGCATTAGATCAGCTTGTTAGAGGAACGTTCATGAATCCGAGAGCAAGGAGCAATCAGACTCCGAGCTACATAATCATAAAAATGTAGCAAAGCAGAGCAGAGGTGCCATGGCAGGTTGCATTAATGTTCCCAATGATGTGTCCCTCCCTCCTGTCACCAGGGTTAGCAAACCAAAAGCCAGGATTCTTACATATCAGATGTATAACAAATAATTATAGATACAATATCTTCCTTGCAGCATTTAGGATCTATTTATACTAAATCTTATGCTTTTGTTCTGAAATCCAAATGTAATTGAAGGCCCAGCACGTTACCTGACAGTCCTAAACTCTGTCCCTGTCACTGGAACTTGTTGTGCCTACCTTGGGATCAGTATATGTTGCTGCCTCATTAACATGGGTGCATTTATCATGCCTATGTTTTGACCAAAGGATGGGCAGTAGATGTGACTGTATACTATTTCTGTGCAGAAGTCGGAAGAAGCACCAGGAGCTCCACCACTGTTTCCTTCTACCACAAATATGGTGTATCCTGAATGGGGACTGTTCCTTCAGACCCCATCCTGGCTACAAGTATACACGTGGCCCTACAGCCACAGGCATGTAAACAGGAAAGAATGCTTAGGAATGAAAGCTTTTAGAGTCATCCGTTCTCTCAGCAAACTTAGTGGCACAGATGCCAAGAATGACTTCTGCAAAAAAATATGTGCTCTGAGGACATGAATATGAAAACAAATTTCCTGTAACTCACAAGGTCTATAGGATTTTCTCTATTTGTAATATTTCACCCACATGACAATTGTTCTCTTTCACTTTTAGCACACCCATTTAATGCAATACCTTTCTTGTTTTAAGGAAGAAGCATCCATAGGCATATATTCCTTTCCATCATGGTATAGGGTAACATAACAAATATTTTTCAAGTTGTGCAATATGTAGTTTAACCAAAAATGCTCCCCAGATGCTTCCTTTGTGACAAGCACTGTATTAAACATGAATCATTAGGCTGAGTGGCTGATTGAGAACTGCTTTTAATCCAGACCACATGAAAATCAGCATCTTTCCATTTTGAAAAGACTTGTTTAAGACCGGCACCGCGGCTCAATAGGCTAATCCTCCGCCTGCAGCGCCAGCACCCCGGGTTCTAGTCCCGGTCGGGGCGCCGGATTCTGTCCCAGTTGCTCCTCTTCCAGTCCAGCTCTATGCTGTGGCCTGGGAGTGCAGTGGAGGATGGCTCAAGTGCTTGGGCCCTGTACCCGCAAGTGAGACCAGGAGAAACACCTGGCTCCTGGCTACAGATCAGCGCGGTGCGCCGGCCACAGTGGCCATTGAGGGGTGAACCAATGGAAAAGGAACACCTTTCTCTCTGTCTCTCTCTCTCTCTCTGTCCACTCTGTCAAAAAAAAAAAAAAAAAGACTTGTTTAACCATAGCAATCACCTATAACACAAATTTTTTAAATTGAAGATGAGATTATATTGAAACCAATTTTTGAAAATTCATTCAAGTGTGCACTTAATTTTGAATCTTTATCATCTTCATGTCAACTACCTTGTTCACCCATTTGATGGACCTTAGTACTCACACACACACAAACACACACAGATGAGAACTTTTGCTACTTTTTATAAGATTGATTGATGGATTGATTGATTTGTAAGACAGCGTCACAGATGGAGAAACAGAGAGAAAGACCTTCCATCCATTGGTTCACTCCCCAAATGACCGAAATGGCTGGAGCTGAGCCAATCTGAAACCAGGAGCCAGGAGCTTCTTCCATGTCTCCCACATGGGTGCAGGGTCCCAAGCACTTAGGCCATCTTCTACTGCTTTCCCATGCCATAGTGGAGAGCTGGATCAGAAGAGGAACAACTGGGACACAAAACAGTGCCTCTATGGGATGCCAGAGCTGCAGGCAGAGGCTTTGTCCACTATGCCACAGCACCAACCCACCTTTTCTACTTCTAATACCATATTTTCATCTCAGCTGTATCCGTGACATTTCCTTGTTGACATATTATTGTCTCAATTTCCCTCAGTGCATTTGTCTTCATCCAACTCTGCTTCTAAGAGTTGACATAACTGGACTGAGCAGTCAGATTAATATTAAATTATTATTTGATCCTTATGGATAATTGTTTGCTGTAGCTCTGAGAGGACTATAGTAAGCATGACTTGTAAATGTACAACCTTGACTATGCACACTATGAAATAATCATTTCAATCTTTTCAGTTAGGGAATCACTATTTCCTACCCTCACCTATGATTTACCCCTGTGAATGTGTACTTGCAAAGACATCAGAGAAGAGAAAAAAATGTGGGAACATTTGTGTCTTTTCTATCAGAACTGTTTCTGCAGTTCTTGGAACATTCCTGAGGCTGAGCTTGCTGAATTTTGTCAACAAGGAAATGTCAGCCAGAGTCTGGTATTTAACTCGTTTGCACTGTGCAGTTCGCAGCTCACAAGGTGCCAATTAAAAAGCAAGAGAAAAGGCAGAGGAGCCTGTCAGCTTGGTTGAAGTACGATCTGATATTAATTATTAAAGGGACTCAAAATTAACAGCAGCTAAGCCAGCAGAAGCATACCTTTCAAGCACAACAGGAGCTGAAATGCTGCACTAAGAAGTGAGTGAGATGAAATGTCCTGTCGCTGCAGCAGGAAGGTTAGAAGAGCAGTTGGGAAGCAGTCTCTAACAGGATTATTAAATGCTTAAATGATTACTGATAGAGGTTTGGGAGTGTTGTTTCCTGGATTTTTAAGAAACAAAAAAGTCAGCCAAAGATTTTATAAGACACCCATTGTGTGTCCTTCCCTGCATTAGACACTAATTCAGCAATGAACTACAAGTCAAGGATCTGGCCAACCAGAAGCTTACATTCCAAAAGAAACAATGGAATACTGTTACTTCCATTACAGAGACCTCTCTGTCCTCTTTCTACCAACTATACCCCTGTTTACTCATCATCTCCCAAGTCAACTGACAATACCTGTGTATTTCCTCTATGACAGGCACTGGGTCAGACAGCACCATAAACATTTCATCTCACAACAGCCTTACAAGGGAAGGATTATTCTGTGCACTTATGAAACTAAGTAAAATATGCAGTTAATTAAGATCCAGGACTATGTGGGATAGATTTGATTTTAGGTTTCTTAATTGCAAGGATTATCTAGCATTTGGCCATCTCACCTTGCTACCACTATCCTATCTCCCCATGCAGAGGCCTAGATATCCTATATGTTACTCCCTTCTGTATCATGATATTTCTCTGACATTATCTCAGATTCAAAAATGTCAGTCAACTAGTTCATCTAATAGGGAATGAGTATCATTAGGAGTATTCAAGATATAATGAATTTCTAACTGAGCCTTCTAGACAGTTGCCAGATCTTTGGGCCATTATTGTTCAGTGAGTCTGAAAGTAGGCAGCTCATTAGAAATAGCTAGTAAGAAAATGGTTTGGACATACCCTGACAGGAAAAACCCATCAATACCCCTTAAATGACATAGCATAGGGAAGTGGCAGGGAGGCGGGGGCGGGGGGGGCACTTCTGGGAATGTGACCTAGCTCTGTATTATTGTAAGTGGTAAGACACGAATAATTTTAGAACCTCTCCAATAAACAAACTATCCAAAAGTACATTTGTAAAATGGTTGTTCAGAACTCAGAATGAACATTTACAAAGAACTTAAAAAGTAGGAGTGGTATCAGTAAAGTATAGAATAAGGATCCTGAAAATTCTCTCCTCCATAAAAGCAATGAGAAAACTGGCAAAAATTTTAAGTCTGCATTTTGTGACACTTGACATTAACAAAAATTCCACAAGCAGGGAAGAGTTTATTGAAATATAGTAATTTTAATAAAAATAAGAAACTTTGTAGCATTTTCACTTAACATACAAAGAGTTTTGAAAGATTTATGGAAAATGTATGTTTTGAAAAAGCTATACATAGATTTCAATAAATTTTATGCCAAAATGAACTTTCCTTTTAAATCCATTTTCCATGAAATTTCTCACATACTCATCCTTCTTTCATTCTCTATCTCCACAGAAAACTCAGAAGCCACTGACCCACAATCATGATCAAAACCAGCAGCCTGGTAGTCAGTGAAGAGTACATGATATTGTAAAGAAAGAAATAACACTATCTATGTCATGGTAGTTTTTGCAAAAAATCCCAATGAATCCACAAAAAAATATTTATAATGTAATTTAGCTCAGCAAAGTTACAGTATAGATTGATGATACAAAAAATCAGTTGTAGTTCTATATACTAGCAAGAAAAATGAAATAAAGAAAACAATTCTTAATATCAAAAATATTCAGGCTGGTGCCACAGCTCACTAGGCTAATCCTCCGCCGGCGGCGCCAGCAGCCAGGGTTCAAGTCCTGATTGGGGTGCCAGATTCTGTCCCGGTTGCTCCTCTTCCAGTCTAGCTCTCTGCTGTGGCTTGGGAAGGTAGTGGAGGAAGGCCCAGGTCCTTGGGCCCTTCACCTGCATGGGAGACCAGGAGGAAGCACTTGGCTCCTGGCTTCGAATCAGTGCAGTACACCGGCCACAACGTGCCGGCCATAGTGGCCACTTAGGGGGGTGAACCAATGGAAAAAGGAAGACCTTTCTGTCTGTCTCTCTCTCTCACTGTCTAACTCTGCCTGTCAAAAAAATATTCAAATACTTGGGAAAAATATGGTAAAAGAAGTACAAGAGTAATATACTAAAAACAAGTAATTTTTAAAAATTTAAATTAAAAAAAATTCCATGTTCATGGCCTAAAGACTTAATATTTTTATTTTTAGTAAATTCATATAAAATGAACAAATTTCATATTGATTTAGGAGTATAATCACAAGATTATCCTTCCAGTCAGTAAAGAATGTAACAACTAGTAAGAAGAAAAAACACTGTTCCACAAACAGTAGAGACAAGGGCTATAACCAAAAATAATTCTCAAAATGTTAATTTTGTTCCCATACATTATATTATTTTGTGCTCTATTAGTTATCACAGATCAGGGAAAACATGATATTTGTCTTTTGGGGACTGGCTTATTTCAATAAGTATAATGGTTTCCAAATAAACTGTTTTGCTGGAAAAGACAGGATTTCATTCTTTTTGTATGGCTGAGTAGTACTCCAAAGTATATATATTATCACATTTTCTTTATCTAGTCATAAGTTTATAGGCACCTGAGTTGATTCCATATCTTAGCTATTGTGAATTGAGCAGGATTTATCATGGGGGTATAGATAACTTTCATATGCTAATTTCATAACCTTTGGATAAATTCCCAGGAGTGGAATGGCTGGGTCCTATGGCAGATCTATTTTCAGCTTTCTGAGGTATCTCCATACTGCCTGCCACAATGGCTGCATTAGCTTGCCTTTCCACCCACAGTGAGTTAGGATATATTTTCCTCACAACATTCTCAACACCATTTATTGTTTTTGATTTGTACATGAGAGTTATTCTAATTGGGGTGAGGTAAAACCTCATTGTGATTTGGATTTGCATTTCCCAGATGGCTAATGATCTTGAGCATTTTTTCTTGTGTCTGTTAGCCCTTTGAATTGCCTCTTTTGAAAAATGTCTTTTGAAAAATTTGAAAAATTTCCTTTGAGCATTTCTTTTCTTTTTTTTATTATTTTTTTTTGACAGGCAGAGTTAGACAGTGAGAGAGAGAAAGAGACAGAAAAACGTCTTCCTTCTGTTGGTTCACTCCCCAAATGGCTGCTACAGTTGGCGTGCTGCGCCGATCCAAAGACAGAGGCCAAGTTCTTCCTCCTGGTCTCCCATGCGGGTGCAGGGCCCAAGGACTTGGGCCATCCTCCACTGCACTCCCAGGCCCCAGCAGAAAGCTGGAAGAGGAACAACTGGGACAGAATCCAGCATCTCAACCATGTCTAGAACCCCGGCTGCTGGTGCTGCAGGTGGAGGATTAGCCTAATGAGCCACAGTACTGGCCTCCTTTGAACATTTCTTAAGTGGATTATTTGTTTTGTTACTGTTGAGTTTCTTGAGCACATTGTAGGTCCTAGATATTAATCCTTTATCAATTGCATAGTTTGCAAATATTTTCTTTCATTCTGTCAGTTGCCTCTTCATTTTGTTGAGTGATTCCTTTGCAGTGTGGAAGCTTCTTATCATGATGTAATCCTGTTTATCTATTTTTTGCTTTAACTGCCTGTGCTTCTTGGGTCTTTTCCAAGAAATCTTTGCCTATGTCAACATCTTGCTGAGTTTTCCCAATGTTTTCCTCTAGTAATGTGATGGTATCAGGTTGTAGTTTCAGATCCTAGATCCATTTTGAGTTGAATTTTGTATAAGATATAAGGTAAGAGTTTGTTTTATACTTCTGCAAGTGTAGATCCAATTTTTCCAGAAGCAGTTATTGAAGAGACTGTCTCTCCAGGGATTTCAAAGATTAGTTGGTTGTCAATGTATGGATAGATTTCTGGGGTTTCTATTCCATTTCATTGGTCTTCATATTTATTTTGTGTCTGTACCAGGCTGTTTTAATTTTAACTGCCTTGTAGCATGCTGTGAAATCTGGTATTGTGATACCTTTGGCTTTGTTTGGTTTGTTTAATGTTGCTTTAGCTTTTCAGAATTTCTTATGTTTCCGTGTGAATTTTAGCATATTTTTTTTTCTAGATCTGAGAAGAATGTCACTGGTACTTTTATCAGAATCACATTGAAACTGTAAATTGCTTTCAGCAGTATGCACATACTGATGATATTAATTCTTACAATCCACAAACATGAAAGGTTTGTTTCCATTTTTGGGCATCTTCAATTTATTTCTTTAATGTTTTGTGATTTTCATCATAGAAATCTTTCACATCCTTGGTTAAATTTATTCCATGATATTTAAATTTTTGTAGCCATTATGAATGGTACTAATCTTACACGTTCTTTCTCAACCACGGCATTGTCTCTGTATACAAAGGCCATAAAAACTTGATCAGTAACTTTAATATACATAGAAAATGCAATGTTTGAAGATAGAATATTGTAAAGATGGCAGAGTCGATGTAATATTTATCAAAATTCAAACCAACCTCTTTGCCAGGAAATTGATAACCGGACTATAAAATTTACATGGAAAGCCAGAGGACCCAGAATAGTCAAAATTCTTTAAAAAAAAAAAAACATAGATGCATAACTCATACTTTAAAACTTAATGCAAAGCTAAAGTAATAAAGACCACAAAGTATCTGTATAAGGTTAGAAATATAGATAATAACATAATTGAGAGTCTAAAAATAAAATCATATGGAAATTGATTTCTGCCAACAGTACAAAGGCAATTAAATGAGTGAACAATCTTTGTCTTTTCAGTAAGTGGTTCTGTGAAAAATGATTATCCATGTGCAAAATGAAGAAGTTTTACCTGTAACTCATATCAAATACAGAAATTAATGCAAAATAGATCAAATAACTAATATAACAGTGAAAACTATGAAACTCCTAGTTAAAAACCTATGTGTAGGGCCAGCGCTGTGGTGCACTAGGTTGGTCCTCCACCTGTGGTGCTGGCATCCCATCGTCGATTCCAGTCTTGGTTGCTTCGCTTCTGGTCCAGCTCTCTTTGGCCTGGGAAGGCAAGGAGGGATGGCCCAGGTCCTTGGGCCCCTGCACCTGCGTAGGGGACTGGGAAGAGACTCCTGGCCCCTGGCTCCTGGCTTCAGATTGGCATAGCTCTGGCCATTGCAGCCATTTGGGGAATGAACCAGCAGTTGGAAGACCTTTCTCTTTGTCTCTCTCACTCAGTGTCTATAACTCTACCCCTCAACTAAATAAATAAAACTTTAAAAAGAGTGAATTTTATCGTAGGTGAGTTGTATTACAATAAAGTCAAGATTTCATTATTTATCTGTCCAATTAGCATAAAAATAAAATTTTTATAATGCCCAATATTCACAGGTTTATAGGGAAATTAACACCTTTGTACACCACCCCTTGGATAGGGTCTGGTTAACTCTTTTGAAAGACAATTAGGCAATGTTTTCCCTATACTTCTTGATATAGCAATTCTACTTAAAATATACCTAATACACATACTGACAAATTACATCAAAATCATGTGCAAAATATTCTGCAACATTTAAAAAATTAAACATTAAAAACTGGCAACCAGTCTACTGTTGATGGGCATTTGGGTTGGTTCCAGGTCTTAGCTATTGTGAATTGAGCTGCAATAAACATTAAGGTGCAGACAGCTTTTTTGTTTGCCAATTTAATTTCCTCTGGGTAAATTCCAAGGAGTTGGATGGCTGGGTTGTATGGTAGGGTTATATTTATGTTTCTGAGGAATCTCCAGACTGACTTCCATAGTGGCTTAACCAGTTTGCATTCCCACCAACAGTGGGTTAGTGTATCTTTTTCCCCACATCCTCGCCAGCATCTATTGTTGGTGGATTTCTGAATGTGAGCCATTCTAACCGGGGTGAGGTGAAACCTCACTGTGGTTTTGATTTGCATTTCCCTGATTGCTAGTGATCTTGAACATTTTTTCATGTGTCTGTTGGCCATTTGGATTTCCTCTTTTGAAAAATGTCTATTGAGGTCCTTGGCCCATCTCTTAAGTGGGTTGTTTGTTTTGATGTTGTGGAGTTTCTTGATTTCTTTGTAGATTCTGGTTATCAACCCTTTATCTGTTGCATAGTTTGCAAATATTTTTTCCCATTCTGTTGGTTGCCTCTTCACTTTCCTGACTTTTTCTTTTGAAGTACAGAAACTTCTCAATTTGATGCAATCCCAATTGTTAATTTTGGCTTTGACTACCTGTGCTTCTGGGGTGTTTTCCAAGAAGTCTTTGTCTGTGCCTATATCTTGCAGGGTTTCTCCAATGTTCTCTAATAATTTGATGGTGTTGAGTCATAGATTTTAAGTCTTTAATCCATGTTGAGTGAATTTTTGTGTGGGACATGTACTCTATAGAATACTATACAGCAGTCAAAAACAATGAAACCCAGTCATTTGCAACAAGATGGAGGAATCTGGAAAACATCATGCTGAGAGAATTAAGCCAGTCCCAATGGGACAAATATCATATGTTCTCCCTGACTGGTGACAACTAACTGAGCACCAAAGGGGAAACCTGTTGAAGTGAAATGGACACTATGAGAAATAGTGACTTGATCAACTCTTGTGCTGACTGTTGTTGTACAATGTAATACTTTATCCATTTTAGTATTTTTTTGTTCTAGTACTATTGGTTGAACTCTGTAATTAACACACAATTATTTTTTTTCATTTTTTTAACTTTTATTTAGTAAATATAAATTTCCAAAGTACAGTTTATGGATTACAATGGCTTCCCCCCATAACTTCCCTCCCACCCACAACACTCCCCTCTCCCACTCCCTCTCCCCTTCTATTCACATTAAGATTTTCAATTATCTTTATATACAGAAGATCAATTTAGCATATATTAAGTAAAGATTTCAACAGTTTGCACCCACACAGAAACACAAAGTGTAAAATACTATTTGAGTACTAGTTATAGCATTAATTAAACACCTAAGAATAATTGTGTATTAATTACAGAGTTCAACCAATAGTTTTAAGTAGAACATAAAAAATAAAAGGGTAAAGTATTAAGTTCTTTTTTTCTTTCTTTTTGTTTGTTATATAGTTTTTTTTATATATAACACTTTTATTTAAAGAATATAAATTTCCAAAATACAGCTTATAGATTACAGTGGCTTCCCCCCCATAACTTCCCTCCCAGCCGCAACCCTCCCCTTTCCCACTTTCTCTCCCCTTGCATTCACATCAAGATTCATTTTCAATTCTCTTTATATACAGAAGATCAGTTTAGTATATATTAAGTAAAGATTTAAACAGTTTGCCCTCACATAGCAAGACAAAGTGAAAAATACTGTTGGAGTACTAGTTATAGTATTAATTCACAATGTACAGCACATTAAGGACAGAGATCCTACATGATATATATTTTTAATTGATTAATTTTCTATGCAATTTCCAATTAAACACCAAGATTTTTTAATCATTTGCAATTATCTTTATATACAGAAGATCGATTCAGTATATACTATGTAAAGATTTCATCAGTTTGCACCCACACAGAAACACAAAGTGTAAAAATACTATTTCAGTACTAGTTACAGCATTACTTCACATTGAACAACACATTAAGGACAGATCCCACATGGGATATAAGTACACAGTGACTCCTGAAGTTGATTTAACAATTTGACACTCTTGTTTATGGCGTCAGTAATCTCCCTAGGCTCTAGTCATGAGTTGCCGAGGCTATGGAAGCCTTTAGGGTTCGCCGACTTCAATTTTATTCTGACAGTGTCCTAGTCAAAGTGGAGGTTCTCTCCTCCCTTCAGAGAAAGGTACCTCCTTCTTTGATGGCCCCATTCGTTCCATTGGGATCTCACTCACAGAGATCTTTCATTTAGGTCTTCTTTTTTTTTCCAGAGTGTCTTGGCTTTCCATGCCTAAAATACTCTCATGGGCTCTTGAGCCAGATCTGAATGCCTTAAGGGCTGATTCTGAGGCCAGAGTGCTATTTAGGACATCTGCCATTCTATGAGTCTGCTGTGTATCTCGCTTCCCATGTTGGATCATTCTCTCCCTTTTTCATTCTATCAGTTAGTATTAGCAGACACTAGTCTTGTTTGTGTGATCGCATTGACTCTTAGACCTACCAGTGTGATCAATTGTGAACTGAAATTGATGACTTGGACTAGTGAGATGGCCTTGGTACATGCCACCTTGATGGGATTGTATTGGAATTCCCTGGCCTGTTTCTAACTCCATCATTTGGGGCATGACTGATTGAGCATGTCCCAAACTGTACATCTCCTCCCTCTCTTATTCCCACTCTCATATTTCACAGGGATCACTTTTCAGTTAAAATTTAAACACCTAAGAATAATTGTGTGTTAATTACAGAGTTCAACCAATAGTACTAGAATAAAAAAATACTAAAATGGATAAAGTAAAAAAACCTGTTGAAGTGAAATGGACACTATGAGATCAGACGAGATCGGGTGCGTTCAGGGTGGTATGGCCGTAGACATTCCGGCCAAGTTCCCAGGAAGGAGAGAGAAAAATCCCTCCCTCCCAATTCAGGCGGGAGCCCCCATCCCGGGCTAAGCTCCCCAGACCACCACTAGAGTGTCCTCTAGGGCAAGACCAGGGGGTACTCCGGACACGTCTGTCTCCTCCCCTGGTCCGATACAGATACAGGTCCTGTACAGGCACAGAATACAGATTTAAACACTAGCCGGACAACGAAAAGGACGTAACCAACATAAAACAAGAAGCTTACCTCCAACAGGTCAAGGAATTGGGTCTGGGAGCATCCAAAATATCTCGGTGGGACCTCCAAATGAAGGACCCCTAAATCGGGAATCCAACATGCTCGGGTGGTCACTCAAAGACCCAAACTCCAGACCAAGTTGATGCAAAAACAAGAGGATTTTATTAATCATTTGCGCAAATGGGCTTCCTCCCCAGTAATGGCGGAGAGAGAGGCCCGAGTGGCAGTCTACAGCAGTTTTTAAAGAGAAGAACCACAAGATTAGCATATTTCACGTGCTTTGGTTTGATTGGCCAGTTTGAAGGTTACCAAGAGTACTCATTGGATCCTTTAGATGGGGGACGTGGCTATCCCACGTGGGCACCTGGGCGGGAGTTACAACCAGTTTTCTTCCTGGGGAAACCGGAACTGGGGAGTGGCTAACCTGGGGGGGAATTCCTCGGGTCTTTCAGCATACAGGTTAAAATTGATCAGATTTAATCATTTGCAATTCTCTTTATATACAGAGGATCGATTCAGTATATGCTAAGTGGAGATTTCGTCAGTTTGCACCCACACAGAAACACAAAGTGTAAAAATAGTGCTTCATACTAGTTGTAGCATTACTTCACATTGGACAACACATTAAGGACAGATCCCTCATGAGACATAAGTGCACAGTGGCTCCTGATGTTGATTTAACAATTTGACACTCTTGTGTCTTACTTAGTATATACTGAATCGATCTTTTGTATATAAAGATAATTGAAAATGATTAAAAAAACTTTGTGTTAAATTGGAAATTGCATAGAAAATTAATCAATTTTTTAAAAAAATCATGTAGGATCTCTGGCCTTAATGTGCTGTACATTGTGAATTAATACTATAACTAGTACTCCAACAGTATTTTTCACTTTGTGTCCCTATGTGAGGGCAAACTGTTGAAATCTTTACGTAATATGTACTAAACTGATCTTCTGTATATAAAGATAATTGAAAAGGAATCTTGATGTGAATGGAAAGGGAGAGGGAGCGGGAAAGGGGAGGGTTGCGGGTGGGAGGGAAATTATGGGCTGGGGAGCCATTGTAATCCATAAGCTGTACTTTGGAAATTTATGTTCTTTAAATAAAAGCGTTATAAAATAAAAAAAAATAAAAAAAATAAAAAAAAAAAGAAATGGACACTATGAGAAACAGTAACTTGATCAGCTCTTGTGCTGACTGTTGTTGTACAATGTAACACACAATTATTATTAGGTGTTTAAATTTTAACTAAAAATGATCCCTGTTAGAAATTTGGAAAACATTATGCTGAGTGAAATAAGCCAGTCCCAAAGGGACAAATATCATATGTTCTCCCTGATCAGTGACAACTAACCGAGCACCAAAAAGGAAACCTGTTAAAGTGAAATGAACACTATGAGAAACAGTGACTTGATCAGCCCTTGCTCTGACTGTTGATGAACAACTTAATACGTTATTCCTCTTAGTATTTTTTTTTGTTCTACTTAATACTTTTGGTTGAATACTGTAATCAATACAGAGTTATTCTTCAGTGTTGAAACTTAACTGAAAAGTGATCGCTGTTAAATATAAGAGTGGGAATAAGAGAGGGAAGAGATGTGCAATTTGGGACATGCTCAAGCTGACTTGCCCCAAACGGTAGAGTTAGAAACATACCAGGGGATTCCAATTCAGTCCCATCAAGGTGGCATGTACCAATGCCATCTCACTAGTCCAAGTGATCAATTTCTGTTCACAATTGATCATAATGATAGGACTAAGAGTCAAAGGGATCACATAAACAAGACTAGTGTCTGCTAATACTAACTGACAGAATCAAAAAAGGGAGAGAATGATTCAACATGGGAAGCGAGATATACAGCAGACTCATAGAATGGCAGATGTCCTAAACAGCACTCTGGCCTCAGAATCAGCCCTTAAGGCGTGCAGATCCGGCTGAAAAGCCCATGAGAGTATTTCACGCATGCATTTTAGCTTTTTCATAATACATAGCCATATGCAGTTGGGATGGCGGTAGAGAAAACCCAGAATTAAGGCATTATACTAGGCTGATTGCTTCCCATCTGTAATTACTTCTCAGAGAAACAAGTGGATTTTTTAAAGAAATATATTATTATTACAATATTTCAGCTATATGCAGGAAAAGTAGAGGAAGCAAAACTGCACTTGTAAATGATGTAAGTAAAATAGCTCTCATATCAATTCTAAATTGAGAAGCAACTGATTAGTGATTATTAATTTTTTTATGGATCAAGATGTTTTAATGAGTAGCTTGAAGCTAAGTCATCACCTCCTACAATGTCCCATATTTTGAAATCCAGCATCCTAAAATCTCATATTCAGAATCCCAAACTCTAGGCCTTTACCGTGCACTGATCTACTCAGACTTTGAGCCCTCCAGTTTCTGAAGATCAAGCAGAATGGTCTGAGATGCCAGCAGCAGGAGATGCTCTGGCCTACAACCTCACAGATTTTCAGCTTCAGGGAGATGAGGGGGCCTCTAGGCAGCACCACCAGTGGAAGGCTTTAGCTGCGAAGGGCCTGCACCACCATGACAGGCTACGGTGGCAGGAGGGGTGAAAGGGCACATTTATCAGTGTGCTTTCACCACTGGAGCTAAGAGTCCCTGTGTCATAAACTATCTGGACAACAAAAAGGGCTACAATCATCTTGTATATTGCTTTCTATTTGGCTGATCTATTTCATTTGTTTTGTGTTTTTTCTGAGGAATGGCAGAGTGGCATCACGCAAAAGACTTGAAAACTGAAAACTAGAAATGCCTGGTATAATTTCAAGTCCTCTACTTTCTAACAGAGTTTATTCAGGCAAATTTATTTAACTCAGTGAAGCATCTTTGTCTTATTATTTGATAATAAACACATATAAAAATAATTGTACTATATCTCAGATCGTAAAATGCTCCTTCAATTTTTGATTCTCTTTCTTTCCTTCCCATGTTTTTTCCCTTAGTTCCCCCTTCCCTTGCTTATGATATAATTTGCAGTCATTCTTTCTTCTAGCTGAAATTTAATGGGGGTAGGCTCAGTTTGTGGGTATGAGAGATGCTCGTCCAATGTGGTTGTTCTAGATCTCTTAGGGCATGTTTCAGTGATCATCATGTGAAAAATTTCAATAATAGAAAACCTGCAGGATACTAAAAGAAGCCAATTCTATTTTATTTTTCAATGCAATATTTAAAAGATAGAACTGAGAGAACTAGGAAAATATAGTGACTTACACAAGCAGTGTCCGCACAATGATGGGAGTCATTGCTGGGAGAGTCTGCCCTAACGTCACCCTTAACGAGCACTTCAGCTCAAGGTGGGCCCACCATAGCATGCTCACACCTGCCTCTCCCTGGGATTACTGGAAACTGGGAATAAATATTCACTAGTCAGTTGATTTCACTCAATAGGAACACTCTCCCCTCCTCACAGGAATCAATTCTCTTCTCATTCTCAATTTGTACAAGAGGACAAGAGAAGATTTCCTTACAAGGACTTCCTTGCAGGCATTAAGTTTATCTGATGCACAATGCAAGAAACCTGAAAAATTAGAGTGGCCACAAGTCTCTTTTGAAAAATGCTACCTCTGTTTTTATTCATACTCACTATCTAACCTCACCATTATGTTATTGCGCTAATGTTGAACTTCACTTTCAAGAGATGTTCATTAGCACCTTACACTTTGGAAGTTTCTATAGAGTTTTTATTCTTCTTCTTTTTTTTTTATATCCAAATTCCTAAAGGTTTTTTTTTTTTTTTCAAGTCAACAATACCCAATAAGAATGAGACGGCCCTGAAATAGAGTGGTGGAAACTGTTTTATAATTCTGATCTTCAGAGGTAGCAACATTTTGATCTCCTAGAATTATAATCTGACAAAGAGGAGTTCTCTGTTAATGATGTTACACAGAGCCTCTTAATTAATTCCCTTTGTTCTCTCTTGACATAATAGAAGGGAGACATAATGAAAGGAATGAGATATTCCCCATGGGTTTTTCTCTAATCATTTAACTTCACAAAATAGAGAACAGAATAATTTTTATTTTTCACTTTCTTTTGACCTCTGGCATAATTTTCTCTGAAAAATAGTCTCCTTAAGAGTCAAATTACAAAAGAGTGAATTTATAGACTCTAAACAAATAGGCTGTTTTTTTTTTTAAGCTCATCTAACATTTTCATGGCCAAAATCCTCACTCTGTTCTATCCCTGTAGTCTGAAATGACAGTAAAGCAAAAGGAATTATATTAATCAGGCTATTGAACTATTCCTACCAATTCTGTGAATTAAAGTCTATGACTGCAGCCCAATAAAAAGTACACACACTCTGTTTCTGTGGGTTCTTTCCTCTTCTTGCAATGATTTCAGTCAGCTCCATTTTCGGCTCACCTGAGAATTTGAACTTATACTGATACTGGGGACACTGCTGTTGCACAGCGGATAAAGCTGCCATCTGCAGTGATGGCAACCCATATAGGCACCTATTGGAGTCCCGGCTGCTCCACTTCCGATCCAGCGGTATGCTATAGCCTGGGAAAGCACTGGAAGATGGCTCAAGTTTTTGGGCCCCTTCACCCACATGAGAGACCCAGAAGAAGCTCTTGACTTCGGATCAGCACAGCTCTGGCCCTTGTGGCCATCTGGGGAGTGAAAGATTCTCTCTCTCTCTCTGACTCTGACTTTCAAATAAATATATTTTAAAAAACATAATGATATCTAGTTCTACCCTTTTTGCTGTAAATGTCAGGATTTCCTTATTTTTATAGTTGAATAATACTCCATTGTATATATACACCACATATTCTTTATATATTAATCCACCCATGGACACCTAGCTTATTCCAAACCATGGTTACTGTGAATAGTGTTGCAATGAAAATAGAAATGCAGGTAAATCTTTCAAGATTTCATTTCATTTAGATATATACCAAGAAAAGAGCTGGATCATACAGTAGATCTATTTTTTAGTTTTTTGAGGAAGTATTATATTATTTCCCAAAATGACTATACTAATTTGCATTCCCATAAATTGTATTTAATAGTTTCCTTTTGTCTGCATCCTCACCATATTGTTACTATTTATCTTTGTAACTGGAATGATGTTACCTCATTATGGTTTTAATGTGCATTTCCATGATGGCTAGTAATATTGGATATTTTTACATATATTTGTTGGTCATTTACATTATTTTAAGAAATGTCAATCTAGGGCCAGAAATGTGGCAGAGCAGGTTAAGTCACCACCTGCAATGCTCACAACCCTTATGGGCACCAGTTCATGTCCCAGCTGCTGCACTTCAGATCCAACTCCCTGCTAACGTGCCTGGGAAAGCAGCAGAAGATGACCCAAGTGCTTGGACCCCTACACCCATGTGGGAGACTTGGAAGAAGCTCCTGGCTCCTGGCTTCTTCCTGGCCCAACCACTGTTGCCATATTGGGAGTGAACCCTTAAATAGAAAATTTCTCCCTGTATCTCTTCCTTTCTTTCTCTCTCTGTAACTCTGCCTTTCAAGTAAACAACTCTTAAAAAAAAAAAAAAAAAAAAAAAGAGTGAGGCAGGCAGGGAAGGAGGGAAGGAGGGAAGGGGAAAAGGAGGGAAGGAGAGAGGGAAGGAGGGAAGGAGGTAAGGTGGGAGGGAGGGAGGGAGGGAGGGAGGGAAGGAGGGAAGGAGTGTTGATCCAAATCCTTTGGTCATTTCTTAGTTGAATTGCTTGTTTAGCAGTTGAGTTTTTTGAATTCATTATATATCCTGGATATTAGCCCTTTATCAAATGAAAAGTTTCCAAATATTTTCTCTCAATATGTCTGCTCTCTCTATGCTCTGTTGATCATTTTCTTTGGTGTGCAGTTTGGTATAATCCCATTTGTCTATTTTTTATTTTATTTATACTTTTCAAGGTTAATTCATAATATTGTTGCTCAAAATCTGTTCTCTTTATATTTACAAAAAAATTAAAAACTGTTGCCGTTGTCAATGACTTCAAGTTTTTCTTCTATAATTTCTTCTAGTAATTTCATATTTTCAGGTATTGTGTTAAGGTCCTTGAAGCACTTTAAGTTGACATTTTGTAAAGATTGAGAAGTAGAGGGAACAAAGTTTAATTTTTATAATATATATCTATATGGAAAACAAATACATATCTGTTTTCCCAATATCATTTATTAAGGAGATTGTCATTTCTCCAATGTATGCTTTTTGTGCTCGTGTTGAGAATAAGTTGGCTGTAGATACATATATTTATTTCTTATATCTCTGTTCTGTTCACAGGTACATTTGTCTTTTTAATGCTAGTACCATGCTGTTTTGGTTACTGTGTCTCTGTGGCATATCTTGAAATAAGGTACTGTGATGCTTCAAACTTGTACATTTTGCTCAACATTGTGTTGGCTATTCAGGGTCTCCTATGAAAAATTTCATTTGTATTTTGATTGGAATTGCACTGATTCTATAGGTTGCTTTGAGTAATACGAACATTCTAATAATATTACTTCTACTAATTCATAGTATGGGAAATATTTGTATTATGTATGTGTGTGTGTATCTTCTTTAATCCCTTTCATTAGTGGTTTGTAACATTATAGAAGTCTGTCATTTCCTTGCTTAAATTTATTTCACTATACTTTATTGTTCCCATGTAGCTATTTTGAGTGGGATCGCTCATGTAAAATCTTTCTCAGTGAATTCATTATTGGTGTATAAAAATGCTACTGATTTTGGAGTGTTGCTTTTGTATCCAGCAACCCACTTAATTTGTTTCTGACTTCTCATAGTCTCTGGGTGGAATCCTTAGATTTCTTTCATCTGCAATGAGGGATAATTTGATTTCCTTCTTTCTTATTTGCATGACTTTTATTTCTTTCTCTTCCCTAGTGGCTTGGCAAAAACTTCCTGTACTATATTGAATAAAGAGTGGTGAGAGAGGACATCCTTGTCTGGTCTCAGATCACAGAGGAAATGCTTTCAACATTTCCCTAATCGATATGTTGTTAGCTAAGTTTGTCAAAATCAGCCTGAATTATGCTAAATATGCTCCTTCTGCTCCTCATTTATTCAGGGTTTTTATGATGATAGATGCTTTTTATGCATCTATTAAGATGATAATATGATTTTTATCCTTCATTCTGTTGATGTGAAGTATGACATTTATTGATTTGTATACGTCGAACCATCCATGCATACATAGGACAAATTTCAGTTAATGAGAGTGGATGATCTTTTGGATATGATTTGCTAATGTTATGTTCAGAATTTTTGCATCTGTGTTAGGGATATTAGTCTATAGTTTCTGTTGTTGTTGTGTCCTCTCTGGTATTGGAACCAAAGTAATAAAGAAAAACTGTCATAGTGTCCCCTCATGTCCAATTTTTGGTATAACTTGAGAAGCATTTGTATTTGTTTTTCTTTAAAAATTTGGTAGAATTTAACAATGAAGCCACATGCTCCTGGGCTTTTCTTTGTTGATGTTTTCTTATTACTGATTAAATTTCATTACTTGGTTTTAGTCCCTTCAGATTGTTTATGGCTTCATAGTTAAATCTTAATAAGTTACATGGATTCAGATATGTATTTATTTTTCTTAGCTTTCCAATTTGTTGCTATATAATACTTGACAATAGTCTTTAAGGATCCTTTGTATTTCTGTGGTATCTGTTTTTAATAGCTCTTTCTTCATCTCTGATTGTATTTATTTGTTATACTAGCTTAAAATTTGTTGGTTTTATTTATACCAACTCTTCATTTCATTGATCAGTTGTGTTTTTCTATAGTCCCATTGCATTTATCTATTCAATAGTTATAATTTTTTTTTATTTCTGCTGAATTTGGGATTGGTTCATTTATATTCTAGTTGCTTAAGATGAATTTTTTGTTTTGTTTTTTTTTCTTTCAATTTCCTTTTCTTTCAATGTTTTTCTGATTTCTTTTCATGTTAATATAATATTAGTGCAAAGAGAACAGATTAAATATAGCTAATAGATATATTCTAAGAATATAATGCTATTTTCTTCCTCCCTCTCTCCTTCCTTCCTTCCTTCCTTCCTTATTTCTTTTTATCATTCCTAATTTGCTTTTTAGTTTTTGAGATAAAATATTTTCAGATAATGTTACAGTCAAAGGCTTAATATTATACTAAACAAAGAGATCAACAAATAAAAGTATAATAACCATCATTTGGTGGTAATACAGAAAATGGCTATAAACAATAATCAAAGGAAAGATGACTATTTCACCCATATACAATATATTTTAAAATAATCACAGAGCATTAAAATTATAGTAGTATAACATTCTTAATCATCAGTTTAGCAAAGATATAGAACAAAGTTTGACAAACATATTTGCAGCAATACTTATATACACAGGATTTCTATTTTTTTTACTTTATTTTCTTTTTAAATTTTAGCTCCCACATGTAAGGGAGAACATGTGGTATTTATATTTCTGTTTCTGGCTTATTTCACTCAACATGATGACTTCAGTTGCATAAATTTTGTTGCAAATGGTAGAATTTCAGAATTTCATTCTTTTTTTAGTTGAATAATATTTATACACATACACAGTTTCTTTTTTTAAGATATTTATTTATTTATTTATTTGAAAGACAGAGGCGGGGGGGGGGGGGGCTTCCATCTGCTGGTTCACTCCCCAGGTGGCTGCAATAGCTGGGACTGTGCTGATCAGAAGCCAGGAGCCAGGAGTTTTTTCCGGATCTTCTATGTGGGTGCAGGTTCTCAAGGATTTGGGCCATCTTCTACTGCTTCCCCAGGCCATAGAAGAGAATTGGATCGGAAGTGGAGCTGCCAGGACTTGAACCAGTGACAATTTGGGATGCCAGCACTGCAGGCAAAGGCTTTACCCGCTACACCTCAGCACCAGCCCCAAACACAGTTTCTTTATCCATGAATCTGATGATAGATACCTTGGTTGATTCTGTATTTTGGTTATTGTAAACAGTGCTGCTGTAAATATGGTGGTACAGGTATCTATTTGATACAGCATGTTCATGTCTTTTAGAAATACCCAGTAGTAGGATTGCTGAATCACGTGGCAAGTCTATTTCTACTTAAAAAGAAATCTCCATACTGTCTGCAACAGTGGCTGCACTGATGTGTATTCCCACCAACAGTGTATAACTGTTCCACTTTCTCTATATCCTCATTGTTACTTGTTACTTTCTATCTTTTGGATAATAGCCATTCTCACAAAGTGAAGTGATATCTCATTTAGATTTTGTTTTGCATCACCCTGATGGCTACTGATGTTGAGCATTTTTCATATGTTTGTTGGTCATTTGTATTTCTTCTTTTTTAAGATCCCTTGCCCATTTCTTAAATGGCCAGGATTTTTTTGCTGTTGCTGTTAAGTTTTTTGAGTTGCTGATACATTCTGGATATTAATCCTTTGTCTGATAAGTAGCTTGCAAATACTTTTTCCATTCTGCTGGATGTCTCTCCACTTTATTGATATACTTCTGAGTTTGATATAACCGTACTTGTCTAGTTTTGTTTTCTGCCTATACTTTCAGGATCTTATCCAAGGAGCCATCACCTACACCAAATAACTTGGAGTGTTTCTTCTAAATTTTCTTACAGCAACTTCAAACTCTCAGGTCTTATATTTGGGTCTTTGATGTAGCTTGAGTTGATTTGTGCATATGGCAAGAGGTATGAATCTAATTCCATCCTTTTACATATATGTATTCAGTTTTGCCAATACCACTTATTGAAGAGATTATCCTTACCCCAATATGTGTTCTGGGCACTTTTGTCAAAAGTCAGTTTGTTGTATGTATGTGGATTGATTTCTGGGATATTTATTCTGTTCCATTGATCTATGTATCAGTGTTTTGCTAGTACCATGCTATTTTAATTACCATCGATTCGTAGTATGATTTTTAAAAATATTTTTTAAGTCAGAGTTACACAGAGAAGGAGCAAGAGAGAGAGAGAGAGAGAGAGAGTAAGAGAGAGAGAGAGAGAGCCAGAGAGAGAGCTATATCCTCTATCCATTGGTTCACTTCCTAGAGGGCTACAATGGCCAGGTCTAGGCCAGGAGCCAAGAGCTTCATCCAGGTCTCCCATGTGCATAGCAGGAGCCCAAACACTTGGTACATCTTCCATTGCTTTTCCCAGTCCATTAGCAAGAAGTTGGATCAGAATTGGAGCACCCAGGGGACTAACTGGCATCCATATGGAATGCTAGCATCAGAGATAGCAATTTTATCTGTTATACCATGCAGCCAGCCCCCATAGTATGCATTGAAGTCAGGCAATGTGATGCCTCCAGCTTGATTTTTTTTCCTCCTCAGGATCACTTTGGCTGTTCTTTTCTTTTGTGATTCCATATGAATTGCAGGATTGTAAAGAATGTCATTGGTGTTTTGATAAGGATTGCATTGAATCTGTAGATTGCTGTAGGGAATATAGACATTTTAATGATAATGATTCTTCCAATCCATGAATAAGGAATAGCTTTCCACTTTTTGGTGTCCTTGATGATTTCTTTCATAAGTGTTTTATAATTTTCATTATACAGATCTTTCACTTCCTTGCTTAAATTTAGAGATGCATTGTTAACTTGTTTATTTCATTTCTTTTTCATGAGGATGCTTATTGCAATAAACTTCCCTCTTAATACTGCTTTTTATATATCCCATAAATTTTTATATATATTGTCTCCATTTTAATTAGTTTCAATTATTTTTTAAAGATTTATGTTATATATTTGAAAGACAGAAATACAGAAAGAGAGAGGCAGAGTTAGGAAGAGAGATTTTCCATCTGCTGGTTCACTCTCCAAATGGTCGCAACAGCCAGGGCTGGGCCAGGCCTCAGCCAAGAGCCAGGAGCTTCTTCC
Organism: Sylvilagus floridanus; assembly: GCA_949820135.1. Lineage (NCBI taxonomy): Eukaryota > Metazoa > Chordata > Mammalia > Lagomorpha > Leporidae > Sylvilagus > Sylvilagus floridanus. The sequence goes on from OX463224.1 coordinate 35,275,595, forward strand.
ACATCTCCCACGTAGGTTTAGGAGTCCAACCACTTGGGCCATCTTCTGATGCATTAGCCAGGAGCTGGATAGAAAGTGGGGCAGCTGGGACTCAAACTAATGCCCTTACAGGATGCTGGTATTGCAGGTGGCAGCTTAACCCATTATGCTACAATGCCAAAACCATCAAGGAATTTTTTAAAATTTACTTTTGGCTTCTTCAATGACTCATTGTTCATTTAGGAACATGTTTAGTCTCTATATATTTTTTGTTGATTTCAAGTTTCAATTCATTGTGATATGAAATGATACATGTTATGATTTTGATACTTTTAACTTTGTTGAGATATGTCTCATGGCCTAATATATAGTCTGTCCTAGCGAATAATCCACATTTGTGATGGAAAAAAATGTGCACCCTTCAGTAGTTAGATGAAATGTTCCACAAATTTCTAGTATGTCCATGTGGTCTATACTATAATTTAACTCCAGTGCTTTTCCATTGATGTTTTTTGTCTAAATGAGCTGTCCACTGATGAAAGTAGACTTGAAATAGAAAGTTGAAGTTCTCAATTATTATTTTATTAGAGTGTATCTGCCTCTTTAAAGCTAATTTTTTTAATAAAATCGAGTGTTCTGGAATTAGGTGCATATACAGTAATGATAATCATATTTTTTTCATTGACTAGATTTTTTTCAGTTACGTAGTGACTCTCTTTGCCTGTTTTTATACTTTTTGTCTTAAAATCTATTATGTCTGAGGTAAATTAGATAATCTTGTTTTCTTTTGTTTTCTATTTGCATGGAACATCTTTTTCCAAACTTTCACATTTATTCTGTATCTGTCTTTGCTGGTACATTGAGTTTCTTGTATGCAGCATATTGTTTGGTCTTTTTATTAATCCATGAAGCTAGTCTATATTTTTAATTGAAGAATTTAGTCCATTTACATTCAGTGGTACTAGTGAAATATAGTGACTTATTCTTGTCATTTTAGAAAACTTCTTTTTCAGTTTTAATATTTTTTATTTTTCTAGTAAATTTTGTACATTCCCATATTTTCCTGGTTGCCGTTATCTTTTTTTCTCCCTATAGGTAGTACTAGCTCAAGCATCTTTTGTAAGACCAGTGCTGATGAATTTCTGCAGCTTTCCCTGTCTTAGGGGAGGAGGGGTGGTTAGCTTCTGTTTCTTTTATGAAAGTTTCATTTAGTAAATTACTCTTGGTTGGCAAACTTTCCTCCAGAGTTTGGACTATATGGTTCCAATCTCTACTGGCTTATAGGGTTTGTGTTAAAAATCTGCTGAATAGCTACTGGGGATTCCCGTAAAGGTGACTCAAGGTTTTTCTCTTGCAGATTTTAGAATTTTCAGTTTGTGCTGTACTTTTGAGATCTGGACTAAATGTGTGTCAATGAGGCTCTTTTTTTGTGTTCTATTGAACCTATCTTTTCCAATATTGGGAAAGTTTTTAGATATTATTTCATCAAATAGGTATTCTTTACTCTTTCCTTTTCTCCTTTTCTCTTATCCTTTTCTCTTTTCTCCCTCAAAAGTTCCAAAAATTCAAACATTTGTTCATTTAATAATGTCCCCAAAGTCTCAGTTTGTCTTAATTTTTTATTTTTATTTTTGTCAGATATTTCAAAGGCCTTTCTTCAACTTCAGGTATTATTTCTTCTGCTTTATCTACTCTTTTGATGAGGCTTACAACTATATTTTTCCTTGATTCATTTAATTCTTCACTTATATAATGTTTGTTTAGTTTTTCTTCAGATCTATCTTTGCCAATTTCTCATTCATACAATGCATTGATTTCCGAATTTCAACCGTCTGTCTGCAGTCTCTTGAATTTCTTGGGTATCCTTAGAATCACTCTTTGTGTTATTTTTCAGATATTTTCAGATATTTTATCAGTCTCTTTTATCAGTCCCTTTCCTTTGGAGTCTGACAGTAAAATATTACTGGATGCCTTTGGGATGTTATACTGCCTTGATTTTTTATACGACTTATATTCCTATAATGCTATTTGCACAGCTGGTAGATCAGTTATCTCAATCACTCTGTTTTTTGGGGTCTTCTATTTTTTCATTTTTTAAATTTCATTTGGAAGAGTTAAAGAGAAGGAGAGACAGAGAGAGGGAGAGAAAGAGAGAGAGAGATCTTCTATTGCTGGTTCATTCCCTATTAAATGGCTACAACTGCCAGTGCTATACCAGACAGAAGCCAGGACCCAGGAGCTTCATCCAGATCACCCACGTGGGTGCAGGGACCCAAGCACTTGGGTCATCTTCTGCTGATTTCCCATATACATCAGCAGGGAGCTGGATGGGAAGTATGGTAGCCAGAACTCAAACCAGTGACCACAGGAGATATTGGTGCTGCAAGTGGTACTATGACTCACTACACCATAGTGGCGGCCCCATCTCTATCACTCTTCAAGGGTCGTTTTCATGGATTGAAAGCTATTTTCTGAATAAGTGTGTTTGGGTATTAGTTGGGTATGCTACTATGCCTTCATTACAGTTGCACACTGACATGTAGTCTCCCTTTTACTTCTTCCACTGTACTTAATTATAGTGACAGTATGTGCCTAGTAAGGAGGGGCTCTTCTCAATCTCAGCATTAAGGTGTGGTTCCTTGCTATAATATTCAGGTCATGGAAAGTTCAAGCGGATGCCTATGGAAGGCATGGCTTTCCACAGCCTGCAAACCATGGCAGGTTCAAGGAGCAAGAAAAGACAAGTCTGGACTGAGTCTGAGGCTATATGTGCTTCCCTCGTGTGAAAGAGGAAATACAGGGGAGTGGATCCAAGTCTAAAGAGACAAGCACCCCCTCTTCTAAGGTCTGGGTGCAAGAACCACCACCCTGCTATCCCAAACTACTTGCCCCAGGTGGTGCAGGACACTGCTAAGGCTAAGGTAATGGAGTTATTTTTGTTGCTGAACTGAGCTGGGCTTGTGTTTGTGTTTGTATAGTCCCTACACTGTAGTCTTGTATAGTAGAATATGTTTTGGGGCACCACAAATGGGGATATTACAAGGTTTCTGTCCACTAGGACTATATGGATTCCAACAGTGGATCCACACCATCTGTGCTCTGGGAGTTGAGGGGAGGGGGGAATATGAGAGTTCTTTCTCTGAAGCAGAGAGACTTTCTGTATTCCAGGTAGCTTCCTTTTCTGGGCCACAAGCCTGTGCTTATTGTAGCTAAACCTTTCTGGTAGCTAAGATTGTCAACATCTAGCATCCCTGCACGTGGATTCCTCTGGAACTCTCCATTTGTCCTTTATCTTTCAGTAGAGATTGCCACCTGCCTTGGGGCTGGCATCATGGCTGATGGTGTACTTTGTGCAGTTCTTTTTGCTTGCATTCCACTTCACTGTGTCCCGAGGTTGCTTGCTGACTTGCTGAGTTCCAGTGTTCTGCCTCAGGTGCTCACCTCAAAATGCAGTTATTTACCTCTTATTTTGGTTCTCCTCTGTGGAGAAGGAAACGAGTACTGGGCATCTCTATTCAATGGCCTTGGAGAATCCCTAAACATTTTGAAGTATTCTCATATATGTTCCTAATGACAGCATTTGAAAATATACAAAGCCAACATTCACAGAATTGAAGGGAGAAACTGTTCTATAGTAATGGTTGAATATTTCAGTATCACTTTCAATCTTGGATAGAACATCTGGATGGATGTTAATAGGGAGATAGAAAAATTGAGCAACAAAATAAACCAACTAGATGCACCAGAAAGAGTTAATTCTTGCTATTTGCAATTAGTTAGGTTTTTTTAAAGATTTATTTATTTATTTGAAAGTCAGAGTTACACAGAGAGAGGAGAGGCAGAAAGAGACAGAGAAAGAGAGAGAGAGAGAGGGAGGTCTTCCATCTGATGGTTCACTCCCCAGTTGGCCACAATGGCTAGAGCTGCACCAATCCGAAGTCAGGAGCTTTCTCTGGGTCTCCCACATGGGTGCAGGAGCCCAAGGATTTGGGCCATCTTCTACTGCTTTCTCAGGCCACAGCAAAGAGCAGGATCAGAAGCGGAGCAGCCAGGACTAGAACTGGCACCCATATGGGATGCCGGCGTTTCAGGCAAGGCTTTAACCCACTGCGCCACAGCACTGGCCCCAGTTAGGTTTTATAGAAAGTAACCATGAACATCATAATAAACATTAAATCATTACTTTTATTATAAATACAGAGCTGTTCATATATGCCTCACATAAGACATCTCATTCAGTACAAGGAGGGTATTTCCACAGTGATGGCACGAACTGACAGTCTCATCAAGAATGTATAAGTTTCACCCTTTCTCCATAAGCTCACAGCATTTGTTGCTCTCTGTCTTTCGGGTTAGAGACATTCTGTCTACAGTGAGTTGATCTTGCATTATGATTTTGATGTGCATCTCCCTGATGGGAAGGCGCATAGGTGCTGATAAAGAACATTTATGAAAAACACATAGCTTACATGATGGAAAGCTTTTCAACTAAGTCAGGAATAAGACTGGGGTGCCTGCTTTCACCACTGCTAATCAAAATTGTACTGAAATTTCTGTTTAAACAAAAACAAAAGGTAACCAACTTGCAAGGAAAGAAAAACTGCTATTCACAGATGACATGATCCTATATATAGCAGATCTCCAGAATCTATGTTATTAGAGCCAGTAAATGAATTCTGCAAATTTGCAAGTTTCATGATCAACACACAAAAGTTAGCTCTGATTCCATATTGTGATTTTATATTCTAGGGTGAATAATCCTTAAAGGAATTTTGGAGAGTGATTCCATACACAATAGCATCAAAAAGAATAAGATACTTAGGAATAAACTTAACCAAGGAGATAAAACACTTGTACACTGAAGACTGTGAAACATTTCCAAAAGAAATGGAAGACATAAACATCTGATGCCCATGGGTAGAATGATTTTATATTTTAATGTATCAATATATTTTATATTTATAAGATAAATACAATCTTACATAAATAAATTTATATGTTAATGTATCAGTACAATCTGCAGATTCCTTTCTAGTTTTAAGAGCCTTTTTGAAGAAATAGAAAAGCTGATCCTCAAATCACATGGAAATACATTGGACCCTCATTAGCCAAAATAATCAGGATTGTATTAGTCCATGTTGACTGCTATAACAAAACTCCATAGCCTGATTGTATTATAGACAACATGAATTTATTTTTCTCCATTCTGGAGGTGAAGAATCCCAAACTTAAGTCCCATCAGATTGAGTTTCCGATGAGAGAGCTTGCATCCTCACAGAAAGTCATCTTCCTTTACCTGACAGAAGTGAGGGAAAGTCTTGGGCATGTTTTGTGAAGGCACTAATCCCATGCATTAGGTCAGCCTTCTTAGCCTAATCACCTCCAAAAGGTCCCACTTCCTAATTCCATCACCTTGGGAGTAGAATTTCAACACAAAATTTGAGAGGGACATAAACATGCAGACCATGGCAAGAAAGAACTAAGTTGGAGGACTCACATTTTTTATTTCAAAACTTACTACAAAGTTACACTAATCGACATCATGTGGTACTAACATGATGATAGACATACAGATGAATAGAATAGAACAGAATCCAAAAGTAAATCTATTCCTGTATGACCAGTGGAGTGCCTGGATCCAACGCTGGGCTCTGCTCCCAATTACAGATTCCTGCTAGTGTGGACCCTGGGAGGTAGCATGTGATGGCTCAAGAATTCGGGTTCTTGCCACTCACATGAGGAGCCTGGATTGAGTAACCATTTCCTGGCTCCTGCCTGATCCAGCCCTAGCTATTGTGCCATTTGGGAAATGAGCCAGCAGATGGGAGAACTCAGTCCCTCTATGCCTTTCAAGTAAGTAAAATCCATTTTTAAAATGTTGAATAAGACAAATTTACTTTGGCACAAAAAAATTTAGATCCATGCATAATTTTTATAATATTCATTTCCCATAAGCATTTTAAAGACCCCTTATATTCATGAATTTCAAATTTTTGCACAAAAATAAGCTGATCTTTTAATTCTATTTTCCATAAACTTATTGAAGTATCTTTGTATGTGAATTTTTTACTACAATTTTTTAAGAGGAAGTCATTCATAGAAGACAAAAGGTAATTTTCTTTTATAATTCTTAGTTGTTCTGATAACCTTCCCAAAATAGTGTATGAAAAGCACCCCACTGAAGTCAGTGGTGAGTGTGTAAGTATATATGTTGTCTCCTATGGGGCATACTTTGCAGGCTCACACTGGTCTTCTTGAAAAAACGATCACGTCTCCATGCTTTACCTCTGCTTGTCACGGGAATAAAATGCATGCTGCATGGCTGGCAGTTTCTGACACTCAGTCTCCTTCCTGGAATGACAAGTGTTATTTCAAGATATGTTCTGCTGCGGGGTCTGCCGCAGAGCAGACACATTTTCAAGTGAATGCTGCTCTTTGTGATTCGCCCAGCTGAATTTTCAAGTAGTAAAATGAAAGACCACAAGAAATAAGAAGCTCTTAAAAATAAATTAACAATTTATATACATTTGAATTCCTTTATCCTTTCTTCTCCTCTAAATCTCGGATGCCCCAAGACTCCGTGGCCAGTGACCTTTTCTATCTGCACTAGATTGTGAGGTGGCTTCATCCATTCCCCTGCCTTGAAATAGCATCTGTGCTCTGATGACTCAAGATTTCTACCTACAGCCCTGGCCTCTATCCTGAACTCCGAACTCATATTGAAATCTCTTCGATGTTTTATTTGACATATTATTACATAGTGCTTAGTTTATGCCGGGCATCTCCCAAGTACAATGTATATTAAATCTTTATAACAATTTATTATTATTACCTCCATTTAACAGAAGAAACAGAATTCATGGATAAAGTGAGTATCCCAATACGGGGACAAAGCTGGAATTTGAACCAAGCAGCTGTGCCCTAGAATCCATACTCTTATACAATACACTGCTGAGATGAATCACAGAGATTACAAACTTAACATATTCAAGACTCAACACTGTCTTTCTTGCTAAAAGTCTCTTCCCTTTCCTGTCTTCCCCAAATCAGCCATTGACATCTGCAGGCTTCCAGATGTGTATTCTAAAAACATGGGATGTTCCTTGGGCCCTTTCTTTTCCATACACACTCAGCAAATCTCTCTGGGCGAACCCATACTTTCTTACCACCTTCACTGCTGTTTGGGCTGAGCCATGGTCACCTCTTCTCTGACTTCCTTCCTTGCCTATGAGCTGTCACTCTTGCCTCTTTGGTCTGTTTTCCAGAAAACAGCCAAAAAGATTCTTTGGAAACATAATTCAGATGATGTTGCTCCTCCACTCAAGATTCTTCATTTCTAAGTAACCTCCAAAGTCATGCGACCATCTGCATATCCCGGGAAATCCAGTCCCTGCTGCCTTAGGAATGGGAAAAGCAATATGGTCTCATTCTTTTACTTTCTTACTCCTGCTCATCTCTCTGAGCTCCCTGCCTGCTTCCTTTGGCCTGTCCAGCTCTTCCTAGAGATACCCTACAGCTGGCCCCCTTTCCACCTTTATTTCTTCACACAGAAATGCTCGTTTCAGAGAGGACTTTCTGATGCCTGCAAAAATTTGTTTCACCATGCCCCATTCACCATCTTCCTTACTTTGCATGTTATGTTTTTTTAAATCCTTCCCTGAAAATTTTGTATTTATAGTTATGTCAGTATTTCTCAATTATCTAAACCCTTGTCACTGGAATATAAGCTCCTTGAAGCCAGAGACTTTGATTTATTTATCCACTGCTCTTTCTCTACCACCTAGGAGAGGGCTTCCCTTATGGTGGCATTCAATAAGGATTTGTTGCATTAACAAATCCTGGGAGTAGAACTAAGCAACCTTCTTGTTTTCTCCTTCTGGTTTTCTATGGAGTCCTTGATCTTCTCCAGAGGAGCTGGCTCCTGGGAATTCTTTGATCCATCAAGCCCTCTAATGCTTCCAGGCAGGTATTGACACAGGATCACCTCTGTGGGGTCATCCTATTTTGGAAATCTTAATAGGGGAGCAAAGTCTGCCAGATGTGCATAAAATCAAAAATACCTGTCATTTTCTGAACTCCTGTGATATTAAAAGTACTGAATAAAATTTTCATTGAACCCTAGAAATAGTACTATTATCTCCATTTTATAAATAAAAAATAGATACTTTCAGGGTTGAAAGTAGGCAAGGCCACCAAGCAAGAGGGAAGCAAAGCAATGAATCTTATTGCCTTCTTTGGGGTTCTTTCAAAAGCAGACCCTGGGGAACAGGACTTGTGGAGGAGTGGGTTAAGCCTGTGCCTGCGATGCTGGCATCTCCTATAGGTGCCAGTTTGAGTCCCAACTGCTCTACTTTCAATCCAGCTCCCTGCTAATGGCCTGGGAAAAGCAGCAGAAGATGGTCCAAGTGCCCCTGCCTCCCACGTGGGAGATCTGCAAGAAGTTCCTGGCTTCAGACTGACCCAGTCCTGACTGTTGCCGCCATCTGGGTGGTGAACCACCAAACCAGCAGATGGAAGATCTCTGTGTCTCTCTTTCTCTTTCTGCAGCTCTGACATACAAATCAATCTCTCAATTAAAAAAATAATAGGCCTTGGGTCAAAAATCTGGGTGCGAGTGGTTTTTTGAGGCAGTGACCACAGGAAGCACAGTGAAGAAGCAGGAGGAGAGTCTGGGAGGGCAGGGAAGCCAAGGAAAGATAGGGTAAAGTGTAGAAATCAGTTCTCAAACACCCCCCAGAACTGCTGAGGGCGTGCGTGGGGCACACTTCCAAACTGTCCCACCGACAGCTGGGAAAGTGGGGTATTTATCCACTCACTGTGTCCCTCTTTGGTGAGGGATCACTCCTGCAGTTTTAGTTTCCCCATGCTTCTGATCTGTGCTGCTTGTGGATCAGACATCTGTGTATGCAGAAAATGGCCCAAGACAGAAATACACAGCCTACTCAGTATGCTGGGGGACACGGACAGGCCAGTGAGAGTGCCCGCCACACACATGCAGGTGTATCACAAAGAAGACACACTGCCCACATGTTGAAACACCATAGTCTGATCATCTCCACTTTGACCCTCAGATTCATGCATGGCTGTGGGACTCACCTGCTCCCCACATTCCACAACCCAATTTGGTCTTCTCAGTAGATTTGTGTTTATCTATCCTGATGCGCTCATTTCTTCAGCAAATATTTGCAAAGCCTCCTATTCACATCTAGTCAAGAGATAGGAACACAGCGATGAATAGGGAAGCTTTGTCCTTAAGAACGCTGCTTGCAGGTCAGTAGGAGAGACATAAATAAACCAAGAGTTGTGATGGAGTTTAAGGAGATTGCACCATGGAGACAGTAGAAAGGGTAGTAACTGTAAACCTGTATCAAAACTCATTGAATTCCACGTTGAAAATTGGTGAGTTTTAGCATCTGCAAATCATCCCTCAATAAAGGTGATGAACAAATGTCCAAGTTGGGGATAAAGGAGGTAAACAATGAGATGTTTTCACCACTACTGACATGTCCCTTATGCCCAGGAAACACAGAACATTGTCCTGACACAATTGTGAGACTGAAAGATGACCCCGGCTTAGAAAAAAGTTTTTAAAACCTCATAGTGCCTCTGAATCAACACAAGTGTTCACTCAGACACAGATAGCTGAGCCCCACCCCCAGAGTGAGGCCTGAGAATTTGCATTTCTGATAGATTCCCAGGTGAATCCCCAGTGGCTGATACTCTTGTTCATAGCACCATACTCTTAGTACCTCTGCTCTAGATGGAATGTTTACCAAGGAGATTGATTCCAATAATGGTGTAAAGTAGGCTGCAGATTTCAACACTTGCTCTCAGATAAGTGAATAAGATTTGGGTTGGGGGTGCACAAAAGAGGACAGTAGGTTGCTGCTCTGTTTCCTTTTTTGTAGTTTTGTTTTATTTGGAGGGGGAGGACAGCACGCACCTGCTTGTTCACTCCCCAAACGCCCACAATAGCAGTGGTTGGGCCAGGCCATAGCTGAAACTCAATCCAGGGGCCAATGTAAGTGGCAGGATCTCACCCACTTGAGCTACCGCCCACTGCCTCCAAGGGTGCACACTAACAGGAAGCTGGATTCAGAGCAGAGCTGGGACAAGCACACCAGCACTCCAACAAGGGATGTGAGCATCTCCAACACCTTCTCAACTGTTGCAACCAACATCTGCTGCCAGTCTGTTCCTTAAGATGAGCAATAATTATATAAGTGTCTTGATTTTATGGAATGTCACCAAGACGTATAATTATGATTTGTATACATTTCAGTATGTATCATAATAGAGTAAGAAGTTTGTAAAAGGAAAAATATGGCATGCGTAGTTCATTTGCCTCCAAGAAGCCACCTTGCTGAAGGGCTGTGGAGACATATGTACTCATGTTTTAAGTAGGGACCCTTTGGATAGAGGAGAAAGCCAACTCTCATGGACTTTCACTGAAGAACTTGAACCACATGTCGTTGCCTTAAACATCACTATAAGACCTTGATTCTTTGCAGACACAAAGAAACCAAATTAACTTCACAGATTTGTATCAGGCTTTTAGTGGAGCAGGGGAAAGGAGGTTGGTGTTTATTAATGGAAAAATACAGGTCCAAAGGAGCAGTCACTTGCATTTTGAAGACTAAAAGACAAGCACAAACAGTGCATCCCCCGTCACTGGGCAGCTTTGGAGAGCTGAGCTGAATTTCCTTCTCTCACATTCCTTTCCAAAAGCACTTTGCCATGAGAGTATTTCCAAGAACTGGAGAGTCACGACTGTGGCAAACACCTTTGGCCTGAAACGTTCTTGGCACTTGAGCTGCGGCAGTTTGCACTGGAACACATGAGCTGGTGTGCGGCTGTGTGCACCAGGAAAGGAGCATCCGCTGCACTGGCATCTGTAAAGGATGGGGGACTGTGGGGCACCAGGCAGGACAAGCCTTTGCCTTCTCTTCCCTATGCGGATGCCATTTGTTTCTCCCCTTGGCATTAAAGAGAAACTCCACTTTATAAGAATCATACTGAACATGTGTACAGTGCAATGCCATTAAAAACATTCTTGGCATGTTATAAGTTACACTGATGTGAATTTCTGCAAGCCCAGCCTCTTCTGCAATTTCTGTTCTGGGTGCACTGCAGGAGGCTGGAACTCTGCTTTCTCTGGATCCGTGGTCATTAGTGTGGTGTGCTTTGATCACCCCCTGGTGTTGGATGTGTGGAAACGCAACAATGTCTGACGAGTCAAAGCGAATCAGTGAAAGCTATAGGTGGATTGATGAACCTGGAAGACTATGCATAAGGGATCCAAAAGACTACTTCACCCCATAAACAGTCTATTTATGATGGAGGAGGGGAGAGAGGGTGCTCACGTGGAAGAGGGATTTTTCCATAGGCATGCCTGCTATTTGGCAATCTAGAGAAGCCAGTCTTTAAAGCACATGGTGATTGGTGCTCTGGCACTTAGGTGACACAGGACATCTGCATGCCTGGGTTGCTACCTGCCAGGATTTCAGGTGGAGCACCTGATAGGGAAGCAACAGTTGCAGTGTGTCTGCCTCTTCAGAGGCTGCACACTGCAGAAAGCATTGCTTGAGGGGAATGAATCCATCTATAAAACAGACTATAGGCCGGCGCCGCAGTTCAATAGGCTAATCCTCTTCGTGCAGCACTGGCACACCGGGTTCTAGTCCCAGTCCGGGCACCAGATTCTGTCCCAGTTGCCCCTCTTCCAGGCCAGCTCTCTGTTGTGGCCTGGGAAGACCACACAGTACTCAAGTGAGGGGATGTGAGTGGTTAAAATTAGACCACAAATCCAGTGGTAATTATCTAAGTTTTTAATTTGACTTGTGCAGATCAATATATGACCTAGTGACTTTCAGGGAGTGGCCTAAAGTCTTTTCTTTTTTTGTGACAGGCAGAGTGGACAGTGAGAGAGAGAGAGAGAGAAAGGTCTTCCTTCTGTTGGTTCACCCTGCAATGGCTGCCGTGGCCGGCGCGCTGCGGCTGGTGCACCACGCTGATCCGAAGCCAGGAGCCAGATGCTTCTCCTGGTCTCCTAGGACTTGGGCCCAAGTCATATATTGGTGAGTCTGGATCCATGTCAGCCGTCGTTGTTATCCATTCTTTATATATCAGCTTGCGTGTCATTTCCTCATGGAAGCTGCTCTGATCTTTGGTTCTTAGATTCTTTTATTTTGTGTTGCCTTTCCTCCAAAGCATGGATAGAATCTGAAGCTTAGATTTGCACTTTCACATATGTAGCCTCATTCAAAATGCCAGTTCCATGAGAAAGCCATGTCTGTGGGAAGATCAGGCACTTTCTAACTAGAGGCTGAACAGAGAACATAGTGTGGACCCAAATGCTCTTCCTCGCTGGTTACTTCTGATTGTCCAAACTGCTACCTTAGAACTAAAATATGCCTTGTCAGAGGGACAGGGAATCCTTTGCTATGTAACTCTTTGAGTCTTCTAAAAACCCAGCAGCCTGACCTCGAGGATGTGGGATGAGGTTGAAACTATTCAGTGTGTGGATTTGGATGTTGAGGTCTTTTTCATAGTCATGTCATCTCTCGTAACGATAAGCAATCATTATCATCTCCCCAGTGTCAGAACAAGTGCTCAGTTGGTTCTGCCTTGCTGTGCCACCAAAACCATTCAGAGTCATAGATTGAAAATGTCACCACCCTCGGACTTTGCCTTCATATTTTTAATTTTATTCATTTATTCATGTAGAACGACTCAGCTTAGGTATGAAAATTCCCTCTAGAATATTGATACTGATGCTATTCCTGTTCAAAATAAATCGTATGTGGACTGCAAAGGGAAAGGGATCATAGGAAAATAAATTCAGGTAAAACAGGAAGAGTCCCAGTTTCCTCTGGGTTGTCCGTCCAGTGCCCTGAAGCTCTCCACAGCGGATCCCTTGTGTTCTTCTAGGGAATGAAAACATGTTGAGGCCTTTGTAGTGCTTGAGTACAACCCTCCACTCCCCACCCCCCATGCAAGTGTTTGAGAGCTTCTATTCACCACAACTAGCAAAACAACTGACACATCCTAGGTGCCACAAGTACCTGATGCTTAATGAAAGGCCGTTAGGATCCTGTATGTTAGTGTGTGTCTCCTATCTCACTATTTTTATACTGAGCTAATCATCTCCATCATCATGACCTGATGAAATGTCTGTCCAGCGCACTGTGCTAAGCCTACACAGACATTACCCACGTTACTCTCCACAATTCTGCCATAGCTATTTCTGGTATCTCCACCTTACTGATTACCAAAATGAAACTGACAAAACTTACAAGTAAAACCCATATCTGTGTGACTCTAATGCCTATGTTCCTATCATTCTTTAATAATTGCCTAGATATTTATTAAAACTCCCCATAAAGCCTTACAGGTTAGCAATTTTCTTTATATTACTGAATTTCTTTGCTTTCATATAATCAAATTGGTATTTTTCACATTAATAATTATCAATATTCCTTAAAACCAACAGGACAATTTTTGGAACTGTAGTTAACCGAGCATCATTTGCTTGTCACATGAAAATGTGTCTTTTTTTCTAACTGGTACATAAGATTAATTGTCTTTATAGTGTATTATGAATACATGTATACACTGCATAACTTTCACTCAGGTTAAACATATCAATCCCTTCAAACATTTATCATTTCTTGCAATGCAAATCCTTTCTTAATGAAATATCTTTGTCTAGATAGTAAAACATGTGAAGCTAAGTGAAGGTCTCTGTCAATTACATCTTCACACTCTCAGCATCACTCTGTTTTCCATTAAATGTCCTTTGAGAGAAGTCACCTGAATAATTACCGCTAGAACCTCTGTTAAAACTGAAGAAAAAGGATAAACTCATTGTCTGGAATTCCTGTGACAGAAAGAGATGAATTGCTATGACATTGTGAATAAAAGTGGCATTATTTGATTTGGGGAAATTTAAATAAAACATAGGAAAAGGTAACATAATTTAGAAAATTAAGATACAAGAACCAGCACAGAATGTACCCTTTCCAAACCTAGGAATATGAGCGAGGGGTTATGCTGAGGTATGGGGAAACTTGGAAGGGTAATGGATGCATAGTGATTGTTTCATGATTTATTAAATGTGTACATATGTCAAAAATAGATTGCACAATATATATGGCTTACTGTGTGTCAATCATACCTCAATAAAATATTTTCACATAAATGTGTGTATATATGTATATGTATATATATGTATATGTATATATACATATATATATATATATAACATGTACATACATACTTGAAAAACTTTATTAGCTAACATCAGTTGACTGAAATCTTTGAGGCCATGGATTAATGAGAGACATTAAAAACAATATAATTCAAAAGTCACTCTACATTGGTATAGAACTTTCCAGGTCACAGACCATGTTCACATATTTTTTCAATTTAATTTCACACCAGTCTTGCACACTGGTAAATGAAACTCAAGAAGAATAAGTCAATTATTCAAGATCCCAAACCAAGATTTCAGGTTCTCTGATTCCAGATCTTTATATTCTCTCTGTTACTTTTATATATACTATAAAAGAACTATGTCACACTGTTTTCCTTAACAATAATAATAATTTTAAAAGCATAATTTCCCTTGAATGCAAGCCTGGTCAGAGTAAGAACCATGGCTTAACTACACTGTTTTTACACCATTGTCATTTCCAAACGAAGTCACTTACCTTGAAGCAAACAATAATACGAAGCATCAAAGTTCATTTCTCATATTTTCTTTTCATAGAGAGGGCACAATTGGCCATAAACGTCTGCAAAAGAAATTGTGGCTATTTTCAAACAATTTGGAGTTTGTCATTTCGTTCAAGTCTAAAAGCAGGAGGCTAATAGCAGGGAATCATTTGGCAAAAACTATTCTGCAGTCACAATGCCCAAGATGAAATTTTTGTCTCACCCCAATGTTCTGTTCCTTTTGGGAAAAATAAAAGGGAAAATGAAACTAAATAAAAATACGCAGTATGAAACTCGGGGCCATTCAAACAATGTGAAAATGCTCTAGTAAAGATATTTAGAACCTAAACACATGTCATCACCAGCAATTTTTGTTCAAATGTCTACAATATGCCAGAGGTTAGTAAGTAAAACAGATAGGGCTGATGATATAATCTATCGGGTTATCTTAGGTGGCACCAACAATACTACAGCAGTCCTAGGTTTGCTTAGCGAAAGGGCCAGAGAGAGGTAGGGAGACGGAGGCATGGAGCTGGCCCCAGGCCCATGCTTTCAGTTCACAATTGCCACTTTATCACAGTCAGTGACAGTGCACTTACTACCTAAGTTACTGAGGCCACTTTAACTCTGATGGTGGAAATTACCTTACTCATTCTCCTCCCCTTCCCTTAAAAGCTCTGGTGAAGGTGTTTTCAACCCAACAAGAGTTCATGAAATTATTTTTAACTGAATAGTGTCTGACTTACCAAAGGCACGGAGTTCTTATCTCCTCACCCGGGACTCATTTAGTGTGAAGCAGATGGATAAGCCGGTGGTTGTCCCATTTGGAGAGGTGGAGAATGATTGGACTGCAGAGAACAAGCACTCTGCTTTAAGCCATGCAATCTATCCAGAATTGCAAATTGCCCCTTGGAGTGACATGTATAAATAGATATTTGGATGGCTAAAAGCACTGAGAGAATTCATATTTACAAGTTTTAGAGATGAAATCCATTTCTTTTTCTGCAAAATGCTTCCAAATTCATAAGAGCAGCCATGAGCTTGTAGATAATAAATCCTGAACCACTGATAACCAAACCTGTTGGTTCCAAATGTAATGCCCTGCTATTTTATAGTCCCTCTAATGAATACACAGTTATGACATTTCTTTCAAAAATTGTGTGCAGAGACCAATTCTGGGATTCAAGTCACTCATGCCGCAGAGCTGTTTTCTATTCATACTTGCTGAAAGTTGCACAAGAGAATAATTGATGTGTTTTTTTCCTCTTGTGGTTAAACATAATCCTTCTATAAGTTAATAAAAGTGCAGATACTTTATTCATATTCAGAAGGCAGACTACAGCAGTAAAGTTCCTGCTACCATGACCACAAGTCAGAACAAGTTAATCTAACATCAAATATGTATCACTTGGGGTCACTTAACATGAGTATCTGGCCTCAAACTTTACATTGTAATCCAGTAGCAATCACCAAAAGGCAAAAGAGACCAAGATTGTGATTTTCAGGCCAGCCAATGAATAAACTGGGTAGAGGCAGAGTGATAAAAGAGTGTAAGGAGCTTCTGGTGTAGAAATTAGTCTTTTGATTGAAGGCCAGGATATAATTATGGGCAGGAGCTCCACATCCATCTGCTCAGTAGTATTTCTCAAGTACCCAGGTGTGCCAAGCATAGTGCTAAAGCTTGGGGTGCAGAGAAAGGCAAGTAAAATGAGGTCTAATTGGTGACTGTTTTGCACTTTAAAAACTACAGTCCATGTTGGAGTACCTTTGTTTGAATCCTGGGCTCCAGCTTCTGACTCCAGCTTCCTGCCAAGGCAGTCCCTTGCAGGTAATAGTGATGGCTCAAGTTACTGGGTTACTGTCATCCACATGGGAGACCTGGAGTGTGTTTCCCAACTCCCAGCCTTGAATCTGGTCTGGCCAGGGTTGTTGTAGGCATTTGAGGAATGAATCCACTCCTCCAACTCCCATAAATAAATAATTTTTAAAAGCATTAAAAAAAAGATCCCTGGCTACCTGAAACTTATGTTTAATTTGGGAAACTATAGAAACAAAGCACATAAGATACCTGGTTCTTTATATTCTGTGTTTTATATTCACAGATCCTTAGGAGATTTTATTGGGCCAATCCTGCCCAGTAGACACCTTCGGAATAGACTGAATGTAGTTCCAGGAGAAATGGTTAGCAGGGTAGGCAGTAGACCTGAAGATTGTTGTAATCCAGAACCAAAGTCAAGAAAGCACTTTAAGGAAGGAATGGTCAGTTGGGCGAAATGTTGCTGGAAGATTAAGAAAAGACAGAGTTCACAATGGTTTGGCAACGTGTTCTTTTCTCAGAGGAAAGTGAAAACAAAACATGAGAATTGAAAAAGAAACAAGCTAGTGCTATAGTACAGTGGGTTAAGCCACAGCTTGCATCCCTGTATGGGAATGAGTGAGACCCAGCTGCTCTGTTTCCCATCCATTTCCCTGTTAAGGGGCCTGGGAAATAGAGAATTATGGTCCAAATATTTGGGTTCCTACAATCCCATGGGAGACGGGGATGGAGTTTTGGGCTCCTGGCTGGAGCCTAGCAAAATCCCAGTCATTGCAGGCTCTTGAAAAGTGAACCAATGTATGGATGATTTCTCGCTCGCTCACTCTCTCTCTCCCTTTTAAATAAATAAGTAAATCTTTTTTAAAAGTATCCATTTTAAGAAAAGAAACAGTAAATGAGACCACAGCTAAAATAAAAACAGAAATCAAAGGAGAAATTCGTTTTAAGATGAGAGACCAGCATGTTTGCCTGCTGATGGAACTGACCCAATAGAGGAAATCAACACAAATGAGAAAACCATTTATATATGGTGAGTTCTCAGTGTCTGCTGATGGAAAAGAGGAAGCAAATAAGTGAATGAGGCCTGTAGATTTGCTCCTCACCTGTCGCATTGCTGGAAGGGCCACCCACTAGTCATTGTCCTTGATCCATAGTTTGCAATAGTTCGAATTCTCTGTAATATCCTAGCCCTCCCCTCACTCCCCTAATAGAAACTGAGTACACAGTGCTTGTATTTAAGACAGTGCCTATTTTTGTTATGCTGGTCCCTAGGCCAGCCCCCAAAACCAAGACAAATAAGGACTCTGTTAACCAGTTACTACATCTACAAGAGCTGCTTCCTGTAATAAACCATCAGGTATCCAACTGCAGGTCCCAGGTGTCTTCACCACACTTCCTGCCTGGGCATCTAAATTATAGACCTTGAATCTCTTAAATCCAGCCCTTGCACTACCTCCTTTTTAATAAGATTTATTTAATTATTTATTTATTTAAAAGTCTGAGTTAGAGAGAGAGTAGGGGAGACAGAAAGAGAGATCTTGCATCCATTCATTTACTCCCCAGGTGGCTCCAAGAGCCAGTCCCGGATCATACCAAAGTCAGGAAGCAGGACTTTAACTGAGTCAACAACATGGGTGGCAGGGGCCCAAACACTTGGGCCAGTTTCTACTGCTTTTCCTAGGCAATTAAACAGGAGCTGAGTCAGAAGTGGAGCGGCCCAGAGAGGAACCGGTGCCCATTGCTGGTGGCAGCCTAACCCCCTTTGCCACGGCGCCAGCCCCGCCAATGCTTCTTCAACTCCATTGATGTGACAGGGTACAGGAGGTGCATCTCTCCAACTTGAAACAAAGGCAATTCTTAAAATAACAAAGTATAGTGATGAGAAGTGTGATGGAAACAATTTAAAGGCAAACTTCAAAGGAAGAAACTGGCTAAAACCAAATCAGTCATTTTAACATTATCTTTAAAAAGAGCGCAACCCAGTTCCAGACTGTGTACCATGGCACCCTGGAGAGACAACAAATTCTAGGTAGAGAGGGCTATTTTAAATCTGGGTAGGAACCCACAGAGTCTCTCAGAAGCCTTGTGAACTGCTAGCTAGAATTAATTCACACTTTCCACATAACATTGTGCTACAATCCTTTAAATTATGTTATATCTTTGCAAAGTTAGGTTTGGGCAGTTGCTCTCATAAAAAGCAACTGCTTTATGAAAATCTCTGTGGGACAGGAAATGAGGATAGTCACGTCCAATCTGATTGCAACGTTTGTGAAGATGTAGAAATACCCAAAAGCCACGTCCATCCCATTAGTATGTAATTGAAATTCTTTAAAGATGAAATACAAATATTTTCTTTCATAAAGGAAAAGGATGTCATTGTCAATATGATGATTATTCTATCTGGAGGACAGAAAACTGATAGCCAATGGGTAAATATTAGTTAGTGTCGGTTCCACAGGAGCCCGGGGACTCTAACCTCACATCATGATGGCTGGCAGTCCCCAAGGTACAGCCAAGCAGTTAGCTGTCTTTAGCTTACATTATTAAACATTTGATCCAAGGCCTGTATTCAGTAATTAACTTTCTCATCATTAATCAATTTTCTATTTTAATTTATCTGTGTAAGTCAGTGCTGTTGTTGGTGCGGTAGAATTTTCTACCATTGGCATTGTGAATTAAGTAATGTGATTCTTACTTAGATGCTTCTCTGAGCCAGATTACTAAGAGATTTACCTGGGGATGGTTGCACCCCAAAGTACTAACAGATTCAACTGACTATAGTTTGAGATTTCAGAGACAAGGGCCAGAGCTTCTTAGCTTAAGAAATCATTTATACTCACAATGTAGTTGCATATACAGACATGCTTATTTAAACATACACACACATAAATGCACATATCAAAAAGTTTATGGAAAATTTAATTAAAACAAATTTATCTTGGAGTCTAAACTTTAAATCCACATAAGTTTTCCATAATACACAGTTTTTATGAATTTTTGGAGGTCCCTACTATGCACGGATTTCATACATATCTATACATGAAATAGACTGATACCTCTGCACAGTCTGAGAGGAAATTTTCTCCCAAACTGGCCATTTGTCAGTGCCTTTTTGATCAACACCTGGCGGAGACTCATTTAATTCATATAATTCTGTAAATTGGGTACCAAACATACTTTATAGGTTTGATCAAAAACAAAGTTAAACAATTTGCACACCCCTACAAATCATCCTCAAATGCTACATGATGGATTTCTTTTTTTTTTTTCTTTTTAATTTTTTTTTTATATAAAGCTTTTATTTAAAGAATATAAATTTCCAAAGAACAGCTTATGGATCACAATGGCTCCCCCCCTCCACAACTTCTCTCCCTCCCCCTACCCTCCCCTTTCCCGCTCCCTCTCCCCTTCTGTTCACATCAAGATTCATTTTCAATTCTCTTTATACACAGAAGATCAATTTAGTACATATTACGTAAAGATTTCAACAGTTTGCCCTCGCATAGAGATACAAAATGATAATACTGTTGGAGTGCTAGTTATAGTATTAATTCACAATGTACAGCACATTAAGGACAGAGATCCTACATGATTTTTTTAAAAAAAAATTGATTAATTGTCTATGCAATTTCCAGTTTAACACCAAGATTTTTTTTTTTTCTTTACCCAGATTTTCCATAACCACGGCCTTCATTTTATTGGTAAACTTAATTCATTTTGCCCAATGGGACCCTGTTTTAAGACTATGTTGCATTAAAAACACCCACAAGCAAATAAAAGTAATTAAACATAATTCTAGTCTCCATGTATTTGAATAATATTAAAGAGAATCTAATTGCAATCCATAAACTCTGCTAAACTTAAAAGCCCTCTGTTCCTTTCACCAGTTCTCTGATGCACCAGCGTGCATTCCACCATTATGTCTTGGAATGTTTCCCTGACATTTAGATCTTTGATCCCTCTTGAGTTGATTTTTGTATATGGTGACAGATATGGATCTAATTTCATTCTTCTATGCATATACATCAAGCTTTGCCAGCACCATTTGTTGAAAAGATTATCCTTACTTTATAATCTGAGAACTTTGGTCAAAAATCAGTTGTCTGTATGTACATGGGTTAATTTCTGGGCTCTGGGCTCTCTGTTCTGTTCCATTGATATATGTGTCAGTTTTTCTGCCTGTATCATGCTATTTTAATTACTATAGCTCTGTAATATGGTTTGAAATTTGGTATTGTGATGCCTCCAGCTCAGTTCTTCTTGCTTGGGATTGACTTGGCTATTCTGGATCTTTTGAGATTCCATATGAATTTTAGAATTATCTTTTCTAATTCTGTAAAGAATGCCATTGGTATGTTAACAGAGATTGCATAGTTTAATGTAGATTAAGTAGTACAGACATTTTAAGAATATCAATTCGTCCAATTCATGAGCAAAGAATAATTTACATATTTTTCACCTTTGATGATTTTTTAATCAATGATTGATAATTTTATTATAGAAATCTTTCACTTCTTTGGTTAAATTTATTCCTAAATATTTGATTTTTTGTGTGTCTATTTTGAATGGGATTTGTTTCTTGATTTCTCTTTCAGTGAGTTCATCATTAGTGTATAAAAAAGCTGTTGGTTTTTATTTGTTTAGTTTGGAACCTGTAACTTTATTGAATTGGTTTATAAATTCTAACAGCTTTTTGGTGGTGTTGTATACAAAATCATGTCATCAGGAAACATAGATAGTTTGACCTCCTTTTTTATAATTTTAATTTCCTTTATTATTTTCTCCTCTCTAATTGCTTTTCTAAAACTACCAGTACTATATGAAATAACACAGGTGAAAGTGAACACCCTTGTCTTATGCCAATTCTAAGAGGAAATGCTTTCAGTTTCTCTTCATTCAGTATGATATTGGCTATTGGTTTGTCATATATACATCTTGTAATTTTGAGGCATGTTCCTTCTATACCTAATTTGTAGAAGGTTTTTACTATGAAGTTGCGTTGCATATTTTAAAATGCTTTCTCTTTATCCTTTGAGATGACCATATGGGTTTTTTTCACTTTTTATTTACATAAAGGGAACAAATTTCATTGACTTCATATATACAGTTCTAATAGCATGATGACAATTCTCAACTTACCCTTCCACTCTCCTTTCTCCTTTTCCTATTTTGCTTTGAATTCTCACAATGACACATTTTCAATTTACCTTATAAGCACAAGCTTAACCCTCTACTAAATAAATAATTTGACATGTAGTAAGTAGAAAAATCAGTGTTCCTCAAGAGAATAGATAAGGGCTATAAGCAGTAATCAGATATCAAAATGTCAATTATATTCATATATTTTTTTGGTACCCTATATTTTAATTACCACAAATCAGGGAAAACATGGCATTTTTCATTTGGGGACATGCTTATTTCACTAACGATAATGGTCTCCAGGTGCATTCATTTGGTTGCAAAAGACAGGAATTCATTTTTTTTACAACTGGGTAATATTCCATGTGTATATATACCACAATTTCTTTATAAAGCCATCAATTGATGGACATCTGGGTAGGTTTCATAACTCAGCTATTATAAGTTGAGCCACTATAAACATGGGGCTACAGTAATTCTTTCATAGGCTGGTTTCATTTTGTTTGGATAAATTCCCTGCAGTGGAATGGCTGGATCATAAGGTATGTCTATTTTCAGATTTCTGAGGAATCTCTATAAAGTCTTCCATAATCGTTGTACTAGTTTACATTCCCACTAAGGGTACCTTTTTCTTATACTTTTCTCAGAATTTGCTATTTTTTTAAATTTTTGTATAATAGGCATTCTAAGTAGAGTGATGTGAAACCTCAATGTGGTTTTGATTTGCATTTCCCTGTTGGCTAGTGATCTGAACATTTTTTAATGTGTCTGTTGTCCATTTGTATTTATTTCATCCTTTGAAAATGCCTGTTCACATCCTTAGCCCATTTCTTAACGGGATTACTTATTTTGTAGTTGGTGAGTTTCCAGTTTCTTTATATATCCTGGATATTAATTCTGTATTAGATGTATAATTTGCAAATTTTTTTTTTCTATTGGTTGCCTCTTTGAGTGTATCCTTTGCTGTGCAGAAGTTTCTTTTCTAGATGTGATTCCATTTGTCCATTATTGCCTGTGCTTCTGGGATCTTATCCAAGAAATCTTTGCCTATGACAGTGTGACAGTGTATTGCAGTGGTTCCCCTATATTTTCCTCCAGAGATTTGATGATTTTGATGATTTCACGTCTTAGACATAGATCCCTGATAAAATGTGAGTTGATTATTTGTATAGGCTGAAATGTAGGGGTCTTATTTCACAGTTAGGCATGCAGTGATACAATTTTGCCAACACCATTTGTTGAAAAGACTGTCCTTTTTTGATGGCCCCATTCGTTCCACTGGGATCTCACTCACAGAGATCTTTCATTTAGGTCTTCTTTTTTTTCCAGAGGTCTTGGCTTTCCATGCCTAGAATATTCTCATGGGCTTTTGAGCCAGATCTGAATGCCTTAAGGGCTGATTCTGAGGCCAGAGTGCTATTTAGGATATCTGCCATTCTATGAGTCTGCTGTGTATCTCGCTTCCCATGTTGGATCATTCTCTCCCTTTTTGATTCTATCAGTTAGTATTAGCAGACACTAGTCTTGTTTGTGTGATCCCTTTGACTCTTAGACCTATCAGTGTGATCAATTGTGAACTCAAATTGATCACTTGGACTAGTGAGATGGCCTTGGTACATGCCACCTTGATGGGATTGTATTGGAATCCCCTGGCACAATTCTAACTCCATCATTTGGGGCCGTTCCGATTGAGCATGTCCCAAATTTTACATCTCCTCCCTCTCTTATTCCCACTCTTATATTTCACAGAGATCACTTTTCAGTTAAAATTTAAACACCTAAGAATAATTGTGTGTTAATTACAGAGTTCAACCACTAGTACTAGGATAAAAAAAAAAATACTGCCATGGATAAAGTATTACATTGTACAACAACAGTCAGCACAAGAGCTGGGCCTGACAATTCTGAAGTGTGTTGTGAGGTTATCTGTGGTCAGGGCATTCCTCACATTTGCTGTGCCTGTTACAGACATTTCCTTTCCAGGTTGCCTTTCTCTGATGTCACTCCATCCAGACAATACTGGAGCTAAGTGGCACAGGTGAACAGAAAGATCAGCTCTGTACTCTCCTCACAGCCACCATACAGTCCCAAACCATGGCCAAGGGCCAACGCATCAGTCTCCTTTCATGTGATCTAGATCAGAATACTCAAGCACTGCCAAGAATTTGTGAAGAAAAGAGGGCATGTTTGCAATGGCTCACTCATAGTACAAGGGGGACATTCTAAGTCCCACCCTTACTTGGAAAAGGTGTAGAAGCAGAACATTTCCCTAGGTCTTAGCTCAAGCTCTCTATAAGACAGAGTCTATGGCAGCAGCCATACACTCACACTTTATTTTTGAAGTCCAGGCCTATGACAGTGATAAAGGGAAAACCAGAAGTGAGGAAAGCAAAGATACAAAGCAATACAGTGGGACACACCATACTGGCTCCTGCCATATTGCAAGCTGCAGAGACATGGTGGGCTACTGTACACCCAGGTTTTCTTGCCACACAGGGTATGTAGAGAAGAAACACACGTTAGATTAGTCTGTGGGAAAGAGAAATTAAAAAAAAATACATCAGCCCAGGATGCTCTCATTTGCTATGCACCATTGGTCAAGGCTCTCTACATTGGGGGATAATGCCTCTGAGTTTCTGTGTCACATCATCTGGCCCCCAGGAAAGTAGAGCCAGTGTGGTTAGCCTTCTATGGCACTTTCTTCACATCCAGAAGTTACCTGACCCTGATATGGTGCTATGAGAAGTGCGGAGGTGTCAAATGGCTAATGGCATTCTCATTTTACATTCCTTCCACTGGCTCGAGAGCCAACAGAATTGGATTTCAAATTGCTTATATTTCCTTTAGGGTTATTATATACATGAGACAATTGTATAATCTCATATAAACTAAACTTGCCTGTTAACACCATATCTGTCATGTCCTCCACATGCCACATTTAGCACACATGCACACACACATACACACACACATATTCATGTTTCTTTGAATAAAGGGCTTCTATACCTTAACTTCTAGATGGATAATGCCTATGGATGGTCTGCTGATCATCCTGTAGAGGCAGAATCAATAATTCACTCTCTGTTTCTCTCCCCCACTCCCTTTTGACCTCTATACTAATAAATAATGTAATTAATACCAGAGCCCAACAAATATGACTCTAGAACTTGCTCTTTGAACCTCTAATATTAGGTTAACACCAGCTTATATTAGCATGGTCCTGACAAATATCGTTACCTGAATAATGAATGTATTCTTCTATTTTCTTATTTGAGGCAGCACAGCAAAGTGGTTCAATATTAATTCAGCATGTGTTTATTAACTACTTATTTATTAGATAGCAGCAGGAGGTCTTGAGGAAGATGGGCTAAATGGGTGCTAACATGAGAGCCACTAACCACATGGAGTTGTTGTGTACTTTAATATACTGATGTGACTGGAGAATCAACTTTTAATTTAACAGAACATAAATTTTACAAGGTACTCAATTCAGTTTTTAGAAAATTCAAATATGTTTGGAAACATTAGGGTATAAGAATCTACACTTAAATTATAAATTCCATGAAGTCAGAATATAGTCAAATGTTTCAAGTGAAAATCTAACATCTAAATTGATATTTCTTTTAAGTGTAAATATGTACCAAATTTAAAAATACAGTACAAATAGAATGCAAACTATCTTACTAATAGCTTTGATATTGTTTACATGTTTAATTGATAGTATTTTGGATGCATTGATTTAAATAAAATATTGCAATCATCACCTGTTTGTTTAAATTCCAATGTGGATAATATAAAATTTAATAATGATATAGATGGCTCTACTGGCTCTACTGCCTAGATCCAAATCCAGAGCTTACCACAAATAAATCATGTGTTTTTACAAGTAATGGCAAATTTTACTTTTTGCAACCTATATCAAGCCTATGAAATTGGACACACTGTCAATACACATGTGATGTGCTGTGAGGGTTAAATGCGTTAGCACAGAAGTTTTTGAAAGTGCCCAGCAGTTGGTAAGTTCTCAGTAAGGGTTCTCTGTTATTATTATTATCATCATTAATGCTAATTTTATGCAGGTTCTTCGAAACAGTTTGAAAAAAAGATAAATTTATTTTGGTACAAAATATTTTGAAACCCATGCATACTTTTCCCATGGTACACATTTTCCATGAACTTTCTAAAGACCCCTATATGTAATCTCAATACTAACTTTATCACTTCAATGACATTTCCATTGCAAATAGAGCTACACAGAATCAAAACACATATAAGTATGAAGAGTGCCACCATTAAGGTTTTATTTGAGTAAGGATTTTCAAAGGAGATTATAGCTGTCATTTAGATTAATAGCCTGAGAAATTTGATTTTTTTTTCCTGACAGAGCCAGTGTCCTTCTGACATTGTAGTGATTCTTATGCTGCTGTGGCTGCTTGTTTGCAATTTTTATTATATTTCAACAAAGAGCCCTGCTTGGTCTGAGGTATTAAAATTGTAAAGCAGCACACATGATGGGATGGCTTGTTTCATCCAATTCTCAATAAGTATTGCAGGGTCTTTTTGTGTCTTTCTCTTTGAACAATCCCTATTCAATTACAATATATTATTCACATTATCATCACCTGAATGCTCTCTGAAAACTGAGAAAAAAGCCCTACAAGGACGGAGTGTAGGGAGGAAGGGTTACCTCCTTCTGTAGTCACCCGATGTGGGAAGTGTTGTATGCAGTTCTCATGCTGGAAACTAAGTCACTATTCAATCTATTCTGTAAGTTAAGACAGCATTATTTTAGGTTTTCTGGAGACTTCTTACTAACCACCACAATACTTCCTTGGCTATAGAAATACTGGGATTCACTATGCTGCGACAAGCACAGATTTTCAGATGTGGCTTCTATGATCAGAGAGCCCACAGCTGAGTCAGTGACACAGATACCCATAAGTCCCACAGGATTTCCTTGTCCAGTAGCTGGATTCCTTGTCCAGTAGCTGGATGGAAAAGTGCTGGGGAGCTCTGAGGGGGGAAGGCAGAATTCTGAAGGAGGGTGCAGAGGGCAGAAGATCTTCCCAGAGGACGCAGGCTTTGGGCAAGTCATTTTATTACTATTTGACTCAGATTCAGCCCCTGTGAGGATTAATTTTAGGTGTCAAACTGGATGAAGGAATACCTAGAAACCTGCCACATTATTCTGAGTGTCTGTGAGAGTGCCTCCAGAAGAGGTTAGCATGTGAGAGAGTGAACAAGCTGGGAAAGACCTGTCTTTCCCATGGATGGGCACCACCAGTTGGCTGGGGCCCAGAGAAGACAAAAACAAAAGGAGATCTGCTTCTGCCCTCTGTCACCTGGGATGTCAGAAACCCAGGCTCACTGGCCTTGGCATTCCAGGGTTTAAATCAGTGTCCCCATTACTGGCACTCAGACTTGCATTCTTTTTTATTTTTTAAGATTATTTATTTAGTTGAAGTCATAATTAGACAAATCTTCCATCCGCTGGTTCACTCCCCAAATGGCCACAATGGCCAGGACTGGGCCAGTCCAAAGCCAGGAAGCAGGAGCTTCTGAGTCTCCCACTTGGATGTAGGGGCCCAAGCACTGGAGACAGCCTCCACTGCTTTCCCAGGCACATTATCAGGGAACTGGATAGGAACTGGAGCAGCCAGGACTCAAATTGGTGCCCATATGCGATGCTGGCACTGCAGATGGCAGCTTAACCTCCTGTGCTACAGTGCCAGCCTCAAGACTTTCATTCTTAAAGTTACACCCTTAGCTTTCCTGGTTCTAAAGCCTTTGGACTTAGACTGAACCATGTTTCCAGAATGCCTGGTTCTCCAACCTGCAGATAACCCACCTCCTGACTTCTTATCTGTCATCATTGCATGAGGCAATTCCTGTATTAAATCCTCTTTTAGATAGGTAGATAGATAGGTAGGTAGGTAGGTATGTATGTAGGTAGGTAGGTAGGTTTCCTATGGATATCGATTCTGTCCATCTAGAGAATCCAAAAATAGCACCAGTATCAGAAATGTGTAGATTAGAGGATCTTCAAGAATCTTGAAGAGTCAAAGGGAGTCAAATCTGCTGTATACAATGACCGCTAGTTTCGCTTTTGTCCTTAAATTCCTAACTGATAAAATATGTAGGGCCAATCTCTCATCTTGGGAAGGCAGCTGTCATCAGCTCTTCTCTCATGCTATGTTCCTCAAGTCTTAGAAGCTTAGCTTGGAAAGAGAGAATGAGAAATACATGCACAAACACACACACACCATAATTTTTGTTGTGGTGCTAAGGAGCAGTGATGAGGAATTTCAGTAGTGATTAAGGCCCTAATCTTGTGATGCCTAAACTATGAGTAGGAAGAAAATCAACCAGTTGTTTGCTGGCTCTAAAAGACGCTGCCAACTAGGATGCCTGATTTCTGCTCTCCATATCCCATCACCTAAAATTGATTTGAAATTTATGATGGAGCTATAATTACAACTAGATGTGTTCACAATCAGACCTGATAGTTGCCTACACAGTGTTCTGAGGGATATTTGGAAGATTTTACTCTAACTCATATCCACCAACTTATTCCTTTTGAATGACTTTCTACAATATTCTTTGAATTAAGGCAAATGTTATCCAAAGACAAAGCACATTAAGCCATAGTGACAGCCATCTCTAGTGCTCATTAAATGGGACTGTTGATTAAATGGGACATGAGAGGGTAGTCAAGAGACCTTCTAAGATAGACCACTTCTCAGAGAGCAGGCCTACACAGGATACCCTGAGGGTGCAGAAAAGAAATCAAAGTATTTGAAAGCACCATAGAAGTCCACTGCTAATTAGATCAGGCTAGAAATGATAGGAGGATAAGTGATGATGCACAAATTTTACCTCTACACAATTGAGAAAGAGAATGGATAGGGTCAGGAAATTCTTGAGCATGTAACAATCCTTGACTGCTTTTATCTTATTATCTGTTCTCCTAGGTCTGATGTAATGCTTGACCCATGGTGGATGAGAATAAAGGAAGTCTTGAGTAATTCTTGGGTGAAAACATAAAATTTCCTTTTGGATCAGAATTAAATATTTTCAATCATTATCTCCTCTCATACAACTCCCAAGTCTGTTTAATGCTCTAGGCAGTTACTGCTGCATCCAGGGGTGCCACTGGGTTCAATGCAGACAATTTAATATTTAAAAGAGGTTTTCAGAATTACAACCAGAATTTAATGTTGACCCATGGATGGCAACAGAATAAAGTTCTTATAATATTAATAGCTATTTTTCATATAAAGAAATATTAAGAAGAAATTTGAAATGTCCCATAATCCAACCATCCATAGGTTAAAAGTCTATGTATTGAAGCTGAGGGAGTTTGAACAGAGGAAATTGTTCAGACTTAAAACCTCTCTGCATGTCACTTCTACCTATACCCAAGAAAATGTCTTATAATTTTTCATAAAATAGAAATAGTTAAAAGTGGGAATATCTAAGAGTGATTCACCTTTAGTTAAAATAGATTTAGGGGGTAGATGTTGTATGCAGCAGTTAAAACACAATTTATGGGGCTGGTGCTATGGTGCAGTGGGTTAACACCCTGGCCTGAAGAACCAGCATCCCATGTGGGTACTGGTTCAAGACCCAGCTGCTCCACTTCCTATCCAGCTCTCTGCTATGAGATAGCGGTGAAGAATGGCCCAAGCCCTTGGGCACCTGCACCCATGTGGGAGACCTGAAGGAAGCTCCCGGCTCCTGGCTTTCAAATAAAATAAAATTTAAAAACACCATTTGAGATACCCATATACCATAATGGAGTATCTGAGCTTGAATCTTGGCTCTGCTCCCCATTTCAGCTTCTTGCTAATGCACATTGTGGGAGCTAGCAGGTAATGAATCAATTACTTAAACCCCCGTCATACATATGGGAGACCCAAACTACGCGTGCCTGGATTCAACCTGGCCCAACTCTGGTTGTTATGAGCACTTGGGAAGTATACTAGCACATGGGAGAACTCTCTCTGCCCTGCCTCTCTCTTTCTGCCTTGAAATATAAATAAAATACATATGTGTATAAAAATTTTAAAACAAAATTCACAGGTTTAACCATGTGCCATCAGTAGAAGAAGTGATCCAAGCATAGTCCCTGTACCCAGTGATCTGGCTATTTCAGGATTCTTGTTCTGAGAATATACTAACTTGAATGGTATAACATTCCTATAAACTGAGCCTTAACCCCGTTATCACCTGCTCTAAAGATCATGAAGTCTCACCTGATGGTTCCTCAAATTAGCACCACTATCTCCCTCCCCTGCCCCACCACATGTGCATACGTATGTGCACACACTCATACACCTGTGGCTGGCCAGACTGGAAGCCTGAGTTCCTCCTGCTGTCCATGCAATGACTTCTCTGTAAGTCATTTTATGATTCCATGGGATATCAGGGCAGCTGGGACATTTAAAGGGATGCCTCTTGTTCATTGGGTTTTATGCTATTATGGCTCTCAGATGTTGTTTAGACCCCTTCTACAAGGAGAGTCTTCTGAAAGTTCATGGAAAACTGTGCTATCAAAATATTATAGATTTCAAAATTTATGTACCAAAATAAACTTGTCTTTTCATTCTATTTTCCTTGAACTTTATGTATATGCCCACATTGTAGCTGGGATCCCTGAGATGCTGACAGGTTACAGCATCCTTGCAATCACAAGCTAATTAGTGTCTGTATGGCCATGAATTCAATACACAGCCCATGGTCTATCAGGCTGGCTGGTTTTTGTCAATGCAATGTGCCATGTATTTTGGAAACAGCACAGACCGACAGCTACATTACTTTCCTAATAGCTAATGTAGTATCCCATGAAAGCATATCCCTCTCTCTAAAAGTAAATTAAATGGCATAATCTTTCCATAAACTGGATTTTGTAACATATTCTCTATGATAAACAACATCCAAATCAGAATCACCTCCTCTACACTGTGAAATTGAAGCTAGCTTTTGATGTGCTATCTGTTGATGACAACTGACTACTAATGTAGAATCATTTAGTAATCAAATAAATCACTCATATAGGAGGAAACATAGTACGCAGCAGTGTCATACATCTCTTTTCATATTGCCTTTCCACTGGTTTGGAAGAATTAAAGAGAACATTGAAAATGCATTAAGTAAATTACAATATTAACAATGCCATTTAACTTGTTCCCTGCTCTGTGAAAACCAAAAAATAGAAGCATACCTTAGGACTGCAAATAATAGAATGGGACAAACATTTGGCCTGTCAGTTAAGACGTGCATGTCCTGTATCAGAACATCTAGGTTTGGTTCATGGCCCAGGGCCCAATTCCAGCTTCCTGCCAGTGTGCTTCCTGGGAGGCAGCAGGTAATGGCTAAAGCAGTTGATCCCCTGCCATCCACATTCGAGACCAACAGTGAAGTCCCAGCTCCCAGCTTTGCTCAGCCCAGTCCTGCCTGTTGTGGATATTTAGGGATTGGACCAGGGGATGGCACGTGCTCCAGTCTCTCTGCCTCTTGAATTAAAGAATCTAGCAAAGTGGCAGTAGAGCTTCCTCAAGCACAGAGAAACATGTGAAATGTTAGGTGGGGGAGGGCAGAGGGTTTTGTCTTCACCAGTCCCCTAACAAGCCAGAACAGCTCAGCTCCATTGATCGTATCTGCATTACACGCTTGAATTCCATAGATTTCATCTGAAGAAAGGTTCCAAGAAAGGCAGACAGACATAAGGAAGAGATGAAAGGGGTGAGCAAAGAAAGGAAAACATTAAAAATCCAGATTTTGTCTTTGTCTATTTCAAGTAGAAAAGCATATTATTTGTCAAACTTCAGCCCAGCACACATTTTATTTCATTGCAGTAGTATAAAAATGTTCAAACTGATTTAAACAAACACTATTTCTCTCTCTCTCTCTCTCTCTCTCTCTCTCTCTCTCTCTCTCTCACACACACACACACAGTATTAGACAGATGTTATATCTATCAAGTGATCATAATTAAACTAATGTGATACTGGTAAAAGTATAGGTAGACAAGATTAATACAATATGGGTCTGTAACTGAATTCAAAATAAATGTGGGTGTTTACTCAATCTTAGAATTTTAAGGATGTTGAAACAACTAAGGAGGGTGGAGAGCACAGTCAGGTCTCTGTTACTCACTGTGTTACAGTTCCCCAGAAAAAGAGCTGAAAGAAAGAGAAAGGAACTGGTTCATGTATGTGCATCAGTGGAAGCTAACAAGTCTCAAAATCAGCCCTTGGCAAGCTGAAAGCCTAGGACAATAGCTGGTGTAGTTTTAATCCAAAGGCCAGTGAACTCAAGACCTAAGAAGAGGTCATGTTTCCAGAGGCTGGAAATACAGTGTCCCAGCTCAGAGGCAGTCAGGCAAGAGGACATCTCTTGTTTGCAGGAAAGTCAATCCTTTTGTTCTACTAAGCCCTCCATTTGATTGAGGGCCATTCACGTTAGAGAGCAGTCTGTTTTTCATTCTACAGATTCTAATGTTAATCTCACCCAAAAAAATTGTAGAGATCCATCTAGAATAATCTTTAGCCAAATATTTTGGCACCCCATGGTTAGTGAAGTTGACACATAAACATAACCATCACAATTATCAGCATTTGTTATAGATTAATTAAATATTAAGAAAACACACAAAAATTAATGCAGTTATATGTTTCTTTCTTGATATGTACCAGGTCTTTTAAGTTCAGATAAATACAAAATCCTTTAAGCAATAAGAGTGAAAGATTTAGTTATACAAATATTGGACTATAGAAATATTGTGTATCTTTGAATTTTCTTTATTGGTATTCAAATTGTTGGAGCCTAGGAATTCTAGTGAAGAAAGAAATACATTTCTCTTCTAGGAATTCTTTCCTTTTCTGTCAAGCATGAATAAATCAATTCCAGTGCCTTGTTCCTGTCATCTAATATGATTGAGTTGGGAAGGATATGTGTAGAGTGTCAGAACAATCACTCTTTCTTTTAAGGTGAACATCAGCTACCTAGTTAGGGTTATGTGAACAAAAAAAAAAAAATACTGAGCTTCCTAGAGCTTATCCTAACCTGAACTATCTGTAATTTCTTTCATTTTCATGTTCTCTGCAACATATGACAACTAATTTGTTTTCTGATCAGCATATACATTTTAAGAGTATCTTTAAATCTACACATTATTGTCAGGAAGCTTATCTATAAATCCAGTATGCAAATTTATTTATAAAGTTGTAGGCAGGCTGAATGACAGGCCAGCTATAACTACTTGCTGTTAATGCCTAAGCATTAATTTATATGATATCTCCAATGCAGTAACCATTTTTGCAAGCAAATGACTGGGATTTTGGACTCAATCCATTGAAATTTATTTTTATTGTGCACTTATATAGAGTGATATAATTTGCAATGTAATTTAATGGTCATTCCAGTAGACATATAAATTAAACTGCCATCAAGATTTGCTACAATGGGATCTAAATTGAGTGGCTTTCCTCTTTATCTTAGATGTTATTACTTTGTAAGAAAGAAAATTATTGTTTCTTTTTTTCTTTTTGGAATTTTATAAATAGCATTATTACACAGTAGGGTTACCCCCAGACAACTGTGCATGTTGGGGCATGAGTCCCAGGGATATGGTTTTTTATTTATTTAGTTGTAATACTTTGTATTTTATGAAAAATACATAATTTAAATTGTACATTAGTCTAGACTTATGCAGTTCTCTATTTCATAACAGACCATGACAACCATCTTTATAAATAGCAAAACATATGAAAAATGTAATATCTAACATGTAAAACATAGGAACTTCAATGCTAATCTCCTTTTAGTACCCATTTGCAGGAGGGATGGGCTACTTGGTAGTGTAATGAGGCCAGTCCAAACTGACCTGTGAGAGTAGGATACACACATCTCTTCCCAATTTTACATTTTGTGAGATGATGTTATAGCTTGAGATTGGCATGGAGAAAGTACATAATAATTTACAAATACTACACAGCAAGGCTTTTAAAATTTTCCCTTCTATATTGTTGACTATGAAACACCAACATATATTTGACTCTGTAATGGAAGCCTGGACAAACAGGCTTTCTGGGTTCTATTAGGAAATATTAATTAAAAGATATCTTCAAGAATTCAGACCCTTTGCCTGGAAATGATTTGAATATTGCTCCTAGTTACATACCTATGAGACACCAAAATAAAGATGTGAAAGAGTCACATCCCAGGGCTGGCATTATGATGTAGCAGGTTAAAGCCCTGGACTATGGCACCAGCATCCTATATGGGTGCCAGTTCACCTCCCAGCTCCCTGCTAATGATCCAGGGAAAGCAGAAGAGGGTGGCCCAAGTATTTGAGCCCCTGCACCTACATGAGAGAACTGGAAGAATTCCCTGGCTACTGAGTTCTGCCTGGCCCAGCTCCAGCAGTTACAATCACCTAGGGAGTGAACCAGCAGATGGAAGATCTCTCTCTGACTCTCTCTCTCTCTCTCTCTCTCTCTCTCTCTCTCTCTCTCTCTGTCACAACTCTGCCTTTCAAATAAATATAAATTAAAAAAAAAGAAAAATATAAAAATAGAGTCACGCCCCTACCTGTAACTCCATGAAGGTGCCACACATAAGGAAAGGCAAATGCCAGCAGAACTTGAAAAGCCATCTTTACAAAGATGTCTGACAACATCTGAGAAGAAAGAAGTAATAAAGGGGAATAATCCCACTGGTTCCTATGTAGACTTGTCTTAACTCTTTTATTAGAAATGGTCTGTTTGTGAATTCCATCAGGGAAAATTAAAGACTTTGGGATTTATTCCATAATTTTCCATATTGACTTTAAATGTTCTCCATTTTCCATCATCATACTCCAGGGCCCACTCTAATCCCATAAAATCCCACCTGCCAGAAGTACTGGATCATGGAAGTTGAAATAAAACAGTCATCAGATGTAAGTGGAGAGCCTCAGAAGTTACAGACTGTCAAACAAATGAAACATTCCTCAATCTATAAGAAAAATAAGTTCTCATATTGCATTGCCTCTAATATGCTTCTAGATACCTTAGCTTGGATTATGTGATATATCTGATCTGTGTATAAGTGAATTTTAATCAGCACCTAGGAATGATTGGTCAATATCTTCAAGAACCTAATCAAAGGTGTGCAAAGTTAGCACTTGAAAGACCTCAATCTGACTTGCCCAAAATGGTAGAGTTAGAAACATGCCAGGGGATACCAATTCAATCCCATCAAGATGGCATGTACCAATGCCATCTCACTAGTCCAAGTGATCAATTTCAGTTCACAATTGATCATAATGATAGGTCTAAGAGTCAAAGGGATCACATAAACAAGACTAGTGTCTGCAAATACTAACTGATAGAATTAAGGAGAGAAAGATTCAACATGGGAAGCAGGATACACAGCAGACTCATAGAATGGCAGATGTTCTAAACATCACTCTGGCCTCAGAATCAGCCCTTAAGGCATTTGGATCTGGCTGAAGAGCCCATGAGAGTACTTTAGGCATAGAAAGCCAAGACACTGTGACAAAAACAAAAACAAACAAACAAAAAAGGACCTAAATGAAAGATCTCTGTGAGATCCCAGTGGAAAGAATAGGTCATCAAAGAAGGAGATACCTTTCTTGGAAGGAGGAGAGAACTTCCACTTTGACTATGACTTTGTCTAAATAAGATCAGAGTTGGCAAATTCAAAAGGCTTCCATAGCCTTGGCAACTCATAACAAGAGCCTAGGGTGATTTCTGACGCCATAAACAAGAGTGTCAATTTGTTAAGTCAACAACAGGAGTCAGGGAGCACTTCTCATGTAGGATCTCTGTCCTTAATGTGTTGTTCAATGTGAATTAATGCTATAACTAGCACTCAAACAGAATTTTTCACTTTGTGTTTCAGTGTGGGTGCAAACTGTGGAAATCTTTACATAATATATACTAAATTGATCTTCTGTATATAAAGAGAATTGAAAATGAATCTTGGTGTGAATGGAATGGGAGAGGGAGCAGGAGATGGGAGGGTTGTGGGTGGGAGGGAAGTTATGGGGCGGAAGCCATAGTAATCCATAAACTGTACTTTGGAAATTTATATTTATTAAATGAAAGTTTAAAAAAAGAACCTTATCAAAGGTGTGCAAAGTTAGCACTTGAAAGGCCTCAATCTATATATACTCCAGCAGAAGCCACTGTAGCTCTTTCCATATTATCTAATCAACTCCTAGGAGATTATATTAATTAACATAAAAGATGTAATTCATAATTTAAGTATTTAAGAGACATAATTGATTAAAAATAAGATAGGCTCTTGTGGGTTTTTTTGAAAAAGTAAAAGGCTGTAAGAGGCCGGCACCGCGGCTCACTAGGCTAATTCTCAGCCTTGCGGCGCTGGCACATGGGGGTCTAGTCCCGGTCGGGGCGCCGGGTTCTGTCCCGGTTGCCCCTCTTCCAGGCCAGCCCTCTGCTGTGGCCCGGGAGTGCAGTGGAGGATGGCCCAAGTGCTTGGGCCCTGCATCCCATGGGAGACCAGGAAAAAGCACCTGGCACCTGGCTCCTGCCATCGGATCAGCGCAGCACGCCGGCAGCAGCAGCCATTGAAGGGTGAACCAATGGCGAAAGGAAGACCTTTCTCTCTCTCTCTCTCTCACTGTCCACTCTGCCTGTCAAAAAAAGAAAAAAAAAAAAGGCTATAAGAAGCTCAGTAACTTGACACTTTCCTGTTAGAACCACATGTCTAGAATTCCATATGCCCTGGTTTCCTTCTCCTGCCATAAAAGTCCCCTGAAGCCATTTAAATGGATGGCCATGCCTGCTAAAAGAATACCCCATCTGCCTTGCAATTCCATTCAGTGGAAAGCCATCCCTCTTTTCTTCTGGTAACTCAGCTGCCCAGCATTTACCAGACTTCCCTACTACCAAGTGAAGCCCTGTGTCTTCTGCCAGTGTAAAATGGGCAGAACAACTGGGTAGAAAGCATCTCTCTGTTTAAATGAGTGCATGGAACTCCCCGCCTCCAATATCCTGGATGAGACATAAACTATCGTCAAACCTAGCCATACTTGATTAATGCAGTCAACGACAAGGAAAAGGAACTTGGGGAAAAAGCTATGCAATTCATGTCTACAACAGATAAAGATTTTTCTGTTATAAGAAATGTCTAGACTGAATACCTCAGAAAAATGAGCATTTAATATCAAATGTAACTAAAGCAAAGATACAAAGCTTGGTTCTCTCTACAAGTTTATTTGATTACTGTTAAGGTGCTGTTGAACGGAATTAGCAGATGTGGTAAAATATTGTTGATCGTCTAACCCACAGCTGACTCTCCCCTTTACCTCTTCAAGCGCAACAGAAATCCAGAACTAATTAACAGTAGGTGAGTAATATTTAAGTGAAATATTAAAAGCAGGAAGAAAATTAGTATGTGATTTTAAATCAAAAACCACAATTACTTTTTTGAAATGACATATCATCATTGCTTGGAAGAAGATTCTGGGGCCGGAACCATGGCTCACTTGGCTGATCCTCCCCCTGCAGTACCAGCATCCCATATGGGCACCAGGTTCTAGTCCCGGCTCCTCCTCTTCCAGTCCAGCTCTCTGCTGTGGCCTGGGAAAGCAGTGGAGGATGGCCCAAGTGCTTGGGCGCCTGCGCCCGCATGGGAGACCAGGAAGAAGCACCTGGCTCCTGGCTTTGGATCAGCACAGTGCCAGCCGTAGCAGCCATTTGGGTAGTGAACCAACAGAAGGAAGACCTTTCTCTCTGTCTCTCTCACTGTCTGTATCTGTCAAATAAAAATAAATTAATTAAAAATTAAAAATAGAAAAAAATAGAAAAAAAGATTCTGAAAAATAAAAAAATGATTTAACTCATTTTGTTAAAATACTAACATCATTAATGAAATAAGAAACTTGACTCAATAAAATGTTTCTGTCATAAAATATATGCAATAGTTTTTTTGGAATTTACATCATTTTTTTCTTTTTTCTACCTCCTGAGGTGAGGCCTAGTTACAAATTTTTTTTTTTAATTCTTCTGTAAAGAAAGTTAATGTCTTCTTTCCATTAACTATTCATTCGGTCATTTACATCAGTATGGGCTCATGGGTTTTTATTTTATATCCTAAACTATAGTTTAATATACAATATTTACTTTGTTGCTGGAGTTGTTCTGATGTTAGCTATTAAGAATACTCATTTTACAGGCCGGCGCCGTGGCTCAACAGGCTAATCCTCCGCCTTGCGGCGCCGGCACACTGGGTTCTAGTCCCGGTCGGGGCGTCGGATTCTGTCCTGGTTGCCCCTCTTCCAGGCCAGCTCTCTGTTGTGGCCCGGGAGTGCAGTGGAGGATGGCCCAAGTGCTTGGGCCCTGCACCCCATGGGAGACCAGGAAAAAGCACCTAGCACCTGGCTCCTGCCATCGGATGAGCGCGGTGTGCCGGCCGCAGCGGCACTTGTTTACTTGTTTTACATTTATTATTAATATTCAATTGAAAGGCCAGAGTTGGCAATGAGGAGAAGGGGTAGAAGAGAGATGGATAGACAGAGATTTTCCATCCAATGGGTCACTCCAAATATCTATAACAGTTGGAGCTAGACCAGGTCAAAGTCAAGAGCATGAAATTCGCATCTCCCACATGATGGTAGAGACCCAAGTACTTGAGTCATTTACTGCTGTCTCCCAGGGTGTGCACTAGCAAGAAGTCAGATCAAAAACACAGCAGGGACTCAGACCTGGGCACTCCAATAAGGGTTATGGGCATCTCAACTGATGAGCCAAATGCCTGGCCCTGTGTTTTGCAAATGTATAAATCTATACATAAATATTTTTTAATGCTGTACAAGTCCCAAGTTTTAATTTTTAGAAATAAAATATATGAAATTTTTTATTTTGTAGATGCAGCTCTGTGGAATCTTCATGACCAACTGAAAAAACTAGATAGTTTATTTTGAACTATGCCTCCATATTTAATAAGGAGGGTCAAATGAACCCTTGAATATTTTCTCTGATAAGTATTTAAATTGGAAAAATATAAAACTTTTGATAATAAGCTACTTATAATCACAATATTTTTCTGCAATGACTTATCCAAAGGTAATGGATCAAAACTATTTTATGGCACAAAGCAAAAAATACAACAAAATTTGGGGAGGGGATCCAGATATATTACTAAATGAAAAGCCATCATTTCCCAAAATGTCTTTCTACCCTGCAGGTCACAATCTACTCGTGGGTCTTAAGACCAATTTAGTGAATTTCAACCAGCAATTATTTTTCCAAATCCAGGGAATTCAAGAAAATTCTGGGAATTTATCATAGAAAGTACCAAAGATTGCGAATTAGTGAGAGTTCCCCAGAGGAACAGAAATCACCAGGGAAATATAAGTATTCATCATAGGTATAGTAATAGATAAATTGAGAGAGAGAATTTAAGAATTTGGTTCATGGATTCTGGAGGGTAGCAAGTTCAAGATCTTCACACTAGGCCTTGGGCTAGGAGTCCAGGGCAAAGTCGACAGTGCAGCTGCTGGCAGAATTCCTTCTTGCCTTAGGGAGCCCTTTTTTCCACCAAGGCCTTCAACTGATTGGACGAGGCCCACACACATTACGGGTATACTCTGCTTTATTCACATCTACCAATTTAAATGTCCATCTCATCTGAAATATCTTTACAAAAACATCAAGAGTAATGTTTAAGATATGTAGGTACTATAGGCCTGCCAAATTGACCAAATAAACCGGCAGAGTACCTATTATGTGGCTTCAGGGCCTAGCCCAGTACCCTGTACAAGTTAGCCAATCAGTGAATATTTTTTACACTAAATTACTTTCATTGATATTCATAAAAATAGCTACAAGAAGTGCTTATTCATTTCAAAGGCAGAGTGACAGGGAAGGAGGGAGCAGGAAGCAGAGGGAAAGAGAGAGAGAATCAATCTTCTACCCACTGGTTTACTCCCCCCAAAGGCTAGCAACACCCAGGGCTGGGCCAGGCCAAAGTCAGGAAAGGTGAACTCCATCCGTATCTCCAAAGGGGTGACAGAAACCCAATGTAGATGGACCATCACCCACTGCCTCCCAGGCACATTAGCAGGAAGCTGGATATGAAGCTTCAAGCTGCCAGGATTCAAATCGGTACTCCACTATGGAATGTGGGAGTCCCAAGGCAGGGCTTAACTTGCTGTACCCAGACACCTGCCACAGCTGTTAGTTTTTGAGTGACTCCTATCAGTGACTGTCTATGCATTTTTCTTTATAACTTCATAACAATCTGCAAAGCAGGAATTATTTCATATCAGAAACTGATACTAAAAAATGGGGTGTCAACTGTAGTTACACAGCTGCTGAATTATAGAGATTTGAACCTAAGGCTATGTATCTTCAAAGCATATTTCCTTTTCCTGTCTCAGGAATGACAAATGGGTTCTTCCTCCTGTGCCCCCTTAGTCAATTTTGTGAAGATGTGAGAGTTTCAGTGTAGGCTGGGCTGAGGAGAAAGCCTTGCAGTGGGCGCAGGATGATGTGTGCACATCTGGTGTCTCGCCTCCACATTACATTGTTTCAAAATGACAGGCAAGATGGAGTGAACAATTTATCCAAGGTCATTGTTCAATATGATAAGGAGAGAATTTAAAATTCACCAATTTCCAGCACTGAATGTGAAATTGCACTGTTTATTTCTTTCAGGATCTCATTAGCACTTCATGCAAGTAGCCTAGTTGGGTGTGGGCAGACAAGATTGAGAAATATAACCTTGTCTGGCAAAAGACAAGGGAAAGAAAATCATTTTTATGCCTTTTCCTTAAAGCCATCACAGTGTCTTTTGCACAGTCCCTTCTTTATATATACCAGCTTAAGTCTAATGCTCTCTTCAGGCTCTCTTCTTTAAGACCAACTTATAAAAAGATTATTTTAGGAGCAGAAAAGAAAATACCTGTGCAAGAGATCTGCAACATACCACCTTATCTCAAATTCAACTCCACAGTAAGTTCTTAGAATCTTTATTTCAAACCCTGTGAGATTTTTCTTCCTCCCTTTGCTAGAATCTAAGAATGGATATCTATTGCATCCACATATCTCTTTTCCTAAGAATAGACTTCTAAATACAAGAGAAACACCATAGTTTCTCAGGAGAAAGAGGTTAACTTTGGTCACCCATTTATATCATTTTCTGTTCATTTGTATCCCATGCTATGGGAGTCATTATTTTTTGATTCAAGATGTAGGTTTGTCTTCAGGTGTGTACATGGAAGCACCGTATGTTGTATTAGATAACCACTAAACTTTGCATGCAAAATCATTCACTCCAGAAATCAATAAAGGCAAAATTTTCAAAAGCCAAAATTATAATCCATATTATGAGTTATGATTATTCACGTAATGATAGCTATATTAATAATAGCTAATAGCTGTTGACTTCTCTATAAATCCCCCAAATTTTCAAACACAGAGCATTGTAGTGTCTGCTTCTACCCTTTCATAGTTTACCCAGTGAATATCTCTGGCTTAATAATTGTCAGGTGAAAAATACAAATGGCACTTTCATGTAAAACTCACTTCTAGGAGCTGGCACTTCTTTCATTATAGGTAAAGCCTCCTGCAATGCCAGCATCCCATATAGGTGCTGGTTTGAGTCCCGGCTGCTTCACTTCTGATTCAGCACCCTGCTAATGCTCCTGGGAAAGCAAAGGAAGATGGCCCAAGTCTTTGGGTCCTTGTACCCATGTAGGAGGTGTGGAAGAACTTTCTGGCTTCTGGTTTCAAATCAGTCCAGTTCTGGCCATTGTGGCTATTTGGGGAGTGAACCAACAGATGAAAGATCGGTCAATTGATCTCTCTCTCTCTCTCTCTCTCTCTCTCTCTCTCTCTAACTTGGTCTTTAAAAAAAATCACATCTCCCTCAGTGCTCACTTATGAAATATGAAAATGTTATTAAAATGAATGTCATTGTCAGTTGGGAATCTTTAGTATTTTCGATTTCATTCATTGGGAAATCTTAAAGAAAGAATAGCTCAACAGACAAACAATAAAGACTGGGGTTCCAGCTAATTCCATAACAATGTTGTTAAAAGGAGCAAAACAGGGAATAGTTCGCCAAGCGTCTGCTTCTCCAGTTTCCTGACTCTACCGTCTGCTCAAAGGTCTAAGGGGTCGTGGTTCATTTTGGAAATTCATTGTGTGGTTCTAAAATCATCACATCTCCTGTGTACTCTCCTTCACAAACCTGGAATGGAAGGGGAGTGAGTGGATTTTGTCAACTTCAACACAAAATAAATAAAATAATGCCCACCCTCTTCTTTATGGGGAATATATTTACGTATGACCTGTATGCACAAGCAATGGAGGGATCACCATGTAATATTTGAAACAAGACTGCACAGAGAACCTGTGAAATCAAATTTAGTATAAAGACGGAGCAGTAGGTAGAGAGGAGCTCACAGAGTGCTCTGCCAGTTCTTCGGTTCTTCAGAGGATACAGCCTACCTTAGAATTCCGATTCAGTCCCATTAATCAAGATCTGGAAGTAGTAGTCACTAATAATGGAGAGCTCTTTACAGCTTTTAAGTTAAACTGACAGCTGGGACTAGAACTTGGTGCCCATATGGGATGCCAGCACCACAGACAGAGGATTAACCAAGAGAGCCACGGTGCCGGCCCCGAGATGGGTACTCTTATTAATTCCACACACAGATAACAAAATGTAGGCTCCAGAGATTCAATAATTTGCTCAAGTTCACACAGCTAGAAAGTTCCAGGCTTGGATTTAAGTTCAGCCCTGGATTATTCTAAACACAATTTCTATAATACTAGATTATCAATGAATGAATAAAGAAATATATGATACATGGACATATGACTAATTCTGACGTGATTAATGCCGCTTTTTTAATTGACACGATTCTTCTCAAAGTCTAATTTTGTAAATCCTATCTATTTTTCCTGTTACAAAGTCAGTGGCCTAAGTCTCTTCCTTAAATGGATTGTAATGTAACAGGCATGATGATATGACCAATACAACCCCAAGAAAATTGATTCCAATTAAACCAGAACTGCTGGTCAAATACAGCTGGTTTTACAAAAGACCTCAGATACTCAAGGGAAGAGGCCCTTCCTGGTTTTGTACAGAAACAAATCAGAAACTCTTCTTTCGACAAGAGTACAGTCACCTCAGTACTCCAGTCTCATTTTCTCAGTCACCTCTTCTCCAACTCCAATGCCCTCTGTAGGCATTTTTCTACTATTTATGCCCACAGAAAACTGTAAACCACAGAGACAAAAGTCTGTAGTCTAAGATTTCACCTTGCAAATGATAACATGCTCTTGGGGAGAGAAGTCCAACAGAGTCAAAAGTTGGTACACATCTTTCAGATACCTAGTGTTATATTAAATATTGGGAATTCTTTCTGCCACTGGATTTGAAAAAGATAGTTTCATATGTGTTCCTGTGCATTAATATGAAAGTCTTTTCTCAAAAAATGAGTTTTAAATTTAGAATACTTTCTCTTCTATATTAAGCATATTAAAATTTTTTCATTGTAAATGCTGATTTCTACCTCCCATCTTCTACCTCCTACCTCCACCTCAAATAATTACAGAGCAGGTTTGGGTTCATTCCAACCACATAAGGAAAGGAGTTAAGATAGTCTAGAAGGGTTTTTGATGCATGTCTGAACCCAGGGCCATCACACTGGACAACAGCAGAATTCCCCATTCACTATGTGTGGGTGTGGAGAATATGCTTCGAGATGTGTTATATGACTGCCCTGGTACAGCAGAGCAATTTAACAAATTGGAAAACTGATGAATTTTGTCATAGCGCCATCCGACACTTATCCTCCTTTCACTTGGTGATGGTCCCTCTCACTGCTATCTTATATTCTTCCCCAGGGCCCTCCTCAAATAACAAGCTAATGTGTGGGTGGTGGATGTGTGGGCCACGTGCACAGCGGGTCCATCCCTGACTACATGTTTTATGAGCTTTGTGACCTTGGAAAGCTACTTTACTTTCTTTCACTTCAAATTCCTGACTGGAGAATAAAGTCAAGAATACCTGTGTCTTGTAGTGCTGTTGGGAACACTAAATGAGGTAAGGCATGTGAGGTGTCTGGTCCTCAGAACAGTCTATGAACTGTGACCAGTTTTAGAGCTATTTTCATCATCACAGTTGCATCTGGTTGACCAACCACCACATTCTCAAAGCACAGGGAGGTCTTGCTCCCCTTCTATTGCAGGAAAGTGGAGATGTTAAGTCAGCTCAAATGGTTCTAGTAGATAATACAACCCTGCCCTC
The DNA here is from genome assembly GCA_949820135.1 of Sylvilagus floridanus. NCBI lineage: Eukaryota > Metazoa > Chordata > Mammalia > Lagomorpha > Leporidae > Sylvilagus > Sylvilagus floridanus. The sequence goes on from OX463224.1 coordinate 35,319,540, forward strand.
GTTTTCAGATGAGTAAACTGTAGGCACAGACATGATAAAAAGAGCTTTAAACCTTAGAGCTTCTTATAAGAAGGTACTTCAAAGAGTTCACAGAAAATGGAATTAAAAGATAAGTTCATTTTGGTGCAAGAAATTTTTGAAACCTAGGCTTATTCAGGATCTTGAAAAAATGCATGGAAAATGTGTATTATGAAAAAGAAACAATATGTGAATTGCAAAACTTGAGGACCAAATTAATTTATCTTTTAACTCCATTTTTCATGAATTTTTTGAAGTCCCTTCAGAAAAGAACTGAAGACAAGAACGGGGTCCCCTCTCTCCCAATCTAGTACATTTTTCACTGCATCACACATTTGATGAAATCTCCATGAGACGGACAGCCTTCAGCTCTCCAGTCTCTGATCATGAACAACTGCAATCAGGCATGTGTATCTGGATGATTATAGTCAGCTGCTAAGAAATAAAGCCCCTACTGATCAACTCACCTTCACCTTGTTCTCCCTAACACGTGAGTAATGAGACAAACATGTTTGACTCATGAATTTGCAGTAGTAAAAGGCAAAAGAAAAGGCTTGTTGTCCAGCTTTGTCTCTTTGAAAGGGAGCTTGGTCCTGTGTCCCTGACGCACATGGCCCTCTTGGCTCTGTCTCCAACTTTCCTGAAGCCAAAGAAGGGGGAACAAACCTCCCAGCCAGAGGATGATCCTTGGAGTTGTATGGCGAGGGTACTTTGCTTAGAGTAATTCCACTAACACTCGAGAGTTCAGTTTAAATCCAGTTTCTCCAGAGAGGTCTTCTTCCAACCATGCAGATTAAATTAGTCTCATCCCCTCCCCTTAAGTTCCCACAGCCTCTGAATGCATAGTATCCCAACATTGCTTATAGGGAGACATTTTTTTAAAGGTCACATTACTGCATCACACTTTCAGGTTGTTTTTCTTAGGGAATTTCACCAAAGAATTATTGTAGTTCTCTGATCACAAACATTAAGAGAAAGAAAATAAATTTTTATCTTCTTGTTCCTTCTCCAACTTCATAAAATGGATGTTTGCACACTAACATTCATCATTTGTTCTAATATGGAAATTTCCAGCTTTACATTTCTCCCAAACTGGTTATAAATATTCTATACACTTTTTCAAGCTTATATTGGATAATTATGAAAGTTGACTTTGTACAATGCATGAAACAACTCAGTGAATTCAAAATAAGTTATTTTATAATTTCTTTAAGATTTATTTATTTATTTGAAAGGCAGAGTTACATAGAGAGAGAGGAGAGGCAGAGAGAGAGAGGTCTTCTATCTGTTGGTTCACTCCCCAGATGGCCCCAATGGCCAGAGCTGCATAGAACAGAAGCCAGGAACAAGGAGCTTCTTTCAGGTCTCCCACATGGGTGCAGGGGCCCAAGGACTTGGGCCATCTTCTGCTTTTCCTGGCCATAGCAGAGAACTGGATTGGAAGTGGAGACTCCAACCGGCAACCATACGGGATGCCAGCACTGCAGGTGGAGGCTTTACGCGCTATGCCATAGCGCCAGTCCCAATTATTTTATAATTGTAATACAACTAAGTTAGAACTCAGTAATGAGTTTCTACAACAACCCCAAATGGTTCAAAATTTCCAAGATACTTATGTATAATCTCCAGTTCCTAAACACAATGTCCTACATACAGCAGACTGCTAGATTAAGGTTAGCACAGTAATAACCAAATTACCTATATTCTGACTGTTGTCTACTTTATCCATCAAGTACTAAAAGAAAAGTGCTAGCATTTTCTCCTGTGATGGTGGATATGTCATTTTTTCCTTATAGTTCTGTCAACTTTTATTTATATATTTTTGTATTATTACGTGCCTACAGTTTTAAATAGTTTTTATGAACCTTGACTCAGTATGCAATGATTCTCTGGTAACATTTTCTGCATTAAAATGGATGTTGTCTCATGTGTTATAACAGCAATAACATATTCATTGGGATTTGTTTGACATATAATTTCCATTCTTTTCAAGTAGTCTGAGTATTTTAATTTTCATTACATATCTTGTAAACAGAGAGACTTAGAGAATTGTTTAATACATTGGGAATTTCTTTGACATTTTAATAAAACTTTTTGAAATGATTTTAGGTTTATAGAAAAAACTTCAAGTTTATTAGGGTTCCTGTACACATAACCAAGCTTCCTTTCCTTACTATATTCTGTAACTCTGATACATTTGCCAAAACTGAGAGATCAACATAAACCGGGTAATAGTAACTAAACTACAGACATTATTTGGATTTCACTAGCTTTCTTACTAATATTCTTGTTCTACTCCAGAATCCAGTTCAAATATCACATTGTATTCAGTGTCTTTGTTTTTTAATTGAAGTACTTAGTCCTCTTTATTGTGATTTCTAATATTCTTTTTTTAAAAAAAGATTTATTTTATTTATTTGAAAGAGTTAGAGAGAGAGAGGGAGAGAGAGGTCTTCCATCTGCTGGCTCACTCCCCAGATGGCTGCAATGGCCGGATCTGAAGCCAGGAGCCAGGAGCTTCTTCCAGGTCTCCCACACAGGAGCAGGGGCCCAAGGACTTGGGCCATCTTCCACTGCTTTCCCAGGCCATAGCAGAGAGCTGGATCAGAAGAGGAACAACCAGAACTAGAACTGGTGCCCATATGGGATGCCGGCGCTTCAGGCCAGGGTTTCAATCCACTGTGCCCTAGTGCAGGCCCCATGATTTCTAATATTCTTTTTTTTTTTTTTTTTGACAGGTAGAGTTATAGACAGAGAGAAAGGTCTTCCTTCCATTGGTTTACTCCCCAAATGGCCACTATGGCTAGCGCAGCACCGGCCTGAAGCCAGGAGCCAGGTGCTTCCTCCTGGTCTCCCATGCAGGTACAGGAGCCCAAGTATCTGGGCCATCCTCCACTGCCCTCCCAGGCCACATCAGAGAGCTGGACTGGAAGAGGAGCAGCCGGGACTAGAACTCAGTGCCCATATGGGATGCCAGCGCCGCACGCGGAGGATTAGCCAAGTGAGCTATGGCGCTGGCCCCTCTAATATTCTTAAAATTATTTTTACCACTTGATCTTAAATATTTTGTGCTGATTTTGTGAATTCCTTTTCTTTGACTTCTACTGATTCAAGATTTTTATTTTAATCATTCCCTTTTGTTCCCAAAATAATATGAAATCTGGTCAATAGCATGCAATCACTTGTACAAGTGAATATCTAGTATTTTAGCAGTCCTCCCAAGAACTTTAATAGGCATTATTACTAAGATCAAACACTAACCAATGTTAACTCCAACTCTGTCCCCAAAACATGCATTAATATTTCTCTATTTTGATTCAATCTTTTTTTAAGCCCACAAGATTCCATTATTCTTCTTATGTGGTAGTTTTTAGATGTGGCAACATTTAAACTCTTTATTCAGCAGCTTATCTTTCATTTACAATCTTCCATCTGGGATTTTATTTTCCCTTCTACTTAAAATAGTCCCTTTGGAGGATGTGTTCTTGGCAAAATGCCTGTTTTTACCTTTAAAATGATTTGACTTTGTATTTGTCCTTGTAATACAGGCTTGTTTGGGTATAAAACTCTAGGTTGATAGCTATTTTCTTTCAATTGTTTTAAAATGTATTTCACTGGTTTTTTCTCCCTTCCCTTGCTATTGCTCGGAAGCTTGCTTTATTTGCTGTATCTTGGCAGGGTATGTCTTTTATCTCCAATGGCATTTATGATCTTTGGTGTTTGGCATTTCCACTGCCAAAAGTTTAGACATACAGTTATTTGTATTTCACCGTCCCAGAATTGCTTAGGCTGCCTGAAACGAAGAATTCATTAAGTCTCTAAAGTTCTTTATATTTTTAAGTTCTTTCACATTCTCAGGCACTCTTGCTTCTAATTTTGCCTTTCACTCATTGTATCACTTTGGAATTCTAAATATTGGTAATAATTCTTAATGATTTCTATTATATTCATATTATGACTTCTCACTTTCGTCTGTATATATCCTTATTTTTATATCCTCCATCTCTGAGTCTCTTTTTGCAACAGTTGGGTAATTTTTTCCATCTTGTTTTTCCTCCTTTCTGGAAGTTATTTTTCCCGCTTGCACTGTAGTTTCAGTCCTCTGGAGTTCCAGGGCTGTGCGGAAGTCTTTCTTTGGACTCATTGCCTTGGCTGGGGCCTGCATGCTGTCTCCTACCTGCTTTGCCCTGCATAACCTTGAACCAAGAAATGAAGCTCTCAAAGTCAGAGCAGATGCCTCCAGGGCAATAAGCTTGTTTCAAAACAGGCTTACATTTCTGGAGCTTCATGTTAACTTCCTTCAATCCTAAGGATTTCTTACTATTTTGATAGCTAATCAATGCATATTTGAATTATGTTATCTATCATTTTCATTTGTTGTCATTCAGAATGCTGTTAGAATATCAGCCTGTGATATACTAAGAATAGACATCAAGAAACCTACATGTCACAGGCTCAAGCTAGAAATATTTTTCCAAGCCTCACCACTCCCCAAAATCAGTATCTGGAAGTTGAATTATAGTTAAAGTTTTATGGCAAAATTCCATGCAGAGTTTTAAATTTACTAAATTATCTGATGACTAATAATTAAGCCTTTCAATTTATTAAGATATTTTATCTCTGTATTGGGATCGTAGGGCTTCTGTAAGAAATTACCAAAAACTTGGTGACTTAAGAGAAAGTTATGCTCTCAGAGTTCACAATCTTAAAGTCCAAAATCAAGCTTTCAGGAGAGTAGATTCCCTCTAGAAACTCTGAGAGAAAAAAAATGGTCCCATGGCTCTACTATACCTCCTAGCATTCCTTGACTTCTGGCTATCTCACTCCAATCTCTAGCTCTGTGTCCTCTCTCCTTCTTATAAAGTCATTAGTCTTTGGATTTAGGGCCCAACCTGATTCAGAATGACCTCATATTGACTAAACACATCTACAAAGATTCTATCTTTAACTGTCACATTCTGAGGGTAGACATGGATTTAGGGGAACAACTAGTGAACCCTATACAACCACCTGTGGCTTTCTTCTAGGAGTACAGCTCCATGTATTTTGGGGAAACACATTTATATTGCATCTTTCCAGAGCATATTTTTTTATCTAACATCACTTCCCTCTGTCTTAATGTCAGGCAGGTTAAGTTTCATTTTTTGACATGGGATGAGCTTATTGTATTTATCCAAGATTTCCTCCAATCAATCCTGTCTTCTCACCATACACATTGAGCTTTCTATTCAGTCTGGCAGCTCCAGATTCTGAAAAGGACCCATCAGAACACAGATGTCATGGAAGTTGTATCAAGACTTTCACAGTGCAGCAAAACAAGCTAGTCAGACTTCAGAAACAAATGTCATTTCCCAAGGAAATGCTACGACCCAGCTTCACCCTAACTCTCCATCCATATCCTCTGCTCAAATTATTCCCCCACGCCATCTCCTGCCTTTGCATTATTCACTTTGGCAATACAGAATTCCTTGTGATTCTCTGTGAACTGTAACAGTGGGCCATGTGTCTCCACATAAGCTGTTCTCTCCACTTGGCATGGCCTGATATCGCCCATTGACCTGGGGAATTTCCTATTGCTCCCTAAAGAAACTCATCTCTGATCCTCCAGTTCAAATCCTTTTTTTGCTAATACCCTTTCCAACTCTAGAAGTCACAGTGCTCTGATATTATACTATCTCATGGCATTTAATTTATTATTTCAGCTTAAATGTCTGTCTTCCTTTATCAGAATGCAATCTCTTTTGAATTCTCAGTCCAGCACAAATCCTGTGTTATGGTGGTTACTTAATAGCTACTAAATGCATTCAACAAAATTGTGTTGCCTTCTTATGGAGACACAATTTACTGACAAAGAAAGGAAAAATAAGGCCTAGTTCTGACTCTATAAATTTGTATTCTGCCTCCATTTATTGACCTCCACCTGATAGTATGAACTTTCAAACTCAAAACTTGCCACTTGATTGCTCAAAACAATTCTGATTCGGGGATATGATTTATTAAACTGCCATCACTTCAAACTTGAAAGCAAAACCTTTCAAGCCATCATTCACAATTACTTATAAATAAATGCTCACTAGTCTCTGTCAAAATCAGGTATTTCATTAGTACATTAACCTCTGAGTTCTCTACTGCCAGACTCACACGTCTGTCTTTCACTTACTGCTCATCGGGTCAGTCACTTTCATTACATTTGGGTTGCAAATTGTAAACTTGCTGCAAACAGACCTGGGTAGATCATTCAGCGATTTAACACTAAAGATGGGGGGCATCTTAGGAACCTCTGACTCTTGCTGTCTTGCTTCTCAAATAGAGATCTCTTTGATAGCATTGTTGTATGCTTCTCCCTGCCCCATTTTCTTCCTGCATTTCTCTAGTCAGTTCCATCACATTTTAAAAGCGAAATGCCAGTTGTTCAAGTAGGTGACAGTCTATATCAAGGGCATCTCACACTACTGTCAAGATCTAGTCATGCAGCGATTTCTCTTTGTCCAAAGCTAGAAAGAGCCTCCCTTTGGATGCAGTGTAACTATAACCCCTGTGCTTCCAAGTACTGCAGTTTAATATTTCCTGTATTCTCTGCCTTTCAGATTTCATGCAAAGGAAAACTCTAGAAGAATTTAGTATATCTTTCAGAGATTCACAATGATAAATTCCCTGAAAAGCAGAGTAACAAATAGTAAATTCCTAGAAAAACTAAAGCTATAAATCACTGTCTTGCCCACAGAAAGGCAATCTTGCAGTTGTCCTCCTGAAAGAGTAATCTGTGGAGTTGTATGAACAATATAGGATGCTATTCTAAACCCAATTCCATTGTGTCATGCACTGGCCTCATAATATGTTTGAAGAGTTCAATTGTACAAGTTTCCCCTTTCTCTAAAGAAAATTGAAGAAAACTTTAGCTAAACATTGGGCTTCATTTTTCCCCTTAATATAGGACTGCGTATAGGGGTATGACTGTACATGCGTTTGTGTAGTACATGGGCAGCTCCTTTATATAAAAGATAATGGAGTGGATCTGGATGATTTTCCTAGATAACTTTGTGCTATGCCACTGAGCTTCATCTTCCATGCTAAAGAATTGGATGGCTACAAGTCCTTCTTTGTTCCGACATTCCAAAACATCCTGGATTAAGAAGTTGACTCCTGGGGGAACAGATGTTTAATCTAGCAGTTGTGATGCCAGTTAAGACACCTACACCCAATACTGGAGTGCCTAGGTTCGATTCCTTGCTTTGGCTCCTGACTGCAGCTTCCCACCTGTGCAAGCTCTGAGACAGTGGTGATGATTCAATAAATTGGATTCCTGCCATGTGGAAGACCTAGATTATGTCCCCAGCTCCTGGCATTCAGACACCGAACCCATAGATGGGAATTGTGTCTCTCTGCCTCTCAAATAAATTTTTGAAAAGAATTTTGGACCTCAGTTTTTACTTTTGGGCACAAAATTTATTGACACATTTTTCTAGACTAATATCAGAATTGTCTGAGTCCCATACTATCATCCCTCCTCTAGAAAATTTTTCTCTCTTCCCCTTACACAACAAGCCATTAAATATTTGTTTCAGGCAAAGACCAAAGAATCTGCTGCCAAAGCACTTATATATTCTTCTAGCAAAACTCTCACCACACTGAATCAACAAATCTGATTAAAGGCTTCCTGTCCTATTAAGATATAAACACCTACAGGCACCTAGTATGCTTCTCGTATTTCTATATATCCTTGGCCTCACATGGAGTTGGGCACAGGGCAAAATGCAGAATTTGTATCCTAAACTGGAAGAGAAGAATCATGACTCTCAAATTCCACTGTGCAATTAAGTGGACTTCCTTGTGAAGTACATTTGAGGTATATTCTTTTTTTATTCAGCGGAGACAGAGAACACTCTTACCCACTGTTCCATTTCCCAAATATCTGCAATGGCCCAGGCTGCACCTCAATCTAGGTCTCCATGTAGGTGACAGGGACCAAACCACTTGAGCCATCACGTGCTGCCTCCAAAGGGTTCATGTTAGCAGAAAGCTGGAATCAATAGCAAAGTTATTACTCAATCACAGGCATTGAAGTATGGGATATAGGTATCCTGAGCAGCATCTTAATCATTGTACCAAATGCCCACCTCCAAAGTATATTCTTAGTAGCATTTTATTTATTTATTTATTTTAAATTTTTTAAAGCTTTTATTTAATGAATATAAATTTCCAAAGTACAGCTTATGGACCACAATGGCTTCCGCCCACCATAACTTCCCTCCCACCTGCAACCCTCCCCTTTCCTGCTCCCTCTCCCCTTCCATTCATATCAAGATTCATTTTCAATTCTCTTTATATACAGAAGATCAGTTTAGTATATATTATGTAAAGATTTGAACAGTTTGCCCTCACATAGCAACACAAAGTGAAAAATATTGTTGGAGTACTAGTTATAGTATTAATTCACAATGTACAGCACATTAAGGACAGAGATCCTACATGATATTTTCTAAAAAATTAATTTTCTATGCAATTTCCAATTTAACACCAAGTTTCTTTTTTCAATTATCTTTATATACATAAGATCGATTCAGTATATACTAAAAGTAAAGATTTCATCAGTTTGCACCCACACAGAAACACAAAGTGTAAAATACTGTTTCAGTGCTAGTTATAGCATTACTTCACATTGGACAACACATTAAGGACAGATCCCTCATGAGACGTGAGTACACAGTGACTCCTGTTGTTGATTTAACAATTTGACACTCTTGTTTATGGTGTCAATAATCTCCTTAGGCTCTAGTCATGAGTTGCTGAGGCTATGGAAGCCTTTAGGGTTCGCCGACTTCGATCTTATTCCGACAGGGTCATAGTCAAAGTGGAAGTTCTCTCCTCCCTTCAGAGAAAGGTACCTCCTTCTTTGATGACCTGTTCTATCCACTGGGATCTCACTCACAGAGACCTTGCATTTAGGTCCTCTTTTTTTTTCCAGAGTGTCTTGGCTTTCCATGCCTAAAATATTCTCATGGGCTCTTGAGCCAGATCCGAATGCCTTAAGGACTGATTCTGATGCCAGAGTACTATTTAGGACATCTGACATTCTATGAGTCTGCTGTGTCTCCCACTTCCCATGTTGGATCATTCTCTCCCTTTTTGATTATATCAGTTAGTATTAGCAGACACTAATCTTACTTGTGTGATCCCTTTGACTCTTAGACCTATCAGTGTGATCAATTATGAACTGAAATTGATCACTTGGACTAGTGAGATGGGATGGGTACATGCCACCTTGATGGGATTGTATTGTAATCCCCTGGCACGTTTCTAACTCCATCATTTGGGGCAAGTCCGATTGAGCATGTCCCAAATTGTACATCTCCTCCCTCTCTTATTCCCACTCTTACATTTAACAGGCATCACTTTTCAGTTAAAATTTAAACACCTAAGAATAATTGTGTGTTAATTACAGAGTTCAACCACTAGTACTAGGATAAAAAAGATACTAAAATGGATAAAGTATTACATTGTACAACAACAAAGCCTTGATGTCTCTTGCCAGACATGGGACTCCCAGGTATAATAGTAGTAATGTAAACAAAACACCACCATTGTGGGAAAATCAGGATAAATCAGCATGCCTTGGTGACCTCTTAACATCTCAAAGTCATCATTCTCCCCAAATAGCAAGCCAATTCTATCAGAAAACCTGTCTGATGAGTATATTTATAATAGGGGGAGGAGAAAAATAAATATCTTAATCAGCATCAGAGTTTCTCTAATGGAGAAAGTCATCCTTGTGAAAATAACCCATAAATCTTTTTGGAGGTCATGTCTTGTTTTGGATTCTCCCATAAGCAGAGCTTGAAACAAAGATTTGAGAACAAGTGGCTTCTTTTAAATAAAAACTCATAAAATTCTACCTTTAAGATTGCAAATTTGATTTTCAATACTTACATACAGTATTAAATTGCAAAGATATTGAAGGCTGGAGTCCAGTTTACTTATGTTATTCTCAAAGGAAGGCCCTTTTATTCTTCTTATTGCGCTGCTACACTTTTGTCAAACACTTTCTGATGCTCCAGTAACTGTTGATTCCTATTGGCTGTTCTTACATTATATCCTGTCATCCATAACAACTCTGCCAGTATTTATCACAAATAGTATTTGCATGCCTCTAGAGAATGAGCTCCTTAAAACAAAGTGGTCAACTTTCGTTTCAGTAACTCACATTTAGCACAATACTTGAACATGTAATTACTCAATAAATACTGGCTGAACAAATCAATGAGAAAATGAATAAATCACTTGTGTTTCTCCATAGAACTTAACATAGCCTGTAATAGGTAAATTTGCAATGGATTATTTTGTTCAAAACCTTCCAAAATTGTTTAAGGGTATTAAGGAACTAGTTAGAATAAAGGCTGGTCCAGAACCTGCTTGGATGAGAAGCAGAGAGTCTTTTCATCTATACATTGAGCTAACACTCAAAGAGATCACTTGGAACAAATCAAACATTTAAAAAAAAGAAGTATTTGGATTTGATTCCCACAGAATTGTTACTGTCATCAAATATCTATGGGAATCTGGTGGAAGTCAAACCTTTGGAACAGGTTACAGAAAATACAGTGCAGAAAATGTGGCTCTTGTCCTAGTGGGGATTTCAGTAAACGGGGAATAATAATAATTGGGAACCTAGATCACAAAGTGGATACCTGCACAAAGTGGTATGCAATGCATACACTATACAAAAAAAAATGTACTCTGTACTCACTTCTCATTACTTTGATGAAATAGCTGAAATAATAAGCTACTTAGGAAGAAAAGATAGGTTTATTTCTCTCACAGCTTTGGAGGCTGAAAGTCCAAATGACTTGAAACAGGCCTTGGTGACGGCCATGGAGCAGAGGAGGAGCCTGTGTGAAGGAAGGGTCACGTGATGAGCAGGAGAGCAGAGAATGTGTGAGCCCAAACTCAGGCTTTTACAGCAGCCCCCTTGGGAGAGGTCACACAAGATTTAACCTCCAAGGACATGCCCTCTATGACCTGAGACCTCCCCATCGCCCCCAACATCTAAAACTTCTACAAACTTCCAATAGTGCCACCTTATAGACTAAGCCTTTACCGCATGAGTCTTTGATATAGAACAACCCCCAAAACTTGGTCCACTTGTCCAATCCAGTCACTGACACTGAGGTGGTAGAAGAAAGGAGGCATTTATTGCAAAGTGCAGAGTGAGGAGACGTGCAGCTATCACTTAATCCCTGAGCTCCCCAAGGAGTTAGGGGTGAAAATTTTCATAGATTGGTATTTGGGGCTGAAAGATGTATGTTTAGCTCATGTTCAAGTTCCTGGTTGGTCTGCCCTGAAGGCCCTTCTACAAATGATCAGTAATATCACATCCTTTAGGGAATTTTGATGATGGCACAATGGGTTCATGTGAGTTTGAGATCTACACACTTGTGGCAGTTACTTTTTGCTCAAGGTCTCAAGATGTTATCCATTACAGAAACAAATGACCTCATAAATCAGTTGAATAGGAACCTTGTAGGGCTAGCTATCCCACCCCCACGATTGAGTGAGCTAATGTCATCATGGGGCATGGCAGTATCTGCATTCAAGATACTGTATAGAGGCTCAATTTCACCTCTGGGAGACATTCAACATCCAAACCATAAAAAACCCATAGGAAAAATCATTATGCAGTATGCTCATTAGCGAACTCATACTGCAGACACAGAGGAGAAGAACTTGGTTCACTCTACCTTTGGAGGTTTTTTGGCTGGTTTATGAGGTAAATTGGCATAAGACAGATTAACAAGAGAAAAACACATTAATTATATAACTGTACTCAAGAGCACCACAAAAATATAAGACCCTAAGAAGCAGCCAAATGATTGAGGTGTATACAAGGTACTTCAAAATTTGTGACATAGTAGAATTAAATAATTAGGTTTACTTTGGTGCCAAACAAGTTGAAATCCATGCATTGTTTTTTCATAACACATATTCCAAGAACTTTCTGAGATACCTTGTGTATCGTCTTGGGCTACAGAAGCAAATAGGAGTTTCTAGCAAAGACAAACTGGGAGGGAGGAGGAGATGTATGATGAATGACTGCTGCCTTTTTATGCAAATGCAAATCTCTCAGCTCTCTTCCTGGTCCAATCATTTTTACTAACTCTCCTTATAAATGTAACTTTACTTTACTTTCCTTTACAAAAGAGTAACCATTCAGAGCTTCTATATCTATAATTTCTCAAAATAATCAATGTTAATAATCAAGGCATATTTCAGGTGTCATATTCTGGTCTCCTCCAGTCATGTTTCAGGGTACTGCGTCCTGCACCCCATCTTTCAAACATTGATCATCATGTGAAAGAATGTTAATGTTTTATATTGGGTTAAACAGCAAAATTCTAGTCAGGAAATTTCTCTCAGGGATTCTTTTATACTTAAGTCAATTCACATCTATCTGCCAAAGAATATTTACAAGTTTCTCTTAAGGTTTCTATGTGCCTATAAGTTATACCTGGCACTGCTCTCTTCCCCCTTTTGAGTCAACACTAATCATCATGACATGCAGTATTGTGTAGAGACAAGGAAGAAAAAGCGAGAAATAGAACATAGAGGTCAAGACTCTGACTAAACAGAGACAGACTTGGATTTCAATTCTGACTCTGATATTCAGTAGCTGTGGAGTCTATTCCTGGAAAAGTCACTTAAGAGGAATTAAAAACCTGTTTCTTCCTTTGTTGAGTGGGGATGGTTGCAGTGGTATTTTCATTGAACTGCTAGGAGAATTCAATATGTAAAATTGTATATTTAGCACAGTTTTGACATATAAAGCACAGTTCAGTTTGTGGAAAATGGAATTAAAAGATAATTTTAGGAACAGATATAATGCAATAGATTAAGCCACCATTTGGGACACCCACATTCCATATTGCCTGATTTCGAGTCCTTCTTCCGCTTCCAGTTTATCTTCCTACTACTGTATATCCTAGGAGGCAGCAGGTGATGGCTCAAGTGCTTAGGTTTAAGTGTTTAAGAGTCCTGTGCTGACTTGAAAAAAAAAAAATCCAAAAGAGTCCTGTGCTTAAGCAGCTTAAGAAACTGTACCACAACACCAGTCCCTAGAAAACCCACTTATACATGTAAAATGAAGCTTCCATGTAAGATATAAGAACAGACTAGAAGATTTAGGGCTCTTATTAGTACCTACCCAAAATTGTGTGCCCATGTCCTGGTGAATTCTAAGAAACTAGGAGCTGTCATCAAAGTAATTTATTTGAAGCAAATAAGGAAGTTACAGGGAATAATTTTGAAAGCCATGCCTCCTCCAGCAAGGAAAGTGGTTATCTGACTTCAGAGAAAAATGAATATGTAAGAAGGGAAGTTCTTATTATCACAGGTAGGGGTAGGTTTAAGTCCACACAGGCACAACTCAGGAACAAGCTTCAACATAAGTTGCATGTTACACTGATAAGGTTTAAGCTCCTCCTGGGGCAGAGATCTTAGTATCAAAATGAAGCAAAGGGGACCTTTGAATACTTTGACCCAACTGCAGCACTGTTCTTGCTGTGGGGTATAGACCAGTCTACAGTAACTGTTCATCACATCTCTCACTAGAATGTGACTTGAAACCTAGAAGACAAATTTCGAGAATGTCAGGAATTTGGGGGTCTTAAAATAGAAATGAGTCACTATAAAGACTTTTGAATGACTAATGGCATTAGCCAGTGACATTAGAGCACCACCTTGCATTTGCCAATTTCTCCCTGCCTTGGAACAATATTACATCATCAAATCATCCTTTAATAATATTTTAGTCTTTGGCCGGCGCCGTGGCTCAACAGGCTAATCCTCCGCCTTGCGGCGCCGGCACACCGGGTTCTAGTCCCGGTCGGGGCACCGGATTCTGTCCCGGTTGCCCCTCTTCCAGGCCAGCCCTCTGCTGTGGCCCAGGAGTGCAGTGGAGGATGGCCCAGGTGCTTGGGCCCTGCACCCCATGGGAGACCAGGAGAAGCACCTGGCTCCTGGCTCCTGCCATCGGACGAGCGCGGTGCGCCGGCCGCAGCGCGCCGACCGCGGCGGCCATTGGAGGGTGAACCAACGGCAAAAGGAAGACCTTTCTCTCTGTCTCTCTCTCTCACTGTCCACTCTGCCTGTAAAAAAAAAAAAAAAAAAAAAAAAAAAAAAATAATATTTTAGTCTTTAAGAGACATATGTAATTTGCTAGATTGCATTTTTTCTGGCAGAACTCATTTAATTTCATAAAGAAACCTTGGCATTAGAATAAACTCAAGCATCATCTCATCTATCTCATTCATCTTATGCAGGAACAATTGAGGTGTACAGATGTCACTCGCTCAGTTTCACAGATGTTTGCAAATCATGTATGTTGGATTAAGGAATAAATGAATGAATGCTAAAATTAGGGTTCAATTTAAACCCATCCTACTACCTTAACAATAACAAATAAATTTTAAAATAAATATTTTTATTTCAAATTTTTCTGACAATCTTTCTAGAAGGCATCTGGCTTTTAAGTGTAAATACTTTTTAAACTTTGATCAGAGGTGACCAGATGCCCAGAGAAAAAGACATGAGAACTGAGACTAAAGCCCTTTGCTAATGAGAAGGGAAGTGGAGGAAAAACTGAGCCACCTGGGGTATTTCCTTTCATCTCAAGACCTGAAGGATATGGAGTCAGTTTCTCTTGCTCTGAAGATAAATGGCTTTTCTGCCTGGACCAAGTTCATACCAGATAGAGGGCCAGCCAAAGCTGACCTAGACTGACCTACTATTCATTATATGCTCATTTTAATCAGTTCCCATGACAGGAAACATCAGATCATAAAAGGAGTGAATTTTCCTCCCTCTTGTTAGAATGCACCTCCCCTTTGGTTAAACAACTCATACAATGTTAAGCACAGTCCAAAGACAAGGCATCTCCCATCTAAGTAGACCCCACTCCCCACTCTGTGGAGTATGTATCTTTGCATCCTCAAGAAAACACTGGCTGCTTGCTATTCACTATCCTCTGATTCACTCCTAAATTCCTCTTGAATCAAAGTCAAAGACCTGGGTACCAGGCCACTTTCACTGTCCAGTGTCATTTTGATCTTGTGTTGTGGGTAACAGGGCTCCTGGCTGGGCTTATTATCCCAAGCTCTTGTCTTGTCTTCTTGTCTGAAGGAATTCACGGAAAGATGTACACATGCACAAGAAAGCAGGATTTGTTCAGAGAAAGTACATACTCAGACATGAGTGCAGACAATCTGTCTTCAGGAAGACTAAAGGTGGCTGCCCCCCTCAAAGTTAAGGAGGTCTTGGGTAGGGTCAGAGGAGCAGTCCTAATTAAATATTCAAATGGGGCAGAGTTTGGTAAGGGTTGCCTATTAGTGGCTTCCTTGTCCAGTTTTTTTCAGGTAATCTCAGAAGGATCATAGCATCTCCAAATGGGGCTCGAGCACACATGTGGCCATTATGGCACCTCATGCATACTTGGACGTGAGGTTCCGGTAGATGATGGGGAATGGGAGTGCCCAGCCTGCAGCAGTGTTTGGCTGGCATGGAAGGAGGTGGGGTTTGTGTAGTGTGGGGCTGCATCACTGAAGCTGCTGCAGTCTCTCAGCTCTTTCCTCACTAGCTTCCCGCCTGCCCACATCACTTGTATCTGCAGAAGCTCTCAGTAAGAGGCTGAGTTTTGGAGGCCACCACTAGTTTCCTTATTCAAAGCTGTGAGTTGAATAAGTCATTGGTATAAACTCAGTTTTTCAAGGGTCTTTTAAAATACGTGAGACATTCTTTTAATTGTATTCCAAAGGCTCACAAAAGTATTTAAAATTGTCTGGCTTTTCTCCTAAAACAAAAGATAAAGAATGATGGACAAGAATTTCTCCTTGGAACAGTGTTGATTACTACCTCGAATGAACTTGACCCAGCCACTCTAGATCAACTTTCCAGAGTGTTTCTTACATGCATTCTCACCCATGTTTAGCTCTGCAGCCTCAGTAGTTGGTAGAAGGCTTTTGCTGATGATGCAGCTTATTACATTATTCCTAATGCTTGATGGAATGTGTAGAATTTTAAGAACGTTGTTATTAGCACCCAACTACCTGCGAGGAAATGGCCGCTTTAATCAGCAATTGAGATGAGTTCCCAGACCTTGCTCAGGAGGAAGAAAGGTCTGCAGACAATTAGGCCTCCTGTGGTTGCTCTGTCAAGGGCTGGTTCAGAATTTCTACATCTTTCTATAATTCATGGTGCAAATTTGCAGCTATTGTGTGCTTCTTGGGATCAGGAAACTCCCTGCTGAGGTTTATAAGCAGAGCTGTTAACTATAGTGGAGCCTGATTAGTTTCATTGAATTAGTAAAATGAACAACTCTCAAT
The DNA here is from genome assembly GCA_949820135.1 of Sylvilagus floridanus. NCBI lineage: Eukaryota > Metazoa > Chordata > Mammalia > Lagomorpha > Leporidae > Sylvilagus > Sylvilagus floridanus. Next base: position 35,335,928 of record OX463224.1, read on the forward strand.
GCTCTAGCTACTTTAATCCTCAGACATCATGTATAATTCTGCAGAAAGTCATGGCAAGGACAGATGCTACAGGTCACAAAGTTGTCTTATTCTGCTTTGGCCTTGAGCTTCTAACACAGTCATGAGCTTCAGACATGTGTTGCTAACCACTCCCTGAGTACCTCCCAGCAAATACTACACCCAATTATTCATTAATCTTGAATGGTAAGTGCCTTCTCATTAACATCCCTTCCACATAATAGTAATGTATACAAAATTAAACTTGCTCTCAAAACCTGTTCCTTCTTCTCTATTGTGTTTATTGGTGAGAAGTTTAATTTTTGTGAGGGGCCAGATGGGTTAATAGGCAGTCAGCATGGTTCCAATGGAAACTGAGGGTGCAAAATCTTTAGCAAGGTCAAAAGTGCCTGCCTGCCCACTCCTTGAAAGCTTCCAGTCTTATCATGAGAATAGCAAGGGAGTAGCAATTCCTTCTGAGCTCCCAGCTTATTGTAGAGTAAATTATGTATCCCACCCTTCTGGTGGGACAGGATAAAAGATTGTGGATCAGGTCTTTTGATGATTTTTGTCCCCACCTTGTAACTGAATAATATCAATTTTTTTTTTTCCCAAAATTGTGCACCCAACGCTTTTCCTCTCTTGGAGCCCCTCCTGCAGACTTTTGGCTGGAGGTATCTGAGTATAATAAATCTTACTTTTAAATCTCTGCTTGTCCGCTTGGAAATTCTTCTTCCATGTGAGACAAAAAACCAAGGTAATAAGCTTTTTCTCTACTGCTGTTTTACCTTTAGCATTTTCACCTAGCTGTCCATGGCAGTCATACTCTCCCCCTCCTTACCCTACCCATTTGATCTGCTATAGAATCCTCCAAGTTCTATGTCCTGAATGACTTTGTCTAGACTTTTCCTGTCATTCCATGAACCTTCCTTATAATTGTATTAATTCCTTCTGAATTGTAGCCACTGCTTCATATTTTCTATATTTCTCTTTTTTTACTTTTTTTTTTCATCTTATTTGAAAGGGAGAAACAGATGAAGTAGGTGCAAGGTGTACAGCGTGTAACAAATCTTCCCAGGCAGATGAATCCGTTAATTCACAGGCTTTTATTGGGATTCCGCTCCCAGGTGAGGTTCCCTGGTCCCAACGGAGCAACAGAACGGGGGCAGGGAAGTTGCATGTCAGAGGCTGGGAGGGCTCCTTTTATAGATTCAGGGCATGGGGGTTAAAGGTTGAGGCGGGTCTCATCCTCATTGGATGACCTTTAAGCACCTGAAGTGACCTTGACAAGGACTTTTCTTCCCAAGAAGTACAGGTAGGAACTTTCCATTCCCGGAAGTATAGGCCTTCCCTCCATGCGGATCCCAAAGCTACCAATAGGCAGTCATATAGGTTAAAATCAATTAGGTTGTGAGCTGGAAGGCCATGCCTTTACCATGCCCCTACCTGGCCACACCTGGGTGCCCACCAGCCAATCAGGTTAATTACTCCCCTTTGGAAGTGGGTTAAAAGCCTGGGACACACTGTGTCCTGTGCATCTCTTCTTCCCTGGCCTCTTGCCAAGAGGGGGCTGGCTGTAGCCCGGAGCCTCCAGGGCGCATGGCCTTTGGGCCACATGCCCTAGGCTTCCTGGCCTAGATGCTCCTCCACGTGGCTGATTCTGTTGCTGGAGAAGCAAGGGTTCTTGTCTTCATGCAAGAAAGAATTCAGGCATGAGACAGAGTAGTAGAAAGCAAAATAGCAAGGTTTATTAGGGTAGGGACATCCATAGGAACAGATGGGCATCTCTCCAGACAGAACCTGAGAGTGCCCAGTCACTCAGACTGGGGGAGAGCGAGGTTACATGGTTGAATGGAGAGAATACACCAGGGCAGGCCAGGTGGGCAGCTCAGCAGAGAGGCAGAGGGCTGAGCACACAGTCCAACTGAGGTGGGGGACTGGGGGGTGGGGAAGGGTGAGGGGAGTGGGTTAAGGGGATGGGTTTTGCCTTCCAGCCTCTTCTCCTGGAACAGAGGACTTTTTGGATGTAAATACGAAAAATATCCAGACAGCAGGAAGCCTGGCTAGCATAACCCCGACTTAGAGGACCCTTAGAGGGAGGATGGTTATTGGGTAGAAGGGGCAGGGCACTTGAAGTGCAGATACTGGACTGTACCTGGAAGGTTATTGGCATGACTTTGAGATGCAGATTCTGGACCTAGATGTCAACTCCTTAGGCCTTTGTTGCACATATATAAGCTCATTTCTGACTTCCTACCTAACAGTTCCTGGTGCTTGTTATGAACCCAGATTTACCTCTCTCTTTTATACAAAGCTCTCACTCTCCTATGCATCTTTCACACTAAATAAAAGCTTAAAATGTACCATGCTGCCTCACATATCTGTGCCAGTATTTAAAATTCTTCTCTAAATATTAGGCAAGAACCCTCTCGGGCTTATTAATATTGGTGATTTATAATAAGCATATGGTGATATTGTATGGCACCCCAAATTCCAGTAACATATGTGGCAGCCCAGATGGCGCTAATGGGGAATTTTAAGGGCCACATTTTTATATAGATTTTAGGGGGCCATTCCCAATATCACAGGGAGAGAGAAATGGAGAGAGATCTTCTATTTGCTGGCCAATCCTCCTGCAATAACCAGGTGGCCAGGCCAAAGTCAGGAGCCCATAACTCAATTTGGGTCTCCAACATTGGTGGCAGGAACCCAAGTACGGGAATAATTACTACTGCCTACTGAGGGTGTTCAGTACAGGAAGCTAAATTGTAAGCAGAGCTGGAATTCAAACTGAGGTACTGATTGGGATTCAGGCATTTCAAGCAGTGTCAAATACTTGGCCTATTTTTGTCTTGTAAAGATTTACACTGCTAGTTTTTTTAATGTTTGCTTTTTTGGTAACCATGTTGTAAAACCCCCGATACCTTTGGATTCCTTTGCCTGGTGAACACCAAGTCACTCACTCACATCAGGGTGCTGGAAGAAAATAGGTGTTATTTGCCTAGTGCAGAGCAAGGAGTCAGTGAGCTATTGCTTAATTCTCTGTCTCCCCAAAGGGTTAAGGATAAGGGATGCTATAGATTGAAGCTGGGATTGAGAGATGTGTGTTCAGCTTGTTTGCAGGTCTCTAGCTGGTCAGAAGTTCTCATGGTCCTCCTTTGACTGGATAGTGGTATTGTGTTCTTTAAGGAATTTTGATTATGGAAAAGTCAGGTCATATTTGAGTTCCTGAAAAATCCTCTAGGCTGAACATCAAGATACTATTTATAGAGGAGATAAAGGACCACTCCTTCAATTTAGCAAGTTTATTTTAGTAAGAGATTGATTTGCTAAGAAACTTTAAGGGAGAGAGACTGAAGGACTTCAAGAGACTAGGCCCTGATAGAATCTACATCAAAGGTGTTGTATAGGGGCTTGTTTTCAAACATTTTAAATGTATTTTCTTAATTAAACCATAAAAGAATCAGGGGAAGAGAGCTTTTTATATTTACCTATAGTAACTACACTATTTAATAATATCAAGAAATAGTAATGTCTCCACTGATATTACTATTCAAGAAATTCTTACCCAGTTAGATAAAGTTACAAATAGTGTTATTGTTTAAGAAATTTCTTGAAAACCCATCTATCCATATAACCAACTGCACAACTAGCACCCTCTTCAGGAAGGAGATGGCTCTTCAGAAGTCATAGCCACTAGAGTACAATAAAAAATATATTTGGTCTTTGTCCCTATTTTGTGGCACAGAGTTCCTAGAGCCCTGGGGATTTCCTGAGAGTCTATTGTTACTATTCACAAGTCCTTCTCAAACACACCTGAGTTTATGTTCACAAGCAATTTATGTTCATGTAGTTTATGTTCATGGAGCAATTTCCTGAGTTCTGTGAGATTTTCAAGCGAATTAGATACATACAAATTCTGTGGCTAGATCTTAGTTTCCTTAAATCATAGTACACAGAGTGAGTGCCACAGAACTGTTGTTAGAATACAGCCCTCTCCTTAAAACAACAGATGGCTCCACCGTACAATCTGTTCATAGGTCAGACAACTTGAAGGTCACTTCAAGATTCTTCCCCATATGTCCACCAATTCAAAACTATTGTATTTTGTAGTAAGTCTAATCCTTGTCAGATATGGGTATCAAAAGACCACTTTAACCCCAAACACCCCATATAAGTGCTGGTTCAAGTCCCACCTACTCCACTTCTGATCCAGCTCCCTACTAATATGCCTTGGAAAGCATCAGAAGATGACCCAAGTACTTGGGCCCCTGACACCCACATGGGAAACCTGATTGGAGTTCTGGACCTCCTGGCTTTGGCCTGCATCAGCTCCAGCTGGTCACAGTTCTGGGAAGAGAACCAGTGGATGGAAACTGCTCTCCTTCTCTCTCTCTTCTTCAAATAAATAAACAAAGATTTAAAAAAAAATAACCTCTGGAGCCAAAGCTGTGGTACAGTGAGATAATTCCCTGGCCTAAAGCACTAGCATCCCATATGGGTGCCAGTTCAAGTCCTGGCCACTCCACTTCCTATGCAGCTCTCTGCTATGGCCCAGGATAGCAGTAGAGGATGGCCCAAGTCTTTGGGCCCCTGCACCCATATGGGAGACCCGGAAGAAGCTCCTGGCTCCAGCCATTGTGGCCAATTGAGGAGTGAACCATCAGATAGAAGACCCCTCTCTCTCTCTCTCTCTCTCTCTCTCTCTCTCTCTCTCTCTCTGCCTCTCTTCTCTCTGTGTAACTCTTTCAAATAAAGTAAATAAATCTTTAAATAAATCAATAAGTAAATAACCTCCCACCCAAAAAAATCTTAGAAATATCCTCCAATGTTTTGCCCTTCTTTTTTTTTTTTGACAGGCAGAGTTAGAGAGAGACAGAGAGAAAGGTCTCCCTTTTCCGTTGGTTCACCCCTAAGTGGCCGCTACAGCCAGCACATTGCAGCCAGTGCACTGAGCCGATCTGAAGCCAAGAGCCAGGTGCTTCCTCCCGGTTTCCCATGCAGGTGCAGGGCCAAGGACCTGGGCCATCCTCCACTGCACTCCCGGGCCACAGCAGAGAGCTGGACTGGAAGAGGAGCAACCAGGACAGAATCCAACGCCCCAACTGGGACTAGAACCTGGGGTGCCAGCACCGCAGGCAGAGGATTAGCATAGTGAGCCATGGCGCCGGCCTGTTTTGCCCTTCTGAGAAACACTTGGTTCAAGTGGCTTTTTCTCCCTGCTATAGATAGTACAGTTGCCTCTACTTGGTCAATAGATTATTTCATGGAGCTGACAGTCTGCAATTACTATGAATCTGCTGTTCTATTATGTTTATTTGAAAGATATGAAAACTGACTGGAGCCGTCATTGTGGCACAGTGGTTTAAGCCACCACTTGCAATGCTGGCATCCCATGTGAGCACCAGGTTGTAGGCCTGGCTGTCCCATGTCCAATTCATCTCCCTGCTAATGTGTCTAGGAAAGCATCAGAAGATGGTCCAAGTGTTTGGATCCCTGCCACCCATGTGGGAAACCAGGATGGAGCTCCAGGCTCCTGGATTTGGCCTGGCCCAACCCTGTGTATTGCAGCTATTTGGGGGGTAAAGCAGAGGGTAAAAATGTCTCCCTCCCTGTCTCTCTCTGTAACTGTCTTCCAAATAAATAAATAAATCTTTAAAAAATATGTGTGTGTGTGTGTGTGTGTGTGTGTATGGAAACCAAGTCACAGATTCATAAGGAACTTGCCCAAAGTCATATACCTGATAAATTATGTAAGACTACTGTGAGTTCATATTAACATGACCCTAAATTCAGTTTTTTAACCACAAAACCATACCACCTCCTTTATTGATACATCTTTCACACTTGTGCTATAAGGAACTAAGTTTTCTGTTTGCTGATACTATGACTTTCAACCAAAGAAGATTTCACATTTTGTTATTAGAGAGTTAGAAAAGAAAAAAGGATGGTGAAAGGAGCGCTTGTCTATGGAGATGATATAGACAGGGTTGACCTTGCTTTTCAGAATAAGCTACTCGATAATTCCTATAATTCCTCATATAATTTGCTGGCAATTCAGTCTTAAAAAGTAGATGGAAACATATGGAAGCAGAAATTCTAACCAAAACAAAGGAAGTGCTTGTTGAAATGGAATTGTCAGAGCTATTGTTTTTCATCTGTTTCCAGATTTTTGAGTGCCCAGTTACTATGGTCATTAATACGAGTTCTATATTTGCCATTGTGCATTCTATTAGCCATCTTCCTAATGCATAAACTAGGCCAAGTTGAATTTGCAATCCCAAAGTGTCTTTCACTCACTCAGAAGATAACAAACATCTTGAAAGAAATTGGTGGTTGGAAAGTTACCATTTTTACATCAAAATGAATCAATCATTACTATTTTATTACTCATGTAGAGACAGAAAGTTGTTATACCTTCCCCTCCCATCATTAGGATCATACCCTATACCCCTATAACAAGACAAGTTAACAAGGAAAAAAATGACACATTTGTTTGACTGAAATTTGACATGACATTAGAGCCTTCAGAATGGTTACTCAGACACCCAGGGAAAACTCTACATTTTTATGCTCAAATTCAGTGAAGAATGAGCAACTGTATTGGAGTGTGATTAAGCAAAAAGAATATAATCTAATTGTAATAGACCTAGGGAGAAAACCAACAAGACCTGTCTGTCTGGATTCCTCTTTGTGGCATTCCTTTCTCCCAGTACAGGATAGGACTCCTTATGGAGTATGGATCTTACTATACACTTTAATCTGACAACGTAGATCTGATGATGGTTCCTTAAACCATCATGAGCAGAATTTTTTTTTGACAGAGTGGACAGTGAGAAAGAGAGACAGGAGAGAAAGGTCTTCCTTTGGCGTTGGTTCACCCTCTAATGGCTGCCGTGGCTGATCCAATGGCAGGAGCCAGGAGCTTATCTGGTCTCCCATGTGGGTGCAGGGTCCAAGCATTTAGGCCATCCTCCACTGCACTCCCTGGCCACAGTAGAGAGCTGGACTGGAAGAGGGGCAACTGGGACAGAATCTGGTGCCCCAACCAGGACTAGAACCCGATATGCCGGCGCCGCAGGCAGAATATTAGCCTATTGAGCTGCAGCACTGGCCATGAGCAGAATTTTCTTTATGGCCATCTCTTACACAGACAGTTAGAGGGAGAAACAGAATAACATAGCTGGATTTGGGGGAACAAGGGTACTAATTTCTATGACCCACACTGGGAAGAATAATTTCTAGTTTCTGGGGCTGGCCCTGTGGTGTAATAGGTAGAGCCACTGCCTGCGGTGCCAGCATCCCATGTGGGTGCGGGTTTGAGACCTAGTTGCTCCACTTCCTATCTAGCTCTCTGCCATGGCCTGGGAAAGCAGTAAAGGATGGCCCAGGTCTTAGACCCTGGCATCCATGATGGGGACCCAGAAGAGGCACCTGGCTCCTAGCTTTGGATTGGCCCAGCTTTAGCCATTGCAGCCATTTGGGGAGTGAACCAGCAAATGGAAGACCTCTCTCTCTCATTCTATCTCTGCCTCTCTGTAAATTTGCCTTTCATATAAATAGATATATCTTTAAGAAAAGAATTTCTAGTTTCCATGGACTGTATTAAGAGAGAAAAAGCAAGAGAAGGAAAGGCAGGAGTAGATCAGAGAGAAATTTTGCTGCTGAGCCCTTTCCAGTGTCCTATTTGAAGTAATCAGCATACCAAAATGCTGTTCTTTGGGGGTATTGTTTGTTGAGTGCCAAAAGCCACTAGACAAAAAGTCCTTCAAATATCAGAGTCAGAAGTATTTAAAACCCAAAGTAGTGAGGTGATAATGGAATGGCTTTTAGTTGCAAGATGCCAAGTCCATATGGGATATTCATCAGGATTCTGAAAGTAATTGTAGACTTGTTCCTTACACCATCATCAGCAGAATTATTTGAACAATCCTGAGGAAAGAAGAGGAAACCTGGGCATTGCCTGGATCTTGCACTGGCTTAAGGAAAGGATGCTGCAGACATTTCAGAGAACCAGGGTGCCCCTATGGTCAGAACCTCTCAAAAGGGCTATACCCCAGGACAACTTGGAAACTCTAAAATAAAGCAATTTTGTGTCTATATTCCATAATCTGATGTTAAATTAGAAGACAGTTTTGAGGCATAGATCACCTTGTCATTTTTGTTAAATATTTTAATCATTGATCTAAGTGGAGACATGATAAACATACATATCAAATGTGTAGATAACATTTAGCTGACATCTGCCAGCATCTCGGAGAACAGAATCAGGATTCAAACTGACAGCTAGTGTTAGAGACCGTAGAATGAGGGGCTTATTAACAAGATGGCATTTAAAATCCATTGCCCACGGCCACTGCCCTAAATCGCATCCTCACTTCTTGTCTGGATGACTACAGCAACCTCTAATCTCACTCCTACACCTCCCCATGGCACACCTCTTCATACTTAGTCTCCACAAGGCTAGAAGTCTCTCCATCAAATACTTACACTACTTAGGCTTCTGCCACACTTTAAGAACCTCTACTATGCCATCATTTCCCACAGGATAAAACCTGGGGCCCTCAGCATGGTGCTAAAGGGAAAAAGAAATATCTTTTCCTCACCCATCTCAGTTTATGGCTGAGATCTCTACAACAAAAGACAAATTAACAAGAGAAAAGCATGCAGATTGATCTAATGTAAGATTTCATGAAATGGGAACCTTCAGGAATGAAGACTTAAAGAGATAGGAAAGCCTGTACATTTTTTTTTTTTTTTTGGACAGGCAGAGTTAGACAGTGAGAGAGACAGAGAAGTTTTCCTTCTGTTGGTTCACTCCCAAAATGGCTGCTATGGCCGACACGCTGCGCTGATCTGAAGCCAGGAGCCAGGTGCTTCCTCCTGGTCTCCCATGAGGGTGCAGGGCCCAAGCACTTGGACTAGAACCTGGGGTGCCAGTGTCACAGGCGGAGGATTAGCCTACTGAGCCACAGCAACAGCCAAGCCTGTACATTTTTATGCTACGTTTTATGGAAAAACAAATAGTTGTAGAGAAGCATGATTCAACAAAGAGTATGAACTGATAGAAATAAACTGGAAGGACTTGGCAAAGCCTGCTTGTTAGAAGAGTCTTCTTGGCATCTGTGTGTCTTAAAGAATAAGGATTTTCCTTCCTGTACCCTGTGTGAGGAAGGGTACTCCTTGAATGCCGCCTTCTTCCATCTGTCCATCCCAGTAATCCTCCAGAATTCCTCAAACTGGGTCAGGCTCTTTTCCTATGCAGGTCTTTGCCTGCACTGTTCCCATAGCTGAAAGTGTCCTCATGTCCCTCACAACCTAGAAAATCCACTTACCCTTAAACGTGAGAAGCTATTGCTGCCCTTGGGGACTTTTCTTGCTCCTTCAGCCTGTGGGTCGGTCATTCCCTCCTCTTTGCTCCCAGGACACATTTCATTACTGCCTATTTTAACACTTACATATGTTAATACCTATTATCTTGCCTGTCTCTTAAATTGGGTCACGAGTTCTTCCAGGACAAGGATGAGGTGATTTTTTTTTTACAACTCTGGAGCCAGATCTCCTGGATTTCATTTCTACCTCTTGCACTTTCATTCTGACCTCAGTCAAGCCACCTAAATACTCTTTGCCTTATTTTCTTCATTTGTGAAGAAATACTAATAAAAATGCCACATTCATAGGCTTATTGAGTGAATTAAATAAGCTAATATGCATCCAGCTAGTCAATATTCACCCAACTTTGCTGGAAGGCCTCCAGGGGTTTCCTTCTCAATCTTTAAGAAAGGGATTCTTTGAATCTATTTCTGTTATGTCAAGGCTGGGGAGGTGGTAGTAATAAACTGCTCCTAGGATAGCAGTAAGAGAGCAGAGAGAAAGATAGGCACTAATAGAAGACTTAAGGACTTTGATACATAGCTTTGCTATTGTTGAATGCATGAACTAATGCATAATATCAGACCATCTAATTAAAAGGTACAAATATGAAGGAAAGAACAAGATGGAAAGATCTGGATATTAAAAATCCAAAATGTGCAGATGACTCAGGTTTCAGCATAAATTACTTCATAATAAACATCATTTTGAAATCATGGCCCTTTGAGTATTATGTAAAATCAGTTATTTTGCTTTAAAAGGCTCATGTTTATTGAGTACTTGTTATGAATAGCATCCTTCCATATACTGTAATATTTATTATCTCATTAAATCCACAAAAGCTCTGTTACAGGTGAGGAACCAGCATCAAAGAGCTAGATAAATTGCTCAAGTTCATACAATGGTAAAAGGAAGAGCTGGTGTATTGATCATCAACTTTTCATTGCAATAACAAAATACCTGGAGCAGCCTAACTTTATTCATAAAAAAGGCTTACTTGGGTTAACAGTTCTAGAAGTGCATAGTCCAAGATCAGGTGGGCCACAGTGGTGTGGTCTCTGGGGACAGCATTCTTGCTGACAGAGCCCAGGATGGCCCAGGGCATTACATGGCAAGAGGCAGTGTCTGTGTCTGTCTGCTTCTATGTACAAGGATTCAGTCATGTGGGCTCCACCCCAACAACTTAATCCAATCAAATCACTTCCTAATTGCCCCACCTCTAATTCCATAATTAGGTTAAGTTTCCATCCTCTTAGCACCATTATTATTGCACTTTTGGAACTTAAACTCCTGAGTTCAGAGGAATAGATATTCAAACTATAGCACCTGGGCTTTGAGACTAAACAGGGTAGCTTCTTATCTGCTACTTATAATTTTAATAGAAGTGAATTGTGTATTTATTCTGGTATCTCAAGTTCTTGAGAAAGCACATACTTATTAATGATTAGATGTCAGCTCAAAAAATATGCATTCACAGGCTGTGACATTTATGGGGGCCCCTAAATGAAGTAATTTGCCTTCAAAATTCTAAGGTCAAATCACTTGAGTTATCAATTGTCAGATGTGCTAAGAATTTCCCAGTGGTCATTTCATGTAATAGAAAAGAGAGAGAAGTGGTCATCTTGTGTAATAGGAAAGAGAGAAGAAAAGGAGAGGATGAGAGTGGCAGTCATCACATGACAATTTTGAGTCAATTGCCACTTCTCATCAGGCATAATTTCAAGAAGCCTCAAATAAGGCAGCACCATAAAAGCTGAAGTTATTTGTTTCACCTATTCTCTTCAACACGTATTTGTTGAACATTTACTGAGTGCAGTTGCACTAAATGCTGCTAATTCAGTAACAGAAAGATACTCAGCGCCTAGAGGGGACAGGGACACATTGATGGATGATAGCACTGTGGCAAGTACTGACACAGCGGGACCTGTGGGAGGAGCACTGAAGCCACTGGTGCTCATGAGAAGCCTTCCAGAAGAAAAGATTGCCAAGCTAAGCTCTAAACTGTGTTGATAGAGAGAAGAGAGGGGCAGTAGAGTTGGCAGTTATCGAAGGGACGTGGAAATAGTCTGAGGAAATAGTTCAGAAACATGGTATGAGCAAAGACATCCAAACTCCATTCTGCAAAGCTTCTGCAGCAATGTTGGCTTACTCAAGTAAGCATGCGCCATGGCCTCCATCAAAACGCATCTGATGACCAGAAAGGGATGAGCCCTGTTTAGGAGTTCCTCCTTTGTGAACATAAACAAGCCAGAGAACTGTGGATCCTTTCTCTCTACCATTTCCTGTTCTCTCCCAGGGAAGTCATGTTCCACTGCTTTATCTTTGTATAATGTACAGAAAAAATAATGAATCCTGTATAAAGAACCTGTGAACTTCTTTTAAAACACCCTTATAAGTCCTTACAACGTCATATTTTGTGGGATTGTGATTTGCAAACTCCGCTTCCATTACTGCTGAGTGCCTGCAGAACAGCTTTATGCACCTTTCCTCAAGGGATTTCTGTCCGTGGCAGGACACTTCACTCTGAAAGAAATCCAAGATACCGTTTTCCAGGGGTCTTTAGGTACTTACATATTTTGAACAAAGAAACTCATCATATCTCTTGTGCTGTTTTATTTATTTATTTTGTTCTTGTGCAGTTTTACAGTCTTGACATGTATGTCCATGCTTCTGGAATCCTGTTTTTAGCTCCATACTTTAAAGTTCTGGGGAGTCTTCTGTATTGAAATTGGGATCCTTCTATTTAAAGTAACTTGAGGCTGGCGCCGCAGCTCACTAAGCTAATCCCCTGCCTGCAGTGCCAGCACTCCGGGTTCTAGTCCCGGTTGGGGCGCCGGTTCTGTCCTGGTTGCTCCTCTTCCAGTCCAGCTCGCTGCTGTGGCCTGGGAAGGCAGTGGAAGGATGGGCCAGGTCCTTGGGCCCTGTACCCACAATGGAGACCAGGAGGAAGCACCTAGCTCCTGGCTTCAGACTGGCGCAGCACGCCAGCCATAGCGGCCATTTGGGGGGTGAACCAATGGAAGGAAAACCTTTCTCTCTGTCTCTCTTTTTCTCACTGTCTAACTCTGCCTGTCAAAAAATAAATAAATAATTAAAGTAACTCAATGCCTGTCTGTATCCAGTGGAAGAATTTTTAAATGACGAATCTTGTAGTTTATCTGCACAGTGAACAATTGTTGGTTGCCTGGTTGCCATCCATCCTGCTCTTTGACTTCCATAGGATTTTCAAATCTTCATTTGCTTATCACTCAATGTACAAGTTAATTGATGCATAGTTGAACCCGTGTGTATTTTAAGGGATGATTTTGACTACTGTAAACCTTTTACAGAGACCCAAACTGAGACAACAAGTGGATTCATTCCCAATGAAATGATGACTCAACTTTTCCCAATAAAACATGAGGGAGAGTTTCTGGTACTTTAGTAATGCTAAGGTCTCAGTGAATACCTCAGAAGGATGGTACCATGGTGTTCTGCTCATTTTAAATTAAAGGAATTTAGAAGCTGCCGATGCTGAGATCCGTTAATCTAATATCCTCTTATCTGCCTATGCAAACCTGCCAAAGAAACGGTCACCTTCATCTTTTCCCTGAGTTTTCATTAACCAAACTCACACTGCAGGAAGAAAGACTAAAATGTGTCAAGCATATGGGGGATACACTTTCCTGAGCCACAGCATTAGGAAGAAGTTCTTTGCTCTTCTGAGAGAGCTAATAAAGAAGATGCTCTGCCGTGGACTGTATATAACATGGTTGCAAGTTCTGGGAGTGTAGCAGCCACTTTGTCTTCATGAGGGGAGTTGAGCAGTGAAAAGAGCCAATATATACCAAAGAGAGCAAAGCTGAGAGAATTGTCACAGAGAAACAGAACTGGCATCAAGCTATGCCTGAAGCCTACATTAAAGATAACTTTTTATTATTATGAAAAAAGTACATCTTTTAAAAAAAAATTCAGTTTATAGGCATCTGAAAATTAGATGTCTTGACAGACTCAATGATAAGGACAAAACTTAGAGGAGGATAAAAAGGAGGAATTATCTTCCTCTTCTTGGGATAAAGTTTCAGGTCTGAGATTTGGCCAATGCTGTTTTCATCACAAATATTATTTCTAGGGGCTGGCACTATGGCTCACTTGGTTAATCCTCTGCCTGCAGTGCCGGCATCCCATATGGGCGCCAGTTCTAGTCCCGGCTGCCCCTCTTCCAGTCCAGCCCTCTGCTGTGGCCCAGGAAAGTGGTGGAGGATGGCCCAAGTGCTTGGGCCCCTGCACCTACATTGGAGAAGACCGGGAGGAAGCTCCTGGCTCCTGGCTTCGGATCAGTGCATCGCCAGCCGTGATGGCCATTTGGGAAGTGAACCAATGGAAGGAAGACCTTTCTCTCTGTCTCTCTCTCTCACTGTCTGTAACTCTACCTGTCAAATTAAAAAAAATGGCAAAAGCCAGCTTTAGCGATCCCTGTTAAGTCAATTTGGTAAGAATGCCCCCCCCCCAATATCTGATCATCCTGAATATCTTATCAGCTTCCTCAGCCTCCATCATCCCCCAGGTGATGACCATCACCTTGGCCTGTCTGCAGCTAGAATCCTATTAGATCAGTCTATCTGGGATCTTCCTGTCCTCTGATGTCCCCTCTTAGCAATTTCCATTCACTCACCTGTGCCCTGCGCCTTTCCTATAAATGCACATCTGCCATACTGAGCTAGGAGTTGATCGCAATCTCACCTTCTTGCTGTAGGATGTCATTGTATGGGTCCCTGTTTCTATGTCAATGGTCCTACGTAGTCTTCTTAGTGGGCTTTCACAAGCATCATTGAGTAATTTTTTCTGTAACACAGCTTCCAACCATATCAGGTCTTATAGAAAAATTCATTGACCACAAAGTCTTCAATTTAATCAGGAAAATTCTGTTATAACAATGACAATAGCACACTTGGAGATGGAGAAAATGGCTATGAAAGTGATTGCACTGAGTCAGCAGGAGTAACAAGAATGTTTTCAGCCTTATTATGGTGCAATTGGCAAATATGAGTTATATATATTTAAGGTGTACAAGTTGATGTTTTGGTATGGGAATACTTTGGACAATGACCCAGAGTTATGCTAATGAACATGTTCATCAACTTTGCATAATTACCAATTCTTGATGTTTTCCCTCCTTCCCTCCCTCCCTCCCTCCCTCCCTCCCTCCCTCCCTCCCTCTCTCTCTCTCTCTCTCTCTCTCTCTCTCTCTCTCTCTCTCTTCTGTGGTTAGAACACCTGATAGAACTTTAAGTAAATTTCAAGTAGAAAATACAGTATTGTTAATTGCAGTCACTATGCTGTACATCTGCTCTCCAGAACTGATTCATCATGTGTAAATGAAACTTTGTACAGAGACGACAAGACTCCTTATTTTTACTCTTTAAACCTTTTCTATTTTAAATATTATTTATTTATTCATTTATTTATTTTAAAAGGCAGAGCAAGAAATAGAAGTCTTTCATCCACTGGTTTATTCTCTCAATGGCCACAATGGCCAGAGCCAATGTCAGGAGCCTGGAACTCCATCTACATCTCCCAAGTCAATGTCAGGGGTCTGAATACTTGGGTCATCTCCTAATACTTTCCCAGGTGTAATGACAGAGAGCTGGATTGGATGCATTACAACAAGGACTTAAATATAAGATGCCAATATTTCCTTGATGCCAGAAACTAAATAGTAATTTTACATTGTAAATTGACAAATTATAGCTGTACGTATTTATGAACTGCAAAGCCATGTTATGACTTATCAATACAATGTGGAATACTTCAGCAAAGTCAATTAATATATTCCTCCATCATCCCAAAGGCTTGTTTTTTGTGGTGAGAACATTTGAAATTTACTCTCAGTGGTTTTGAAATATATAATATGTTATTATGTACTGTATTCACTGTGCTGTGAGATAGGCCTCAAAGAAAAGCCTTCTTCCTCCTGCACAAGGCTTAGCTCCCTTTGACCATGATCTGACCACTCCTCCCATCCCCGCCAACTCTGTAACCTCCATTCTACTTTCTGCTTCCTTCTGTTGCATTTTCTCTAATTTTACATGTGAGAACATGTGATATTTGTCTTTCTGCTCCTGGAATTTTCCAGGTATCATAATGTTCTCCACTTCCATCCAAGTTTTAGCAATAAACATAATAATTTCTTTCTTTTTAAGGCATACAGTGTGCCATTCTTTATATACATAGTACATAGATGATGGACACTGAGGTTGACTCCATAACTTGGCTATTGTGAATAGAGCTTCAGTGAACACAGGATTGCAGATATCTCTTTACTACACCGATTTAACATTTTATAAACAAACCTTGCTACTAGAGCTATTTGCTATCTTTTTAAGATTTTTATTTATTTATTTGAGAGGTAGAGCTACAGACAGTGAGAGGGAAAGACAGAGAGAAAGGTCTTCCGTCCACTGGTTTACTCCCCAAATGGCTGCAACAGCGGAAGCTGGGCTGATTTGAAGCCAGGAGCCAGAAGCTTCTTCTGGTCTCCCACGTGGGTACAGGGGCCAAAGGATTTGAGCCATCTTCTGCTTTCCCAGGCCACAGCAAAGAGCTGGATGCGAAGAGGAGCAGCCGGGACTAGAACCGGTGTCCTTATGGGATGCCAGCACTGCAGGTGGCGGTTTTACCTGCTATGCCACGGTGCCGGCCCCTATTTACTAGCTTTTGAACACAAAAAGTCAGATTGTAGCATAGCTGACACTGAATATGTCAATTGGATAAAAAATTCATAACCTGTCTTTTTAAATGGTAGGGAAGACTTTTTACTGTGTAAAAATCCTGCAGAGTAGGCATACGGTTTATGGTAAATTGGGGCTGTGTGACTTCTACAGTTTAATTCAAAAAAATATCTGGGTGGAACACATGTCTTGGGCTATGCTTTTATAACACATGAGACTTTTCTCTGGCCACAAAATGACTGAAGTAAAGTGTTCTTAAAACACCTATTCACTAACGAAACTAAAATATGGCAAACACATACATGCTCTTTATTTGCCTGCCTTCCAGATGTCTGCGGTTTGGGATGCTTGCCCCTAGCCTGGAGCTCCAGCGGGTTCCACAGCTGTCCTTCCACAGAGCCAGTCATGATGCAACCCCAGGAATGGCCACCAGGTCAGGACAGAGAGAGGAGAGTTAAGGGGCCATGCCGCTTGAGGTACAAAATAGTTTGATTACTTTTCATGTCCTTGAGGATGTTTGGATTTTCTGAGTCCGCTTAGCAAATGGAGAGCTCTAGCCTCATTTCTGCTGTAGTGTTGGGTGTGCCTGACACCAGGGCAGGAGCAGCCTCAGAGAACACCCTAGGTCCCGTCTTTGCTGCAGAGATAAAGTCATAGAAAAGACTCTTGAAATTCTTTATTTTACTTTGATTCCAAGAAGATTGGCAAATCTATTTGACTAAATAGAGGGTGGTTTTGTTTGGCTGGGGAACTTACAGTGTATTGCAAACACCAGTATTACCACTGGGGACAAAATGTCTTGTAGGCAGGGATGAGTTGTGTTCACAGTTGGGAATCTGGATCCTAGAACAGTGTCTGGCACAAAGAAGGTCCTCACAAACACTTGTGATACTAAGGGAAATGCCAATATCCCAGTTAAAAAAAAGACAGTAAGTCTTCACCTGTGGGCCAAGATCTCTGAAGGACTGTGTGGTTATCCAATGGAAGGCACACAGAACCTCTACACTGGGTGCTGGGTAATGGCAAGATCCAGGGACTGGAGGATGTGAAAACAAAGTGTGTAGGCCATGAGAAAGGCAGGAAGAGAGAGAGAGAGATTTCCGTTCTCTGTAAGACAAGAAAACAAAAAGCACTGTCATAGCCGGGCATAAGGGTGAATGAAACACTCAGAGTCCTCTTCACCATCAGCTTCTTGGTGACCCTTAGTTAAGGCACAGGCTCTTGCTTCCCTCCTGTTTGCTCACCGCCTTCCCCGCCTGTCTCCACTGAGGGCTTTCACTCTCAGCTGGCTGGACGCGGCTCCCTGTTTTGCGGTTCTGCCATTTACTACTCTTCTTGTTTATGGTCCTTCAGTCAGCTCTGTTCCAAGATAATTTAAATTAATTTTGCAAATAAGATTTCATAAGACACTGCATAATATGCTTCAATAGGATCAAAACATATTACATTTACTGTATGTCAAATTAGCAAATTAGCTTTTGCACAGATTATAATTTATTGTTTTACTTACACATTTCATTACTTCCCTCCCTCCCTCCCTCTCTCATTTTACACCCTACAAAGCTGCCTGAATTATAACAAGCGGCTGTTGAATAATACAACATCTTCTCATGTTGCAGCTCCGTAGAAATTTTCCAGACATATGCCACATGGGTAATACTGAACTGTGCAACTCTACAGAAGTTCATTAAAGGCAAACTTTCAAAAGCAAATCAGAAAACAAAATCATGTTTTATGAAATATACATGTAGTATTCTGGGCTTACAATCTAGGAATTTAAAAACAAAGGAATTAAGAAAAATTTCCAAAGATCTTTAACTCATGTTGACATTTACGATAGTCTCATGCCTAAGAGAAAACTGTTTGGTGTCTTCGTCTGGTTCAAATAAAAGTGACTTCAGTATCTGGAAGTAGGAGGTGAGCTGCCAAGGCACCCAGCAGTACAGGAAGGAGCCGCTGCTTGCTGTTAGGCCTGTCAAATTTTCCTTGCCACAGACGTTTCGAAAAACAAGCTTCAAAGAGGAGGCAGCCTGGGTTCCCAAGATACCCCTAGTGACTCTGCTTTGTGTGAGCATTTGCAGAACTTGCGAGCATTGTAAATGAGGTCAGCCTGTTGATACTGGCTTGTTGTCTCTGATTTTGTGCAGCCCTACTTACCACGGTTCCAACTCAACCACAGATGTGATCATGGCCCCCGGGGAAAAGCCGAAAGGCTTCTGCACATTGGCCTTGGACAATTCACTTGTAACCTAGAAAAGAAACGCTGAGTTAGGAAAGTCTGAGAAATGAGAAGTAAAAATGTTCTTTCTTTACACAGGTGTCTATTAATATGCAGAACAACAGCCACACAGCTGTTTCCTCTGGCACCTCTATTGCTTAGCACTGAGTGTTGACAGGGAGAGGATGACACAGGAAAACATCTTTATGCATACGATCTCTTCAGCTTTTGAAAGGGGTTTATCCTCAATCTTTTGACACTAGGCCCCTCCACATAACACAACTAGTAGCAGGGAGGTCTGAATCCCCAAGAGGAAAATTGCAGGTGACCTAGAAGATAGTGTGGTGTGGAAGGAAAAAGCCTCCCCCAGTTTATGTTGTTGTTCCCAATCTTGGATTCACTTCCCACCTTGGAGGCCCTGGATAACTTACTTCACTTCATGAGCCTCTGTTTTCCATCTGTAAAATAGGAACCAGATGACCTATCTTTCCAGATTGCTGTGACATTTGATTAGGTGCTCAGGAGGTTATTGTTATCTTCTTGTCGCACTAGGCATTGTCAGTACCAGATAACTGAGCTTGAGAGCTCCTTGTGGTGTCTGTGGGAAAAGCGGGGACATCTGATTGTTCTGTGTATAACTGCTTCTGTATCGGGGCAGGTTAACCAGCCCCATGTTTCTTGGAGCTGCTGCAGTGATTCTGTCCCTAGCAACAACGTTCCGATGAGTGTTAATCTCCTGAAAGATGAGCATTTCCCAAGTGGATGTTCCCCATAAATGTGCTGTGAATCCTGGGAAATCTTGGTAGCTCACTCTCAGTAACCATCTTTGAAGCTGTATACTCTTTAGATGAGAATGTGTCAGCATGGATTTCTTGGGATCTGTCATCATCTAGGTCATAAGCACCCAAGGTATTTGGACATTACAAGCCGCTCATCTCATCCACCAGCCTGTAACAATGATGGAACATGATATAGCACATTGTTACAGAACTTATCTCTTACAATGGTAGTAGAGAAAGAAAACAAACAAGTGCAAGGTCCTGCATCCCATCTTCTTTGGTTTAATGTTCACATGCCTCTGTTAAAACAATTACAGAAACAATAGACTGAGCGCTGAGTTGGTGCTTTTGGTTACAATCTACTAGTCCTTTTCACTATAATCTGCAATAAAGTAACATTCCAATATGTATATTCTCCAGTACAGAAGCTACTAGCCATCTGTGGCTTTTGCTAATGTGAGATGTGGCTAGTATAATTAAGGAATTGGAGTTTTTATTTTGTTTAAGTATAAATTCAAATGGCCACATGTGGCTGATCTGCACTGATTGGAAAGTGTAGATCAGGGCTGTAAATTAGGTTTGTCTTCATGACTGGAAGTATAAAGCAAATATATGTTTCTGACACTATAATGGAACTCATCTCTTGCTTCATTTATCCATTAAATTGTTCTAGCTCATGGGGTTTTATGAAATATGGTTACTTATGCAGAATGAGTACCATATTTCTAAGCGGATATATTCCAAACAGGATCACTTCATTCAACCATTCTATGATATTGTCATCAGCAAAGTTTCATTGTAGTCACCTCCACATGAGAGTGTTCACTGGGAAGAGTAACATTTAAATCACTGGGCCTGAGGGATGGAATTGGAAAATGGTTATATAGTCTTACCATTCCTTTTTTTTTTAACTTTTCTTCAGTAGATATAAATTTCCAAAGTACAGTTTATGGATTACAATGGATTCCCCCCCCATAACTTCCCTCCCACCTGCAACCCTCCCATCTCCCATTCCCTCTCCCATTCAATTCGCATCAAGATTCATTTTCAATTACCTTTATATACAGAAGAGCAATTTAGTATATATTAAGTAAAGATTTCATCAGTTTGCCCCCACACAGAACACAAAGTGCAAAATACTGTTTGAGAACTAGTCATATCATTAATTCACATTGAACTACACATTAAGGGCAGAGATCCTACTCTTGTTTAAGGCATCAGCAATCGCCCCAGGCTCTAGTCATGAGTTGCCAAGGTAATGGAAGCCCCCTGAGCTCACTCACTTTGATCTTATTTCAACAAGGCCATAGTCAAAGTGAAAGTTCTCTCCTCCCTTCAGAGAAAGGTACTTCCTTCCTCCTTTGATGGCCCGTTCTTTCTACTGGGATCTCACTTGCAGAGATCTTTCATTTAGGTCATTTTTTTTTTTTTGCCAAGGTGTCTTGGCTTTCCATGCCTAAAATACTCTCATGGGCTCTTCAGCCAAATCTGAATGCCTTAAGGCCTGATTCTGAGGCCAGAGTGCTATTTAGGACATCTGCAATTCTATGAGTCTGCTGTGTATCCCATTTCCCATGTTGGATCATTCTCTCCCTTTTTTATTCTATCAGTTAGTATTGGCAGACACTAGTCTTGTTTGTGTGATCACTTTGACTCTTAGACTTATCATTATGATCTATTGTGACCTGAAATTGATCACTTGGACTAGTGAGATGGCATTTTTACATGCCACATTAATGGGATTTTATTGTAATCCCCTGGCACATTTCTAACTCCACCACTTGGGGCAAGTCAGCATGAGCATGTTCTAAATTTTACATCCCCTCCCTCTCTTATTCCCACTCATATTTAACAGAGATCAATTTTCAGTTAACTTTAAACACCTAAGAATAATTGTGTGTTAACTACATAGCTCAACCAATAGTATTAAGTAGAACAAAAAATACTAAAAGGGATAAAGTATTAAATTGTACATCAACAGTGATGACAAGGGCTGATCAAGTCATTGTTTCTCACAGTGTCCATTTCACTTCAACAGGTTTCCTTTTTGATTCTCGGTTAGTTGTCACCAATCAGGGGGAACATATGATATTTGTCCCTTTGGGACTGGCTTATTTCACTCAGCATGATGTTTTCCAACTTCCTCCATCTTGTTGCAAATGACTGGATTTCATTGTTTTTGACTGCTGTATAGTATTCTATAGAGTACATGTCCCATAATTTCCTTATCCAGTCTAATATTGATGGGCATTTGGGTTGGTTCCAGGTCTTAGCTATTGTGAATTGAGCTGCAATAAACATTAAGGTGCAGACAGCTTTTTTGTTTGCCAATTTAATTTCCTTTGGGTAAATTCCAAGGAGTGGGATGGCTGGGTTGAATGGTAGGGTTATATTCAGGTTTCTGAGGAATCTCCAAACTGACTTCCATAGTGGCTTCACCAGTTTGCATTCCCACCAACAGTGAGTTAGTGTCCCTTTTTCCCCACATCCTATCCAGAAACTATTGTTGGTAAATTTCTGAATGTGAGCCATTCTATCCGGGGTGAGGTGAAACCTCATTGTGGTTTTGATTTCCATTCCCCTGATTGCTAGTGATCTTGAACATTTTTTCATGTGTCTGTTGGCCATTTGGATTTCCTCTTTTGAAAAATGTCTATTGAGGTCCTTGGCCCATCTCTTAAGTGGGTTGTTTGTTTTGTTGTTGTGGAGTTTCTTGATCTCTTTGTGTAGATTCTGGTTATCAACCCTTTATCTGTTGCATAGTTTTCAAATATTTTTTCCCATTTTGTCGGTTGCCTCTTAACTTTCCTGACGTTTCTTTTGCAGTACAGAAACTTCTCAATTTGATGCAAATCCCAATAGTTAATTTGGCTTTGACTGCTTGTGCTTCTGGGGTCTTTTCCAAGAAGTCTTTGCCTGTGCCTATATCTTGCAGGGTTTCTCCAATGTTCTTTAATAATTTGATGATGTCGGGTCATAGATTTAGGTCTTTAATCCATGTTGAGTGGGTTTTTGTGTAAAGTGAAAGGTAGGGGTCTTGCTTCATGATTCTGCACGTGAGAATCCAATTTTCCCAGCACCATTCATTGAATAGACTGTCCTTACTCCAGGGATTGGTTTTGGATCCTTGATCAAATATAAGTTGACTGTAGATGTTTGGATTGATTTCTGGTGTATCTATTCTGTTTCACTGGTCTATCCATCTATTTCTGTACCAGTACCATGCTGTTTTGATTACAACTGTCCTGTAGTAAGTCTTGAAATCTGGTATTGTGATGCCTCCAGCTTTGTTTTTGTTGTACAAGATTGCTTTAGCTATTCGAGGTCTCTTGTGTCTCCATATGAATTTCAGCATCATTTTTTTCAGATCTCAGGAGAATGTCTTTGGTATTTTGATTGGTATGGTATTGCATTGAATGTATAAATTACTTTTGGGAGAATGGACATTTTGATAATATTGATTTTTCCAATCCAAGAGCATGGAAGATTTCTCCATTTTTTGGTATCCTCTTCTATTTCTTTCTTTACGATTTTGTTATTTTCATCGTAGACATCTTTAACGTTGTTGGTTATGTTTATTCCATGGTATTTGATTGTTTTTGTGGCTATTGTGAATGGGATTGATCTTAGCAGTTCTTCCTCCGCCGTGGCATTGCTTGTGTATACAAAAGCTGTTGATTTTTGTGCATTGATTTTATATCCTGATGATTTTCTAGATCCTTGAGATGCATTGAAAGCTCATTTATTTGATGCCTTTCCAATTTCTTGATGTAGGCACCTATTGATATAAACTTTCCTCTTAACACTACTTTTGCTGTATCCCATAAGTTTTGATATGTTGTGCTGTTGTCCTCATTTACTTCCAGAAAGTTTTTTTATTTCTCTTTTGATTTCTTCTATGGCCCAGTGTTCATTCAGGAGCATGTTGTTCAATCTCCATGTGTTTGCATATGTTCTAGGGATTCCTGAGTTGCTAATTTCCAACTTCATTCCACTGTGGTCTGAGAAGCTGCATCATATGATTCTAAATCTTTTTAATTTGCTGAGACTTGGTTTATGGCCTAGTATGTGGACAATCCTAGAGAAGGTTCCATGTTCTGTTGAGAAGAATGTAAATGCTTTATTTGTAGGATGAAAAGTTCTGTAGATATCTGTTAGGTCCATTTGGGCTATAGTGTTGTTTAAATCTACTGTTTCCTTGTCGATATTCTGTCCAGTTGATATGTCTGTTTCTGAGGGTGGAGTATTGAAGTCCCCCAGTACTATTGTATTGGAATCTAAGTCTCCCTTTAAGTCGCTTAACATATCTTTTAAATAAACCAGTGCCCTGTAATTAGGTGCATATACATTGATAATTGTTATATCTTCCTGTTGAATGGATCCCTTAAATATTATATAATGCCCCTCTTTGTCTCTGTTAACAATTTTTGTGTTAAAGTTTATATTGTCTGATATTAAGATGGATACGCCTGCTCTTTTTTCACTTCTGTTGTCATGGTATATCTTTTTCCAGCCTTTCACTTTCAGTCCGCATATATCTTTGTTGGAATGATGTGTTTCTTGTAAGCAGCAAATAGATGGGTTTTGTTCCTTAACCCATTCAGCCAGTCTGTGTCTTTTAAATGGAAAGTTGAGGCCAATTACGTTCAATGTGATTATTGATAAGTGGTAACTTTGCCCTGCCATTTGCCAAAGATATTTTCTAATACATGCTTGAAACTTCCCGTGATCTTTTGCTGTGATGTTTCCTTCCTTTACCTTCTTTCATATTGATGACTGTGTTTCTGTGTGTAACACATCTTTAAGCATCTTTTGCAGGGCTGGACGAGTGTTGACAAATTATTTCAATTTCTGTTTGCTATGAAATGTCTTTATTTCACCTTCCTTCACAAATGAGAGCTTTGCAGGATATAATATTCTGGGCTGGCAGTTTTTCTCTCTTAGCACCTGGGCTATGTCTCACCATTCCCTCCTAGCCTGTAGGGTTTCTGATGAGGAGTCTGCTGTGAGTCTAATTGGAGATCCTCTGAGTGTAATCTGGCATTTCTCTCTTGTGCATTTTAGGATCTTTTCTTTATATTTCACTGTGTTTAGTTTGATTACAACATGTCGTGGTGAGGATTTCTTTTGGTCATGTTTATTAGGGGTTCTATGAGCTTCCTGTACTAGGATGTCTCTCCTTCTCCAAACCCAGAAAGTTCTCTGCTAGTATCTCACTAAAAAGGCCTTCTAATCCTTTCTCTCTCTCCATGCCTTCAGCAACTCCTGGAACCTGAATGTTGGGTTTTTTAATAGTATCCTGTAGATTCCCAACAATATTTTTTAGATTTCTAATTTCCTCTTCTTTTCTTTGGTTTGACTGTGTACTTTCCTGTGCTCTGTCTTCTAAATCTGATGTTCTCTCTTCTGCCTCACTGACTCTGTTTTTAAGGCTCTCTAATATGGTTGTCATTTGATCTATTGAGTTCTCGTTTCATTTTGATTTCTCTTCACTATCGCACTTCCCTGTTCTACTAGTTTCTGCATTTCATTTTGATCCTCCTTAAGATTTCATTTTCACAAGAGAGATTTTTATCCTGTCCAGTAAGGATTTCTGTAGTTCAAAAGTTTTTGAAAACTTCTAAATGTTCTTATTATAAATTTTTTGAAAACTGCTTCCATCTCATCATCTTCATAATCTTGGCTTGGGGTGTCTTGTTCATTTGGGGGCATCATAATGTCTTCCTTGTTCTTGTTCCTCAGTTTCTGTGTTTGTTGCTTGGCATTGTGGAGATAGTCTTTGGATTCTTCTTCCCTTGCTGTGGTGTTTTTTCTTGTTATACTATGACTGTATTAAGTGGACTGTCTGCTTTTAATGGAGCCTTAGAGGCTTGAGATGGGTGTGGCCAGAGAGCTCTGGTTCTTCAGGGTTAAGGGTGTGCCAAAATTGACACACTCAGGTTAGGCATGGTAAATCAATCTCTCTTTCTCTCTCTCTCTCTCTCTCTCTTTCTCTCTCTCTGTTTATTTAGAAGAGAAATAATACTGCATAGCTGAGCAGAATTGAAGGTAATCAGCTTCCGATCTCTGGCTCCTGTAGTATATCATTCATCTGCTTTTTCCCAAGGACCACACAGGGAATCTGTGCTGCCCTCAGGGTGGGCTCAAATTCTCTTGCAGTCTTCCACAGGGTTGCCAAGGTTACCAAATTGTAGTGTCTCTGGAGAGTACTCATGTGAACTCTGAGTTTGATCACCTGCTGTCTCTTTTTTCACTGGCTCAGTTCATTAGCTCCACACATTCACTAGGTCCTAACCTCCTGTTTTTCTGTTTGACTGAGAGGGGGTGCAGCTCTGAGGTCCTGCAGCTTTTACGTATGTCCAAATGGTGCCTGTTCTTTGTCTGGCTTGCCTTTGTGAGGTGGGTGGAGGGAGAGAAACTCATCTGTACCGGTCCTTTTTTTTTTCCTCTCTCCTCTAGTTAGCCTGGTGAACTTTCCCCCCCAGGGCTTCAAGCCTCATTCGCTTTAGGCTCTATCTGCCATTTCCCCACCAATGCCTCACCTCTTCTTCCAGCGCAGATGCGTAGACTCCACGGTTGGGCTCTGGAGCTGTGGGCATCCTTGCACTCCCTGTAGGTCGTCCATGTCACATCCACTAGATCCGGAAGAGTTTGCTCTGCAATATTTTCCCTGAGCCTTTCCCTGAAACTACAGTAACTCCACTTTTATTAAATTATCTTTTCCCGGACTATCAGTGTGTGGCCTCACTATTCCACCATCTTGGCTCCCTAGTCTTACCATTCCTACTGCTACAACTGCCATTGCCTTTCCCTAAACCATAACAGAGAATCTAAAGAAATTTTTTTAGCTAACAGATATTTTACCTTCAAAGCCAGGCACTATTCTAGGACAAATCCTTTACCTCTCATGTTCACATTATAAGAGAGAATATACAAGGTCTGGCACTGTGGCACAGTGGGTTGATGCCCTGGCCTGAAGTGCTGGCAGCCCAGATGGGCACCTTTTTGAGACCCAGCTGTGCCACTTCTGATCCAGCTCTCTGTTGTGGCCTGGGAAAGCAGCAGAAGATAGCGCAAGTCCTTAGGCCCCTGCACCCACATGAGAGACCCGGAAGAAGCTCCTGGCTACTGGCTTCAGATCAGCACAGCTCCAGCCTTTGCAGCCATCTGGGGAGTGAATCATCTGATGAAGACCTCTTTCTTTCTCTTTCTGCCTCTCCTCTCTGTGTAACCCTGACTTTGAAATAAATAAATAAATCTTTTTTAAAAAAGAGAGGATATACAAAGTACCCTGTTATTTTTGCTGATATATACAAATTTATTTTTGCCTTAACTGAAGAAACTAGCTATTATTGTGTTGATGTGCAGTATTAGATTATGCAATTCAGGTAAAACAGAGTACAACCTGACATGATGAAGATGGTTTTTGGTGATGGGGGGGAGAGTGCCGGGGGGAGGGGGTGGCCTGGAGCACTGCATTAAGCTGGCACCAAAGAAAGATGGTGGGTTGTCTGAAGCATACAAGAAATATAATAAAGATATTCAGGGCAGGGAATAACTTAAATTCTTTTATGGCACTGAAAGGTCCATTAGTGACTAATAGATTTAGGATAGATGAATTTATAAAAACTGAAGTTCAGCTATATCTTGCCGGCGCTGAGGCTCACTAGGCTAATCCTCTGCCTTGCGGTGCTGGCATACCGGGTTCTAGTCCTGGTCAGGGTGCCGGATTCTGCTCCAGTTGCCTCTCTTCCAGGTCAGCTCTCTGCTCTGGCCAGGGAGTGCAGTGGAGGATGGCCCAAGTCCTTGGGCCCTGCACCTGCAAGGGAGACCAAGAGAAGCACCTGGCTCCTGGCTTTGGATCAGTGCAGTGCGCTGGCTGCAGCACGCTGGCTGTGGCGGCCATTGGAGGGTGAACCAATGGCAAAGGAAGACCTTTTTCTCTGTGTGTGTCTCTCTCTCCCTGTCCACTCTGCCTGTCAAAAAATTTAAAAAACTGAAGCTCAGCTATATCTTGTGCAGTTGTGATTATTGAGGACACTTGTACAGTGTACTCATTCATTTTCTATCACTATAGCAAAATACCTCAAGCTGGGCACTATATATAAGAAGTAAGCTTATTTTGCTCGTGGTTTTGTAGGTCCAAGAGCATAGTGCTGGTGTCTACTGTGCTCTGGCGAGGGCCTCATAGCAGATGAAATCACAATGGTGGGAGCACACAGCAAGGCAGGAAGCAAATGGCTGGTGAGGGGCCAGCCTCACTCTTTTTATAATAACTCACTCTCCCAGGAGCTAACCCATCCTACCAGGCCCCACCACTCTGTGGGACCATCATTAATCCCTAGATGAAGGCAGCACTCCCCTAACCTAAACTTGCACTCACCACTATCTCTTAAAAATTCCACCACTTCAACACCACCACAATGGGACCAAGATTCCAGCACAGGAAAATTTGGGCAATATATTTGTGTGTACACCATATATATAAAGCATATTTATATAAGGTGTGTATATATACCATATATATAAAACAACCATAATATGTGGCATTGGATGATTTAGATATTTTGATCCCCTGTGTTTACCTATCAATGCTCTGGTTTTTAAAATGTGTATTTAAAAAATGCATATAAACCACTGCTCTGTAATGTCTGAATTCTCACCAAACATTCATTCTTTGTCACTATCTGAGTCTAATTCATTCTTGTCATTATTCTTTCTAAAAATGTATGCTCAACTATCCCAGGTAATTCTCAGAACTGTGCCCCTTAACGTAACTTCAAATAAAATAGCCAGTGGTTGGTCTAGTAACCAATTTCTTAGTAAATCCTAAGCCAAAAAAAGGCATGTGGGAGGCTCCCTTAGTAAAAATCAAAAGAATATGATAACCTCCATCATAGCTCTTACCATGCTGTTGGCCAAACAGAATGAACAGTGGATCTGAGAACACCCTTAAGTGTATACCACTTCCCCAATAAGAGATAATGACCGGCCGGCGCCATGGCTCAACAGGCTAATCCTCCGCCTTGCGGCGCCGGCACACCGGGTTCTAGTCCCGGTCAGGGCACCGGATTCTGTCCCGGTTGCCCCTCTTCCAGGCCAGCCCTCTGCTGTGGCCCGGGAGTGCAGTGGAGGATGGCCCAGGTGCTTGGGCCTTGCACCCCATGGGGAGACCAGGAAAAGCACCTGGCTCCTGGCTCCTGCCATCGGATGAGCGCGGTGCGCCGGCCGCAGCGCGCCGACCATTGGAGGGTGAACCAACGGCAAAGGAAGACCTTTCTCTCTGTCTCTCTCACTGTCCACTCTGCCTGTAAAAAAAAAAAAAAAGAGAGAGATAATGACCGAGAAGTGAAAAAGGAGGACATCTGATTTGTCGTTATGGCTATTGATATAATTGTGTGTTTATACATTAATAAGGAAAGGGAACAATAAAGAGTGCAGGATAACCATGCCCAGTAAACTCCCTCCCAGTGGCTTCCTTCCCTAATTGGGAGGTGAACCTGTCCTCATAGAACTACACAGAAGGGGTTCAACGACTATTTCTCAGGTATTGGATTAGTGGTTTTGAGGGTAACAGAGTCCGAGGGGCTACTCTGTTTTCTGTTTGACCTATTTATTAAAGTACTGCCTTTTAGTTTCAAGCTCCTTCTTGAATGCTGTGCTGTATGACAGTGAGGTTGGAACTCAGAAAACCACATTTCTCTTTGCCATCTGGTCCCTGGTGGATTCTGCTGGTAGGATTCACACTGAAGGAGACTGCAGGGCTGAAGGAGGGAAGAGAACATGCTTACTTCTGTTTCTCCTGCTGGGTTTTCTGTGGCCTTCCTGTTTCTGCTAGCACGACATCGGGAATGCCCTTGATCCCAGATGCTAGGAACTGATCCACGTGAAATCCCAGTAGAATCAGAGTCAGTGTTCGTCTTTCTCAACTCTTGTAGAAACAATTTCATCATTCTTCATTCTGCCCAGATACAGAGCTTTACGCTTTCCTTGGGGATCTGGAGCTGCATTGGGCCCCTCCAAGTTTCCAAGTTTCAGTAATTCCAACCTTCTGCCCTTGTTCCTTCAGCCTAAGGGAAGTGGTGCTTCCTCAGTAGCCATCTCCGTGGCACTTGAGTTTTCTTTTTTCACCTTTGTAGTTACATGTTAATGACTTTGTGCCTAGTTAACTATTCCTCATATGAAATTCTCTCTGTTCAAGTATGTGGTTTCTGCCTTTTGACTGGATCCTGAGTAGTGCACCTTGAGAATGGGCATTTCAATGAACAGATATGAGATGTACCAAAGTTAATGACTCATTTCTGGGAGCTGCAAGCTGGATGATTTTCCTAAGTCATGTGATGGCTATGAATTACCAGCAGTGGCAATGGTTGAAGAAGGCCATGGTGAAAAGAATCATGTCACAGTAGAAAGCCTCACACACCAGGAAATATTTGATTATCTATTTTCTTGCTTACTCTCTGGACTGCAAATTCTACAAGGGTAGTAATGGTGTCTGTTCTCATAGAATTATTTTCAGTATTAATGTCTAAATGTTGAATGAATGAATGAAGACATGAAGAATGTAGTGCAGTTTTAGGTGATACCAAACTTAATAGACTGAAAGATCTCTTGCAAAAAACCTGCCTAGGAATTTAAAGGTGTACTCTCGATACTCCCTTTTATTGTCTGCAAAGTTTTTTCCCTTCCTCAGTTTCCAGGAATCATTGTGTGCTCTTCAAGGCCTTGTTTCTTGGAGTATTATTAATTACCTTAAAACATCATTCAACTGTGGCAGTCTTGGCAATCTTATTATGTCAGAGGGACAAGGCGGAAAGATTAGTTGTTTTATCATTTAAGTAATGAGAATTTTACACTTCTCTAAAGAGATTTATGAGAGTAATTAGTCTAGGCAGGAGTTTCCAGCATGAGTGCTATTAGGTGTAATAATTAACCCTAGCAGGGTGAGTTACTGCCTAGCCACTTAACAATCACTAAACATGGCATGAAATTTCAATTTCTGGCATTTAGAAATACATACAAATGGGCAAGACTAGTAATTGTTTAATAAAACTCAATATAACTATAAAAGTATCAATATAAAAATGAAAGTTGGCAAGTTTTCTGTATTTAATCATTAGCTTATTTGTGTTTTTAAAATACAATCATATGTCAAAGAAATTAAGGGAAGCATCCTATATTAGCAGAGCACTGATTTTCAATGTAAATCTCAGTTCTGCTATTTACTTGCTCTCTGACCCTGGGTCAGTCCTTTGACCTCGTCAATGTCAAGGTTGAGTAAGTGTTTGGCATAGAGACAAAGATGCTCTTGGAACTCCCACATCCCATATTGAAATGGTTCGCTCCACTTTTGATTCCAGCTTCCTGCTCATGTGTGCCCTGGGAGGCAACAGACAATGGCATACGTAGCTGGGACCCTGTCACCCACTGGAAAAGACCCAGATTGAATTCCTAGGTCTCAGCTTCAGTCCAGCCCAGCCCCAGCTGTTGGGAGCATTTGGGAGTGAACCAGTAGATAGGAGATTTTTCTCTGTGTCTCTGCCCCTCTGCCATAGCTTAAAATACACATTTTATAAATGTTATTTATTATCACCATCATTACTGTGATTATTTTTAATATCATACTACAAAATGTCAGTGAAGTTTAAACTTATTCTTTCAAATGAATAAATATTCATAGTTGTTCATTTGAAATAAATTATTCAAAAATAAATGCCATGAAGATTTAATTATACCATCTTGATAAACTGAAAATTTGGAAAAGCTTTTTGTAATCACTATGCATCTCTTACTTTCCTATTATCTCACAATACCTTATAAAAATACATGAATAGGCATTGGATTTATTGCTGTTTGTGAAACACAAACTAGTGGTTCTCTGCTACACCATATTTTATTAGGTCAAATTCTGTAATTAATAAAATATTTCCTAGACATAAGGATATTACCACTTTAAAAGATTTTTAAACAAATTCATTTTAGTTAAAACAGAACTAAAAATTTAAGTTCTTTAACAAAGCTGTTGTAACACCATAGAAATTAGAGGATTTAAAAAGTAGAAGAGTGTTGTGCATTGTAATATCATTTTCAGCCCCTGCCCAAGTCATGTGGCTTAGCCTTTTTCTGTTTTGGATTCCTTACCCTGAGTCAAAAAATACAGGAGACTATTTGAGCAATTATTTCCTTGGTCTTCCCAAAGAAAGCACATAATTACCACTACTGCTGCGTATATTTTCTAAAGATACAGGTACCTATATATCCTATCTGAAGTGTTTTTCTAACATATAATATTGACGTACTTCCACTTAAAGATTTGGTTCACATTCTTTCCTCATGAATCTTGATAGATTAGCGTCCACAGAAGTGACACAGTGTGACATTCAAAGCTGAGTCAGAAAAACTTCATCAACTTTCTCCAACTCATTTCCTGGTCCTCAAGGAAGTATGCCCTTGGAATTCAACCACCATGCTGTGAAGAAGCTAAGCTGCCTCACAGAAAGATCATGTATAGGTGTTGTGACCACAGCCACAGCTGAAATCCCAGCCAACAACCAAAGTCAAGTGCCAGGCATGTGAGACTTCAACACGATTTCAGTCTCCAGACTTTGAGTCACCGCAGCTTTTCTGAATGAAGCAGACACCAGCTGTTTCCACTGAGTACTAACCAAATACAGAGCCATGAGGGACATCATGTTTCTGTTTTAAGCCAGTAAATTTTCTTTTTTAAATTTTTCATTTATATTTTTTCTTATTTAAAAAGGAGAGAGAGAGAGAGAGAGAGATTCATCTAATGGTTAACTCCTCAAATACCTATAGTGGTCCCCAGCTGGCACCAAAGCCAGGTACTAGGAATGCAATCTAGGTCTCCCACATGAGTGGCAGAAACCCAACTACTTAAGCCTTCGCCACCAGGGTCTACATGAGTAGGAAACTGGAATCAGGAGCCAGAGAGGTTATAGAACTCAATCACCTAGTATAGGATGCCGGCACCTTGACCACTAGGACAAATAGCCACCTCCACTTCCCCACCCTCTGTTTAAAAGTAGGTTGTAACATAGCAAAGGTTATCCAGAAGAAATCCTACATTCAAGATGCATTATATTACATACAATGGACAACTCAAGGCATTAGAACTCATTTTTCTCTCAAAAACTATTAACTATATAATGATTAGAATTGACTACTTTTATTTCTTTCTGTAGTGCTCTTACACTTCAGATAGATTCTCAAACTAAAACTATGGTAGAAGAAAATAAATTCTGAGATTGCTTTTAAGTTAAAAAGACAATTTTTTAATACTAAATTCTTCTAGCATCTTCTAGAAATAGAACAGTGTGATACATGCGAGCCATTAGGAATTTAACAAGTGACCCACAAGACTTAGGTGGCCCCTGATGTGGACAGAGCCAAGTGAGAAATGTGCATCGGTACTAACCTTATGTAATGTTCTCCAACATTGCACTGTGAACTTTCAAGAAACTAACCCACTTCCAGATATTTCCACTTATTTTATTTCTGTTCTCATAGAAGCAATAGTTTTAACAGGGAGATAGATTTTTTTCTTATTTTTTCCTCTCCTTTCCATTTTCATCAGCATCAACCCTAGAAAAAAGTCTTCCTCTCTCTTCAAAGCCCTTTGCCATGTGTGTACATCCTTTCCCTCACGGTGCTTTTCTCTACATTTGAGTGCACCTCCCATGTCCTGCAATTGACTGGTTCCCTGGTTGACTTTCACATGTACAACAGGTACTACAGGTGCCTTTCAAGTCATATCATTAATATTCCAGAACATTCTTTTGGCAGGATCTAGAATGTTTATACTTTGCAGAGCTTCAGGAAAATGTAAGACCCATATGGAAGTCATTTCATTCTCAGAATGCATGAGAACTATGAATTATGAAGTAGCCTAAAGGGTAAACATAATAAAGCAAAGGCAATGGTATCTATCAATCACTTGACACACATTCTGTCACATCTCTTCTAATGCCAATCACAAACATCACTAATCAATGATGATGATATTTCCTGCAAGATTCTGGCCTCCCCGGGCAGTCTTCCTAAAACTGTGCTCAGCAGATACGTCCAGTCTCCCGTGAATATAAGAGAGGGAGAAACCTGCATGTCATCCCAAATACACAGTGACTAATAAACCATTAGTCACTTCCCCTGGGTTAAGTCCACTGTGACAAGTTTTTGCTTTTTTGATGTAAGGTGTTTTCTTGCTGTTACCCAGCTTTCAAATGGTTACAGTTTTCTGGGGGTTCCTAGCACTTATTTAAAGCTAGCTGAGTTTTACTCTTAAAATATTTTTTGCATTTAAAATATGTGTATCTCCTACCCTATGAAACAATGGACTGGATTCTGACAAATTAATGCCAACCAAGGAGCCAGACACATAACACTCAGACTTTCTTTTTTGTCCTTTGTTGCTAGGTGATGATACTGCTCAATTTATGCAACCACAAATAAGAAACCCAATTATAATAATAAAATGAAAAGGAAAAACAAAAGAATGCCATACACTCCCAATTGTCTGAGCATTGGGCCACCTCTTTAGGGGCTGGTGAGTTTTAGAGCCATCATATATTAGTGTTTCTTTATAAAAAAAAAAAAACTGTTTTGATTTTTGGTTGACACAGGCAAGCAAGCTGTGTAGTAAAATAAAAAAAAATTAGTAAAATATCTGATGTTTCTTTTCAATAACCTTATCCTACTTTTTTCATTGTTTCTCACCCTCTACACGCTCAGAGTCCTCCTCTTGTTACCCTCCATCAAGGTCCTATGCCAAAATCTTATCATAGAAATTGGTAAAAAGAGTAAAGAGAGAAGAAAAAAAAATCAGCATTTAATCCCTATTATCCAATAAAATGACATTTTCATATAACATTTTAAGAGCTAATCACAGTTACTTAAGAAACTATGGTTAGAATATTCTGACATCCTATTAAAACCCTAGGTGATAATAGAATACTGTGATGGTTAGGAAGTTTATTGGTCTTTAAGGAGAAAACTGCTCTGTGAATACTGACTTTGATTATTTCTGATTCAGGGTATCACTTAAACATGCCTGAAGGCAAAATGTTACTGCGGAGTTTTGGTCATTCTCCCTGATTTTATTTCTATGTGCCTTTATTTTTAATATATTCCTTTAAATGAATATTCTCAAAAGGATCACTGTCCAAAATCCAATTTACAATCCTTTCAAGAAATCTCTTTGTCCTTGATGACATTAACAGACAAACATCCTCTTCTGTGGGCACCTGTGTGACTGCTTTTATTCTGGGTGTTTCAAATCAGGTTAGAATTGCCTGGCATTCCCCATCCCTCACATCTGATTAAAGTTACTCCACGGGGGAGAAAGTGAATTTATAATGTGAGCAATATCATCAGCAGTTGATCTATCATCCCCTAGAAACGATTGGTTATGAATAATTGATCGCTACTAGACCTGGAAAACAGTTAAGGGGTTGAGTTAGGTGGGCCATTCTGAGTGTAGAATGATACACTTTCTCTAAGAAGTCTCCTGCCCAGACACAAGCTCTGTCAACTGTAAAGCAAACAGTTTCATCTGCCCTAATTAATTTGGGGACAAAAGGTAGATGGTCTTTCTAAATGGTAATAGTCTAAACAAATTCAGCAGCTGCCTTTGTTTACAGGCTAGGTACACAGCCTCCGATGCAAAGATTTTTAAAAGAGCAGTAAATGGCAATCCACACGGATAATGAACTGGATTAATGTAGCAATTAAAGTTTATTAAAATGAAGTATTACCCTTAGACAAAACCTGGCAATGATGTAAAAGCTGAGGCTCTACTTACAAAAATCAAGGTTTAGGGAAGGAAATTTAAATTCCTGAGAGGTTGTAAAGCCCATTGTGAATATGAATAGCTTGCTGAGATAGTTGAGGTTTAAGAAGTAATCTTAGAAGAGTGAAGGATTTAGAGCAAGAATAATTAAATACTTCTCCCCTAGAAGATAGATTTGCTTTAGACAAAGAGTGCCAAGTTTTCTGCTGATATAAGAGCCTCTGGGGGTTAATTCTTTTGTTCTTTTATCATGAGAAAGAAACGTGTGAATTTTAAGTTCTTCACCTGGAAGGCACAAAGCAAAGGCACATGGCACTGGGACAGGGAAGTGAGATGTTGTGTAAATTACTCAACAAAAACAAGACATTGAGAAGTGAAGGCAGGATTGCAGTAAAGGTAATGGGCTCCATTCTTAAGAGGTATCTGACACAATCAGTCTTTACTAAATCGCATTTTACAGATTATATCCAAATCAAAGTATACCAAGGGTTTGAATTTTTTTTCTTTTATTCATTGGCTCGTATTCCTGTTTCTGGGGTAATAGGAAAGTATCCAGAGAAAGGCATATAAAGTTCCCGAGTTGTTCTATCACAATGTGTCAGAATTTCATTATGGAATTTTCCTCTCTGCTAGAGGTCACCGTTACTGTACCTCATTTGCTACCAGCAGCACATGAAAATGAGGCAGTTTTGTTTTCCTGCAATCACTAGCACTACCAGAGCTGTGTTGAATCCCTCTGCTGGTCTTGAAAGTAGATGTTTCCACAGCGCTTTGTACAGAAAACATTGACTTCCAAGTGATTTTAAATTCAATTTAAAACTTCACCGATTGAAACTTTCCCCATCTTGGCTAGAATTTGTGGTTTGAGACCCACCTTACCTTGAAGTGGGAGAAGGACTCACATCTGCTTCTTCAATACCTCCATCTTAAAAGACTTTGTAAATTAACCCTAGATGCACGTAAGCACCACCATGACCCTTTATAAACATGCCCGTACCAGGGCTCCTTCTCTGTGTCCTACAAAATTCTAGAGGTGAGACGAATGGTGTAGACAAACAGTATTTTCAAAGCTCTAACTCTGTCCAATATAGGACTTTTGACAGGCTCTCCTGATAGTATGGACTGGTGACAGGATTCAGGACACACCATCCCAAAATACGGTACCTGTGAGAAAACAGCAGAAGCAGGAAGTCTCTCGAACTTCTCCTGCTGTTACCGCTTGGTGCAGACCATTAAAGAATTCTCTGACCTGCCTTTAAAAGCAGGTCATAAGACTTTCATCCCAGAGGAGTCATCCCTACACCCAAACAAAAGGAACGAAGACAGAAGTTCCAAGGAGCACTGAACAAATAGGCTTTGCTCAGATCATACTCTTGTCCTCCAGTCATTCTTCTGCCCCACTGTCCTTTTGCTTTGGTTTTTCATTTATTTTTTTTTAAGATTTATTTTATTTATTTGAAAGACAGTTACAGAGAGAGGCCTTCCATCCTCTGGTTCACTCCCCAGATGGCTGCAATGGCTGGAGCTGTGCCATTCCGAAGCCAGGAGCCAGGAGCTTCTTCTGGGTCTCCCACGCAGGTGCAGGGCGCAAGGACTTGGGCCATCCTCCACTGCTTTTCCAGGCCACAGCAGAGAGCTGCATAGGAAAAGGAGCAGCCAGGACTAGAACCAACACCACAGGCCAGGGCTTTAACCTGCTGGCCCCTGGTTTTTCATTTTGAAGGCTCCAGTGTCACATAAAACATTAAATAAATGTGTTATACTTTTCTCTTGCAAAGCTGTCTTGTTCTCAAGATCTCAGCCATGAATCTATAAGTGAATGAATTGTTTTCCCTTTATTGGCCATTTAAGTCCTCTGGGTGGCACCAACAGCATCGTGGCTGGCAAAGGGAGCATAAATGGGAAGACTCCTTCCACTACCTCTCCATTATATATGGTGAAGCGAAGCATTTGGCTCCTACTTGAACCCTTCCAAATCTCCATAATCTCACTCTCTTGAGACCCTGGAGTACAATCAGCATTTGGTTTTTGGCTGCTGGGTCTCCTTGTACCAAGGATGGCTCTCTTGGATGATTTATCAGCAAAATGGTTCTTCTACAAACAATCCTAGGTGCACACACAGTGGTGAGGAAGTGAGCAGATAGCCTCACTACTGCTTTTCTCCCTACTCTGCCAAGTTTCTCCAATTCTGTTTTCTTCCACTCAGATAGGAACAGGGTGTGCATTAGCATAGCCTCTGTAGAAGCAGATGAAACACTGATGAGATTCCATTCTCTGCTTTTGGTAGCACTCCAACCATTAAAATTGATTTGGTCAATGTCATCTTCAGTTTTCTGGAGGTACAGTAGGGAGTTTGTGCCAGTCTCCTTCCAGACCCAACATATTTCTCCTAGGAGATAATGGAAATAACAGCAAAATGAGAAAACAGAATGATGGGAATGCTTAGGTAGGCCATCCCATCTTGGAAGCCATGCAATGATACAGTCTGAGTTCTCTGCTACTTGCCTTAAGCAACTCCATTCTCTAGTATTAAATTAAACTATACCCAAAACAATATTTCTCCAGTATACAAACAATAATTGTTTTGGACAGAAAACAAAAGTAGAAACAAAAATGTACTTGGCTACAAAATCACAGAATATTTGATAAAGTAAGAAAGCTCATAGTTCTTGCAGATTTTTAAGTAGTATATTGGACAAGTCCTTTGGGGGAACTTTAATATGTATGATAATTTTTAGTGCTTCACCAAGCTATTAATCAAATATAATGTCTCAGTGACAGGTTCATCTGAATTTGTTTTAAAATAGAGGAAAATTTCAAGAAGTTGATTTTGAGGCATTTCATTTATAGTGATAGAAAAAATTTACACGCCTAGCTTGTTACTGGCTTTTAAAATATATCCTAATATGCAAACCTGATGATAACTTTTAACTAACATCCCCCAAGCCTTTAACTCCCACCACCACCTGGAAGATGACAAAATGATTTTTCAGGTGGCTTCTATAAGGAGCAGGTGATTTCACTGTGGAGATGACACAATAAATAATGTGCACTTAAGAACTGAGTATCAAGATTATTGTCAGAACAATCTTCTTATAAAAGAGAGCAGGAAGGTAGGGAGAAAATATCTAAAAATTCTTATCTTAGTCTAAAAAATGACAATAAGAAAGTTAGGATAAAGGAGAAATATATATATGGAGAAGAGAGTTCTACAAATGAGATCATTTTGCCCAGAGGAATTCCTGGCAACTTTGGAGAAGTGGCTGAGACATGACACTTGCGATGGTCATGGGGCACATCTGGAGTACAGGTCCATCGGGCGGGCATCACACTGATAAACTCTGCAGACTTTAGACTGGGACCAGAATCGCTCTACCTAGGGATAGGGGAAATAATACATTCCCATGTGGGACAGAATCATCTCACATTAAGTTGACCCAGGTTCACATCTCTCCATAGTTCCCTTACCAAAGCAAATATAAATCTGACAC
Organism: Sylvilagus floridanus; assembly: GCA_949820135.1. Classification (NCBI taxonomy): domain Eukaryota; kingdom Metazoa; phylum Chordata; class Mammalia; order Lagomorpha; family Leporidae; genus Sylvilagus; species Sylvilagus floridanus. Next base: position 35,374,300 of record OX463224.1, read on the forward strand.
AGAGGAAGATGGCATCACCCAGAACCTCAAATTATTTCTACACATTTTCATGCATAATGAATGATACTTTATCAAATATCAAATCACACAAGGAGAAAAGAACTGTGAACCAAAAGTAAGAGAAATAATAAATAGCAAAAATATATCAGGGACTACAGATTTTGGAGTTATTCAGCATTATTTTTTTTGGACAGGCAGAGTTAGAGAGACAGAGAGAAAGGTCTTCCTTCCATTGGTTCACTCCCCAAATGGCCACTATGAATAAGAAGCCAGGAGCCAGGTACTTCTCCTGGTCTCCCATGTGGATGCGGGGTCCAAGGACTTGGGCCATCCTCCACTGCCTTCCTGGGCCACAGCAGAGAGCTGGACTGGAAGAGGAGCAACCGGGACAGAACCCCACGCCCCAGCCGGGACTAGAATCCGGGCTGCCAGCACCATAGGCGGAGAATTAGCCTAGTGAGCCACAGTGCCAGCCCACAGGATCATTTTTAAAACAATTATGCTTAAAACATTCAAGGAAGTGAAATTTAAAAACTGATGATTAAAACAACAAACCATAGATTATTAAATAATATAAATATTAAAATATTCCATATGGGCAGCAGTTTTAGTCCTGGCTGCTCCTATTCTGATCCAGCTCTGCTATGGCCTGGAAAAGCAGTAGAAGATGGCTCAAGTTCTTGGGCCCCTGCACCTGCATGGGAGACCCAGAAGAAGCTCCTAGCTCCTGGATTCAAATCAGCCCAGCTCCAGCCATTGAGGTCATTTGGGGAGTGAACCAGCGGATAGAACACATTTCTCTCTTTCTTCTTCTCTCTGTCTGTAACTCTAATGCTCACATAAATAAGTAAAATCTTTTTTAAAAAGTTTTAAAATAAAAATGCAATAGGGGCTGGCATTGTGCCAAAACAGGTAAAGCCACTGCCTCTAATGCCAGCATCCAACATAAGCACTGGCTCATGTCCAGTTGCTCCACTTCCAAGAGCTCCCTGCTAATAACCTGAGAGCAGAAGGTGGACCAAGTGTTTGGGCCCCTGCCAATTATGTTGGAGACCCAGATGAAGCTCCTGGCTGCTGGCTCCTGGCTTTGGCCTAGCCAAGTGCTGATGGTTGTAGTCAACTGGGGATTGAACCAGTAGATGGAAAAATCTCTCCCTCTCTGCCTCTCCCTCTCTCTCTTTCAAAATAAGTAAAAATGCATCTATAAAAAATTTTAAAATGCAATAACTGAAATTAAGAACATAATGGATAGGTTTAAAATCCCATTTGACATGTCTGAGTAGAGATTTAATGAAGTAGAATATGAGTCAGTGGAAGCATAGAGAGATGAATGAAAATGCAGACAATAACATGAGATATAGAATATAGAGGGAACTCCAATATAAAGGTAATGGAGTTCCTACAGGAAAGGAGAGAATAAGCATAGCTACATTATGAACATATATTATGAACATATGGGATTGCATTATATTCTTCTTTGGTTTATGTTTGAAAAGTTTAACAGTAAATACGGTTAAGTGAATATATTTCCCATGAACAGAATCTTAAAGTATTACAACAATTAAAAATGCATTCTGTCATGTACTCTTTTTTTAAGGTTTTTATTTAATGAATACAAATTTCATATGTACAACTTTTAGGAATATAGTGTTTAATCCCCCCATTCCCATCCTACCACCCCCATTCCACCTCCTACTCCCTCTCCCATTCCATTTTTCATTAAGATTCATTTTTAATCATCTTTATATACAGAAGACCAACTCTATATTAAGTAGGTATTTCCACTGTTTGTACCTGCACAGACACACAAAGTACAAAGTATTGTTTGAAAACAGGTTCTACCATTAATTCTCATAGTACACTTCATTAATACAGAGATCCAACATGGGGAGTAAGTGCACTCCTGTTGTTGTTTTAACAGTTAACAGTCTTTTTTTTTTTTTTTTTTTTTTTTTTTTTTTACAGGCAGAGTGGACAGTGAGAGAGAGAGAGACAGAGAGAAAGGTCTTCCTTTTGCCGTTGGTTCACCCTACAATGGCCGCCGCGGTCGGCGCGCTGCGGCTGGCGCACCGTGCTCGTCCGATGGCAGGAGCCAGGAGCTAGGTGCTTTTCCTGGTCTCCCCATGGGGTGCAGGGCCCAAGCACTTGGGCCATCCTCCACTGCACTCCCGGGCCACAGCAGAGGGCTGGCCTGGAAGAGGGGCAACCGGGACAGAATCCGGTGCCCCGACCGGGACTAGAACCCGGTGTGCCGGCGCCGCAAGGCGGAGGATTAGCCTGTTGAGCCACGGCGCCGGCCAACAGTCTTATTTTTTATGTCAGTGAACACTCAAGGCTCTTGACGTGAGCTGCCAAGGCTATGGAAGCCTTTTGAGTCCACAAACTCCATCAGTATTTATAGGGGGCCGTATACAAAGTGGCAGTTCTCTCCTCCGTTCAGAGAAAAGTATATCCTTCTTTGATAGTGCCTTCTTTCCACTGGGGTCTCACTCACAGAGATCCTTCATGTAGTTTATTTTTGCCACAGTGTCTTGGCTTTTCATGCCTGAAATGCTCTCCTGGGCTTTTCAGCCAGATCCGAATGCCTTAAGGGCTGATCCTGAGGTCAGAGTGCTATTTAGGGCATTTGTCATTCAAGTCATATATTTTTGTTGCAGATACTTGCACACTGTGTAGGGCAGTTTCTGTTCTAGGGATTAATGGTTAACAAGGCTGATCCTGGCTTACAGTTTTGTGAGGAGTGAACATAAGCATGAGGCAATAGTATAGGGTATAAAAAGTACATAGGAGGAGGTGTACAGGGTACCTTAGGAGAACATTACAGGGATGCCCACCCTAGAACCAGGGCAGATGTGGAGTCAAGATCTTCTTAAGATGTCATCTATGTCAAGCTATGTAAAATGAGTAGAAGTTAGCTGGGGAGCTAAGCAGAGGCAACCTCATCTCAGGCATCTTTGGTAAGCCTATCTTTCTTTGTAGATGCCAAAACTAAGGTCCAGGTGCAAGGGATAAGAAAGAAAACTTCATCCCAACTTTTATTTCACCAAACTCGTTTTGCAATGCAAAATATGGATCCTTTCCCTACCCACTCTTTTCAATGATTCTGGTTGTTCATGTTCAAATGAGCCCCTCTAATCTAGAACATCTGCCCTGAGACTTTGTGATGTGGGATGCTGGTAAAAACCACCTGTTTTGCTCTTTCTACTCTGTTTAAATGAACCTGTCATATGCCGCCTAATAATGTTTTAATCAACAATGGACTGGATACATGATGGTAGTCCCATAAGATTGTAACAGAGCTAGTGACATCACAACCATAGTAGTGCAACATATTACTCATGGTTTTATGGTGATGTTGGTGTACAGAAGCTCATTGAGCCACCAGTCAAATGAAAGTATAGCATGTACAGTTACTTATATAGTACATGATAATAGCATCTGTGTTCTGGTTGATGTATTTACTATACTTTCAAGCCTTATTTTAAAGTGTACTCCTTCTACTTGTGAAAAAGCAAGTATACTATAAAACAGTCTACTGTGTTATGCTAGCATCAGGCTCATTCATCTTTTCTTCACAGCATCTCTGGGTTGCATCCGGGGGCCACACTGAATGCTTGACCAATACCATCTGTGTTTGTGGTTGTGCTCTCTATTCTGTTCATACAGCAACAAACTTGCTTAATGCACAGTTCTCAGAATCTACTCCTGGCATTAGGTAATTCCTGACTATATAATTATGCCTCTCAGTGTACTTCAGTTCAGCTACTCTGAAAGAAAACTATACCTTTGAGCGCAACTCCTTAAAGCCATGAATATGGATTTTGCACATTTCATATTGATTTCATATTGATTATACTTTAAACACACATTTGCTGAACAAATTTTCCACCTTTGGTTACAATCTTCCTAAGCAGTTACACATGATATGGTGCACACACACCAGCACACTTTCATTTTCTCTGTTTCAGTTTCAATGCTAACAATCCCATAATAAAGGCATTGATATCACCACTTCACAAATGAGAAACAGTAGTTCATGAAGACTGAGACACTCCTCCAAAGTAAAGCTCCAGGACTTCTGTGAATGATGTCATCTCCTCACCCCCACTGCCAACAGCCAAGCAAATTTAGCATAGTGCTTGAAATGGGTTTGCAGTTTCTAGTGTTAGATGTGGAGCTTAGACAGGGGTGATAATCCTCAGCAAGTTGGAAACTACCTTTTGCCACACATCTGGAAGTGCTAGCTGAAACAGGATGTCATATCACTAGGTATTAGACACCTTCAGAGAACTATATTGACAAACGAGCATCTTCCACTGAATTCAAGTTAGTCTTCTCTGTGGATTCGTGCTCTATTTTTAAACAGCACGAATGTGTAAGATGTAAGATGTCACTCCTGCCCTTCTGTCTTAGCCTGGGCCATCCTGATGTCCATCTCATCACTGGTCCTCAAGTGGACCCAAATTTCTAAAGTGGCCCAAGAATATGTGAAATACAGTCCTGGATGAATAGACACATCCAAATGCCAGGAGCAGAGAGAATGGCAACAACAATTATGTGGTTTAAATAAACATAGCAACTGTGGTGCCAACACATTCTATTCCCGTGGTGAAATTTAGCATTTCTGCTCAGACATCCCCTGCCCTCGGTTAATTACCAGATCAGTCAGAGCGGCACATTCCAACAGAGCCACCTGGATAATTGTCGAAAGCATCTCTGCTTATTCAACTGGGGAGACAGGGATGAAAATGTTCCTCTGCAGTGAAACAAACCTGCTTCTGTTTTTCTTTAGCAGCCTAATTTTTTTTTTTTTATAAAGCTTTTATTTAAAGAATATAAATTTCCAAAGAACAGCTCATGGACCACAATGGCTCCCCCCCCACACAACTTCCCTCCCTCCACCCACCCTCCCCTTTCCCGCTCCCTCTCCCCTTCTGTTCACATCAAGATTCATTTTCAATTCTCTTTATACACAGAAGATCAATTTAGTACATATTACGTAAAGATTTCAACGGTTTGCCCTCGCATAGAGACACAAAATGATAATACTGTTGGAGTACTAGTTATAGTATTAATTCACAATGTACAGCACATTAAGGACAGAGATCCTACATGATTTTTTTTTTAAAAAATTGATTAATTGTCTATGCAATTTCCAGTTTAACACCAAGATTTTTTAATCATTTGCAATTATCTTTATATAAAGAAGATCGATTCAATATATACTATGTAAGGATTTCATCAGTTTGCACCCACTCAGAAACACAAAGTGTAAAAATACTGTTTCAGTACTAGTAATAGCATCACTTCACATTGGATAACACATTAAGGACAGATCCCTCATGAGACGTAAGTACACAGTGACTCCTGATGTTGATTTAACAATTTGACACTCTTGTTTATGGCGTCAGTAATCTCCCTAGGCTCTGGTCATGAGTTGCCGAGGCTATGGAAGCCTTTAGGGTTCGCCGACTTCGATCTTATTCCCACAGGGCCATAGTCAAAGTGGAAGTTCCCTCCTCCCTTCAGAGAAAGGTACCTCCTTCTTTGATGGCCCCGTTCTTTCCACTGGGATCTCACTCGCAGAGATCTTTCATTTAGGTCTTCTGTTTTTTCCAGAGTGTCTTAGCTTTCCATGCCTAAAATATTCTCATGGGCTCTTGAGCCAGATCCGAATGCCTTAAGGGCTGATTCTGAGGCCAGAGTGCTATTTAGGACATCTGCCATTCTATGAGTCTGCTGTGTATCCTGCTTCCCATGTTGGATCATTCTCTCCCATTTTCATTCTATCAGTTAGTATTAGCAGACACTAGTCTTGTTTGTGTGATCCCTTTGACTCTTAGACCTATCAGTGTGATCAATTGTGAGCTGAAATTGATCACTTGGACTAATGAGATGGCCTTGGTACATGCCACCTTGATGGGATTGTATTGGAAACCCCTGGCACAATTCTAACTCCATCATTTGGGGCCGTTCCGATTGAGCATGTCCCAAATTTTACATCTCCTTCCTCTCTTATTCCCACTCTTATATTTCACAGAGATCACTTTTCAGTTAAAATTTAAACACCTAAGAATAATTGTGTGTTAATTACAGAGTTCAACCACTAGTACTAGGATAAAGAAAAAAAAAATACTACCATGGATAAAGTATTACATTGTACAACAACAGTCAGCACAAGAGCTGATCGAGTCACTGTTTCTCATAGTGTCCATTTCACTTCTACAGGTTTCCCCTTTGGTGCTCAGTTAGTCATCGCCAATCAAGGGAAACAAATGATATTTGTCTCTTTGGGACTGACTTAATTCACTCAGCATGATGTTTTCCAGATTCCTCCATTTTGTTGCAAGTGACCGGATTTCATTGTTTTTGACTGCTGTATAGTATTCTGTAGAGTACATGTCCCATAATTTCCTAATCCAGTCTACTGTTGAAGGGCATTTGGGTTGGTTCCAAGTCTTAGCTATTGTGAATTGAGCCGCAATAAACATTGCTGTGCAGACGGCTTTTTTGTTTGCCAATTTAATTTCCTTTGGGTAAATTCCAAGGAGTGGGATGGCTGGGTTGAATGGTAGGGTTATATTCAGGTTTCTGAGGAATCTCCAGACTGACTTCCATAGTGGCTTCACCAGTTTGCATTCCCACCAACAGTGGATTAGTGTCCCTTTTTCCCCACATCCTCTCCAGCATCTATTGTTGGTGGATTTCTGAATGTGAGCCATTCTCACCGGGGTGAGGTGAAACCTCATTGTGGTTTTGATTTGCATTTCCCTGATTGCTAGGGATCTTGAACATTTTTTCATGTGTCTGTTGGCCATTTGGATTTCCTCTTTGGAAAAATGTCTGTTGAGGTCCTTGGCCCATCTCTTAAGTGGGTTGTTTGTTTTGATGTTGTGGAGTTTCTTAATTTCTTTGTAGATTCTGGTTATCAACCCTTTATCTGTTGCATAGTTTGCAAATATATTTTCCCATTCTGTCGGTTTCCTATTCACTTTCCTGACTGTTTCTTTTGCAGTACAGAAACTTTTCAATTTGATGCAATCCCAGTAGTTAATTTTGGTTTTCAGTGCCTGTGCTTCTGGGGTCTTTTCCAAGAAGTCTTTGCCAGTACCTATGTCTTGCAGGGTTTCTCCTATGCTCTCCAGTAATTTGATGGTGTCGGGTCGTAGGTTTAAATTTTTAATCCATGTTGAATGAATTTTTGTGTAAGGTGAAAGGTAGGGGTCTTGCTTCATGGTTCTGCACGTGGAAATCCAGTTTTCCCAGCACCATTTATTAAACAGACTGACCTTACTCCAGGGACTGGTTTTGGATCGTTGATCAAATATAAGTTGGCTGTAGGTGTTTGGATTGATTTCTGGAGTTTCTATTCTGTTCCATTGGTCTATCCATCTGTTTCTGTACCAGTACCATGCTGTTTTGATAACAACTGCCCTGTAGTATGTCCTGAAATCTGGTATTGTGATGCCTCCGGCTTTGTTTTTGTTGTACAAGATTGCTTTAGCTATTCGAGGTCTCCTGTGTCTCCATATGAATTTCACCATCATTTTTTCCAGATCTGAGAAGAATGTCCTCGGTATCTTGATTGGTATTGCGTTGAATCTGTAAATTGCTTTTGGGAGAATGGACATTTTGATGATATTGATTCTTCCAATCCATGAGCATGGGAGATTTCTCCATTTTTTGGTATCCTCTTCTATTTCTTTCTTTAAGGTTTTGTAATTTTCATTGTAGAGATCTTTAATGTCCTTAGTTAAATTTATTCCAAGGTATTTGATTGTTTTTGTAGCTATTGTGAATGGGATTGATCTTAGCAGTTCTTCCTCAGCCGTGGCATTGCTTGTGTATACAAAGGCTGTTGATTTTTGTGCATTGATTTTATATCCTGCTACTTTGCCAAACTCTTCTATGAGTTCCAATAGTCTCTTAGTAGAGTTCTTTGGGTCCCCTAAATAAAGAATCATGTCGTCTGCAAAGAGGGATAGTTTGAGTTCTTCCTTCCCAACTTGTATCCCTTTAATTTCTTTTTCTTGCCTAATAGCTCTGGCTAAGACTTCCAGCACTATATTGAATAGCAGTGGTGAGAGTGGGCATCCCTGTCTGGTACCAGATCTCAGTTGAAATGCTTCCAACTTTTCCCCATTCAATAGGATATTGGCCGTGGGTTTTTCATAAATTGCTTTGATTGTATTGAGGAATGTGCCTTCTATACCCAGTTTGCTTAGGGTTTTCATCATGAAAGGGTGTTGAATTTTATCGAATGCTTTCTCTGCGTCTAGTGAGATAATCATATGGTTTTTCTTCTGCAGTCTGTTAATGTGGTGTATCACGTTGATTGTTTTGCGAATATTGAACCATCCCTGCATACCAGGGATGAATCCCACTTGGTCTGGGTGGATGATCTTTCTGATGTGTTGTTGCAGTCTATTGGCCAGAATTTTGTTGAGGATTTTTGCATCTATGTTCATGAGGGATATTGGTCTGTAATTCTCTTTCAATGCTGCATCTTTTTCTGGCTTAGGAATTAAGGTGATGCTGGCTTCATAGAAGGAATTTGGGAGAATTCCCTCTTTTTCGATTGTTCTGAATAGTTTGAGAAGAATTGGGGTTAGTTCTTCTTTAAATGTCTGGTAGAATTCAGCAGTGAATCCATCTGGTCCTGGGCTTTTCTTTGTTGGGAGGGCCTTTATTACTGATTCAATTTCTGACTCACTTATGGGTCTGTTTAGGTTTTCTATGTCTTCCTGGTTCAATTTAGGTAGGTTGCATGTGTCCAGGAATCTATCCATTTCTGATAGGTTTCCCTGTTTGCTGGCATACAAGTCCTTGTAGTAATTTCTGATGATTCTTTTGATTTCTGTGGTGTCTGTTGTTATATTTCCTTTTTCATCTCTGATTTTATTGATTTGGGTCTTTTCTCTTCTTTTTTTAGTTAGTTGGGCCAATGGGGTGTCAATCTTGTTTATTTTTTCAAAAAACCAGCTCCTCGTTTGGCTGATTTTTTGTAATGTTTTTTTGGATTCAATCCTGTTGATTTCTTCTCTGATTTTGATTATTTCTCTTTTTCTACTAGATTTGGGTCTAGTTTGCTGCAAATTTTCTAGATCCTTGAGATGCATTGAAAGCTCATCTATTTGGTGCCTTTCCCGTTTCTTGATGTAGGCACCTATTGATATAAACTTTCCTCTTAACACTGCTTTTGCTGTATCCCATAAGTTTTGGTATGTTGTGCTGTTATCCTCATTTACTTCCAGAAAATTTTTGATTTCTCTTTTGATTTCTTCAGTGACCCATTGTTCATTCAGGAGCATGTTGTTCAATCTCCATGTGTTTGCATATGCTCTAGAGATTCCTGAGTTGCTAATTTCCAACTTCACTCCCTCATGGTCTGAGAAGTTGCATGGTATGATTCTAATTCTTTTGAATTTGCTGAGACTTGCTTTATGGCCTAATATGTGATCAATCCTAGAGTAGGTTCCATGTACTGCTGAGAAGAATGTGAATGCATTACTTGTAGGATGAAAAGTTCTGTAGATATCTGTTAGATCCATTTGGGCTATAGTGTTGTTTAAATCTACTGTCTCCTTGTTGATCTTCTGTCCTGTCGATCTGTCAATATCTGTGAGTGAAGTATTGAAGTCCCCCAGTACTATTGTGTTGGGGTCTAAGTCTCCCTTTAAGTTTCTTAACAAATTTTTTAAATAAACCTGTGGCCTGTAATTAGGTGCATATACATTGAGAATTGTTATATCTTCCTGTAGTATTGATCCCTTAATCATTATATAGTGCCCCTCTTTGTCTCTCTTAACAGTTTTTGTGTTAAAGTTTATGTAGTCCGATATTAAGATGGTTACACCCGCTCTTTTTTCATTTCTGTTGGCGTGGTATATCTTGTTCCATCCTTTTATTTTCAGTCTGTATGGATCTTCGTTGGAAAGATGTGTTTCTTGTAGGCAGCAAATAGATGGTTTTTGTTCCTTAACCCAATCAGCCAATCTCTGTCTTTTAACAGGACAGTTTAGACCTTTAACGTTCAATGTGACTATTGATAAGTGGTAAGTTTGCCCTGCCATTTGCCAGATATTTTCTAATGTATGCTTTGAATTCCCTGTGATCTTTTGCCGTGAGGTTCCCTTCGTTTACCTTCTTTCATGTTGATGGTCGTGTTTCTGTGTTTCTGTGTGTAACACGTCTTTAAGTATCTTTTGCAGGGCTGGACGAGTGGCAACAAATTCTTTCAATTTTTGTTTGTTATGAAAGGTCTTTATTTCACCTTCATTCACAAATGAGAGCTTTGCAGGGTATAATATTCTGGGCTGGCAGTTTTTCTCTCTAAGTACCTGGGCTATGTCTCGCCATTCCCTTCTAGCTTGTAGGGTTTCTGTTGAGAAGTCAGCTGTAAGTCTAATTGGAGATCCTCTGAGAGTAATCTGACGTTTCTCTCTTGCACATTTTAGGATCTTTTCTTTTTGCTTCACTGTGGTGAGTTTAATTACAATATGTCGTGCAGAGGATCTCTTTTGGTCATGTTTATTAGGGGTTCTATGAGCTTCCTGGATTAGGATTTCTCTGTCTTTCTCCAAGCCTGGAAAGTTTTCTGCTAGTATCTCCCTAAAAAGGCCTTCTAATCCTTTCTCCCTCTCCATACCTTCAGGAACACCTAGAACCCGAATGTTGGGTTTTTTAATAGTATCCTGTAAATTCCCGACGATATCTTTTAGTTTTCTAATTTCCTCTTCTTGTCTTTGGTTTGACTGTTTCCTCTCCTGTTCTCTGTCTTCTAGGTCCGATATTCTCTCTTCTGCTTCACCCATTCTGGTTTTAAGGCCCTCAAGATTGCTTGTCACTTGATCTATTGAATTCTTCAATTCATTAAGATTTTTTGTCACTATCGTAGCTTCTTGTTCTACTAGTTGTTTCATTTCGTTTTGATTTCTCCGTAGTACTTCATTCTCGCGAGAGAGATTTTCTATCTTATCCATTAAGGATTTCTGTAGTTCAAGAATTTGTTTTTGAGAACTTCTTAATGTTCTTATCAATTCTTTGAGATCTGCTTCTTGCATTTCTTCTATCTCATTATCTTCATAATCCTGACTTGGGGTGTCTTTTCCGTTTGGGGTCATCATAGCGTCTTCCTTGATCTTGCTCCCTCGGAATCTGTTTTTATTTGGCATTTTTATTTTCCCCACACTCTTTCTCTGGGTTGTCAAGGTAACGGAGTTTGTGTGCGCGGTGTGTTCCCAGTTTTTGGATCCCCTTCAGGTTTCTACAGCCTCGGGTTTTTGGTTCCGTCTGCCTCAGTGATGGGCGGGCGGGCGGGCGGGCGCGCCTTGTCCCACTGCGTTTAATCTAGCTCGAATTAGCAGGGTGGGTGACGAGAGAGACTAGTGTCTGTGCAGGCTCGCCTCAATTGTGCTGTTTCCCCCGTGGGGGGTCTGCTTCCCCCCGCCAGTGTCTCGGGATCCCTGTATCGGCCCCCGTTCAAGCGCTCAGTTCCGATGGCGACTGTGTTCCGCCCGGCTTCCGGTTCAGCCGGCGGGCGCACGCCGTCCCACTGTGTTCAGTCTAGCTCGAGTGAGCAGGGTGGGCAATGAAAGAGGCTAGTGTCCGTGTGGGCTCGCCTCAATTGTGCTGTTTCCCCCATGGGGGGTCTGCTTCCCCCCGCCAGTGTCTCGGGATCCCTGTATCGGCACCCGTTCAAGCGCTCAGTTCCAATGGCGACTGTGTTCCGCCCGGCTTCCGGTTCAGCCGGCGGGCGCGCGCGTCCCACTGCGTTCAGTCCAGCTAGAATTAGCAGGGTGGGCAACGAAAGAGGCTAGTGTCCGTGTGGGCTCGCCTCAATTGTGCTGTTTCCCCCGTGGCATCTGCTTCCCCCCGCCAGTGTCTCGGGATCCCTGTATCGGCTCCCGTTTAAGCGCTCGAATCCAATGGCGACTGTGTTCCGTCCGGTTCCCGTCCCTCCCGGCAGCTCCCGTGCCACTAAGGCACGATTTGCCGTTCGCAAACTTACTTTCCCCTAGGTCCTCTGCGTCTCATTCACTGGGTCCGGAAGAATTTCCACTGCATTTTTTTCCGTGAGATTTTTCCTGAGGCTACAGTAACTCTGTTTTTATTAAACTATCTTTTTGCGGACTGCTAGTGCGCGTCCTCACTATTCCGCCATCTTGGCTCCGCCCACGATAGGCAGCAGCCTAATTTTGATACAGTGAAGTCAGGAATAAGTGGCAAAAACAAGTTGTGCTTAAAATACAGGAACGCATTCTTTCAATCAGTGTTGGTATGCTACACCCACGATTGTTTCTACTTTAGAGTAAAGCTAGAATACTTTTGATCAGTAAAGTAACAGTGGCAAGCAAGTTAACACCCTACGTTACTGCATGTGCAAGGATATGATCTCATGCCTCACAGCAGTCTTGTCAAATACAGTTCTATTATCTCCATTTTTACAGAACAAGACACTGAGGCTTAAGGAGTTAAGTCACCTGTTTAAGCTACTGTGTTGCAGAGCCTGCCTTCAAATTCACATGTGTATTTGACTCAAGAATCTGAGTGCTAAGCAGTCAGCCCTCAATCTGCAGTTTCCGACAGTTTCCAACTGTTGATTCACTGTATTTGAAAAAACAATGCCTTTGTACTTTTTATGTTTTAATTACCTGAAAGGCAGGGAGAGGGAGAAGGAGAGGAAAGGGAGAGAGAGATGTCTCTACCCAAATGCCCACAAAGCAAAAACTGGACCAGGATGAAGCCAGGAGCCTGGAACTCAATCCAAGTCTGCTGTGTGACCTGGGGACCCTGGTGCACACCCATCCCTACAGGTATCAGAAGAACCCAGTGCCCAGAGAGTGCATACATGGGAGGCATAGACCCAACTACTTGAGCCATCCAGCTTGCTTCCAGGGTACACATTAGCAGCAACCTGGAATTGGGAACAAAACTGAACTTGAACAAAACTGAGACTTGAACCCAAGTAGTCTGATACAGGATGTGGGACTCCTAAGCAGAGTCTTAACCACTATGCCAAACATCCGTCCCCAGACCTCTTCTATTATCTTTATTTCTTAAACAGCACAACAACTACTTACATAGTGTTTACATTGTGGTATGTACTTTAAGTAATCTATAGATTATTTAATGTATAGGTAGGTCATTTGTCAGTACTACACCACTTTATATAGGGGACTTGAGAATGCGTGGATTTTAGTTATCTGTAAATAAACCCTCTGAGTGTTGGTAAGCTACACCAGCAATTGTTTCTACTTTAGGGTAAAGCTAGAATACTTTTTATCAGTAAAGTAAGAGGGTTCCGGAATCAGTTCCCCATGGATACTGAAGAACGATTGTATGTTACACAAGCCCAATGCTTAGTATTTTTGAAAGACCTCGTTTCTCTCACTCATGTAGGATGTTTAAAGCTGCAAGTAACTGGAACGTTAAGTCACAGCTTAAACAGCAGGCATTCATTTCCTTACTTACGGGTCAGCTGCAAGACAGATCCAGGTCCATTCAGAGGCTGTGCAATGTTGCCTAGGAACCAGGTTCCACCCATCTCTCTGCTCCATCATTATTGTACTTCAGAAGTTCCAGAGCCGTTGGCAGACTGCTGCAGCTCAGGCTCTGTTTTGCAGCATCTTCCAGAGGCTGACAGAGGTAGGGGTGAGCGTATCTCCATACTTCACTTTTCTCCAGGAAGGAGAGTCTTTTCCAGAAGTCTCTCCAGGAGTTATCTTACTGTCTGGATGGCCATGGTGTAGTCACAGTCCATATTTAAACTAATGTCTGTCTCGTTGAGCATGAATTTGCCATGGTTAGCTTTACCTTATTAAAATATATCCTCCTGGGGTTGCAGAGTCCCTGTGAACCATATGGATTCCTAATACTAGAAGAAACTGGAGTCTTTTAACACAACAGTATATGAAAATAGGAAGCAGAAAGGGATATTGGATATTTAACAATAGTCCAGCATTTTCTACAGCTTTGGCCACTCATTACTCACACTGCCATTTATTATGTGTGCACTGAAAGCAACAGCATCACACATGGTTCTTGTACTTCCTTTTTCCAAAGGGGGAATCTGGCTCCATTGCTTGCACATCTGGGTGAGGTAATGTTTTCTTCATTTATTCTGTATGCTCAGTTTTATATTTAAAATAGATATTACCTAATTATAATACAAAAATATACACTGGGAGAAATGGAAGAAATAACATTTTTATTATATCTTTAAAGCATTGCTTATTTGACAGGCCGAGGGGAGGCGGATCTGCCATTGGTTAGTTCACTCCTCACCTGGCCCCTTGGCCAGGGCTGGGTCAGACTGAAGCTCCCTGACCAGGGCAGCCATCTTCCACTGCCTTCCCAGGTGCGTTAACAGGGAGCTGGATTAGAAATGGAACATCCGGGACATGAGCCATCACTCATATGGGGTGCCAGCATTGCAGGTGGTAGCTTAACTTGCTGTGCCACAGCCCCAACCCCAGAGGATGACTTCTATAAAAGCTTTGCTTTGGACAATGGTAGAATGAGAAACAATGCAGAAATCCTGGTGCATGCCTATCACCATCTAGCTGACCAGGAGCTGATCAGGACTGAATGCCTAGGTAGCACGGCCGCTCTCTGGGGAGATCGTCCTTGTCCCCTGGCCTCCAGAAACCTGATTCTGCTAAGTGCCTTATTCTCCTTGACTACATCTGAGATGAGTGATGTGAACTAGTTTTCTTGAAATACACACAGAAGAAGCCACCCACTTCATGTTGGTTCAGGTGCAGGCTTGCAATTTGCCTTAGGGGTCGATCTTTTCACAAGCTGTTCTCAGTCAGAATCAGTGTTTCTTTCACAACACAGTAATCATACAAACCTGGCAGGCATCCAGTCTATTTATCTCCAGTCAATTTCATGGGTGAGTAACCACAGCTCGATTTTATGATTTGCCATGGATGCTAATTATGAAATTCTTGTTTCCTCCCCAGTGTCTATCCTTTGACCTCTGTATCCTAAGCCTCTCCCTCTCCACTGGTTTGATGACCTTAATCTTAAGAACTTTGAAAGGTGGGGTCTTTTGAGGAAGCACCCACCTTTCTCTTTGCAAACAGATTTACCTTTCTTTGATTTAGAAGTGATAAGCAGGGGGTGGTATTTGCGAGAGACAGGGGGCACCAAATTTATTAATTTTATCTTCCAATGAGTTTTGTTTGTTTGTTTGTTTCCCTGCTGCTTCATAAACTAGCTGTATCTTGGAGGTGCAGAAATCAACTTTTCCAACACTGCAAGACTTCAAATTAAAAGATTCTCAGTCAACTCATTTTTCAGCCTAGAGACATAAAATCTGTCCCTTGGCACAATGTGTTTTCTCTCTCTTTGTTCTCACATGGGTCACATTCAGACAATTTGTCTCTCTTATAATACCTTATTAAAGGAGTCTATGAACAGCAGCAAAAGCCCCATACACTGAATTTTTCCTCTTATTTCCTTTAAACTGGAACAACATCAGAATGTAATCTGCATCCCATAAATAAGTTAATTTTAAAAATCTGCATCCCGAGAAACTACTGGAGGTTGAATCAAATAGTTTGTGACTGCATAACAGCTATGTCCAAATTCCAACTCTGAATGGATGCCATCACCATTGTCTTCCATTCTACCTACTCCATTCAGGAAACTCTATTCTTTTCCAGATTTTGTTTATTTAGGAGAAAGGATGACAAAGACAGAGAGTTCCTATCTGCTGGTTAATTCTCCCCCCACCCCCCAAACAAGCCTACAATGTAATGGGCAGGGCTAAGCTGGCACGAAAGCTAGGAGCCAGAAACACAATCCAGGGTGGCAGGAGCCCAATAATTTGAGCCATTCCTGCTGTCTCCTAAGATCTGCCATGTGCTAGAAGCTGAAATCAGGAGCTACAGCCAGGAATTAAACCCAAGTGCTATCATGTAGGGTGTGAGTATCTTAGCCACTATATTTTACGGTCCATTCATTATAGCATACAGGAATGAAATGTGTGTCATAAAGATACACTAAGCTTTAACAAGGTACCTAATTATTAGTTTAGGGGTGAGCATTCTGGTGCAGTGGATGAAAATAGATAAACATTTATTAAGTATTTAAAATTATATGAGGGCTGCGCAGCGGCTCACTAGGCTAATCCTGCGCCTGCAGCGCTGGCACTCCAGGTTCTAGTCCCAGTTGGGGCGCTGGTTCTGTCCCGGTTGCCCCTCTTCCAGGCCAGCTCTCTGCTGTGGCCCGGGAGTTCAGTGGAGGATGGCCCAAGTGCTGCACCCGCATGGGAGACCAGGAGAAGCACCTGACCTGGCTCCTGGCTTCGGATCAGTGCAGCGCCAGAGAGATCTTCCAATACTCTTCAGATAGCCAAAACGGACAGGGCTGGTCTGGGTCAACATCAGGAGCACAGAACTCCTGGGTGGCAGGGGTGCTACCACTTACAAGTGGACTAGAATTTCAGTTGTACAAAATACACCAAAGATGATTTTTAAAATGCAGCAAATTCATTTAGCAATATATATGAAGGAGATGGTAGGACAAATGTTCATGAGGTTTGGTGAAAACAACTCTTGTTTTTGGCCGGCGCCATGGCTCAACAGGCTAATCCTCCGCCTTGCGGCGCCGGCACACCGGGTTCTAGTCCCGGTCGGGGCGCCGGATTCTGTCCCGGTTGCCCCTCTTCCAGGCCAGCCCTCTGCTGTGGCCCGGGAGTGCAGTGGAGGATGGCCCAAGTGCTTGGGCCCTGCACCCCATGGGAGACCAGGAGAAGCACCTAGCACCTGGCTCCTGCCATCGGATGAGTGCGGTGCGCTGGCCGCAGCGCGCCGTCTGCGGCAGCCATTGGAGGGTGAACCAACGGCAACGGCAAAGGAAGACCTTTCTCTCTGTCTCTCTCTCTCTCTCACTGTCCACTCTGCCTGTCAAAAAAAAAAAAAGAAAGAAAGAAAATAACTCTTTGTTTTTGTACTGAGTGGTCTGTGCTGGAGCATTAGCAGGGAGCTAGATCAGAAATGGAGCAGCCAGGACTCAAACCAGTGCTCATATAGGATGCCAGAGTCACAGGCAGCAGCTTAACCCACAGAATCCCAGTACCAGCCCGAAATGAAAATAATTTTTTTTGACAGGCAGAGTTAGATAGTGAGAGAGAGAGAGAAAGAGAGAAAGGTCTTCCTTCCGTTGGTTCACTCCCCGAATGGAGAAGATCTCTCTGTCACCCTCTAACATTCCCTCTCTGTAGCTCTGCCTTTCAAATAAATAAATTGATTTTTAAAAAAGTTTGCTTTCATTTAATAATTTTAGTTCTTATTTCATGAACTATATTTATCATACAAACATTCACGTTTAATTGAATAACAAATCTCAAATCCTCTCACATTGATTAATCAATTGTGTATTTCCGTTGGTATTTCTAACTTCACTCCAAATATTTATTTAATTTCACAATGTTCTGGCACGGTACCAATAGCATGTTAATAGCTGATATTTACTGAATTTCCCCTATGGACTGGGAATTCTCTGAAGCACTTTATATTTATTATGTCATTGATCACCACTCATATTTCAAGGTAAGAGAGAATTGGAGCTCAAGGAGTCTAAATAATATGCCAAGGCAGGTGTCGGATAGGGATTCAGACTCCAAAGCTATGCTTCCTTACTGACTGCTCTACAGATCTTCTCAAAGCAATCTTTGTAATCCTTTATTTTCATACTTAACCGTGGTATCATTAACATTTGCCATAGCACCCAGCTTTAGGTAATTATTTACAGCACATCAATACAATCATCTCAAAATTAAAAAAAAAAAAACTATGATAAAAAACAAAAATGTCTTACTCATTTCCTTCTTGCTAGCACCTAAAGCAATGCTTTTCATTTGAATTGTTGAATGCTGGTTTAATTTGATCAACTTCTTTGATCCCTAGAGGATAGCCCAGGGTCCTACCTAGAAGGAAGTATTTTTCCAGTCAAACCAATGCTGCTCAGAAGAGCAGGAAGCATGGTTACCAGGGCTGGATTCCTCCTGCAGGCAGTCACTGTAAGGCACAGCACACACTTCTAATTTATTCATCCATGTGGCCAAATCAATCTTGGCAAATATGGAAACTTTGAACTGATCAAATCAAAGCATTTGCACTGTTAACAAGCATCTTGTACCACTCTTAGATATTATTTGAAATAACATATATTTGTGACATTGGGAAAGTATTATAAATCAGATTCCCACACTCTCTGGTCATGTCTTCTTTCTTTCTTAATGCCGTGTAAGATTATCAAGAGATGAGCTGAGGACTCTTGGTTTGCTGAAAGTGCATTTCATCCTTTTAGTATGTTGCTAAAATCCAGTTTTATCAAGTTACTGTAACAAGTGATTACCATGCAGCACATCACCTGGAGTGCCATTATGCACATTTGCATATGGCTCAGCTGCATGGTTTAGACAAATATTTATAATCATCCTAAAGTCTGCCTTGCAAAGAGAAAACAGGCCAAGTGATATTTTACCGATGAGCATTCCTCAGTTTTTAAACCACAAATGAAGTGGGATGTGCTTACTTCTGACACTAAATGCTCGAGAGGACGTGTCTTCTTATTATTTCCATGGAAAAACTTTGAGTTATTCCATCCTATTACTCATTGTTAGATGGTTCAGATTTCCTATTTCTTTGTGATTCTCTCTTGGTAAGGTATGTGTGTGTGTTCAGGATTTACTCCACTTTTTCTAGATAATCAAATTTGGTGCCATGTTTTTTTGTAATAGTCCCTAGTGACACTTTGTATTTCTGTGGAGTCAGCTGCAATGTCTCCTTTTTCATCTCTAATTTATTCATTTGAGACTTCTCTTTTTTCCGTAATCTAGCTAAGGGTTTGTCTATTTTCTTTTCTTTTCAAAAAAATTAGCTTTGTTTCATTGATTTTTTTAAAATCTCTACTTCATTTATTTCTACATCAATGTTTATCATTTCTTACACTAATTTGGTGTTTGTTTATTTTTACTTTTTACTATTTCCTTTTCTATTTGCTATTTCCCTCAGTTCTTTAATTGAGATAATTTTGGTTTTTGTGTGTGTGTATGTGTGTGTAGGCATCGATTGCTATAAACTTCCCTTTTAATAATGTTTTGGTGTATTACATAGATTTTGGTATTTGCATTTCAATTTTTACTTGTTTTGAGAAATGCTAATTTCCTTTTTAATTTCTTCACTAATCCAGTGGTTATTTAGGAATATATTATTTAATTTCCAGGTATTTGTATAGTTTCCAGTATATATAAGATTTGATATATACTAAATTTGTGATTCTTTTTCAAATGAGTCAGTCATACAAATTATTGTCACTCTGGAAGACTGTCAAAGTGCTCCTGAGAGGCTGCCTTTAATGAGTACAACTTGAGAATACTCTTTGGAGAACAGCCTTCACAACCATTCTCTCCTGAAATGCCTCTACAATGATAAATCCACAATAGCTGATTCTTGGTAAAAGTTATCCAGATCCATGTGTGTGTGTGTGTGTGTGGGACAAACAGTGTGATTAATTGAGATGAGTGATGCTTCTGGGGGATCAGAAAATGAAAACCAAAATGACATTTTTAGAATAAAACTTGAAATGGAAAATAGATCTACCATATGACCCAGCCATCCCACCTGGGAAATTACCCAAACGAGATGAAATCAGCATATGAAAGAGTTATTTTTACCCTCCATTTTTTTTTTTTGCTTTATTTTTGACAGGCAGAGTGGACAGTGAGAGAGAGAGAGAGAGAGAAAGGTCTTCCCTTTGCCATTGGTTCACCCTCCAATGGCCGCCGCGGCCAGTGTGCTGTGGCCAGTGCACTGCGCTGATCCGAAGGCAGGAGCCAGGTGCTTCTCCTGGTCTCCCATGGGGTGCAGGGCCCAAGCACTTGGGCCACCCTCCACTGCACTCCCCGGCCACAGCAGAGAGCTGGCCTGGAAGAGGGGCAACTGGGACAGAATCCAGCGCCCTGACTGGGACTACAACCCAGTGTGCCGGCATCACAAGGCGGAGGATTAGCCTGTTGAGCCACAGCGCCGGCCTTTACCCTCCATTTTTATAGCAGCTCAGTTCACAATAGCTAACATATGGAATCAACCCAGATGTCCATCAACTGATTACTAGATAAAGAAAATGTGGTATATACCAGCCATGAAAATGGATGAAATCCTGTCTTTTGCAACAACATGGATGCAACTGGAGACCATTATGCTTAGGAAAATAATCTAGTCCCCCCCAAAAAATATCATGTATTTTCTCTGATATGTGATAGTTAATATAGAATACAAAAACAATGTATAAGAATGAAATGAAACTGACATCTTATGATTTGGTTATTATTTATAATCATTGTCTAACAGTCATCTTAATACTTTTACTTGGAGTACATTATGGTTAGTGGTGCTTTAAGCCTGTGATTATAAAGTAAATTGAAATTATATTATTGTAAAAATTAAAGGAAAAAAGAAATGAGAGAAGGAAGGAAGATTTAGGGAGGGAGGATGGGAAGTATGGTTATCTTCTTAGAATCGTATCTATGAAATACATAAAATCTATTGTTTTTGTATTGATAAATTTTTTTTTAATTTTGAGATGGAAACATTTAAGAGGTTTCTAAAAGTTAGATTTGCTAAGATGCCTCCCCCTACCCCAGAGCTTCTTCATCCCTGCTAATTGTCTTAGAGAATGGAGGGTTATGCAAACAAGAAAAACATGCAGAGTGATTTTCATACATGATTAAAAATAAAATGTTAGGTTTAATCCTGAGCTCATGTTCAAGCTTCCTTGGTTTGGTTTTGCTCACTAGCTCTCTAATATTGGACAAGTTAAATAATGTTTGTGTACCTCTGTCTTCTGTTCTTTAAATTAGATACAAGAATAGGACTTAAAAAAGGGTGACTTAAAGATTAGATGAGTAAAACAGAAAAGAACATGATATCACAAGCCAGCGATGTTCAGTGAGTTCCCAGGAATGTAGAGAGGTGGAATGTGACAGCCGGTCCTGGGCCCAAGCAAGGGCTCTGTGGCAGCCAGCTTGACCACTGGAGCACACAATGCAACCTCTCTGAATCTCTGTTTCTTCCCCTGTAAAACCAGACTGGGGATGATACCTCAGAGGGAGAGAATTTACATAATATGTAAATAACATGTTGCTAGGTATATATTAAGCTCTCAATACATTATAACAACTATTATTACCATTATAAATGATATTTTTCTATTCTGAATCACCCTTCTCGCACTTCCTCACTTCTTCCATTCTGCTTTGACTAATTTTAAAATCAGTTCAGTAAAATATATTTTAATTACCCTAGCAGTTTCCAGCCTGTATAATCCTCTTTAAAAGACTTTGCCAAATTATGTGTGACAGTATTTTTACACAAAACAAGAAGATTAGAAAACCAAACTGTTTTTAAAAACAAGTTTTACCATCCAATTATACACAGGCTACATTGAATTTCCAGTGCTATCACAGTATGTAAGTTAACAAAAATTTACAAAGAACTTTTAAAAAAGATTTGAGACCTGATTGTTAGATTTACTGTGAACTCAAACCAAAAGAGTAGAACTTTGAACAAAGCCCTCTCACTAGCTCTTTAATATTGGACAAGTTTATTAACCTCTGTGTACCTCTGTCTTCTGTTCTTTAATTTAGATATAATAATAGGGCTTATGTTATAAGGGTGACTTGAAGATTGGATGAGTAAAAACCTCTTGCTGATGGGTAAAAGTAATTAGAATAGTGGTTGATTTATAGTGAGAACTTCATGAGTGACAGCTATGATTCCTGTAGATTCTAAAACTTTACATCCAAGTTGAACATGAACTACCTTGAAAATCACATTTTAATATTCACAGACAACGTGCTAAATTTCTCCCCAAATTATATTTTTATATAATGCTTAGAAAAATACACACATTGTTTAGCAGTACCCAAATTATTGATTGTGAGTAGAAAAGGATATTATGCATTCATGAAAAGGGAACGAGTGATGAGTGATTAAAAAGTCCCACATGCTGGTATTCAATCCCAGATCAACTAGGAATTGGCTCTGTGACCTCAGTCGAGGATGAGTGGATGAAAAGCCCACATCCTGGCTTTGTCTCAGGTCTACCTGGAATTGGTTATGTAGCCTTCAACATCTCAGTTCCTAAGGTGTTAAAAAAAAATTGATGTCAGTATTTCCCAAACCTTAGTAACCACCAAGCATCTTATGATTATTACCAATCTGTATCCATTTGCACTCTATACAACAATATCCTTGAGATTATGATTTTGTTACATTATTTAAAATTGTTATAAAGCCTAGAAAAATAAATATCTATTAAAATTTTTCTAATAGAAGCTGGAATTGTGGTGCAGTAGGTTAAACCACCGCCTGCAATGCTGGCATCCCATATGGGCGGTTCTAGTTCTTGCCACTTCACTACGGACCCAGGTCCCTGCTAATGTGCCTGGGAAAGCAAAATGGTTGGGCCCCTGCACCCACAGGGGAGACCCAGATCAAGCTCCTAGCTCCTGACTTCAGACAGGCCCAGCCTTGGCTGTTGCAGCTATTTGGGGATGCAGATGGTTTACTCCCCAAATTCTCTCTCTCACTCTATCTTACAAATAAATTTTTAGAAAGTCTTTGAAAAAAGTTTTTTAAATAGTGGTGGGCAATTGGTGACTACTCTATGACTTGACTGTGAAGTGATTAAGACACAGCTTAAAACATCTGTATTTCTTATCAGAGTGCCTGGATGCCAGTCTTGGCTCTGCTTCTGATCCAGCTTCCTGCTAATTCACACCCTGGGAGGCAGCAATTGATAAGTCAAGTACCTGAATCCCTGCCACTTATATAGGAGACCTGGATGGAGCTCCTGGCTCCTGGCTCCTGGCTTCGGCTTGGTACAGTCTCAGCTATTCCAGGCATTTAGGGAATGAGCTAGCAGATGAAAGTTCTCTCCCTCTCTTTTTCTCTGTGTGTGTCTTTCAAATAAAATAAAAATAAACCATTTTTGAAAATAATAATTGATTATTGTACAATCTAGAATCCTACTGAGTACTCTATGGGCAACATTAGAATAGATGATCATTGAGGTACCTTAGAATTTGCAGACTCTGGGGCCGGTGCTGTGACGTAGCGGGTAAAGCTGCCTCCTGCAGTGCTGGCATCTCATATGGGCACCAGTTTGAGTCCTGGCTGCTCCATTTCCAATGGAGCTATCTGGGAAAGCAGCAGAAGATAGCCCAAGTCCTTGGGCCCCTGCACCCACATGGGCAACCTGAAAGAATCTTCCAGCTCCTGGCTTCAGCCATTTGGGAGTGAACCAGCCCATGGAACATTCTCTCTCGCTCTCTCTCTCCCTCTCTCTCTCTCTCTAACTCTGCCTTTGAAATAAATAAATAAATCTTTGAGAAAAAAAGAACTTGCAAAATTAGTCATGATATAGCTGAAAGAAAATAAAAGAGAGAGGAAGAAAGGGGAGAGGAGAGAGATAACCAATCATCAGCTTTGCATCATCTGCATGACTTTTCTAAATTTAAGTTACAGGAACCAGAACCAAGAAGATTGTTATCTTCCATTATGGAAGATTCCAGCTAATCTCAAAAATTAATGCTTTGATCAGGCTATAAAAAGCACTATTAGATACAGCCAGGAAATTGAAAACCCGAACCACAAGACTGCCAAGAGAGACGTGCCCAAAGGAAGGGCAAGACAGCGTGATTCAAGTTCAACCTGGAAAGGAATCAAGGCCCGTGTGATGGAAAAGGACACAAGTTTCCACAGCAAGAAGCAAGGAAGATGTAACATGAGGGCAATGGGAAAACAAAATGTTTGTTCCTTCGCAATCTACCATTTACTTTTTCTCAGTTGTCATCTTTGTCACATAAAATTTACTGTCTCAACTGAATCAGAACATCCTAGTTGGCTGTTAATGACCTTCATAAATCAGGTAAATTAGTTATTTTTTCTCACCATTTTTCTTCTTCGATGATTTTATGATCAATTTATGTTGTCTGTTATCCAATGGAGAAAGCAAGGGCCCTGTCGTTCTTTGTACTAATGGAAGTCGAGAGGTTCACTTCACCCAGCAGCTGCTTCTGTCCTTCCTAAACCTCAAGGCCCCCTCTACCCTTGTTTAGGATGGTTCTTGGCACTGTGGAAGCCAGGAAAAGAATCAAGTCTTCCTTAGCAGGTGTAGTCCTCGGCTGTCTTCTTGTGAGATGAGCAAAGCTCTGGACGGTGGGGGGAGAAGCCGTTGGGAAGAAAGGACTCTGCCCTCCTGCCTGCCTGGTTTAAGGAGGCCCTCCGCTTCCTTGCAGCCTGTGTCCCTTCATTGAGGAGTATCGTTGGATCCCTGGGAGTACTCTCGTTAGTGATTTTTGAAAACCAAAACTACTTCCAGCAAGGAAAAGAGGGTAGAAGATGTCAGCATCTATACCAGGGTCATAGAAAGTTGACAGAAGAGCAAGGCCCACAGTTGGACCCTAAAAAACATTTCAGAGTTTCTCTCTGTTCAGCTTCCTCTTCTTCCACTGCACTGATGAATTATTCTTCCCTTCTAAAGAATTGCTCTTGGCCGGTGCCACGGCTCACTAGGCTAATCTTCCGCCTGCGGCGCCGGCAAACAGGGTTCTAGTCCTGGTTAGGGTGCCGGATTCTGTCCCGGATGCTCCTCTTCCAGTCCAGCTCTCTGCTGTGGCCCAGGAATGCAGTGGAGGATGGCCCAAGTGCTTGGGCCCTGTACTTGCATGGGAGACCAGAAGCACCTGGCTCCTGGCTTTGGATCAGCGCACCGGCCGCAGCGGTCATTGGGGGTTGAACCAACAGAAAAGGAAGACCTTTCTCTGTGTGTGTCTCTCACTGTCCACTCTGCCTGCCAAAAAAAAAAAAAAAAAATGAATTGCTTTTATTCTTGAAGAGAGTTTGCTCACTCAAACTTGTGGATTGAAAGGTGCTGGGAAGATTCCTGATGGTTTTCCTTTCTATAATTAGCCACTTCAAACCTTCTGAGAGCATATATAAAGAGACAATATGCATATCCCACGTTTCTTTGGGGGCCCAAGCATTTTTTACATGTGGAGGCTTCCAATATTTTTTGTGAGAGATACACTTTATTTTCCCTAAACTTTGAAAGGATTTGTTTGGGCATTCATTCTGGAGTGCACACACATGGTGTTGGACACGCAAATCTCAGAGAGACCTTAGTGATAACTCCCAGTCACTTCTCCCTGCCTCCCCTTTGCCCCAGGACCATTTGTGAGCCCCCGAGGAAGAGAATTAATCTACTGTCATTGAACCCCTACCATGTTCCACTCTTTAATTACATTTAATCGAGAGCCGTTAAAGTCTTTGCTTTATATAAATGGGAAAACTGAGTCACAGGACCATGAGAGAACCCTTCCCAAAACTCAAAACTTACCCAGAAGTTGTTCCTTGCTATTGATAAGCCTAAGGACTCCCTCAATTCTAGTACTCACTCTACTGTGAATACCATGTAACTGTCATTAGGCTTTATTGGGTAGATCACATTCCTTTTATTTCCAACTAGGAAGAGAATAATATAACAAAGTTAAACTTGGTTTCTGTACCTATTTTCCAAATAGGCCCTGTTATTCCAAGATTTTTCCATATGCCATCTGGCTGTAAAAACATCTTTCTGTCCCTCCTCCATTTGCTTGTTCAATGTCTGTTCATCCTCTGGATCCAGCTCATGTGTTCCCTTTCTCAATGGAGCTTCTGTTAACTAGATCCTATGCTTCCACTGCGTTCCACTGGGATGCCACTGTAGCAGTTAGGACAGTACATTTTAGTTACTCGGCATGTGTGAGAACCCCAGGATAATAAGAATGTTCAAATTTTGCCATCACTATAGGCACACAGCAGACCCAAGACCTTTGGGATGGAGGGATGGAGAGGGGGAGGGAGGGAAAGTGATATAGGAAGTATCACTGTGCTCTTAAAACTGAATATGTAAAATACAGGAAATTTGTTCACTTTACATACATTTATAAAGAGAAAATAAAACATAATTCCCCAGTGATGAGCATTTCAACTCATAGTCATCTAGCTAGAATAGGAAGCAGACTGTACAAACAGCACAATTAGAAAACCAAATTATATACCACTGGGGCTTTAGAAAGGAAACCATTGTCAATCACTGCCCTCCTTCTCAAATGAGAAGTAATAAGTGAGATGGTAACAAACACATCTATAGCCTAGAAGTGCCGTGGGAATACAGTGCAGAACGTACAATTTATATTAACTGGGGAAAGATGGCAAGTATGGGATTTTACACCCTAAAATGATTCTGGAGGCCACTTTGATCTCACAGGAAGCCCTCTACACAGCTTCGATAACTGAACACAAACAGCAGGAATCCTCCACCTGTGAATACTAATGAATCATTCCATTGTTTTCAAATCACTGCACAGAGTGCTGGGTAGGTCCTGTTTTATTTTTTTTCCTAGCCTTTAGTTCTGCAGGCATGAGCTTGCAGCCTTCAGAAAGCAAAGACTTGCAGTGTTGGGATTTGCTTCAGTAGGTAAAACAGCATCCTAGACAAAGCAAGGCAATGGGACTGAAGGTAACAGGCCTATGTTATGAGTGGACATGATCAATGCCACCCCTGATGGACAGCCACGCTGTGATACCTTTAAGAAACACAGCTGGAAGATAAGAAACACCATGGAGGCAGAACTCCAAAGTGAGAGATGTAGCTATCGGCCTCAGGCTATCAGCATTAGGTCCTGCTGTGCTAATGTTGAGGTCATAAAACTGGGGATCTAACCACTGTGGAGAAGATGGCTTTCAGCAGTCATCGCTCATACATAGGTAATTACCTTTCCTCCCGTTCATCGTTCATCGTTCATTGCCCTGTCACTGCTGTGGAAGCTGGGGCGAGGGTGGGTCACAGACTTCCCATGCTGATGTACTGTGCTGTCCATTCTCGCTCTCTTCCCTGCCAAAGGCCGCCCTCACTGTTCCAGATGAAAGACCTCGCTATAATCGCAGCAATATGATCATTATCCAGCATAGACTCCTATACAAATAAGGCTGACGATGAGCATCACAAGGACTGGGGGCTCTCTGCCTTCACGGGCTCCGAAGCTGTCCTGCTAAGTCTATTTGAAATGCTTTCAGGTACATTTTAAACCAAAATTGCAAATCACTAGCAAAAGCAATTAGACTGCCTCTTGGAATCAGCTATACTGACAGCATGATATAGTGTAAGGCATTTACTTACCAACTTAGCTCAGTCCCGCATGAATCCCGTGACCTGATCAAGTTATTAGTTTCCTCATGGGTACTAATATCTACTTTCTATGGCTGATATAAAGGTATTATATGGTAATCCACCCTCTCAGCAGTTTCCCTTTCCCTAGGTTTAGTTACCCATGGGTAGCCAAGGTCTGAAAATATTAAATGTAAAATTCCAGAAAATAAATAATTCATAAGTTTTAAATTACCTTTATTACAGTATGTTGTTATAATTGTTCTATTTTATTATTAGTTAATTTTGTTAATCTCTTATTGTGCCTAATTTATAAATTAATCTTTATCATAGGTGTGTATGGGATTTTATATCATCCATGATTTCTGACATTCACTCAGGGTCTATAATAAATTCCCTGCAGATAAGGGGAGACTACTGTATCTAATGTTTTGGGCACAAAGGTCATAAAATAAATAGTAGTTTTCACATTATTCATAGTATATATATCTTCTATTTCTTTTCCCAAATGTATGTCTACTTTTAACAGATTATGCTCTCTTTCACCTCTATTATGGCTGAGTGTTTTGGTAAAATCCATTCTGAGAATTATTTTATACTTAGCTTTTAGGGATATTTTTATGATGCTTTCCTCATAAATTAGATGGTAGGAATATAAACCCATAGACCATAAAGAAGAAAGGAGAAAGACAGAATCCCCCATCAAGCAGATTTTCTAGTGCCATCAACAGAGAGTCCAGAATAGGGAGTTGGAGCAAACACTATGTGGGGAAAGTTCGTGGGCTCTTACATTCAGTGTCATAACACAATAGAAGTCTTCTGTGGCCGAGGGTTCACAGACCACCCCCTACATGCCAGGTGCTATTATAGGCACAGGAGCTAAACGGATTAATAGATTCAAGGTCCTGTCCTTATAGATCTTACCTTTAGTTGAGGGAAAGAAACAATGAATGAATGAATACATGTCTGAAGATTCAGAGTTCCAGAGGAGAAAAGCAGTGAGATGGGCAGAGACTTTAAGTTGGGGAGAGGGTTGCTACTTTAAGATGACATTGAAACAATTAGGGAAAACCTCACTAGACGATTTTTTTAAAGATGTATTTATTCATTTGACAGGCAAAGTGACAGCATGGGGGTTGTGGGGAGAAAGATTTCCCATCCAGTGGTTCACTCTCTAAATGGTTACAACAGTCAGGGCTAAAACAGGTCATAAGCCAAGAGCCAGGAACCCCATCCAACTCTCACATGGGTGCAGGGAACCAAGTACTTGGTTCATCTTTGGCTGTTTTCTCAGGTACATTAGCAGACTGCAGAGCAGCCATAACTCCAAATGGGACTCTTTTCTGGGACACGGGCAGTGCAAGCAGTGGCTTAACCCACTCTGCTACAACACTGACCTCTGGAAGGTGATATCTGAGTAGAGTTCTAAAAGAAGTGAGGGACAAGTCATGTGGACATGTTTATGTAGGAAGAGGTTGTCAGGCATAGCGAATATAAAACGCCATTGGAAAATCAACATGCATTTAAAAAAAATCTCTCTGGGGGCTGGCACTGTGGCACAGCGGGTAAAGCCGCCACCTGCAGTGCCGGCATCCCATATGGGCACTGGTTCAAGTCCCGGCTGTTTCACTTCCCATCCAGCTCTCTGCTATGGCCTGGGAAAGCAGTAGAAGAAGGCCCAACTCCTTGGGCCCCTGCACTCACCAACATGGGAGACCCAGAAGAAGCTCCTGGCCCTTGGATCCTGGCTTCTGGCTCCAGATCGGCGCAGCTCCAGCCACTGCGGCCATCTTGGGAGTGAACCAGAGATGCAAGACCTCTCTCTCTCTCTGCCTCTCCTTCTCTCTCTGTGTAACTCTGACTTTCAAATAAATTAAATAAATCTTTAAAAAAATCTGTCTGGGTACTATGTTGAGGGTAGATTTTATGTCAATTTCAGAAAAGAAATTAATCCAGAAGAGAGAAGATTGTGTCATGTTTCATAGTGGGAGTGGAGGATGTTGAGAGAGACACAGAGTCTAGATATATTTGGAAGGTGACCCATAGGATTTCCTCATGGATTGGATGTGAGGTATGAAAGTCATGGCTAATGCTGATATATTGTATCTGGAAGAATACAGCTGTCACCCACTGAGTTCAGAGAGATTGAGAAAGAAGTAGATTAGGGGAAAGACAAAGAATTCCATTTAAATTTCTAAGTTTGTGAGGCTTACTGAACACCTAAGTGAGGATGTTGATATTCAAGTCTAGAGTTTGGGGCAAAATTCTGGTATGTAAATATAAATTTGGGGATCATTAGTTTTTAGATGGCATTTAAATTCATGGTTCTGATTAAGATCACTCAGGGCATTAATAGAGAATGCAAAAGAAGAAATTTGAGGGCTCACAAATTGCTAATCAACAAAAGCAGAATGAAAGAAAAAGATGATAAAAATTAGAATCTGCCTGGCCGGCGCCGTGGCTCAACAGGCTAATCCTCCACCTTGCAGCGCCGGCACACCGGATTATAGTCCTGGTCAAGGTACCGGATTCTGTCCCGGTTGCCCCTATTTCAGGCCAGCTCTCTGCTGTGGCCCAGGAGTGCAGTGGAGGATGGCCCAGGTGCTTGGGCCCTGCACCCCATGGGAGACCAGGAAAAGCACCTGGCACCTGGCTCCTGCCATCGGATCAGTGCAGTGCGCCGGCCGGGGTGGCCATTGGAGGGTGAACCAACGGCAAAAAGGAAGACCTTTCTCTCTGTCTCTCTCTCTCACTGTCCACTCTGCCTGTCAAAAAAAAAAAAAAATTAGAATCTGCCCCAATCTTGTGCTTTAGAAAGAGTTCCTGATTTTCTGCATGCTTTGGGGCAGATGTAGAGAGTGTTGATAATGCTGATTGTTAGCCTGTCAGGGCAGGTGATCACACTAGGAACAAAATGCAGTCAGAGCCACACAGACTCTTGGTCCAAGCAAGGACCAAGGTACAAGACTGAATTCTTAAGCCTGACTCCTCCAGCAGGACCCCCACTGACCAGAGGAAAAGGGGTTTCACCTGGGTCTAGAAGAGCCAAGAAGATGCCACGTGGACATAAGCACAGAGATCTGGGGCTGAGCCTCTTTCCTGTCACCATGAGGTCACCTAAGCCCCCTGCCCCAAATGCAGTTCCATGATGGAAAGAAGCAGAAGGGGGAAAGCATAAAAACAAAGATTTATCAAAGGAGACTGAGTTTTATACCAGCTGCCATTTAAATTATAGCATTCAACTGAGTTTGCTGAATTAAATAAATTAATATCCACTCCTATAAAGACAGAACCTCTTTTTTTTTTTTTGTGACCCATGAATGTTTATTTAACATGTTACATGGTTGCATCTCTGGTTTACAAAAGGTAATCCCAGGAGTGGAACTTTCATTGTGAAATATTTTAGTACTTTCTATAGCACAAATCAAATGAATAATTAAATCAACTAGTTTGGCTTTCAGATATTAATTCATATATCTTAATTATTAGTTTACATGTAAAGAAAATAGTAACATATGCATTATTATTAATTTTACCTTTTATTTAGAATATAAATTTCCAAGGTACAACTTGTGGATTACAATGGCTTCCCCACCCATACATTCCCTCCCCCCCCACTACCTTCCCCCCTTACCCACTCCCTCTCCCCTTTCATTCACATCCAGATTAATTTTCAATTCTCTTTGTATACAGGAGCTCAGTTTAGTATGTGTTAAGTAAAGATTTTAAACCATTTGCCCTCACGTAGCATCACAGAGTGAAATATACTCTTTGAGTACTAGTTATAGCATTAAATCACATTGTACAGCACATTAAGGACAGAGATCCTACATGATATTTTTTTAAATTGATTGATTTTTTATGCAACTTCCAATTTTTTTAATCATTTTCAATTATCTTTATATACAGAAGATCGTTTCAGTATGTACTAAATAAAGAGTTTGTCAGTTTACACCCACACAGAGACACAAGGTGTAAAAATACTGTTTCAGTACTAGTTATTGCATTACTTCATATTGGACAACACATTAAGGACAGATACCACATGGGCCATAAGTACACAGTGACTACTGTTGTTGATTTAACAATTTGACACTCTTTTTTATGGCATCAGTAATCTCCCTGGGCTATAGTCATGAGTTGCTGAGGCTATGGAAGCCTTTAGTGTTCGCCGACTTTGATCTTGTTCTGACAGGATAATAGTCAAAGTGGAGGTTCTCTCCTCCCTTCGGAGAGAGGTACCTCCTTCTTTGGTGGCCCTGTTCCTTCCACTGGGATCTCACTTGCAGAGATCTTTCATTTATATCTTCTTTTTTTTTTTCCCCAGAGTGTCTTGGCTTTCCATGCCTAAAATACTCTCATGGGTTCTTGAGCCAGATCCTAATGCGTTAAGGGCTGATTCTGAGGCCAGAGTGATTTATTAGGATATCTGCCATTCTATGAGTCTGCTGTGTATCCTACTTCCCATGTTGGATCAGTCTCTCCCTTTTTTAGTTCTATCTGTTAGTATTAGCAGTCACTAGTCTTGTTTGTGTGATCCCTTTGACTCCTAGACCTATCAGTGTGATCAATTGTGAACTGAAATTTAGCACTTGGGCCAGTGAGATGGCTTGGTACATGCCACCTTGCTGGGATTGTATTGGGGTCCCCTAGCACATTTCTAACTCCATCATTTGGGGCAAGTCCGATTGAGCTTGCCCAAATTGTACATATCCTCCCTTTCTTTTTCCCTCTTTCATAATTAACAGGGATTACTTTTCAGTTGAAATTTAAACACCTAGGAATAATTGTGTGTTAACTGCAGAGTTCAACCAATAGTACTAGAACAAAAACAAACAACGTCAAGAAATACTAAAATGGGAAAAGATTTACATTGCATATCAACCGTCTAGAAAAGATTTGAGACAGTCATAGTTTTTCATAGAGTTCATTTCACTTCAACAGGTTTCCCCTTTGGTGCTCAGTTAGTCATCGCGAATCAGGGAAAACAAATGATATTTGTCTCTTTGGGACTGGCTGCCATTCTATGAGTCTGCTGTGTATCTTACTTCCCATGTTGGATCAGTCTCTCCCTTTTTTAGTTCTATCTGTTAGTATTAGCAGTCACTAGTCTTGTTTGTGTGATCCCTTTGACTCTTAGACCTATCAGTGTGATCAATTGTGAACTGAAATTTAGCACTCAGCATGATATTTTCCACATTTCTCCATCTTGTTGCAAATGACCGGATTTCACTGTTTTTGACTGCTGTATAGAATTCTATAGAGTACATGTCCCATAATTTCTTTATCCAGTCTACTCTTGATGGGCATTTGGGTTGGTTCCAGGTCTTAGCTATTGTAAATTGAGCTGCAATAAACATTAGTGTGCAATCGGCTTTTTTGTTTGTCAATTTGACTTCCTTTGGGTAAATTCCAAGGAGTGGGATGGCTGGGTTGTATGGTAGGGTTATATTCAGGTTTCTGAGGAATCTCCAGACTGACTTCCACAGTGGCTTAACCAGCTTGCATTCCCACCAACAGTGGGTTAGTGTATCTTTTTCCCCACATCCTCTCTAGCATCTGTTGTTGGTGGATTTCTGAATGTAAGCCATTCTAGCTGGGGTGAGGTGAAACCTCATTGTGGTTTTGATTTGCATTTCCCTGATTGCTAGTGATCTTGAACATTTTTTCATGTGTCTGTTGGCCATTTGGATTTCCTCTTTTGAAAAATGTCTATTGATGTCCTTGGCCCATCTCTTACGTGGGTTGTTTGTTTTGATGTTGTGGCATTTCTTGATTTTTTTGTAGATTCTGGTTATCAACCCTTTATCTGTTGCATAGTTTTCAAATATTTTTTCCCATTCTGTCGGTTGCCTCTTAACTTTCTTGACTGTTTCTTTTGCAGTACAGAAACTTCTCACTTTGATGTGATCCCAGTAGTTAATTTTGGCTTTGAGTGCCTGTACTTCTGGGGTCTTTTCCAAGAAGTCTTTGCAAGTACCTATGTCTTGCAGGGTTTCTCCTATGCTCTCTAATAATTTGATGGTGTCGGGTCATAGGTTTAAGTTTTTAATCCATGTTGAATGGATTTTTGTGTAAGGTGAAAGGTGTGGATCTTTCTTCATGATTCTGCATGTGGAAATCCAGTTTTCCCAGCACCATTTATTAAATAGACTGTCTTTACTCCAGGGATTAGTTTTTGCTCCTTGATCAAATATAAGTTGGCTGTAGATGTTTGGATTGATTTCTGGTGTTTCTATTCTGTTCCATTGGTCTATCCATCTGTTTCTGTACCAGTACCATGCTGTTTTGATAACTACTGCCCTGTAATATGTCCTAAAATCTGGTATTGTGATGCCTCCGGCTTTGTTTTTGTTGTACAAGTTTGCTTTAGCTATTCGAGCTCTCCTGTGCTTCCATATGAATCTCAGCATCATTTTTTCCAGATCTGAGAAGAATGTCCTCAGTGTCTTGATTGGTATTGCGTTGAATCTGTAAATTGCTTTTGGGAGAATGGACATTTTGATGATATTGATTCTTCCAATCCATGAGCATGGAAGATTTTTCATTTTTTGGTATCCTCTTCTATTTCTTTCTTTAAGGTTTTGTAATTTTCATCGTAGAGATCTTTAACATCCTTGGTTAAGTTTATTCCAAGGTATTTGATTGTTTTTGTGGCTATTGTGAATGGGATTGATCTTAGCAGTTCTTCCTCAGCCGTGGCATTGCCTGTGTATACAAAGGCTGTTGATTTTTGTGCATTGATTTTATATCCTGCTACTTTGTCAAACTCTTCTATGAATTCCAATAGTCTCTTAGTAGAGTTCTTTGGATCCCCTAAATAAAGAATCATATCATCTGCAAAGAGGGATAGTTTGAGTTCTTCCTTCCCAATTTGTATCCCTTTAATTTCCTTTTCTTGCCTAACAGCTCTGGCTAAGACTTCCAGAACTATATTGAATAGCAGTGGTGAGAGTGGGCATCCCTCTCTGGTACCTGATCTCAGTGGAAATGCTTCCAGCTTTTTCCCCTTCAATAGGATGTTGGCCATGGGTTTTTCATAAATTGCTTTGATGGTATTGAGGAATGTGCCATCTATACCCAGTTTGCTTAGGGTTTTCATCATGAATGGGTGTTGTGTTTTGTCAAATGCCTTCTTCGCGTCAATTGAGATAATCGTATGGTTCTTCTTCTGCAGCCTGTTAATGTGGTGTATCATGTTGATTGTTTTGCGAACATTGAACCATCCCTGCATACCAGGGATAAATACCACTTGGTCTGTGTGGACCATCTTTCTGATGTGTTGTTGCATTCTATTGGCCAGAATTTTATTGAGGATTTTTGCATCTATGTTCATCAGGGATATTGGTCTGTAATTCTCTTTCAATGCTGCATCTTTTTCCGGCTTAGGAATTAAAGTGATGCTGGATTCATAGAAAGAATTTGGGAGGATTCCCTCTTTTTTGATTGTTCTAAATAGTTTGAGAAGGATTGGAGTTAGTTCTTCTTTAAATGTCTGGTAGAATTCAGCAGTGAATCCATCTGGTCCTGGGCTTTTCTTTGTTGGGAGGGCCTTTATTACTGTTTCAATTTCTGTCTCTGTTATGGGTCTATTTAGGTTTTCTATTTCTTTCTGGTTCAATTTAGGTAGGTTGTATGTGTCCAGGAATCTATCCATTTCTGATAGATTTTCCTGTTTGCTGGCATACAAGTCCTTGTAGTAATTTCTGATGATTCTTTTGATTTTTCTGGTGTCTGTTGTTATGTTTCCTTTATCATCTCTGATTTTATTGATTTGAGTCTTTTCCCTTCTTTTTTTTTTTGTTAGTTGGGCCAATGGGGTGTCAATTTTGTTTATTTTTTCAAAAAACCAGCTCCTCGTTTGGCTGATTTTTTGTAATTTTTTTTGGATTCAATCCTGTTGATTTCTTCTCTGATTTTAATTATTTCTCTTCTCCTACTAGCTTTGGGTCTGGTTTGCTGCTGATTTTCTAGATCCTTGAGATGAGCTGAAAGCTCATCTATTTGGTGTCTTTCCAATTTCTTGATGTAGGCACCTATTGATATAAACTTTCCTCTTAATACTGCTTTTGCTGTATCCCATAGATTTTGGTATGGTGTGCTGTTATCCTCATTTACTTCCAGGAAATTTTTGATTTCTCTCTTAATTTGTTCTATGACCCATTGTTTATTCAGGAGCATGTTGTTCAGTCTCCATGTGTTTGCATATGCTCTAGGGATTCCTGAGTTGCTAATTTCCACCTTCATTCCTTTATGGTCTGAGAATCTGCATCGTATGATTCTAATTCTTTTTAATTTTCTGAGACTTGCTTTATGGCCTAGTATGTGGTCTATCCTAGAGAAGGTTCCATGTACTGCTGAAAAGAATGTAAATTGTTTCTCTGTAGGATGAAAAGTTCTGTAGATATCTGTTAGGTCCATTTGGGCTATAGTGTCATTTACATTTTCAAGACAGAACTTCTTAAGATATTAAATGAACTATAAAAGACTCAAAAGCTATACTTTCTTTGCATATTTGAATGTGTTGTATAAATTTACAATCTCAGAAATTGATAAAAGCCTGTTGTCAAATGTGAAGTATTTAGTCCAAGGAGAGTAGGAGGGTAAGGGTACAAAGAAAGCCCCAGAAGTATCAGGAAATGGGAACCTGGAACACGTATTCAGAAGTCACTGTGAGGCAGTGATTAGATGAAATTTCTGATAAGTAAACTAGACGTGTTACCTCAGAAGGCAGTGGAACTGAAGAGGACTATGTAAACATCTCAGGAAATTAAGCATGGTGACAAATATTACAAATTAATTATATGATGCTTAGGGCTGTTCTTTAAGAAACACAAGCTAATTT
Source organism: Sylvilagus floridanus (assembly GCA_949820135.1). NCBI lineage: Eukaryota > Metazoa > Chordata > Mammalia > Lagomorpha > Leporidae > Sylvilagus > Sylvilagus floridanus. The sequence goes on from OX463224.1 coordinate 35,410,373, forward strand.
CCAGACACTTTTTCAATTCAGTGAGTATCTCAGGATCACCTTGACACTACGTGACAGCAGGTCTCTCAGCATCCCCACACCATAGCTAAGAAAGAGGTGCCAAATGAATGGAGCTCTCCCTGATTTCTTTTTTTAACTTTTATTTAATAAATATAAATTTCCAAAGTACAACTTTTGGATTATAGCGGCTTTTTCCCCCCATAACCTCCCTCCCACCCACAACCATTCTATCTTCCACTCCCTTTCCCATCCCATTCACATCAATATTCATTTTCAATTATCTTTATATACAGAAGATCAATTTAGTAGATACTAAGTAAAGATTTCAACAGTTTGTACCCACACAGAAACACAAAGTACAAAGTACTGTTTGAGTACTAGTTATACCATTAATTGACATAGAGCCAGAGTCAAAGGGCAGTAGGGTGATGGTGGCCAGTCTCTTCCTGCCTTAGTCTTGCTGCTCTGCAGGTGTTGTTCCTGAGAACACTGTCCACAAAGCTCTGCCTCAGAGGCTTTTCCTGGGGAACTCAACCATAGTAGGTGATTGATAATGTTTTGGCTTAAAGACTTAACCTCTCCAACCTCATCTTCCATTGCCTATATCTTGTGCAGGAGTGGACTTGCTTTGAATAATAAAAACCTTCCTGCTCAGTACTTAATCTCTGGTCTCTGTGACAGTTTTAGTGTCAACCTAACAGGGCAAAAGGGTGTGTCTTAATAGTTGTTTCTCAAAGAGATTAGCATTTGAATCAGTAGACTAATAAGATCTGGCATCATCCAATCACTGGAGGTTCCAAAAAGAACAAAAAGGTAGAAAAACGGGAAATTCACTGTTTCCTTGAGTCCTCCCTGCAACTTCACAGCTCCTGGTTCTCAGGACTTCAGACTCCAGGGCTTAGGCTAGCCTTTGTCCTCTGAATGGGAACCACACCACTGTTACCCTGGTTGTCAGGTTTTTGACTCAGATTAAATTCCTGGTTCTTCAGCTCACAGATGGCATATGGCCAGACTTCTCAGCCTCCACAATGCACGAGACTATTCTCATAATAAATGTACTCCTAGATATGTATTTTATTATTAGAACTCTAACACAGTATCTAAATCTTTGTTTGCATTTGTTATCATCTTGCTCTAATTCCAAATGCTTCAGTGAGATAAGGAGAAATTAACCAGTCCACTATTTCCAGTGCTTTTACTTCTGCCACCATCACATGTTGTCCCTGCTAAAACCCATTCATGAAACTTTGTTGATTCCATTTTTGTCCATGGCTGGGATTGTGGGGCTTGCTGGTTCTTCCAATTTTAGCTTTTCAGTTTACATTTACTTGTTTGAATTCAGTTCTCAGTGGGTAATCTCAGTATCCAGATGGCTGGGCCTGAAGGGTTTAGGTACATTCACCAAATGCTGAAACCGATGCCCTCTGACCACAGAATCAGCTAAGGCAGTAAGGCCAAGGATGCCTCCACCTGTCTTGGAGTCTTTCTTCTCAGGGCTTCTTTTCTGCCCTTGAGCCTCATCAGGAGCTTCTAAATTAACACAATTATTTTTAATAGTAAATTTCAAGTATTTCCAAAGGAAAGGATTTAGGAGACTTAAATACATTTTCCCAGTAAGTTCCAAGGACCTATATCAGTTTGTCTATTCCTTACCCAAAAAAGAGTGTACTAGGGGTGAAGAACCTATTTATCTTATATTTGCAAAACTCAGAGTGTCCTGCCCATGACTCTAGAAACAGCACCCAAAAGGTAAGGGAGCTGTCAATTTTGAAAGGAAACTTCTTGAAAGAGAATTGTAAAGTTCACAAAGTATTATATTACATTATAAAAACTGAATTCTGGCTAATAATGAAAGCTTTAAATGGCAAATAAGTCCATTAATTAATCCACTGCTTAAGCTTAATTTCAATTTTGGATTTGTTTGAGTCATGCTCTAAGCCTTCTTGGGTAGCATCCATTGGAAAATGTGGGCTGAGCATTCTTTATCTGGCTAAATACTAAATATTTTGAGAAAACAAATACAATTTTACTGAGTTATAGACAGAAATGGCCAAGAATAGACTCATAATCTCTTTTACAAACAAGCAATTACTTTGTTTGTTTGGCTTGTAAGCTACAGTTAATTCATCGATGTGTTTATTATTATTCCCTGCAGAGGATGTTAACCTGCCCTTTGGACTTTACCTAACTTTTCTATGGGGAATAATAAATATACAGGGAGGGTGGAGCAGAAGATATGATATTCTTTTTACTGCAGTTTCTCTTTTGAGGTAGGAGACTGAATTCTATCTCTCACCTCAACTCTACAAATTGAATTTTTCTGCCCCTTCATATTGGTAAATAGCGCCATTCATCCCAAGTAAGAGGTCCAGCTATTATTCTATTATCCAGCTATTATTCCCTTGCACATCAAACCTCCCACTACTCCCTGTATGTGCCACATCCTACAGAACACTTCATTCATTTCCTCCTTCCAACTCCTATTTCTAACTTCTTCCTTCGGGCTCTCCCTCTTCCTAGTGTCTTAGATTCTTGCAGTTATTTCCAAACTGGCCTCCCTACTGCTAATCTGATCTGCCTCCAATATTTTCTCTACAAAGCCATTAAACTGATCTTTCTAAAATGCAAATTTGATCACCTCACTTCTTTCCTTCCCCCTGTATAATCTATCATTTGCTCCACATTTACTAGAACAAAATACAAAATCCTTAGTCTTAATTGTCCTCACTTGACATTATTTGCCTCTCCAGTCTCACCTTTTGAAAATGTCCATTTCATGTTGTTGTTCCACTGAACTCTCCCTATCCCCTGAATACGCAGTTCTCTCCCTTTACCTGTGCCCTGGTCCGTCCTTGACTTTTTCCTGAATTATTCTTTCTCAGTTGAATACCTGGAGGCTCAGGTTAAGTGCTTCTCCTTCATCATATACCCCCGTCTCTAGCTTCCCAGAAGCAAGTACTTTTCTTCTGTGTGTTGCCAAAGTATCCTATTAGAGTCCTTGAATTCCATTAGCTGTGTTACACAGCATTTGGCTAGTTGTACTGTCTTTATCTGTAGGTTTTAATATCTTTAAGGATGAGGTAAAGTTTTGGTCTTTGATCCCCAAGGCTTAAACAGTACGTAGCATTGGATAATTGCTCAATAAAAATTTCTAGAATGAATAAATGAAATAAATCATCAGGATTTCATTAAGATGATGCTTACATTTACATTAGTCATTGACATCTGCTATATTTTCATTTCATTCAGCAGAGAATTTGCAACAATAGTGGGAAAAAATAAATGTTATGGTAAAAATCTTCACCATGAAGGTGTGAATCAAGAAGATACATACATTCCTGCATGTACACACACACACCTATAACTAGACTCAGCAGGGAAAATAAATTAGACCATCAACATATTATATGAATATATCAATTAAAACTTCATTTGCTCATTAATCGTACTTCAATGGCATAAGCAAGTAAAAGCTTATTGTTCTAAAAGAATTAAGCTTAATGGGGAGTGTTGTGATACAGCAGGTTTAGCTGCTACTTAGGATGCACACATCCAATATTGAAGTACCTGAGATCAAATCCTGCCTCTGCTTCTGACCCAACTTCCTACCAATGTACCTGGGAGATATTAGGTCACAACCCAGGTGCTTGGGTTCCTGCCACCCACATGGGAGACGTGGGTAGAATTCCTTGCACCTAGCTTCAGTTGGCATAGCCCTGACTTTTGTGGCATTTAGGAGTGAACCAGCAAATAGAAGAGCTGTCTTACTTTCTCTTTCTGTGACACTCTGATTTTTAAATAAATAAAAGTGTATATTGGTGCCTCCTCACATGAGGCACCAAAATGTTAGGAAAAGAGGCACAGAACAGAGAGGAGACAGAATACAGGCCCAGCCAGACCAAATCTATTCAGAGAAAATAAACTCTCAGAGGTCGACCAACTGCCATCATGCTCAAAGACTGAACACATGGCAGAGGCCTGGAACCCAGCAGGCTGGGCCTTTGTATATCTAAGGTGGGCTAGGGGTGGCGGTGAGGGGCAGTAGGAGGAGATGAGCTTCTCCATGCTGGTTCTTCAGGCTTCCAAACCTGGGGAGAATGCAGGGGGTGGGGAACAACACATTGTGTGAGACGGAATTGGTCTCTTGAAAGAAGGCAGGGGAAATAAGAACCTAAAATGGCTGAGGCTTATGTCCTTGTTCCATCAACAGTGATGTTTGAAGGGGGACTGTCTAGGGCTAGTAGTCCAGGTCTAGCGTAGCAGCTCCGCAACAGCGTCATGGACCTGGCGTTTCCTCTGCTGCTTGTCTGCGCAGGTTTCCAGCCTCCACTTTCAGATGGTGGGTAGAGCAGCATTCCTCACACCCACATGCCAAGAAGGGAGAGGACAAAGGGAAAAGATTCGCCTCCTCCACTGGAACACATCTTCCCAAACATTCCACTCAGTGTTTCAATCAGTATCTCATTACCAACAGAATAATAATATTTAGCCACAAGGAAAGAGAGGAAATGTAGTTTGTGGTCAGGCACATTGCCCTGCGTAGCTGCTTTGTCTCACATTTGGTACTTAATATAAATTGTTATGCTTCGTACTGTCACTTCCATTACCCATTTGATGTTCACAACAGCCTTATAAACAGTTGGACAATTGGTCCATTTTTGTAGATGATGAAACAGAGGCACCAGACTTAGTGGTACAGTACTTTCCCCAGGGTGAGACCATTGATAGATGTTAGGAATTTGGACATAGGCATGTACTACAGAAAGGCATTTGAGAAAGAGTGCTTTGCTAAACAAGTTCGTTATTATGTAAAGACTATTTATTGAACAAATACTACTCAGCATTTCTTATTTCCCATATTGTATGCTAGGTTCTGAAGTGTATATCAGAAAGCAGGAAAGCTATGGTCCCTGCCCACTTATAGTTTTCATTTCAAGATGAGCCAGCAATGAATACACACATAAGCACCAAGAGGTTATGGATGGTGAACATGATTTGAGATAAAATGTATCAGTCGGTATAGGATAAGAGGTGACCCAAGAGCAACAAGTAACCGGTGCCCTGCAGGTGATACTTAGGTGTTGTGGGCAGCAGGAGGGTGCCGCTACTGTGATCACCCAGGGACAGGTTGAGAAAGACGATCGCCAAACTTTGCAATTACTTCACAAGAAAGGAGTGCCATTGGTCTCACACTGGCAATTAAATACTTCGTTCTGGAAGCAATACATCAATACGAGAGACATCTGCGCACACGTCAAGTTAGCCGCATCGTGAGGACCCCATGTTCCAGGCACAGTGAACAAAGCTAAGAGCGTGTATTTGGTCTGATGCAGAGGCCGAAGTGCATCTTCTGTCCTGCAGCTGGAGAGTTGGACACCTTCCTCGGTCTGGGCAATGACGACACTTTTCATCACCAAGTTGGATGTGCTGACTAGGGTTCTATTTGGGATATTTTTCTGTAAACTCAGAAAAAAAAAAAAAAACAATGGTGCCATTATTCTATCTTTCTGTATGCCCCTCTTTACCACGAGTGCTTTTGGTGTAGCCTATGGCTTTGTCTGATAGTATCTATACAATCTTGGCACTGCTGGTCATTTTTTCTCCCTAAATCTACCCATGAGCAAATAGTCTCTCTGTTACATTCTTTTACTAAGAGAAACAGAGGATGTCTACAGTCACAGTGACCATAATATCTTCCTAAAGGTGCAAGGCTAATAAAGTGTTGCTTTACTCTTTACAACTTTACTCAGCTGTGTTACTCCTTTCTGGGGCCTATCTTATAATTCCCATTCAAAGTCCTCAATTGGCAGAATGTATCTGTGTCTCTGCTGCTTTCTTAGGACTCAGCAAGAGGGAAACGATTATCTCATAATTGGTCTATACCAATAATTTCACTAAATGGTTTCATTACCCGGTGGGTTGTTGTGTCTTTTGGAAAACTGTGATAAAATTTGTGGAGTCATCCATCTTTTCCTGGTACCTTTCCACTCTCTGAGTCTCTAATGATTTCCATTATTTCATCACTTGTAATGTACCTCTGTAATTTTTCTTTATTGTTCTGTGGTTACTGATGCATTACTGTTTCTGCAAAAGAATTGTGAAATCTGCTGTACCCTCTAGGTTTTTGTTCTGATTTGCATTCATTTTTATGAAATGTTACTAAAGCAGAATTAATTTGAAATTGGCCAATTTAAAGCATGGCAAGGCCCATCTTCTAAAATTGGAATTGATCCAACTATTTCATTTAAACAAACAGAAAAAATGAGAGAACAATAATTCGCATGTTTCATTGATGAAAAACCAATCGTTTAATCTTGTACAGAAGAGAAATATTTTGCTTTTCAGTATTCGCATTATGAATTACATGATACTCAGTGGTGCAGTTTAGCCTGAGTGAAACACATGTTGCATGAGGCAATGCTATTTGTCCACCCAATAGCCATTCTCCATTTTTCTTCCAGAACCCGGGTACACAGTCATGAGTACTGTACTCATCCAAGAATCACATATCCCAGCAGCCTCTGCTGTGAGAATAGCCATGTAACCCAGACACTTTTCCAGTGGGAAGTCAGTGGTAGTCATTGGATGGGACTTTAGGGAAACTTAGTTAAAGAATAGGCTGCTTAGGGGCCAGCGCTGTGACTCACTTGATTAATCCTCTGCCTTGCGGCGCCAGCATCTCACATGGGCACCGGGTTCAAGTCCTGGTTGCTGCTCTTCCAGTCCAGCTTTCTGCTGTGGTCCGGGAGGGCAGTGGAGGATGGCCCAAGTTCTTGGGCCCTGCACCCGCATGGGAGATCAGGAGGAAGAGACCTGGCTCCTGGCTTTGGATCATTGCAGCGCCAGCCATAGCGGCCATTTGAGGGGTGAACCAGTGGAAGGAAGACCTTTCTCTCTGTCTCTATCTCACTGTCTATAACTCTACCTGTCAAAAAAAAAAAAAAAGAATAATCTGCTTAGATGACTTGTGTATTTGTCCTTGATCTTTTCCCTTTGTCTTTCATGTTTTGCAAACATGGTGAGGACTGTAAACCAACTATCCTTTGCCCTTGAAGTTACATCAGATACTAAGTTTGCTTAAAAGCACAGGTAGAATGAGTCTGGCCCTGATGATATCCTGGAGTTGCCATGCCAAATGCTGAGCTAGTCATATCTGAAGTTCTCCTTATGAGAGACTGAAAGAAAAAGTTGACTTATTTTAGCTCATTTGTCACGTTGATGTTACCCAGAATTTAAAGATGAATGTGAAGAGAACGTCCTTCTTAACAGCATTGAGTCTTCAAATCCATAAGCACAGAACGTCTCTTCATTCTTCTTTTATTTAGATCTTAAAGTTCCATCAGGTATTTTTTATTTTACAGTATATATTCATTACACTTACATTTATTAAGTTTTTTCTAAGTGTTTCATTCTTTGTGAGGCTATAAATGAATGGAATTGTTTTCTTAATTTCGATTTTGGACTGCTCACCCAGAGGGTATAGAAATACAATTTACTTGAGTATATTGATCTTCTAATATGGAATATTGCATTAACTGATTTTAAGAGACTAAACCAACATTTTTTTAGAGAGAGATGGAGAGAGAGAACACTCCTATCTACTGATTAACACCCCCAAATGCATGCAACATCCAGAACTGAGCAGAGCTGAAGCAAAACCTAGTAATTCAATCCAGGTCTCCCACTTGAGCCATCACTGCTACCTCCCAGGGTCTGCATTAGCAGGAAGCTAGAATCAGGAGCTAGAACCAGGTATTGAATGCAGGTACTTTTATGTAGGATACAAGCATTCGAACTGGCTTCATGACCACTAGGCCAAACACCCTCTCCTAAACCAACTTTAACAGACAGACTCTCAATGTGGACCCTGTGATCTCTGCATCCTGGTATTCATCACTATCCTGATTAAACTTTGGATGATTCCTCCTGCTTTAAATGTGGCCAAAACCTTTGCCTAAATAGAACACAGCAATTATTGCCTGATGCCTGAAACTACATGAGAGATTATGGTGTCTGTCTTGCTTGGGTCTTTCAATCCATGTCTGGCTTTGAAGAAGCAAATGACCACGTTTAGGAATCCCATATGGAAAGGGAATGCAGATAGCTTCTAGGAGCTGTGCGTGGCCTGTGGGGGACAACCCATAAGGACCTGGAGCCTTCAGTCTTACAACCTTAAGGAAATGCCAAAAATATGAAATGTTTACAGTAAAATCCATCCTCAATCACAACTCAGAAGAAGCAGTAGCCCCAGAAGACAGTCATTGAAGCCTTTGGGACACAAAACCAAAGATGCAATTGAGATAGATCTAGATTCCTGATCCACAAACTCTGTGAGATAACAAATAGACGCTGTTTTAGGTTGTTACATTTGTGAAAATATCATTAGCATTACAGCATTAGATAACTAATATATCAGTCTTTCATTCCTAGGATAAATACATTTCACGTTGAGTATAAGACTTTTAATACATTTATGAACTCCATTTTCTAATATTTTGCTGAATATTTTTGTCTCTCTGTGTCTTATACATATATGTAAATCAATGATATTGGTCTGAAGCATTCTTTTTTTTTTGAAACATTTATTTATTTATTTGAAAGGCAGAGTTGCAGAAAGGCAGTGGCAGAGGCAGAGAGAGAGGTCTTCCATCTACTGGTTCACTCCTCAGATAGCCACAATGGCCAGAGCTGCACTGATCCAAAGCCAGGAGCCAGGAGCTTCTTCTGGGTCTCCCATGCAGGTGCAGGGGCCCAAGCACTTGGGCCATCTTCTACTGCTTTCCCAGGCCATAGCAGAGAGCTGGATGGGAAGTGGAGCAGCCGGGACTCCAACTGGTGCCCATTTGGAATGCTGGAACTGCAGCCAGCGGCTTTACTACCTATGCCACAGCACCGGCCCCATATTCTTTTGATGTCTTATTTGACTTGATTATCAGGGTAATGCTAGCCTAAGAAAATGAATTGGAAATATTTTTTCTTTTGTTTTCTGGAAGAGTTTGTGAAGCATTAATAAGATTTTTTTATTTAAGAGTTTGATATGATTAACCAATGACACATCATCTGGGCTTCATTTTATCTTTGTGAAAAGATTTGCAATGACTCATTCAATTTCTTCATTGAACCTTTGTATTTTGTATTTTTAAAATTTTATATTTTAAACTTTATATTTTGTATTTTTAAACTAACAGAAACACAAAGTGTAAAGTACTGATTGAGTACTAGTTTTGCTGTTAATTTGCATAGTACAACACATGAAGGACAGAGATCCTACATGGGGAGTAAGTGCACAGTGACTCCCATTGTTGATTTAACAATTGACACTTATTTATTATGTCAGTAATCACCTGAGGCTCTTGTCATGCTCTGCCAAGGCTTCAAGCTGCTATGGAGGCCTTTGGAGTTCACTAACTCCGACCTTATAATCAAAGTGGAAGTTCTCTCCTCCCTTCAGAGAAAGGTACCTCCTTCTTTGATGGCCTGTTCTTTCTACTGTGATCTCACTCACAGAGATCTTTCATTTAGGTCATTTTTCTTGCCACAGTATCTTGGCTTTCCATGCCTGAAATATTCTCATGGCTTTTAGCTGGATCCAAATGCCTTAAGGGCTGATTCTGAGGCCAGAGTGCTTGAACTATAATTTCAATAATTTGTTCTTTCTAGGAATTTGTCCACTTCACTGAAGTTGTCAAATTTGTTGGTATAAATCTATTCCTAGTGAATGTTACCAATACACATGAAAAAATTATAAATGCCTCAGGTGATAAATATGCTGACTAATGTGCCCTAATAGTTACAAGTTATAAACATAGTATGAAATGTCACATTATGCATCATAAATATGTATAATTATTAGGTGTCAATTAAAAATAAAAACATTTTAAAAAATGCATTTTCACAGGGCTGGGAATATTCATGAAATACATTAATGATTAATGAAATCTTAATTGTAAAATACTGAGTGTGTTGTAGGGAAAAACAATTCCTGGTATTCCTTTATGCTGCTTCTAATTCCTGTGAGGTCAGCAATGATGACCTAACATAATTTCTGATATACACTGATATATATTGAGAAAGCAATGTATATCAGTGTATATCAGAAATTATAGATGATTTTCTAGAACCTTCTGATGAAAGCTTAGTGGGTTTTTAAATTAATACTTTAATTTTTAACCAATATTCAAAAAATTATACAGAGTTGCTGAGTACTATGTGATGTTTTGATATATGTATGCATTGTGTAATGTTGAGAGTGAAAATATCTACTCTTCAAACATTTGTCATTTCTTATGTTTAAAATCCCTCATTCAATCTTTCTTTTATTACAAGAAAATATAATACATTACTATTATCTATTGTTATTCTACTGTACAATAGAACACTGAAGGTTACCTCTCCTCACAATAACTTGGCACCCATTAATCAAACTTTTTGTATATCTCCCTTCTGTTAACCACCATTCTATTCCCAACTTCTATGAAATCAACTTAATGATTTGAAATTTTTCTTTTCAAAGTCTTTAAAGCTATAACTTTCGATTCGATAACTTTTTAAAATAAATTTTCACTAATATAAAAAGAACAGCATTCAGCAGATAAAATTCTAATATAACCATATTTCCCTCTCTGCCTCTCTCAATCCCACTCTGTTCCTTCCTTCTCTTTTTTTCCTTTAACTTTCCATCCAATTATCCTTGTAGATACATCCTGTAAAATATGTTGTCATTTCATCCAGTTTATAATATTTTCTAATTCTTGTGATTTCTCTGACTAGTAGATTACTGAGAGGTATGTTGTTCAGTTTCCAAATATTTCTCCATTTCACTTTGTGGACAACAAATGATGAGTCACTGTTTATGCGAATTTTCAGCGAATTTTATCTTCTGTTTATCGGTGGATCCATGTGTGAGTTAACGAGAATTTTCAAGGTTCAGGCAACTGTCAAGTGTGTCCAGCTTTTCTTTCTCTGGTGTTCAAGGTGTCGTATTTAGCCAGGGATCCATAGGTAACTAAGACCTTACCAGGCTCCCCTGGAGTGCAGGCACTAGGTCTTCCAGACCACCAGGGATACATAGGAGCTTGTCAAAACCCAAATCTGCCTGTTGAATGTTTGGCTGGACTTCTAGCCTGATGCTTGGCCCAAATGACATCGAAATCTCCAGCTAGCTGCTGTGTTAAATAGTCCTGATTACCACCAATACTGCGATTGTTTTCATTGCCCCTGGACAATGGTTTTGCCAAAATCATCCCTGTCCGGCGATGAAGTTACCCATCTTCACAGCTTGCTCTTCTCAGTGAGAACCACTACTCAAGGGAGCTGAATTATCCCAACCAAATGCCACAGGTGCCCAATGTTCCACCAAGGTTTAGTAGTTGCTGTTGAATAAAGGCTTCCCAAACTGTTGTAAGCCTTCAGTCAGCATTCAGAGTCCCAAAATCGTTGCTTGTCCACTTTTATTTCTTATTGCTGCTTTTTAGGAAAAGAATGTACAAAGGTCTCCCCTCAATCATTCCAGAAGTTGCCATCTAACTTTTCTCTTATATTTTTAAAAAAGCTGTTTTGTCATTTTGTGTTAGTTTGAGGGGAAAATGTTTGGCTCTATTTTCTAGTCTCTAGCCAAGTACTTTCTTCTTTTCATCTTCTGTTTTGATTGCTTTATAGTGTGACTCAGGGGTGGGATTGAAGGAGTAGCAATTGCACGTATGCGTGTGTATGTGTGTGTTCAATTTATAACATTTCTCCAGTGCGTTCCCTTTTTGTAATCCTGTTCTCATTTTATACTGAACATCCTCTTGAAGCCCTGGAGGTAGACTTTACAACTTCTGTTTTCTGATCTTTGTTTCCATGAGTTTTTAGTCTTTAGGTTAACTCATTTGCTGCCTCTTTATTCATATTGAATGTGACTGTCTCTTCCAGTAGCAGTAATGCTAGTGCCCACTCCAGTCTCAAAGGAACAATTTTATTCTTTCCTTACACATCCTTTGCAAATCATGGCACAGGCCCTCAACTCCCACCATAGGAGCTCATCTGAAAGCCTGCAGTGCAAAGCTTATCTTAGATGAGAAGCTGCCTGCATAGGCTGATCTTTATGTGGCAAAGGCCACTTACCCAACAACAGAATTCTAATCCACTGATTCACTCCCAAAATGCCCACAAGGACGGGGGCTGAGCTGGGCTTGAGCTAGAACAAGGGAACTCAAACCAGGTCTCCTACATAAGTGGGTGGCAGAACCCAATAATTCAAGCCATCACTGCTGCTTCCCAGGGTCTGCGTTTGTAGGCAACTAGAGTCAGGAACCAGATGCAGGCATCAAACCCTGGCACTCTAATGTAGGATGTAGGTATCCCAGCCTACATCTTAACTACTAGACTTAGCTTTTTCTACCGTTTTTAAGATGAGGTACTTTGGCCAGCACTGTGGCTCAATAGGCTGATCCTCCGCCTGTGGCGCCGGTACTCCAGGTTCCAGTCCCAGTTGAGGCGCCGGATTCTGTCCTGGTTGCTCCTCTTCCATTCCAGCTCTCTGCTGTGACCCAGGAAGGCAGTGGAGGATGGCCCAAGTGCTTGGGCCCTGCCCCCGCATGGGAGACTAGGAGAAGCACCTGGCTCCTGGCTTTGGACTAGTGTGATGCACCAGCTGCAGCGGGCTGGCCACAGTGGCCATTGGGGAGTGAACAAATGGTAAATGAAGACCTTTCTCTCTGTTTCTCTCTCTCTCACTGTCCACTCTGCCAGTCCAAAAAAAAAAAAAAAAAAAGATAAGGTACTTTGATAGACATTCCCCAAAAAACTAGTATTCTGTAGAATGCATTTTGGAAAAAGCTGATATATGTAATATATATTTTGTTTATGGTAAGGACTATTATCAATCATTAACAATATTACACTAATTCACAATAGTACAGATTAGACCAAAGGTTGCAAACTGTTCACCTAGCCTCACAAAATGGTTGTGATTAGAACTGTAACATTGAAACTGATCTACCATTATAAGTTCAAATGTAAACTTTAGGTATTATGGAATGCGGCAGTATATTTTATTTATTTATTTATTTGACAGATAGAGTTAGTAAGAGAGAGACAGAGAGAAAAGTATTCCTTCCATTGGTTCACTCCCCAAATGGCTGCACTGATCTGAAGCCAGGAGCCAGGTGCTTCCTCCTGGTCTCCCATGCAGGTTCAGGTGCCCAAGTGCCTGAGCCATCCTCCACTGCCTTCCCGGGCCACAGCAGAGAGCTGGACTGGAAGAGGGGCAACCGGGACCAGAATGCAGCACCCATGTGGGATGCCGGCACTACAGGCAGAGGATTAACCAAGTGAGCCATTGTGCCAGCCCCCAAATGTGGCAGTATTAATTTCTCAATGAAAGCCAGGAAACAATTTGTAGGTTTTACATGATAAGCACATTCTGACTTATGCCTGATAAAATGTCGAACAACTAAGTCTAAGTTCCATAGCCCAAAAGTTAAATTATTCTTCATACTTGTTCCAAGGTGCCAGGATTCCAGGAGGAAATAAAACTCAATTTCAAAAACAAACTTTACAGTTTAAAATGAGAACAAGCCAGCTTTTCTCTTGTGTACAAAGGGCTATTTCCAGGCTATAGTGAAATTAAACAGCTTGTTGAAGGATGTCATTAACAGTTGATGTAGGACATTTGTTGAACAAATATCTAAGGATGACACCTCCACGTGAGACCCTTGACCGCAAGCATCCAATTGTCTTATTGAAAAGCTGCTAAAATAAACCAAAGCAGGTTGCAAGGAATGCCTTGTGAGCCAGAGGATTTCAGGTAGGAGAAGAGGAATCTCTAACTAAGATGAGTAGAGAAAGCCTCCTGGTACAGATAACATTTGAACTGCACTTTGAATCATGGCATCAAACAACCAGAGACGACTCTTGGGTTTGGGGACTCCAAGGAGCAGAGATCCTTAAGTTTTGTAGCAAACCTAGATTCCAGGTATGTAGCTTACATAAAGAACAGGAGCTAAAGCCGAAATGGTTGCAAATATTGGGGCTACGTGAACTAAAGATTGCTTGCCTTGTCTAAAGGAATCTATCTGTTTTTACCACTAATGCTGCCAAAATGGAATGCAGACCCAGTGCTGCTGTATTTTCTAAGTGTTTCTCTCCAAAGAAAATCAAAATAAGCTTTCTGACTTTGACATGAAGCTACTGATTCATAAATATTGACAATTAAATCTGTCTGTGTTATAGCATTGTATGGGCGACAAAGGGCCATCATCTACTGGTTTGCTACTTCCTCTGTAGATCATCTGCCTCACCACTTGCTCCCTGAAAAATCCTGGGATCCCCTGTGACTTCTCCATCACATCGTCATCCACCTTCGGCTTTAACTCCTTCTGTCATGGGAATCTTAATGCTTGGCAAAGTAAATGGACAGGGCCAGTGCCGCGGCTCAACAAGCTAATCCTCCACTTTGCGGCGCCGGCACATGGGGTTCTAGTCCCAGTCGGGGCACTGGATTCTGTCCTGTTACCGGGACAGCTCTTCCAGGCCAGCTCTCTGCTGTGGCCAGGGAGTGCAGTGGAGGATGGCCCAAGTCCTTGGGCCCTGCACCCCATGGGAGACCAGGAGAAGCACCTGGCTCCTGCCATCGGATAAGCGCAGTGCACTGGCCGCAGCATGCCAGCCACGGCGGCCATTGGAGGGTAAACCAACGGCAAAAGGAAGACCTTTCTCTCTGTCTCTCTCTCTCTCTCTCTGTCCACTCTGCCTGTCAAAAAAAAAAAAGTAAATGGACTACTGGAACATTTTTCCTTATATTTTCCCTAAAATTGTCCTAGTTCTCCTTATGTTTTACAAGTTCTACACAGCGTGCTTAAAGTATCTGACAGTAGGGATTGGCGTTGTGGTATAATGGGTTAAGCCACCACACACAGTGCCATCATCCCTTATGGGTGCTGTTTGGAGTTCTGGCTGCTCCACTTCCAATCCAGCTTCCTGCTAAAGTGCCTGGAGAAGCAGAGGAAGATGGCCCAAGTCATTGGGCCCTGTACCCTTGTGAGAGAGCCAGAGGAAGATTCTGGATCCTGGCTCTGGCCAGCTATGGTCTTTTGAGTAGTGAACCAGGGGATGGTAGATTTGTCTCTAAATATCTCTCCTCCACTCTCTCTGTAACTCTACCTTTCAAATAAATAAAATAGATTTTTTTTAAAAGGATCTGACAACAGCCATTATGTTCCTAATAAACTTTGTCTAATTCTTTCAGTTTTTATTCAATTATAATCATCCCATGTTTCTTATCATCTAGGTTACCTTCATCATGGTGGACTCAATGATCTGTTTCCTTCAGTGCATAGTACAAAGTCCTAAATGAAGTGGTCTAGGGGAAGAAGGGATAGTAGCACCCCTGTTTGGGTTATTATAGATTACATCAGTTAGATACAAGGTCACAGAGCTAAAGTCACCCTCGATGTTCTAGGCAGAAGGGATTTATACAGTACAAAATTATTAGAAGAGCTGGTCTAACAGGAGACAGAGAGCCATGACTGGAGGAACTTCCAACCTGTTTTCTAATTTAGCTATACCATTTTAAATTCCTACCAGCAATGTATGAGAGTTTCAGTTTCTTTACAATTTTAGCAACCTGTGACAGTATCCATCTTTGCTTTTGAATTCTCATATTTTAAAAGCATATAAACCCATGAGAGGTCTTCAAAAATGTCATAAAACTGTATTATGAAAAAACTATGAACGGATTTCATGGCCCTTATTGTAAAACCATAGCAAGATGGCTAAAGTCTTCTTGTTATTCTGTCAACATTTTTGAGAGAAGTGGTATTGAACTGATGATTTAATTGCCATTAAAAAAATAAAACCACAGTAACTCAGTCTCTTTCAACTACAAAGAGCTGTCTCATCCCCAACATAGTGGCACGTGACCAAAAACTGGCTTGTGCACAGGCAAAAGGCATGGCTCCTTTTTCTGCATTTGGGGCTTGTCTGTCGTCATCCTAGCAACAGAGCTTCCTATAGGACTAACTGAGGCCCTAATTGCAGTTGCACTGAAGGTTTGCTTCTTCCTCTGCCCACGCTTGTTTTCTGCAGATCCTTAGAAAAGTATCTCCTCGGAGCTTTCACTAATAAACATTCCGTACAAAACTACAAAATTTTCCATCTGACAGTTTGCTAACAAGAAGCCAATCTAAGTATTTAGCCTTTCTAGATCCTAATCTCATTAAATGGAAGTAATAAAACCTTCCTAATCTAATTGCATCAGTGGAAATACATCATTCCAAGGCTGGCATTGTGGCATAATGGGTTCATCTGAGCCTGCAGTGCTGGCAATCCATGTGGGCTCTAGTTCGAGTACTGGTTGCTCCATTTCTGATTCAGCATTCCCTGTTAATGTGCCTGGGAAAGCAGTGGAAGATGGCCCAAGTGCTTTGGTCCCTGTGCCCAAGTGAGAGAAATGGATGAAGCTTCTGGCTCCTGACTCCTGGCTTTGGCCTGGCCCAGCCCCAACCATTGAGGCATTGAGGCCATTTGGAGTATGAACGAGGGTTTGGAAGCTCACTGGCTCTCTCTTCCTCTCTCTCTCTTCCTCTCTCTCTCTCTCTCTCTTTCTCTCTAACTTTGCCTTTCAAATAAATAAAATAAATCTTTCAAAAACAAAAGAATATGTCATTCCTTGAAATTCATTTCTAGGTTTAATAAATTGGTAGTGATTAAAAACTCTCTCCCAAGTTAGAAAACTTAAAATGCTAAGTAGTTACTTTCCTAATTAGCATTTTTGCCCTGACAATAGATTTAAATGTTGTCGACTCTCCAGTGTCTCACGACACCATTCTCTCAGCAACAGATGAGGCAGTAGTAATAGCAATGGATAGAATCCCTTGAAGCAGTAGTGGTGGTGATATTAATGGTGCAAACAGTTATTGTAAGCCACATTTCCTAAATAAAAGTTGACTGCGATATACCAAAATCTAGTTCTTTTAGTAGCTACAGAATTTCTTAGAATAATTTATGTAGTCATGAGTGTTGCTCCAAGTACCATAGTCTTAAATTTGTTTCTGCCAGCCTCCAGTGTTTTTGAGATCTACCATAAGAGGTAGACCTCTTATAGTAATCGTCTTTTATGCTAATTGTAAAGTGTGTTAAATAACGTGTAAACTAAATATATGGTAGTTGCTCAATACACTGCACACACCATTATTTTTTGGCCTTTCTGGTAGTTATGTACTTTTCAAATCATGATTTTGGTCATTGTGAGGAGCAATTGAGTTAATAACCTGAAAGCAGTAATACAGGGACTTACACATAATAATTACTCTGTGCGTGTTTGTTATTAACATTATTGCACTTTAATCACAGGATCTTCCATATGCACTACATTGTTAACTCGGGTATGAGAATTTGGGGTTTGAACTGAACCATGAAGTCTTTTCTTTGACAAGGTGTGAGAAGTAGGATCATAACCCATGTTCCCAAGGGAGGCCTGATTTACCATTGTCAACTGGTATTTTGGTGCCAACTCATGCTGTTGGTGTCTATTCCATGCATTTCAAACTAGAAGCTTTATAAGAAAGAAAATGTATCTCACTGCTTGCTCTAAAGACATTAGGGGTAATGTCATCAGGTGCCATTGAAAAGATGCAGATGATCTCAAAGTACATTCACATCAGCATTCATCAAGAAAGCCTATGTGCTTTCCATGCGTTCAGTGTTGCCACAAAGGGCTGCCTGGGATTCTCACTGTTCTTCACTTCACCACAAGAAAAGTTATTTAGAATTCTTTGCAGAAAACTTTGCGAATCAAACATTTGGAAGTTGTCACTTTGATGATCGGTGTCCTAGATTTCACAAAGAAAAGCTTTTCTACTTCCTGGAAAATGCTTTACATGTATTCTTGCTTCACACAGATCTGAATTTGCACACACAAACTTCTTCAAGGTCAGGGCAACCATCTCCAACATGAGCCTGTATCAGAACACGATTCAATCAGTCTTCATTTTCAATTATGTGAACAGGCAAAAAATCCTGCTCAGTTAAAGCAGAGGAAGAGAGCCTCTCCAGATTCAGTCTGCTTGTCTGAACACTCAAGCTGCGTGTATGCATGAAGAAGTGATTTTAAGTATGTTTACTCTGCTTAGCAGTGGAGCTTTCAATCATCAAATGTGTTTTCAGAAATATTAATATCCTGAAGTACAAAGTAACTAAATATTTTAAATATATCTTAAGTGTAAGATGTTGCATATGCTTTGAATGTGGTATGCTTATTTTCTCCAACCAAGTAAATGTTTGAAATGAAGAAACAACAGAACATTTTGTTCTGCTTCCTTTATTTGGCAAGTAAAGTAAAGCCTTGGTTTGTCCAATGAAGGGTGATAAGGCTGTTTGGGGTTAAGAAACCCATGGTTGTTATTTATTTAAGGTACATTCAATGAAGAGAGTATCCATACTAAAGCTGGCATTTAACCATCATTTATCCAACACCTATATCTATCTATATTAATTGAAAACTCAAGGAGGAAAGAGTACAGTTTTCTTTTCCCAACAATCCCCAACACCAAGGTTCCTGATGACCTCATTGAACTATTGAATGAACCAGCGTCAGATCTGTCCTACCTCTAGACCCCTTGTGTTTTTATGTCTTATAGATTTATTTTATTTATTTGAAAGGCAGAGTGACAGAGAAGGAAGAAAAGTCAGAGACAAAAAGAGATCCTCTATCCATTGGTTCACTCCCCGAATGGATGTAAGAGCCAGGGCTCAGCCAAGCCAAGGCCAGGAGCTTAGAAGTCCATCCAGGTCTCCCATGTGGATGGTAGGGGCCCAATCACTTGAAACATCTTCTAGTTCTCCCAGATGCATTAGTAGCAAGCTGGATCAGAGGTGGAACACCAGGACTCAAATGGACACTCCAATAGGGGCTGCTGGCATCCCCTTCTTGCTACAACCATGGCCTCATGGACTTCTTGCTTTGTGAAAATAATAAGCCCCTCGTTGCCTAAGCACTGGAAGCAAGTGAACTGATACGCTTAGCATTCTTCTGTACCTCTCCCCGTGCTGTCCTCACTTTCCTGGTTTGAAAATATCATACCCAGCCTAGACTTCTACCCCTCCTACTTTTTTATCCATTCAAATATTTATTGAACATCTTCTCTGTTTGAGACCTCATGCCTCCAATAGGACATTCTGTTCAAGAGGATCTACTGTTCAGGTGGGGGTAGGGGACAGATAGTTCCAAAGTATATTGGGGAAAAATGGGAGGGTCCTAGTGAGTGTTTGAATGGCCCTTGGTGGGGTGATGAGGAAGAAGATCTTTGGCTGCTGAAAACAGTAGAGCAAGGGGACACTCTCAGTCTTTCAGATTAGAAGTTCAGCATTGTAATAGCCTCTTCTCCCCTTCAGTCTAAGTGTCTAATCTGTCTCTCCCTCCTATTATTTTCAATATCACTTTAAAATTATATCAATCCCGTGGTTCAATCTTTCAGTAATTCCACCTGTGACCCATATTACCTTGGTGGCACAGTAATGGGATATTATTTGTGGAAGTAAGTATGGATGAAAAGACAGAAAGATTATAGTTAGTATCCAAATTCCTTAGTGTGGCATAGAAGATCCTGCCTCATCTCTCTTGCAAATCTCATCTCCTATCTACTTTTCCCCTCCAAGAGAGTCAAACTCAACATAGTTAATTGTTTTTTTCCCTAAATGAGTCACGCTGGCATCAGATGGATGTTGGTGGAGTGAAGGTTGTTCAATAAATGGTTGCCTGGGCTGCGAAGCAATGTGTTGCAATTCTGTGGGTAAAAGTCTCCCACAGAAAACCCTCCATGAGCTGATTGTGTACACTGTCTCCAAACTGTGGCAATGGGGTGTGGGGATAAACCCCACTACTAACATGCTACAATCATGGGTCCACTGTGGTAGGAAGTGGAGAGATAATGCTTCTCCTTTAGATGGAGAAATGAGTACAATCAAAAGGATCTGTGGTTCCTACCTTCTGACTGGGGCTTTGTCTAAAGATGCTACATGGTGGCAAACAGAAGACTCTGTGTGTGTGTGTGTGTGTGTGCCTCTCTTTCTTCCATATTTCTTGTTTGGAATTGGAAGGCTAGAGAAACACCTTATCACCATCTTTGAAATCCCAGATATTTCTAGAGAGCACTACACAGCTAAC
The DNA here is from genome assembly GCA_949820135.1 of Sylvilagus floridanus. Classification (NCBI taxonomy): domain Eukaryota; kingdom Metazoa; phylum Chordata; class Mammalia; order Lagomorpha; family Leporidae; genus Sylvilagus; species Sylvilagus floridanus. The sequence continues at coordinate 35,430,519 of OX463224.1, forward strand.
AAACCCCTAGACACCCTCACAGCTTTGTTCACATTTTGCAGGCTGCTCCTGGGTCATTGGTATGCCATACACATTTTTCAAATGGTATTCATTATTCTCGGCCATATCCAAACCTTGCCCTACCCCTGCCTCCATTGATACACGGGATGCAGAGAAGCAAGCAATTTAATTATGCTCTCTTTAAAAAATCTGATTTGAGGAGTGACTTTAATGTTATTCCATAACATGATTGTAAAGCAAAGTTTGAAAATTAATGGGCTCAGGTGAACCCATTACCTGCATCTACAGATGGGGTGAGTGAGCTCAGCATGGATACACGTGGCTGCGAAGGCTTTCCCAGGGCAGAAACAGACATCAGGGCCAAGCAATCCTAACAGGGAAAGAGCCCCTTCTTTCTCTATCCTAAATTATGTGAGGTGGACAGGAAGTTTACATCTCAGTAACTAACTTGCTGCTAATTTTCTGACCTATGACCTTCTTCTAGAAAAAAAAAAAAAAAACTTCAGGAGTCACTTGCCTTCCATGAGTTTGACTGACAGGCTCCTGCCTGTCACATGGAGGAGGGGGTGAGATGGCTCCGCCTTTGAGCTTGGAAGCCAGTGGGAAGCAGTCTCCTGTCCACGTTTCCCTTCACCCTCAGCCCATTAGACTCTTCTAAGAAGATTGCTCAGATTTATTTCTGATTAACTCTAAGATAGAGGACATCTATCCCCGATGACATGGATCAGTGGTAGCGAGTGCCCTGTTTTATTTGGGGGTCAGTTGCGCTTTTCCAAGGTAGACCTGATTCCCAAAAAACATCTGAGCACGACCACCACCAACCAAAATGTCTGCAGCTCTGTTGCTTCCCCTGATGGCTTTCTCCTGGTTGCTTCTGCAGCAAGGCATAAAAGAATGTAGACTTAATAGGCGTGGCTTTGGATTTTGAGGCAGACTTCCTCTTGCATTTGAGAAATAAAAGAAGCAAAGAAGAGGAAGGGTGGCATATCCACATTTTCTAAAAACATAAATAGTCTTCAAATTTTTAATTTAAATAAAAATGCAGACTATAAAATTTGCATCAGATAGATTTTGAAGAGAGGGATGCTTGTAGTATGGTCTTATCTGTTGGAAAGATCGGTTCAAGGAAGCAAATGTTATAGAACAGCTTCTTTGAATGTGTCGCTGGAATCTAACACTCACAGAGCAGTTGATGGTGCTGGTACAAAGGGCGATGAACAGCCGAGTCTCAGTGACAGCAGAGGTGGAAAGCGTTCATGTCGCTGCTCTTTGAGCAATACCACCCAAGTGAAAAACCTATGTATTTATTTGCAGTGCTGCTTCTACCTCCAGACTGCAAACACATATCCAGATTCCATGTGACGTGAACTTTGCAATTTCCCCAACTTGGGTAGACAGCACAGCGGCCACTGCTGCTTCCAGCTCTTGGACGTCTCACATTGCAACTCCTGTTTCCGTTCATGTTCAAAGGCAATCTCATTCTTCTCGTGGAATCTCGCTGCTGATCCTTGTCTTTCCTCCTTATGAGAAAGCAGGGAAGACGCTCTTAAGGCACAAGGATACATACTAAGATGTCCATGCTTCAGGGAAAGTCCGAAGAGGAAAGCTAGCTCACCAGGCTCGCTTCCTCTTTCTAAGAAGCTCTAGCTCCAGGCAATGCACCGGGAACTGGCAGTGAGCAGATGTTCCCCATCCCAGACCCTGGATCCACTGCGTCCACAGTATTCTCACCCCAGCACTCTCACCTCACCACCACACTCCTCTGCAGCACAGATGGGTTTTGCTTGCAACTTCCACTGTCCTCTCCATATTTTCTATTTTACTTAGTCCAGATAAGTGATGTCCATCTGAGACTCAAACTAATTATTTCATTTATCCTTGCATGCAGGTCTTCTTCTCATTATATGTAGTGATTCACAAAGCTGGATTCTGAGGCCTCTCTCCAAAGGCTTAACTCTGCAATTTTGCCTTCTGTGTCTCCCTGGAGAGCATGGGGCTGACAGTAGATGTGGAAGTACACTGTTACACTCACCTTGGGGAGAGGAGACTGCTGATTTGTAGCGTTTGCCAGTCTCAGTGGTGTATATGCAGCAACCATAGCTAGACTCAGGCAGAAGCATGACGACACTGACTGCAGGGTTGGGAAGATGTGCACAGTTGTGAATTTTCCCAGCTAGGTTCTTAGGAAACAGAAATGAGCTATCCCCCACACATCTTGCATAATTTGCAGATTTGCAAAGTAAAGGATTGGTGTTGTTTTAAGCCACTGAATGTTGGTGTGCAGTGCTGTGCATCAACGAACAATCAGACTGTTAAACACTCCCATTAAACATTAAACACTCCTATTCCCATCCCTCCCTCTCTGTCTCTTCCCTATCACAGCCCACCAGAATTACACTGGCACTGCAGTCTTTCTAAAATGCACTTCCCTCCCTTTCCACTCATTTTTCAGTTGTAGCTCTAGTTTATATTGATCTTAGTGAGACATGTCCGGGGTCACTTCTCCTTTCCGACCCTTCTCATGCCCTGTCTGGATTAAGTATCTTTCCTCTGTGCTCCATAATGCTGAATGAATCACCTACCACTTAGTTCACATGCATACTTGTCTGAAATCTTTGGAGCCAAATGTGTTTTAAAACTCATAATGTCTTCTCAAATTTCAGAAACATGAGGTACCACATGCACTGTATATTCCACAAAGTTGCAGTGGAATCTACAACAAGACCTCATTAATCAAATACATGAATATTTCAGCAGGGCAATATATAGATATTCACATTAAATGATTGAAATTAAAATCACAAGTAATTGCATGTTAGTTCAGACCAGGTTTTGTGGCTAAGCCAATAACTGTTAAAGGTGCTAGTTTTCAGAGCTGTTGAGATTCAAGAATTGCAGGTGAGGCATTGTGGGCCAATATTCTTGGCCAGTGACATCAGGCTTCTTTTACTGGGTACTGAATTATCTGAGTACAGGATGCTCTGCTCATGATATATCCCTTTGCCTGATATAATATTATGGGTTCTTGAAAAAAAAATCTGGCTGAATTAATCACAAATACATGCATATACACACATACCCATCTCCATACCCCGCCTCCACACACACACCCTACCACACACCACAGATGGAATTATTGATATGGCCTATGGTTCTGAAACTGCATTTGTGCCTAGGAAAGTTGCTGAATCAGAAAATACCTTGTATTTTTCACATTTTATGTTTTACTTAAACTTCATTTAGTAATCATGGTTCATAATAAAAACTGTGTTCCTTTTAATGTGGTACCTTTATAGCTAGACAAAAATATCATTGGCAATGTATTGAATAATTTCATTAGATGACAAAATAAATTATTTTATCACCCATCTCCCACTCTTTTGCCTGGTTTAAAGGGCATTATTTTTGTATTTAATTGAAGATATTGAATTTTTCCTATTTGAGAATGGACTGCTGTGAAATTCAAGTCCTGGAATTTGCAAAGTCATCACATGCTTAAATATTAGCCTTATTTATTCATCTGAGAGTATTCCATTTCTACATGATTGATATTTGAATTGTTTGGTGATGACAGCAGCTGTGTCCAACTTTTAATCACATTCTTCCTTTTTCGAATTATCTGAAGTACAAACAAGAGGAAAATGTATAAGAATAGAGAATGTTTAGACCTGAACATTTATGAATTCCATTTATGTCTGAGTAAATTTGAAGACTTGAATGGGAGGGAGGCATTGTACACTACCATAATTAAAGCAGGTTCCATTTGAGCCTCTTCTGACAGAGGACAGATAGCACAAATAGTTTTTTTTTTTTTTGCAATCTTTATGGAAATTTTCAAAGAGAATCATGCATGGCTTGCAAAATCAGGTTAATTAATCAATGTCCTTGGCACATTGTCAGTTTCAAATGTTAATAAATTAACTTTGGACTTCATTACAATTATATGAAGCTCAAATGCTTTTTTTTTAATGAATCAGGAATAATTCTTTATACCCAAGTGCTATTTCTCAGTAGTCTCTTTTTGCTATATCACTTGAATATTCAAGTTTCTAATTTAGCTCAGTTAAAAAAATTGATACCTGGAAATGATTTCTGTTTTATTATGGTCTTCAAGTCTGAGACCTGAGAACAGTGTGCATACAAAACTGAACACATAGAGTTGTTTTTTTTAAAAAGATTTATTTATTAGAGAGGTAGAGTTAGAGAGAAAGGGAGAGACAGAGAGGTCTTCCATCCGCTGGTTCACTCCCAAATGGCCACAATAGCTGCAGATGGGCCAGGCCAAAGCCAGGAGCCAGGAACTTCATCCAGGTCTCCCACATGGGTGCAAGGACCCAAGCACTTGGATCAGAAGAGGAGCAGCTGGGACACAAACTGGCACCCGTATGGGATGCTGGTGCCAAATGTGGAGACTTAACCTACTACACCACACCACCGGCCACCTTTTTATGTTTGTTTGTTTTAACATAAAGAGTTTAAAATGTGGGTTTTTTTTTAAGATTTTATTTATTTATTTGAGAGGTAGTGTTACAGACAATCAGAAGAGAGAGACAGAAAGGTCTTCTGTCCGCTGTTTCACTCCCCAAATGGCCGCAACGGCTGGAGCTGCGCTGATCCGAAGCCAGGAGCCAGGAGCTTCTTCCCAGTCTCCCATGCAGGTGCAGGGGCACCAGGACTTGAGCCATCTTCTATTGCTTTCCAAGGCCCATAGCAAAGAGCTGGATTGGAAGTGGAGCAGGGTCTTGAACTGGTGCGCATATTGGATACTGGCGCCACATGTGGAGGTTTAACCTACTGCACCACAGCACTGGCCCCTACAACGTGTTTTAATTATGCCTCACTCTGTGAGATTCTATACAGATAGAGAGTATGATCTCAACTCTGAAGAACCTTTGTCTTTGAGATTATTAACAAAATTATGGCATTTTTCTTTTCAATTTCACTTTACTTAAAAATTTGTATTTCTAGGATTTCAGAAAACTCTTGGATAAAAATAATTTAAAGAAACACAATATCAATTTCAGCTTATTCCACAAGCATAATCTGAGGCTGTTAGTCTTCCTACTGACATTGTGAGGAGCTGCCTTGAGACCTGATATAGCCTTTTATCACCTGGGCCCACTGTTCTACACCTCCCTCAAACCCATCCTGACTCAAGACAATATGCAAAGCATAGGCATGTCCTCCTCTCTCCTTCCTCATTCCAGCCCCCAAGGTACTTGGCCACTTTGGCCCTTCGTTTTGATCCAAGATCAAGGGCCCTGGTGGGTTCCCATTCTCTTCTTATTTCAGTCCCAGAGTGACCAGAAAAGAAACCTTGGGTCTCTTTCTCATTTTGCCCATTACACATATTTACAAACCCTCTCATACGTGAATGTTCACTTTGGTTCTCACATATGTGTGCACTCACACACATCCCTCCTACAAGGCTCTGGAGGCATGAACTTCAAGTTTTCCATTTAATGTGAGCTCAGGTTGAAAGGCGAGCTAAACGGAAGTTCAGTTAATTCATGCATATAATGGACTTTGTGCTTGATTGGACCTTTGCAAGGCTTAAAGAGTTTAATATGTAAAATGCTTGGCATCATATCTAGGATACTGTAAATGCAGAATTAATGGTAACTATTACTATCACCTCCCCAGTCAACCTTGAACTTCAAATAGCCCTGCCGTTGATCTTCATCAATGTGCCCTGGTTCTGTAATGGGGCTGCTGCTTCCTTTCCAAAAGTTGTTTTCTAGTATGTGCTTGATTCCTTACTCCTTGGTAAAACCTTGGGGTCTACTCTTTCCTTTGTGGGTACACTTCTCATGTTATCTGCCTGACTTAGCAAATAGATGTCACTTGCTGCTTCTGCTGGTGGCCCATGATCTGAGCTATTTCCCCAGCAGCTGTTGGCATTCACACAAGAGAGTCAAGGGCCTAGTCTTGGCCTCTTGTAACTATCTAGCCTCCCTGAGAACAGCTATGAGCCACCAAGTCCCAAAATACAATCCCTTCCTTTAATGATGTAGTCAGAAGAGAACCTGCCATCTCAAAGCTGTTTTATTGATTAATAAATAAAGGGCCTGCAAGATTCAGAAGAGCAGAAAAATATCAAGCACAATAAACTTGTCCATAGAGTTTTGAGAATGGGATAATCGGGAATATTATCTCTAGAGTCCATTAAAGCTAATTGTAGGTTCCTAATTATGAATTATAATTTATAAAACATGAAATTAACCCTAAAATTCTATTAAATGCAATCATAAAATTTTGATGACTTAAAGGTGCTTTGTGATGTTAAAATAGCCCTTGCCTATCATTATACACCTCTAGATGAAAAATACTTCTCAATTGGACCTAATTTACACGAATGGGAGTGTACACCAGGTGCGTTTCGGTGTGGGTTGTTTAGGCCACCTGCCTGAGAAACAGACCTCACCCCAGATTCCTCAGCTCTGAGCTTAGTGCTATGGACAGCATTGGCTGCTTCAACAAATCCCAAAAATACATTTAAAAGCATATTTATGTGGGATTACCCATCATTTTAATATGATATTTTCCAAGGAAACATACAGATTATGGTCTTTGATCTCACCATTCTAACCTCAGAGTCAACTTGTCTAGATAATGGAGTACAATGATACATGTTTGAGTCATTTGTAAGGGGGGAAAAATCAATAAAATGGATAACCTGAGGGATTAATTAAAGGGATGAATCAAAGATGAAGGTTTCCATATAGAGTGTAAATATTTCTTGTGAGATGTATTTATGAGTCTGACATAAAGAGCAAGAGGAGGACAGTTTTATATTTACTAATAAATCTAACATGCTCTCACAATAGTCACACAAAATATATAAGTTGTGTGCCTAGAAAGACTGGATACAAGGGTCAATGCATTTGAAGAACATGAATTTGGTCCTTAGAAACTTGAAATTTGATTTTGCCAACCTCTCACTTTGAAAATCCCAGCTCTCTACCTCTGTGGCTCTTCCCACATGCCTCCAACTTACTTTTCATTCCAAAATGTAGGAATTCATGAATGTCATGACAGCCACTTGAGAGTTATCAGGATCTCTGTGCTTAATGTGTTGTACTATGAGAATTAACGGTAAAGCTACTACTCGAACAGTACTCTATACTTTGTGTGGCTGTGTGGGTGTCGTCTGTTGAAATCTTTAGTATATACTAAGTTGATCTTCTGTATATAAAGATGATTGAAAATGAATCCTGATGAAAAACGGGATGGGAGAGTGAGTGGGAGATGGGATGGTGGTGGGAGGGAGGTTTTTGGGGGAAAAGCCACAACAATTCAAAAGTTATACTTTGTAAATTTATATTTATTAAATTAAAAAAAGCCAAAAATCGTGCAAGAATCACAACTCTGAAAAAAAAAAAAAGAAATCCATAGGAGGTAAATTTCATGGTCACTCCTGTGATAGCTTTAGCCTGGAGCACACTCACTCACTCATCTGGACAAGGAATATGGCTTTCTGATTTCAAGATGGGAGCAACTGAAATTGATATCGTCCTGCTCATTAATAATTTTCAATATTAAAAATCCTGTGGGTTCTTGCCACTTACTTAGACAAGAATTCTGAATAGTGGCTTGAATAGATCAGACAACATAGTAATTTTTTAAGCTTTGTATTCAATGAGAGGAATGCACAGGAATGTGAGGGCTTTCATTAGGGAAGAGGGAGAAGTCTAGGAGCTAAGTTGGGTCCATACTAGGCAGAGAGCAGACCAGGAGTGAGTCACATGGAGCAAATATATGGTTGTGAGCAGCCACAGGCAGCTTAGCACCGCAGCAAAGAGGAGGCAGACAGCAGGCCAATAGGCCATGCGTCCTGAAGGCACTGGGCAACAGGGAAGGGTCCACCTGTTCCAGGCCTTTTATTTACTCCCAAAGGGGGAATGGTTATGTAGGCTAATAGGCAGGTGGGCATACAAGTGGGGACAGGTAGAGGCATGAGATCACATGGGGGGGGCAGTGGAGGGCATGGTCTCCAGATTACAAATCTATTCGATTTTATCCTATCTGCCTGCCTATATCAAAATTAGGTGCTCTTCCGTGGTTCTTACATCACATTGCCCTCTGTGACATCATAGTAAAATAAGCATGGAATTTCCCCATGTGTGGAAATTTCCCCAAGCATGGGCTCTTTTATGTGGCATCAAATGATGTGGTGCATGGTGCATGACCACACCCAGAGCAGTATGTGCAGTGTCTGAGGGGAACTCACACCCTTGAGACAGGACTACTAAGATAAGCAAAATGGTTTCATCATTTCAAGGTGTCTTGCCCATGGTTTGTGGGCAATTTTTGAGCCAAAATATGTTTTCATTTGTCAATGTTTGGCTATTACTCGGATTCTCCAATAAAAATGAAGATAGAGGAGAGAAAGGGAGGGAGAGAGATAGGGAGAGAGAGAGAGAGAGAGAGGGAGAGAGAGAGATTGTGAGGTTACAAGGAATTGGTTCACAGATTATGGAAGATGATAAATCCTCAGATGTGTAGTGAGTAATGTGGAAAACCAGGAGAGCTGGTGCTTCAGTTCCAGTCTGAACGCAAGAAAAGTACCTGAAGATAGTCAAGAGAAATTCCCCCTTGTTCAGGGTAGAGCCAGCCTTTCTGCTTTATTCAGGTCTTCAACTGATTGGAGGAGGCCCATCCGTATTATAGAGGCCACCTGCTTTGTTCTGTCTGTTAAATTAAATGTTAAGTTCAACCCCAAACACAGAAACATCAACAATAGTGCCTGACCAGGTATCTTGCGCACTCTGTGGCCCAGTCAAATTGAGACATAACCATCACGGTTAGTATCCCCGTTTTTAAGCGATCTTTGGTAACCAAGTTCTTCAGTCTACTAAAAATCGTGGCCACAGTTTCCTTTGTGAAGCCCTCTCAAAAGCAGATGCATGGTTAGGGTAGGTGAAGAGAAGTATCAGCACTGACACTGTGAGTAGAAAGAGCTGAGTCCAGGACTCAGCACATGGAAGAGCTCTTGGCAATGGAGACAGTTAGGGGAGGCAAAGTTCCAAGGCGAGGGAAAGAGGAAATCATTGCAACCTTACCAGCTCCTCAGAAAAGCCACAATCTTCCCATAATGACACGGAGACTAGATTAAGAAGCACAGATTCCTACAGAATAACACTGGCTTGTAATATTCTCACCAGGTGAACAGCCAAGCACTAAAAACTCAGCTTTTATTGAGCATTTATTGAATGTAGTATTTGTTTTGTCACTTTAAGGATATTTAGGAAGTAGAAACGTACTGTGGTTTTATTTCTCAAGGGGTTTCTTATTCGCCAACACGATAGGACCAATAGCCCTCATATGTCTATGTCAGTTGTTAAGTACATTGAATTAATCACTCTTGGCATGTGCACAAACACTAATGGTAACATTAATTATTTATAATGTGTCATGCAAATGATGCCCTACACCAACCACACAAATTAGGTTGTGACTCTTAGATTCCTTTTTTAAAAGGAAGATAACAAGCAACCCCAATTCCTGTTATGCGGTATGGCCTTAAAATACATACCAAATTGACTTTTTGAACGACAAATGAATTTTGTATTCACACAAGTGTGTATGTGTATCGCAGGGACAGATAGCTATTCCCATTTAAGTAAAACATTGTAAGAGTCCTGATAACATCTTGCCTTTTAGAAATAATCTTTGGGGCTGGCATTGTGGCATAATGGGCTAAGCCTCTGTCCATGATGCCAGCACGCCATATAGGAGCTGGTTCTATTCCCAATGCTTCTCTTCTGATCCAGATTTCTGCTATGGCTTGGGAAAGCAGTAGAAGATGGCCTAAGTACTTGGGCCCGTGCATTCAGGTGGGAGACCCAGAAGAAGCTCCTGGCTCCTGGCTTTGGCCTGGCCCAGCACTGGCCATTGCCACCATTTGGGGAGTGAACCAGCAAATGAAAGACTTTTTCTCTCTCTCTCTCTCCCTCGCTCCATCTGTAACTCTATCTCTAAAATTTTATTCTAAAATAAATAATAAAAAATATCTTTAAAAATTAAAAAAGAATCTTCAACATGTATTTCCAGCATTTAACTCACTCACATCTATATTTTAATTGTATTCTTTTCTTTTTAATTGTCAGCCAGTTTAATTCATTAAGCTTCTAACTGAGGCTAAAAAGTCACTCCTGCAGCTCATTTTATGATCCTCTCAATTAATTATGTTGATAAAAACTGTGCTGATGTCTGATGCTGATCTCGATGCTTTAATTTCTCCCATTTACATTTGTTTTTATAAAACTATAAGGGCAGAAGATATTGAAATATACAGATAAGTGCACAAACACTGCTAAGACACCCAACCACATGATAACTCAAAATGCTTATCAACTGCGGATCAAAGTTAGAATTGTGAGAAAAGACAGGTAGGAATCAATATGCAACCTATCTAAGAGGAGGTGCTCAAGTCTATAGCAGGCAGGAATCAGGGCAGCCATTCCGTGAGCACACCGTGAATTCAGCAGATCAGTCCATAGGTATTTAAATCTGTTGTTGAGAGAAATGTTCAAAAGTTGGGGTATGTTGACTCTAATAGGATACATGTCCACTAGCTATGATTATTCTGAATGATAAGCACACACGATAAAAATAAAATCAAAGCTGTACTTATTCCAGAAGATGTTATCAAAAGGATATATTTATTAAAATGGCAAAGAATCAAAACAAAGCCTTAACCTAGAATGGAACCATACAAAACGAGTTGTTAAAAGCATACCTGTCATTGGAAATTTAACTTATTAATCCAGTGATTTTCAAACTAGGGCTTTGGGCTAACTGGGGGTGGGTGTTGGGGCACCCACTTGGAGCAACATACATGAAATCCTACAAACTGGGTTGCTACAAGTATACCTGCTGTTGGAAATTTAACTTGTTAATCCAATGATTCTCAAACCAGGGCATTAGGCTAGCTGAGGATGGATGTTGGGGTACTCACTTAGGGCAACATATCTCAACTACATGGATGTGACAAGAATAAACACTAAAATGTTGTCTTTGCTTTCCTCTGTTTTTTGGTCACAGATTTGTAACTTTTAAATAACATAATGGAGAGCATATTTTATGGTTGTCAAAGGGGCTATATACTAAGACTTGCTGAGAAAATACTTCACTACTCCAATATACATCCCTATTATTAAACAGCAATGCTTTGGGTATGCTTCTGAGTTCCACATAAGCATAGGCAAATTTTATGCAGTTTGTTGGATAAAGGCAAGAGTAATATGTCATTTGTCAAATAATCTTTAAGGTTGGTTCTGTCCTCAAAAGATTCTTTAAATGTAGCAGAAATTTTACCCAGGCTTTGGCATGAGGACAGGATTTCAGAGGTTACAAGGATGAGAGGGAATCATGTCAAACTGATAGGTGCTTTGATTATTTTAAACCAATAGTGTGCTATTACAGTGTATCCTTTTTTAATGGGCTTTTTAGAAAATATTTATTTTTTTAAGAGGCAGAGAGAGAGAGACAGGGAGGGAGGGAGTGAGAGGGACAGAGAGAGAGAGAGAGAGAGAGAGAGAGAGAGAGAGAGAGAGTCAGTCAGTCAGTCTTCTATCTGCTGGTTTACTCCCTAAATGGTCACAACTGCAGGAGCTCAACCAATCTGAAGCCAGGATCCAGGAGCTTCTTCCAGGTCTCCCACATGGGCACATGGGCCCAAGCACTTAGGCCATCTTCCACTGCTATCCCAGGCCACTAGCAGAGAGCTGGATCAGAAGAGGAACAGCCGGGACATGAACCTGCAGCCATGGGGGATGCTGGCACTGCAGGCAGAGACTTAACCTCCTATGCCACAGCACAGGCCCCTATGACAGTATATCCCAAACAAAGCCACTCACACAAGTTGAAAGTAGGTTGGAAGTAAGAGAGCTTCCATTTGCTAAACACCGAAACATCACTCCAGAGTCATAAATATTTATGCGTCTTTCTCTTTCCCTGCCAGGGTTTCCTGATTTTTCTCTTATTTTTACAGTTTGCCTTCCCCTTCTGAAGGGGAATCTTACCCCCTCGCCTTTCCTCTCTGCCACTCATCGCTCCAGCTCCGCATTCTTCTTAAGAAACTCCTGGAGAGACAAAAATGGAGCCATTATGCCTTTATTTCCGGACACCCTGGGACTGAGAAGTTTGCTGTGTCCTCGTGGTCATGGCAGTGCCCGCAGCCCCCACTCATTGAGCTGGAGGCGGCACAGAGAAGCCACGGACTTGAGCAGAGCAGTCCTGCCCTCAACCTCATTATGCACCACCCTCGAGGCTGCATTTGCAAAACCAGATGGTCTGGCGGCAAAGCTGCAGATGCCAATCAGGTACTCTATTGGCAAACAGGCTCGCTAATCAAGCCCCTTTCAAGCGACATCTGCTTCCCTCTCCCTACAGGTATGGGGACTGCTTCAAACCCTTCTGCACATTTCCTGTGGCACTTGGGATCTGACAACACCTGCACACAGCCCTGCTCCCGGCGCGAGGCGGGCCAGCCAGGCTGAGCGACAGCGGCAGGCAGCCTTAGCCCAGAGTCTCCTGAAAGACGCATAGACGGTTTCTGTGTGTGTGCGCGGAGCTGAAGGCTGAGAAGGACGCGTTGTGAGGCAGAACAGGGCAGCGCCATAAATTTGTGCTGCCTTTCCAACCATTTCTAGGCCTGACCCAAGCGATTTGAAACCTTTGGCTTGGATAGCACTGGCCCTGAGGGGTGTGTGTGTCCCACTTGTTCTTCATCCCGCTAACAGAGCCCGACATTCCCACAGCTGCTGGCCGTGATTAACCCTAACGGCCAACACCAGGGCCCCGTGGGTGAGTTCCCCACTCCGCACAGGTTTTCTTTAAGCCAGCCAATCCGCAGGATTATAAAGCCCAGGGTAACACCCCCGGCCCTTAATACAGGCCGGATCCCACAGGCCCTCGCTGGTTCTCCTTGGCGGCGCGCTGAGCTCCCTGCGGTGTCTGGATGTCTCACGGGCTCCCCTCTCCTCTCTGCAGTCTGTAAGCAATCAGCTTTTTCTGTTTTATGCTTTGCCTTCGTCTCGCGTGACCCTCTGCCTACACCGAACTTTCCCCTGGTGACGGCTCTGCGCGAGGGCAGCTCTCGTGGCTCGTGGCCATTGCTAACAGAGACCTCAAGACCAAATCAGAAAGGAATCCTAACAAGAGAAATCAAACAGGCGTCAGCAAGGACTGTCTTTGCCTCTGCTGTCCTAGAGGCTGACCCAGTAGCTTAAGCGAAAGAAAGCAACGCTGCTAGGCGGGAAGGTAATACAGGAGTGGGTACCAGTTCGAGTGAGGTTTAAGTACAGGTCACACCAGTCTCCAATTACAGTCTCCAATTACAGCTGCTTCTGTGGAGTGGGGGCAGGCTGGAGAGAACGTTCTGGATCTTACCTGGGCTGTGCTTACATGGAGATACAGGACTGTCCAAGCTGATCAGGCTGAAGCGCACTTAAGACCTGCGTGTTTCCATGTGTGCAGCTTTATCTTAGAGGGAAAAGAAAGAGGACCAGTCTTTAAAACGTAGTCACGAGTCTCAAACCCTTCCATAAAAAGAGAATGACGTTTTCTCAGAACCTTTTCCTGCCCAGTGCACACTGCCACTGCCCATGTTCTTAGATAGCTACTTTCCTTGTCTGTTTTTATAGCACCTTACCCAAGTTCGTAATACAAATTGCTAGCCTATTTTTTATTTCCCACAGTTAATTCTTAAATTGATGAGAATGAAGACTTCTTCTTTCACCATTTGTTTATGGTTGAGCACAATGGCTGACACACCACAGATAAGTGATAAATATTCATTACAAGGCAGGAAGGATGATGAGAAGCTAAAATCAAGTCCCTGTGTTGGCCCAGTGGAAGAAAGGCACTCTCCAGCCTCACCCCCGCCCCATCTTTATTTCATTGTAGTCCTGTGGATATTTTCAGCCTGATGGAGACAAACACTGCCAGGAAGTAAGCATGTTATCACATGACCATAATTGAAACACTGTATTACAGTCAGCAGGGTTATAGAAGTATGGATACACATGATGCTTTTAAGTCCTCTCAGACATAGCAATCACTGCAGTCGTACTGTTTTTTTTTTTTTAATTGTAATTGACGGGCACTAACTACGTATTTATGGGATACAATATGATGTTTTGATAGGTTTACAGTGTTGAATGATTAATTCAGGTTGATTAAGAAATATATCACTTCACTTTTTTGTGGTGAAAACATTTAAAATCTCCTTAGGCAGTTTTGAGATTGTAAAGTCATAAATCATTAGCCAGAGCAAATCATATGGTCAAGATTGATATGAATGTTGGCATTGTGGTTAGTACAATTTATCAGTGCATGAATTTTTTTTAATGTGCTAACTTATAAAGATACTAGAAATGTCTTGTTTTGTTAAAGAAATCAGGAAGAAACTTGTTAATTACATAAATGCAAATTTAGTTTTTAAAAGATTTAGAAAATATGCATGTGCCAAAATGTTCACCACATATTATGGTTACATCTAAGATATATCATAAAAGTTTCATTTAGGAATAATTGAGCTTCCATAAAAATCACATGTGTTTAAAGTATGTAAATTTTGACACATGGACATGTGATTAACCCACCAACACAATCAAGATAATGAAAGTGTGTGTTACATCAGAAGTCAACCCTTGCCCCTCAAAATCCATTACTCCCTGCCTCACTCCATTACCATTCAAGGCAAATGCAACTGTATCTTTTTGTCACTATGGTTCTTTTGCATTTTCAGAATTAATTTGAATGGATCACAAATCATTATCATTTTTTGGTCTAGCCTTTTTTAATCAGTATAAGTGTTTTTAAGATTCACTCATGGTGTAATATGTATTAATAGTTCATTCCTGTGTATTGCTGAATACTATTCCAGTGTGGGAATACCACAATTCATTCTCCATTTTTTAACTTGTTTTAAAGCGCAAATTGACAAATTATAATTGTATACATTTATGGGGTACTAAGTCCTATGATTATAGAGTAACCTAATTAACATATCTATCACTACAAATACTTGTTTTGTGGTAAGCAAATTTGAAAGCTCACAGTGATTTTGAAATCAGTCTATTATTTACTGTATCCCCCACACTGTACAACTCATCTCAAAGGAAAAACACCTCATCCTGACTGAGGCTTGGTACCATTTGGCCATCCCATTTGACCCTATTGCCCCCAACCCCCAGCTTCTGAGAGCCACCATTCTACTCTCTCCTCCCTGTGTTTGGCTTCTGTTTCATACATGAGAAAGAACATGCAGTATTTCTTTCTGTGCCTGGTGTATTTCACTTAGCATAGTGTTCTCCAGTTCCATTCATATTGTCAAATGATAAAATAGCTTTGTTAAAACTGAAGATAGTTCTTTTGTGTATGTATATCTAGTATATTTTCTTCATCCATTTATCTGTCAATGAGCTGTTAGGTTTACTCCATTTTTTTGGATATTGTAAATAATGCTGGAATGAGTTATCTCTCTTTTATTTTTAAGGATTTATTTATGTATTTGAAGGCAGAGTTAGAGATCTTCCATCTTTTGGTTCGCTGCCCAAATGGCCAGGTCTGTGCCAGGCTGAAGCCAGGAGTTTGGAACTCCATCCTAGTCTGCCACACAGTGGTGGCAGGAACCAAAGCGGTTGGGCCATCTTCAGCTGCTTTTCCCAGGCAATTAGCAGGGAATTGGAACTGAAGTGGAGCTACCAGGACTCTGGTTGAAGCTCTCATGGATGCTGGCCTTCCACGTGGCAGCTTAACCCATTGTACCATAACTCTGGTCCCTATGGATACCTCTTTGACCTAGCTATTTTAAATCTTTTGAGTAGGGGCTGGCATTATGGTGTAATGGATTAAGCCAAGGCCTGCAATGCTAGCATCCCATATGGGCACTGGCTCAAGTCCTGGCTGCTCCAATTCCTATCCAGCTCCCTGCTCATGCATCTAGGAAGGCAGGGGAAGATAGCCCAAGTTCTTGGGCCCTTGAACTCATGTGGGAGACCCAGAGGAAGCTCCTGGCTACAGCCTGATGAAGTGTTTTTTGGGGGAGTGAAACAGTGGATAGAAGAAGAATCTCTCTCTCTCTCTCTCTCTCTCTCTCTCTCTCTCTCTTCTCTCTCTTCTCTCTCTTCTCTCTCTTCTCTCTGTGTGTGTGTGTGTGTGTGTGTGTGTATCTGTCTCTGTCTCTCTAACTCTGCTTTTCAAATAAAATAAATCTTTAAAGAAAAGTCTTCTGAGTAAATACCCAGAAGTAGCAATGCTAAGCTGCTAGTTCAATTATATTTTTTTGTTTTTGTTTTTGGGATGTCAACATTGTTCTCTAAAGTGGCTGTGCAAATCTACATTCTCACCAATAGTTTGCAAGATTACATTTCTCCGCATTCTCACTAACACTTATTTCTTCTTTTTTGATAATAGTCATGCTGATAAATGTGAAGCAATATCCCATTGTAGTCTTAATTTGGATTTCCATAGTGATTAATGATGTCAACTATTTTATATTTGTCAGCCATTTGTACATCTTGAAGTAAATGCTATTCAGGCCGCTTGTCCATTTATTATATTGGGTTATTTATGTTCTTTTTGTAGTTTTGAGTTCCTTATATCTTGAACTTACCCCTCATCAGATACATGGCTTAAAAATATTTTCTCCCAGCCTATAGGCTGTCTCTTCATTCTATTTCCTTTGTTGTGCAGAATCTTCTTATCTTGATGTAATCCTATTTGACAGTTGTTCCTTTTTTTCCTGTGCTTTTGGGGCCAAATCTAAAATGTCACTGCCTGGATGAAAGTAATAGTTTTTACTGTTTTCCTCTGAGAGTTCTAGATTTTAGGTTTTAGTCTGCAGTCCAACTTGAATTGATTTTTGTATATGGTGTGAATAAGAGTCCAATTTCATTCTTCATGTGAGTATTGTCTTCCCAACACCATTTGCTGAATACACTGTCCTTTACCTATATGGGTACTTGGAACTCTTGTCAAATCCACTGGTCATACATTCCAGGGTTCATTTATTGGCTCTGTATTCTGTTCATTGGTTGATAAGTATACTTTCTGCTAGTACCATAGCCACTGGGTCCATTTGAGGAGTAAACCAGTGGATGGAATATAGTGTTCTCTCTGTCTCTGTCTCTCCCTTTCTCTGTCTAACTCTGACTTTCAATATCATATTTACTGATTTGCATATGTTGACAATCCCTGCATACAAGGAATAAATCCCACTTTGGGTGAATGATTCTTCTGATGTGTTTCTGAATTCAATTAGCTAGTATTTTATTGAGAATTTTTGCATTTGTTTTTATCAGTGATAACTGGTCTACAATATTCTTTCATTGTTGTATCTTTTTGTATGTTTTGGAATTAAGGTGATGCCTACCTCATAGAAGGAGTTTGGCAGTATTGCCTCCCTTTCAATTGGTTTGACTAATTTGAGAAGAATTGGAACTAGTTCTTTAAACATCTGGTCAAATTCGGCATTGAAGCCATCTGGTTCTGGGCTTTTCTTTGTTGGGAGAGTCTTCATTTCTGATTGAGTCTCATCTTGGTTATTGGTCTGTTTAGGGTTTCTGTCATTTAACTCAATTTTGATAGATTGATTCCTGGACACATACAATCTATTCTAAATTTTCCAATTTTTTGGCATATAGCTTTTTGTAGTAATTCCTGATGATTATTATTTCTGTGGTATCTGCTATTTCCTTTTTCATATCTGATTTTAATAATTTGGGTCTTATTTTTTGTTGGGCCAATAGTATATCAATTTTATTTTCTCACAAAAGCTGTTTTCATTTCACTGGTCAGGGAAGATACATGGTATAATATCAGTATCTTTTAATTTACTGAGACTAGCTTCATGGGCTAGCATATGGTCTATCCTAGAGAAATTTCCCTACAATGAGGAAAAGAATGTGTATTCTGAAACTGTGTGATGAAAGGTTCTGTAGATATCTGTTAGGTCCATTTGGTCCATAGTGTCAATTATCTCTGCTGTTTTTCTGTGGATTTTCTGCATTGTTGATCTGTCCATTGATGAAAGTGAAATACTAAGGCACCTCATTACTGTTGTATTGGAGTCTATGTCTCCCTTTAGATCCACTAACATTTCTTTTAAATAGTCAGGTACCCTGTAATTGGGTGTATATACATTTATTATCATCAGAATTTCCTATTGAATTGATCCTTAATCATTACATAATGTCCTTCTTGTCTCTTTAGCATACTTTGTCTTAAAAGTCTATTTTAGCCGGCGCCATGGCTCACTAGGCTAATCCTCCACCTGCAGTGCCAGCACCCCGGGTTCTAGTCCCTGCTGGGGTGCCGGATTCTGTCCTGGTTGCTCCTCTTCCAGTCCAACTCTATGCTGTGGCCCAGGAGTGCAGTGGAGGATGGCCCAAGTCCTTGGGCCCTGTACCTGCATGGGAGACCAGGAGAAGCACCTGGCTCCTGGCTTCAGATCGGCGCCAGTCGCAACACACTGGCCATAGCAGCCACTTGAGGGGTAAACCAACGGAAAAAGGAAGACCTTTCTCTCTCTCTTTCACTGTCTAACTCTGCCTGTCAAAAAATTTATTTTGTCTGTACAATGATGGCTATACCACTTTTTTTTTTTTTGCCTTCCATTAGCATGGAAAATCTTTTTCCATCCATTTACTTTCAGTCAGCATGTGTCTTTGTTGGTAAGATGTGTTTTTTGTAGGCAGCAAATAGCTGGGTCTTGTTTTTTTTTTTTTTTTTTAATATAAAGCTTTTATTTAAAGAATATAAATTTCCAAAGAACAGCTCATGGACCACAATGGCTCCCCCCCCCACAACTTCCCTCCCTCGCCCCACCCTCCCCTTTCCCGCTCCCTCTCCCCTTCTGTTCACATCAAGATTCATTTTCAATTCTCTTTATACACAGAAGATCAATTTAGTACATATTACATAAAGATTTCAACGGTTTGCCCTCGCATAGAGACACAAAATGATAATACTGTTGGAGTACTAGTTATAGTATTAATTCACAATGTACAGCACATTAAGGACAGAGATCCTACATGATTTTTTTTTTAAAAAATTGATTAATTGTCTATGCAATTTCCAGTTTAACACCAAGATTCCCCAATCATTTGCAATTATCTTTATATAAAGAAGATCGACTCAATATATACTATGTAAGGATTTCATCAGTTTGCACCCACTCAGAAACACAAAGTGTAAAAATACTGTTTCAGTACTAGTAATAGCATCACTTCACATTGGATAACACATTAAGGACAGATCCCTCATGAGACGTAAGTACACAGTGACTCCTGATGTTGATTTAACAATTTGACACTCTTGTTTATGGCGTCAGTAATCTCCCTAGGCTCTGGTCATGAGTTGCCGAGGCTATGGAAGCCTTTAGGGTTCGCCGACTTCGATCTTATTCCCACAGGGCCATAGTCAAAGTGGAAGTTCTCTCCTCCCTTCAGAGAAAGGTACCTCCTTCTTTGATGGCCCCGTTCTTTCCACTGGGATCTCACTCGCAGAGATCTTTCATTTAGGTCTTCTGTTTTTTCCAGAGTGTCTTAGCTTTCCATGCCTAAAATATTCTCATGGGCTCTTGAGCCAGATCCGAATGCCTTAAGGGCTGATTCTGAGGCCAGAGTGCTATTTAGGACATCTGCCATTCTATGAGTCTGCTGTGTATCCTGCTTCCCATGTTGGATCATTCTCTCCCTTTTTCATTCTATCAGTTAGTATTAGCAGACACTAGTCTTGTTTGTGTGATCCCTTTGACTCTTAGACCTATCAGTGTGATCAATTGTGAGCTGAAATTGATCACTTGGACTAATGAGATGGCCTTGGTACATGCCACCTTGATGGGATTGTATTGGAAACCCCTGGCACAATTCTAACTCCATCATTTGGGGCCGTTCCGATTGAGCATGTCCCAAGTTTTACATCTCCTCCCTCTCTTATTCCCACTCTTATATTTCACAGAGATCACTTTTCAGTTAAAATTTAAACACCTAAGAATAATTGTGTGTTAATTACAGAGTTCAACCACTAGTACTAGGATAAAGAAAAAAAAATACTACCATGGATAAAGTATTACATTGTACAACAACAGTCAGCACAAGAGCTGATCGAGTCACTGTTTCTCATAGTGTCCATTTCACTTCTACAGGTTTCCCCTTTGGTGCTCAGTTAGTCATCGCCAATCAAGGGAAACAAATGATATTTGTCTCTTTGGGACTGACTTAATTCACTCAGCATGATGTTTTCCAGATTCCTCCATTTTGTTGCAAGTGACCGGATTTCATTGTTTTTGACTGCTGTATAGTATTCTGTAGAGTACATGTCCCATAATTTCCTAATCCAGTCTACTGTTGATGGGCATTTGGGTTGGTTCCAAGTCTTAGCTATTGTGAATTGAGCCACAATAAACATTGCTGTGCAGACGGCTTTTTTGTTTGCCAATTTAATTTCCTTTGGGTAAATTCCAAGGAGTGGGATGGCTGGGTTGAATGGTAGGGTTATATTCATGTTTCTGAGGAATCTCCAGACTGACTTCCATAGTGGCTTCACCAGTTTGCATTCCCACCAACAGTGGATTAGTGTCCCTTTTTCCCCACATCCTCTCTAGCATCTATTGTTGGTGGATTTCTGAATGTGAGCCATTCTCACCAGGGTGAGGTGAAACCTCATTGCGGTTTTGATTTGCATTTCCCTGATTGCTAGGGATCTTGAACATTTTTACATGTGTCTGTTGGCCATTTGGATTTCCTCTTTTGAAAAATGTCTATTGAGGTCCTTGGCCCATCTCTTAAGTGGGTTGTTTGTTTTGATGTTGTGGAGTTTCTTAATTTCTTTGTAGATTCTGGTTATCAACCCTTTATCTGTTGCATAGTTTGCAAATATATTTTCCCATTCTGTCGGTTTCCTATTCACTTTCCTGACTGTTTCTTTTGCAGTACAGAAACTTTTCAATTTGATGCAATCCCAGTAGTTAATTTTGCTTTTCAGTGCCTGTGCTTCTGGGGTCTTTTCCAAGAAGTCTTTGCCAGTACCTATGTCTTGCAGGGTTTCTCCTATGCTCTCTAGTAATTTGATGGTGTCGGGTCGTAGGTTTAAATTTTTAATCCATGTTGAATGGATTTTTGTGTAAGGTGAAAGGTAGGGGTCTTGCTTCATGGTTCTGCACGTGGAAATCCAGTTTTCCCAGCACCATTTATTAAACAGACTGACCTTACTCCAGGGACTGGTTTTGGATCGTTGATCAAATATAAGTTGGCTGTAGGTGTTTGGATTGATTTCTGGAGTTTCTATTCTGTTCCATTGGTCTATCCATCTGTTTCTGTACCAGTACCATGCTGTTTTGATAACAACTGCCCTGTAGTATGTCCTGAAATCTGGTATTGTGATGCCTCCGGCTTTGTTTTTGTTGTACAAGATTGCTTTAGCTATTCGAGGTCTCCTGTGTCTCCATATGAATCTCAGCATCATTTTTTCCAGATCTGAGAAGAATGTCCTCGGTATCTTGATTGGTATTGCGTTGAATCTGTAAATTGCTTTTGGGAGAATGGACATTTTGATGATATTGATTCTTCCAATCCATGAGCATGAGAGATTTCTCCATTTTTTGGTATCCTCTTCTATTTCTTTCTTTAAGGTTTTGTAATTTTCATTGTAGAGATCTTTAATGTCCTTAGTTAAATTTATTCCAAGGTATTTGATTGTTTTTGTAGCTATTGTGAATGGGATTGATCTTAGCAGTTCTTCCTCAGCCGTGGCATTGTCTGTGTATACAAAGGCTGTTGATTTTTGTGCATTGATTTTATATCCTGCTACTTTGCCAAACTCTTCTATGAGTTCCAATAGTCTCTTAGTAGAGTTCTTTGGGTCCCCTAAATAAAGAATCATGTCGTCTGCAAAGAGGGATAGTTTGAGTTCTTCCTTCCCAACTTGTATCCCTTTAATTTCTTTTTCTTGCCTAATAGCTCTGGCTAAGACTTCCAGCACTATATTGAATAGCAGTGGTGAGAGCGGGCATCCCTGTCTGGTACCAGATCTCAGTGGAAATGCTTCCAACTTTTCCCCATTCAATAGGATATTGGCCGTGGGTTTTTCATAAATTGCTTTGATTGTATTGAGGAATGTGCCTTCTATACCCAGTTTGCTTAGGGTTTTCATCATGAAAGGGTGTTGAATTTTATCGAATGCTTTCTCTGCGTCTAGTGAGATAATCATATGGTTTTTCTTCTGCAGTCTGTTAATGTGGTGTATCACGTTGATTGTTTTGCGCATATTGAACCATCCCTGCATACCAGGGATGAATCCCACTTGGTCTGGGTGGATGATCTTTCTGATGTGTTGTTGCAGTCTATTGGCCAGAATTTTATTGAGGATTTTTGCATCTATGTTCATGAGGGATATTGGTCTGTAATTCTCTTTCAATGCTGCATCTTTTTCTGGCTTAGGAATTAAGGTGATGCTGGCTTCATAGAAGGAATTTGGGAGAATTCCCTCTTTTTCGATTGTTCTGAAAAGTTTGAGAAGAATTGGGGTTAGTTCTTCTTTAAATGTCTGGTAGAATTCAGCAGTGAATCCATCTGGTCCTGGGCTTTTCTTTGTTGGGAGGACCTTTATTACTGATTCAATTTCTGACTCACTTATGGGTCTGTTTAGGTTTTCTATGTCTTCCTGGTTCAATTTAGGTAGGTTGCATGTGTCCAGGAATCTATCCATTTCTGATAGGTTTCCCTGTTTGCTGGCATACAAGTCCTTGTAGTAATTTCTGATGATTCTTTTGATTTCTGTGGTGTCTGTTGTTATATTTCCTTTTTCATCTCTGATTTTACTGATTTGGGTCTTTTCTCTTCTTTTTTTTAGTTAGTTGGGCCAATGGGGTGTCAATCTTGTTTATTTTTTCAAAAAACCAGCTCCTCGTTTGGCTGATTTTTTGTAATGTTTTTTTGGATTCAATCCTGTTGATTTCTTCTCTGATTTTGATTATTTCTCTTTTTCTACTAGATTTGGGTCTAGTTTGCTGCAAATTTTCTAGATCCTTGAGATGCATTGAAAGCTCATCTATTTGGTGCCTTTCCAGTTTCTTGATGTAGGCACCTATTGATATAAACTTTCCTCTTAACACTGCTTTTGCTGTATCCCATAAGTTTTGGTATGTTGTGCTGTTATCCTCATTTACTTCCAGAAAATTTTTGATTTCTCTTTTGTTTTCTTCAGTGACCCATTGTTCATTCAGGAGCATGTTGTTCAATCTCCATGTGTTTGCATATGCTCTAGAGATTCCTGAGTTGCTAATTTCCAACTTCACTCCCTCATGGTCTGAGAAGTTACATGGTATGATTCTAATTCTTTTGAATTTGCTGAGACTTGCTTTATGGCCTAATATGTGATCAATCCTAGAGTAGGTTCCATGTACTGCTGAGAAGAATGTGAATGCTTTACGTGTAGGATGAAAAGTTCTGTAGATATCTGTTAGATCCATTTGGGCTATAGTGTTGTTTAAATCTACTGTCTCCTTGTTGATCTTCTGTCCTGTCGATCTGTCAATATCTGTGAGTGAAGTATTGAAGTCCCCCAGTACTATTGTGTTGGGGTCTAAGTCTCCCTTTAAGTTTCTTAACAAATTTTTTAAATAAACCTGTGGCCTGTAATTAGGTGCATATACATTGAGAATTGTTATATCTTCCTGTAGTATTGATCCCTTAATCATTATATAGTGCCCCTCCTTGTCTCTCTTAACAGTTTTTGTGTTAAAGTTTATGTAGTCCGATATTAAGATGGTTACACCCGCTCTTTTTTCATTTCTGTTGGCGTGGTATATCTTGTTCCATCCTTTTATTTTCAGTCTGTATGGATCTTCATTGGAAAGATGTGTTTCTTGTAGGCAGCAAATAGATGGTTTTTGTTCCTTAACCCAATCAGCCAATCTCTGTCTTTTAACAGGACAGTTTAGACCTTTAACATTCAATGTGACTATTGATAAGTGGTAAGTTTGCCCTGCCATTTGCCAGATATTTTCTAATGTATGCTTTGAATTCCCTGTGATCTTTTGCCGTGAGGTTCCCTTCGTTTACCTTCTTTCATGTTGATGGTCGTGTTTCTGTGTTTCTGTGTGTAACACGTCTTTAAGTATCTTTTGCAGGGCTGGACGAGTGGCAACAAATTCTTTCAATTTTTGTTTGTTATGAAAGGTCTTTATTTCGCCTTCATTCACAAATGAGAGCTTTGCAGGGTATAATATTCTGGGCTGGCAGTTTTTCTCTCTAAGTACCTGGGCTATGTCTCGCCATTCCCTTCTAGCTTGTAGGGTTTCTGTTGAGAAGTCAGCTGTAAGTCTAATTGGAGATCCTCTGAGAGTAATCTGACGTTTCTCTCTTGCACATTTTAGGATCTTTTCTTTCTGTTTCACTGTGGTGAGTTTAATTACAATATGTCGTGCAGAGGATCTCTTTTGGTCATGTTTATTAGGGGTTCTATGAGCTTCCTGGATTAGGATTTCTGTCTTTCTCCAAGCCTGGAAAGTTTTCTGCTAGTATCTCCCTAAAAAGGCCTTCTAATCCTTTCTCCCTCTCCATACCTTCAGGAACACCTAGAACCCGAATGTTGGGTTTTTTAATAGCATCCTGTAAATTCCCGACGATATCTTTTAGTTTTCTAATTTCCTCTTCTTGTCTTTGGTTTGACTGTTTCCTCTCCTGTTCTCTGTCTTCTAGGTCCGATATTCTCTCTTCTGCTTCACCCATTCTGGTTTTAAGGCCCTCAAGATTGCTTGTCACTTGATCTATTGAATTCTTCAATTCATTAAGATTTTTTGTCACTATCGTAGCTTCTTGTTCTACTAGTTGTTTCATTTCGTTTTGATTTCTCCGTAGTACTTCATTCTCGCGAGAGAGATTTTTTATCTTGTCCATTAAGGATTTCTGTAGTTCAAGAATTTGTTTTTGAGAACTTCTTAATGTTCTTATCAATTCTTTGAGATCTGCTTCTTGCATTTCTTCTATCTCATTATCTTCATAATCCTGACTTGGGGTGTCTTTTCCATTTGGGGTCATCATAGCGTCTTCCTTGATCTTGCTCCCTCGGAATCTGTTTTTATTTGGCATTTTTTTTTTTCCCCACACTCTTTCTCTGGGTTGTCAAGGTAACAGAGTTTGTGTGCGTGGTGTGTTCCCAGTTTTTGGATCCCCTTCAGGTTTCTACAGCCTCAGGTTTTTGGTTCCGTCTGCCTCAGTGATGGGCGGGCGCGCTTTAAACGCAGTGGGACAATCTAGCTTGAATTAGCAGGGTGGGTGACGAGAGAGGCTAGTGTCCGTGCAGGCTCGCCTCAATTGTGCTGTTTCCCCCGTGGGGGGTCTGCTTCCCCCCGCCACTGTCTCGGGATCCCTGTATCGGCCCCCATTCAAGCGCTCAGTTCCAATGGCGACTGTGTTCCGCCCGGCTTCCGGTTCAGCCGGCGGGCGCGCGCCGTCCCACTGTGTTCAGTCTAGCTCGAGTGAGCAGGGTGGGCAACGAAAGAGGCTAGTGTCCGTGTGGGCTCGCCTCAATTGTGCTGTTTCCCCCCTGGCGTCTGCTTCCCCCCGCCAGTGTCTCGGGATCCCTGTATCGGCTCCCGTTTAAGCACTCGATTCCAATGGCGACTGTGTTCCGTCCGGTTCCCGTCCCTCCCGGCAGCTCCCGTGCCACTAAGGCACGATTTGCCGTTCGCAAACTTACTTTCCCCTAGGTCCTCTGCGTCTCATTCACTGGGTCCGGAAGAATTTCCACTGCATTTTTTTCCGTGAGATTTTTCCTGAGGCTACAGTAACTCTGTTTTTATTAAACTATCTTTTTGCGGACTGCTAGTGCGCGTCCTCACTCTGGGTCTTGTTTTCTAATCCATTCAGACAGTCTGCATTTTTTACATTCAGGTTAACTAATAATAATAAGGCATCATGAAAGACAGGTTGGGGGGTAAAAGGGGGGGCTTTGGTAGCCCACCTTTCAGTTTGCCCTATAAGGACTTATTTCCACAGGACATATGCTGCTCCAAGATCCATTTTCTCAAGCAAGGCCTGAAAAGAAGCCTTTAGCGTGTACCCAAGTGACAATACAGGGCACCAGGGGAATGCATCAAAAGTAACTTTTTCCAGAAGATTCAAACCTTGGCTCTTTGTAGATTAAATGCTAACAAGCTAAGGAAATCTTGGGAAGTTAAATCTTTTGTAAATCTTCCCTGAATTCATGCTTACATGTCAAACTGTCATATCACTTGAATACTGCCAAGGTTGAACATGAGCTACATGTCCTCTTAACACTTTCTGCTACTTCTTCTGGAGTTTTCTAGATATCTGAACCCATTCAAATGTTACCTCATTCCACTTCTCAATTGTTGACACAGTTGACGTCTTTGCTAGGTGCCAGCAATTTAAAAAGTAAGTTAATGTCTTATACTTAGGTAGTCACAGCCTAGCTATAAATCAAACTGAACAATTAATTCAGGCTTTGATCAAACAGCCTGGGTTCAAATTTTCCTCCATGTTTCATTAACTATGTGACATTGGACAAGTTACTGTTAGAACAAGTTGAATCATTATCTGAGAGTAGATTGCTTTGTGACACACCTCTGTATCATCCTATATTGCCAAATAAATAAATAAATAAATAAATAAACCTCAGTTTATTCATCCTTAATATGGAGAACATACTTACCTCACTGCATGCCTTAGTGGTAAGGACTAAAGGAGGAAAGGTTGATAAAGGGAACACACAGTATTGCCATTAAGTATTAGCTGTAGGACAGAGTGTCATAAGGGCTAGACAGATGTAATGGAGTCTACGTGTCAGATTAAACTGCAACCATCAGTTTTGGCAAATAGAGTAGAGGGGGAGGAGGAGCTATGCTTTGTGGGATAGTATTTGTTTTGGAATCCAGTAACTGTAAGGGCAATAAAGCTCTGGAGGAATGGGAGGCTGCTTTAGGGTAAAGATCCTGCTAATTCATCTAATCCGTAGAAGGTTGTCAGGTAGTTGGTATCTAACAAATAAAATAAAATAAAGGAGTGAATGAAGGAAAAATAGAAAACCATCTACAAGTAGTGAGATTGGTGTTGAGCCATAGCATGGGATAATTCAACATTAAGATGTTTTCCTTCATAGAAGAGAAATTCATAATTCAATTTCCTGCATCAGTCAAGACTTTAAGTGTGTGTGCGCATTAAATGTGGAAAAATGTGATTTGTACTCATCGGAATATTACAAATAGTAATTTTAAAAAGCACTCCTACAAATTATGCCTTAACTCCACTGTGTTTTTCAAAAACAGTATCAGCTTCCTGCTCCTAATTATCTTAGTGGCATAAAACAACTACCCATTTTATACCCAACTCAAATTCCACCAGGTCTGAACCCACAGAAAAAAAGAAATTATGTTTTCCTGTGGAATTTACTCACAGCTGGTGCCACCCAGATTGTAGTGATAAGACTGCATGTGTTGCTCTTAGACAGAACTATAGCTTCAGCTCTGACCCTCTGGAGTTTTGTAAGCATGAATAGATCACTCACTTATGTAGTGGGGATAACTTGACAAGGAAGGGATTGTTCTAAGAACAGTAGGATAACAATATTAGTGAAAGGAATGATAGTGGCCAGTATTGGCAATATCACTGCCACCCACCGGCCCCATCCTGTGTGTGCTCCATACACTAATTCCTGAGGTCCTGATGCAGGTACTGCTGTTTTCCCATTTTACCCAAGAAATAATAACGGCTTACTTACGTGACTCCTTATTTTCTTTATAAGCATTATCCCCTAGGATGGGTAGCTTTCTAGTTTTGTTGCTGTTATTCACATCACTGCCATCTGCCACCCCTGCAGGTGTGCAGTGTAAGAGGAGGTGGAGGACATGCCTTGCGATTGTTGTAGACCAGGACCTTAGTAACAAAAGAAAAAGAGAGCATGAAAAAAATCCTGAAAGCACCGTGTATTTCTCCCTGCAATAGCTGTCATAGAGTCCATTATCCTGACTTGAATTTCCTTACATAGAAAGACAGGATGTAAGAGACAATTTTGCTAGGGGATTGTGTGTTTAATGAAACAATTTTACTGCTTGGAACTGTAGAGTTAGATAGGACAGAGGAGCCGAGAATAGCTTCTCTTGGAAAGCGCCTAGAGCCAAGAACCCACATTATTCTTCCCAAGCCCCACAGTGGGAACAGCATGGGCTTTTGAAAGGTGTGGGCTCAGCTACAAGTGGGCAAGAAAGGAAGGAGGCTGGGCTCTCAATCCTGAAGTGAACCTTCCCTAGGAAAAGGATATCTGTGCTCCAAGATGGCTCCAGCAAGAAAAGACAAGACAGAGATGAGCCTGGGGAGATAGAACTGGTATCAGGCAGGATATAGCCAGAGGGTCCCCGAGGCCAGAGATGATGGAATCCTTACCTACTCTCTTGTGATGGAGTGGCCTGGGAGTGATGTTCGTGTGCAACATCAACCACACAGACGTGACATTTAAGCCTCTCCTTAAAATCTTAGGTTTGTACCTTTAGTTCAAGAGAGTGAAGGTGTCCAATGTAGCATCCACACTTTACATAAAAGGAATCTCAGCCCTTGGTACCAACACGTATTCGATCAAAGGGTTATGGACAGAGAAGGCGAGACGAACATACAGACTGATACATTCAAACCATGGTACTTAGTTCCCAGAGGAACCTGTCCTTGCTAGGTGAGCCCCTGATCTCCGTCTTCCTTCTGTTTCCCTGTGCGTTCTGGAGACCAGACAACCTATCCCAGTGATTAAGCCATTCTCAACACTGAGGGAGGTCCTCCTCCCCAGAGGATTTATTCTCAGCCTGAGTCAACACCAGTGACAGGGTCCACCAAGGCACCCAGTATAGACAAAAGCCTGCAAACTCCGGAAAAACTCAATGAAAATGTTCATGCTTTTTTTTCATTTTTTAAAGATTTATTTTATTTATTTGAAAGAGTTACAGAGAGAGGTAGAGGCAGAGAGAGGTCTTCCATCACTGGTTCACTCCCCAGATGGCCACAACGGCGGGAGCTGTGCTGATCCTGAAGTCAGGAACTTCCTCTGGGCTTCCCATGTGGGTGCAGGGGCCCAAAGACTTGGGCCATCTTCTACTGCTTTCCCAGGCCACAACAGAGAGCTAGATTGGAAGAAGGGCAGCTGGGACTAGAACAGGTGCCCACATGGGATGCCGGCGCTTCAGGCCAGGGCTTTAACCCACTGCATCACAGCGCCGGCCCCAGCCCTCATGCTGTTTCTACATGAACATCATATTAAGTGCCAACTCTCAGATACTGTTTAATAGCTGGAAAACAATTGGGTTAATTTGGTAAAAAAGCTCTGGTAAATACTCAGATAGCTGGGGTTAGTTTGCAAAGAGTAAAATCTGCTAGTGACCCTGGAAAGATCAAGCTCATGCCATTCTAACAATTCTCACATTGATTCAACACTGCCAAACCTCACTTTCCTCATTTTAAAGTAGTTAATCAAACTTGCCTCATTCATTTGTTAAGAGAATAAAATAACACTAATGTCTAACACGCAAGTAGAACTCCCCTCATGCCAGGCACTGACCAGAGTGCTTGATATTTAAATCCTTTGATCCTTAAATAATTCCATCACACAGGTACTACGGGCTGAACATTCCCAACCTGAAATGCTCCAAGATATGAATCTTCGGGAACTCACTTGACATCTGACCTCATGAGATGGGTCAAAGTCAAAATGCAAGCACAAGTAAAAATATAGTAAAAAATCACTTTAAGCTATGTATATAAAAAACAAATGAATTTTGTGTTTATATTTGAGTCCCAAGCTCAAGATACCCATTGTACATATATATATTCCAGAATATAGAAGCCTGAGATCAGAAACCCCTCTGACTCCAAGTATTTCAGATTAGGGGCACTGAGTCTATCTTTTAATTCTCATTTTACAGGTACACAGAGAAGCACATGGAGCAGGAGTAACTGGTACAAAATGACATGCTGGTGAGGTGCAGAGCTGGGATTTGGATCCAGACTGTATGCCTTAAGAGTGAGTACTTCCGCTGAAAACCATTAAGACTCTGTTCTAATAAGGCCTCATTATTTCTATATAAATGGGAATGCAGAGTGTAGACGGGAATGAAAGAAGTGAGTCTGAACCACCTGGCCCAAGGTCACCTGGGTACACGATGAAGTCTGTGCGTCCTGGAGACATGCTGCAAACGTTCTCACAAGTGTTCCCAGCTTGCGGCATTTCCTATTAGATAAAAGCAATGGGGACATTTCGAGAGCCTTTTCCTCGTAAAGAGCTGTCCTTAGCGAACAATCTCGGGCGCCTTAGTGTTTGCCACAGAGGCTCTTCTCTCAAATCATTTTCCTGCCATGGAAACGGTGCTTTGAAGCTGCGATTTAATATCTGCTACCTGAGCAGAAGGAGCATGAGCACTCGCATTGATGTGTTCTTCAGGAGTTTGCAGGCTTCTGCCTACAATAGGTGCCCAGAAAATCAATGTAAGATGGGGCCGAGGAGAAGGCGATCCGTTAAAGCTCCAGAAGGCGTTAGCGGGACACATACCTGAGACAAAGCTGCTTCGGCAAGCTCAGTGTTGGGTCAAGACAGACAGGACTTGTTCACAAGCGGGCTGCAAGGCAAACAAGAGGTCCTGGGTAAAACTGTGCGGGAGACTTCGCGTATTTCTCATGGGGTCCTTCTACATTCACCTGAAATGTTAATTTTGATTGAATTATATTTGAGCAAGTGACAGATGGTTGCACTACGGTGTGATTTCATAGGTTTCCAAGGTAAGATGCATTTACTTTATGAGAAAGGCACTGTTTTGTAGGTGTCGATATTATAGGAATATCCATCCATGTGTACCATTGTTGTAGGTAAAGTTTCACTAAGCATAGATCTCAGATTTAACTAGACCAGAAACAAGAGTATTTGTGTTTTTTCTACACATGCACACCCTAGTCTGTATGAACGTCAGGGGAAGGTGGGTGTTGTGGAGACGGTTTGGCAGGTACCCATCTATAACTGCCAGAGAAAAGTACCTGTCCTGTCACAGTGTCTGAAACAAGCTATGTCTCCCCAAACCATAGGACTACAGCTACACTGGGGGCAGCCTTGCCAGTTTCTGAGGGGACAAGGGTCGGTGACACCCGATGCCACAGATCTGCTTGTCATCTCCATCGCCGACTCGTGCTGGCCCAGTCAGCAGGCTGCAGAAACCTGTCACCTGCTCAGATGTCAAGGAAAGCAGAGCTGCAGCCGTGACATACGGATCGTCTGTCTCACAGGCTCTCTGCTGGGCTCTGATGAATGCCTAAGTGGCTGGTGAGCGAGTGGAGCTTTGATTAACTGTGTGGTGTGTACCCACTCAGCTTCAGGGAGATTGTGTATTGTCAGTCAGCTGTCTCCTGGGTGCTGAATTCTCATTTAAGCTTCTGTATTTAACAGGAACGTGGAGCGTTCTCTCACTCTGGAGTTAGCAATGAAGTTCAAATCAGATATAATTTGCAGTTTTATAAAGGCTAGGTAATATTTTCTGTCTCTGTAAATAGCTCAGAAACAGAATTGCTTTTGATTATAACTTCTCATTCTCAAATTTGCATTAAAGCATGCTCCCTAACGAGATAAAAATGTTTCTCCACCAAACATCCATGCGGGGCTTACGCTCACGCTTAGCACTGTTCCCAGGTATGAGGCTCTTTCATTTTAGCTACTAAGACTTCTGTGGTTTTAAGGGCAATTTGAATGCATGGGACTTGTTGCACACAGATGTACACCCCCATCCTTCAAAATAGCAGCTAGATTACAACAGGCCTTGATGAATGTGGGTCTTGCATAGAAACACAAGCTAACATGTGTCTAATTGTTTAGCAACAGAGACCCATCTCATGCTCTGGAAATGAGCATTCTCTTTAAGAGCCAAATCAAATATTAGACTCCAGCTCTACAGACCACAGGCAGCTAAGAGTCCATGGGCAGTACTGTCACCCCCAGACTAATGGTGCTGATTGCATATACAAAGGTTTGGGGGGGAGTCTATGGATTTCTAACCAGGTCTTCAAAATTTTGACCTTGTTGCTAGTATTTTCCATACACTAGAATTTAATGTCATACCACTTAGCAACATAAAATCCATGTCCAGATAGAATTTCTGTGGGAAAGACAAACTAACAGTATCCTAAAATCTGAACTAAGAATAAAGAAGTATATTTACTTCTTTTTAAAGATTTATTTAAAGGCAAAGAGATGAAGAAAAGGGTCTCCCATGTCCTGGTTCACTCTACAAATGACTGCAACTACAGTGACTGGGCCAGGCCCAAGCCAGGAGCTTGGAATTCCATCTGGGTCTCCCACGTGGGTGGCAGGGGCCCAAGCACTTGGGCCATCATATGTTGCTTTTTCAGGCTCACTAGTAGGATCAGAATCAGAGCAGCTAAGACTTGAACTAGCTCTCCAATATAGGATTCAAGCTACTGCCTGCAACACTGCCCCACCCCCATCTATCTAATTGATTTGAACACATTCAAATACTTAAGCTTCTGGCTTTGATGCTTTGGCATATTTATTATTTTTTTCAAGTATGCTTTTTTGATATCCCCTGAAAGCCCACACCATTCCCACCTTCACAGAGCAGTTTCTTTTCCCTGAGTTGTTAATATGAGAGGTCAAATAGATAAAATAAGCAATTTAATAGTGATCAGCCATATCAGTGACTGTAATAAAGATAAAAGTTGATTCCAGGGAACTGAAACAGTGAAAAAGGTAAGACTGAGATAGTGGAGACAATGAGTACTGAAGGCAGTTTTCACTCTGTAGGGTGAGGGGATTTAAGGGAGGTGGGACTCATAAGAGCCTACTAGTTTGAACCAAGGCCAACTTCATAGGTGTGTGACCTATGCAGTCTCACATCACCCTTCAGAGTTTGGTTTACTACTCTGCTGTCACTGTCTTGTAATTCCTAACGGCTTTTCAACAAGGCACCTTTTTTTTCATTTTACAAGAAGCTCCACAAATTATGGAGCTGTTCCTGGAGGAATCACAAAATTACTGATTTTTACATCAAAATGTTCAAATATGAGCAATTTTCTTGTGGCTTGATATATTAACATTTAGAGAAGGGCCTTGCTCAACTGGGACTCAGAATGCGGGGGAGAGGTGCCATCTAGCTGTGCTGAGGCCCTGGGAGACTGATGGAGCAGTGCAAACAAGATCTGAAACCAACAGCCACAGGAATCAACTGCCCTTCCACTTCATGTTTGCATTGCTGGGCCTGATGCTAACAGGCACGGGAAGCATGTCAAATCCTCCGCTCGAGTCACACACTCTCCCTCTAGTGTTTTTGTTGGCAAAACTCAATATGAGGCCCCTGTTGATGGAGAAAATAGGGTTTGCAAAGGCCCCAGCCCATCTCTACAAAGGAGGGCAGCCTTGGAGCCTATTTTTTTTTTTTTAAGATTTACTTATTTATTTGAAAGTCAGAGTTAGAAAGAGGCAGAGAGGCATAGAGACTGGAGGGAGAGGCAGCAAGAGGGTGTGTGTATATAATTACAGTTTCTTTATCCAGTCCTCAGTTAATGGACATCTGGGTTGTTTCCATATGCTAACTATTGTGACTTCAGCTACTAAAACGTAGGAGTATAGATAACTCATATGCTGAGCCCATTTCATTTGGATTAATTCACAGGAGTGAGATAGTTGGATCATATGGTAAATCTGTTTTCGGATTTCTGAACAATATTCATACTCACTTCCATAATGATTATACCGGTCTACATTCCCACCAAGAGTGTATTAGAGTACTGTTTTATGCACATCCTTATGAGCATTTGTTCTATTTTTTGGATGGTAGCCATTTCTAACTGGGGTGAAGTGAAAGCTTCTTGTGTTTTTTTTTTTTTAATTTGCATTTCCCTAATGGTTAGTAATCCTGAGCATCTTTTCATGTGTCTTTTGGCCATTTTTATTTCATCCTTTGAAAAATGCCTGTTCATACCTGTATCTTATTTCTTAACTGGATTGTTTGCTTTGTTGTTGTTGAATTTCTTGAACTCCTTATATGTTCTGGATATTAATGAGATGTGTGTTTTGTAAATGTTTTCTCCCATTCTGTCAGTTGTGTCTTCACTTTGCTGACTGTTTCGTTGGCTGGGAGGAAGACTCTTAGCTTGGGTATAATCCAATTTATCTATTTTTGCCTTTATTGCCTGTGCTTCTGGGGTCTTATCCAAGAAGTCTTTGACTGTGCCAGTGTCTTGTAGTGTTTTCCCCTAGAAATATGATTTCAGGATTTAGGTTTAGATTGTTAATGATTGTGAGTTGATTTTTTTTTTGTGTAATATGTAAGGTACAGATCTTAATTCATATGTCCACATGCAGAAATCCAATTTTTCCAATATCATTTGTTAGAGTCCTTTCTCCAGGGAGTGATTTTAATTTGTCAAAGATTAGTTGGTTGTATATCTATGGATTAATTTGTGGGGTTTCTAATCTATTCTGTTGGTTTACATGTCTATTTTTTTACTAGTATCAGGCTGTGTTGATTATAACCACCTTAAATTATGTCTTGAAATCTGGCATTGTGATGTCTCCAGCTTTATTTGTATTCTTTGCTTTAGCTATTTGGGCTCTCTTGTGTTTCTGTATGAGTTTTAGGGTTGTCTTTTCTAGATCTGGGAAGAATGTCTCTGGTATTTTGATTAGGATCACATTGAATTTGTACATTGCTTTGGGAAGTATGGACATTTTAATATTCTTCAAATACATTAAAATGCAAGGTTTTCCATTTTTTGTGTCTTCCATTTCTTAATGTTTTGTATTTTCATTGTAGAAATCTTTTATGTCCTTGGTTATATTTATCCCAAGGTATTTAAATTTTTTGTAGCTATTGTGAAAAGTTGTTAGCCATGGCATTGTGTTTAGAGAATTAATTTATCTGTGTGCATTGATTTTTTTTTTTTTTTTGTCCTACATGTTTGCCAAACTCTCATGAGTTTGAATACTGAGTCTTTTGGTTCACCTATGTGTAGGATCATATCATCTGCAAACAGGAATAATTTGACTTCCTTCTTTCCCATTTGTATCCCTTTGATTTACTTTTCTTGTTTAATGACTCTGGCTTAAAATTATAGAACTATATTGAATAATAGTGAGAGTCAGCTTCCTTGGATCTATAATGAAAATTTTTCCAGCTTTTCCCCATTCAATATGATGCTGGCTGTCCATTTGTCAGACATTGCTTTGTATTGTGGAATGTTCTATATCCAGTTTGCTCAAGTGTTTATTATGAAGCAATGCTGTATTTTATCAAGTGCTTTCTCTGTATCTATTGAGATAATCATGGATTTTATTCTTCAATTTGTTAATATGATGTAACACACTTCCTGCTTTGTATATGTTGAACCATCGCTGCAAACCAGAGATAAATCCCACTCTGTCTGATCTTTGTAGTGTGTTGTTGGATTTGATTAGCTAATATTTTGTTGAAAATTTTTGCATCTATGTTCATCAGGAATATTTGACTGTAATTCTCTTTTTTTTGTATCTCTTTCTGGCTTTTGAATTAAGGTGATGCTGGCTTCACAGTAGTTAAGGAAGATTCCCTGTGTTTCACTTGTTTTGAATAGTTTGAGAAGAATTGGAATTAGTTCTTAAAAGTTTGATAGAATTCAGCAGTGGGGCCAGCGCTGTGGTTCACTTGGTTAATCCTCCACCTGTGGTGCTGGCATCCCATATATGTGCCGGGTTCTAGTCCCAGTTGCTCCTCTTCCAGTCCAGCTCTCTGCTGTGGCCTGGGAAAGCAGTGGAGGATGGCCCAAGTGCTTGGGCCTCTGCACCCACAAGGGAGACCAGGAGGAAGCACCTGGCTCCTGGCTTTAGATTGGCATAGTTCTGGCCATAGCAGCCATTTTGGGGGGTTGAACCAATGGAAATAAGACCTTTCTCTCTGTCTCTCACTGTCTAACTCTGTCAAATAAAAAAAATTCAGCAGTGAAGCCATCCAGTCTTGTGCTTTTTCTTTGTTGGGAGGGTCTTTATTACTGATTCAATCTCTGTCTTGGAGATTGTTGATCTATTTAGCTTTTCTATATCTTCATGCTTCAATATTGGTAAGTCTTATGTGTCAAGAAATTATCCATTTCTTCTAGATTTTCTAACTTATTGGCATATATCTGTAGTAATTCATGATGATTCTTTTTATTTCTATGATTTCTGTAGTAATATCTCATTTTTCATTCTGCTTTCATTAATTTAGGTCTCCTCTACCCCCTCCTTTTGTTATTTCAGACAATGTTGTATCAACTTTATTCATTTCACTGGTCTTTTGATTTTTATTTCAATTTTGTTGCTTCTCTAGTTTTTGCTATTTCATGCTACTAATTTTGGATTTGATTTGTTCGTTTTTGCCTTAGATCTTAAAGAAGCATTGCTAAATTATTTGATGCCTTTCCAGTTTCTTGAAGTAAGCGCTAATTGCTGTAAACTTTCCTCTTAACATTGCTTTTGCTTTTGTCCCATAAATTTTGATACGTTGTATTTTCATCTTGACTCATTTCTAGGAATTATTTTGTTTCCTTTTTGATTTCTTCTGTGACCCACTGTTTGCTCAAGAACATGTTGTTCAGTCTCCAAGTGTTCACATATTTTCTAGAGTTTAAGTTGTTAATCCTTCTGTTGTGGCCAGAAAAGACACAGGATATGATTTCATTTTGTTTGAATTGAGAATTTTTTATAGCCTAGCATATGGTTTATCCTAAGAAAAGTTCCACTGATTAAAAGAGTGTGTATTCTGAAGCTGTGGAATGAAATGTTCTATAGATATCAATTAGACCCATTTCATCATCTGTTGTTGAGTTTGCTTTTTTTTTTTAAACCTGGTTGTTCTATCCATTGATGAAATACAAGTGTTGAAGTCTCTCACTATTACTGTATTGCAGTATGTTTCTCTTTAGATTATTAACATTTGTATTTAATAGTCAGGTGCCGTAACTTTGGATGCTTATGTTTATTATAGTCATGTCTTGCTGTTGAGTTGATCCCTTAATTGTTACATAATGCCTTTCTTAGTCTTATACTCATTTTTATTGTTGCATGGAATATTTTTTCCATCCTTTCACTTTTAGTTTGTGCATATCTTTGTTGGTGAGGCATATTTCCTGTAGATAACATATAGATGGGTC
Organism: Sylvilagus floridanus; assembly: GCA_949820135.1. Taxonomy (NCBI): domain Eukaryota; kingdom Metazoa; phylum Chordata; class Mammalia; order Lagomorpha; family Leporidae; genus Sylvilagus; species Sylvilagus floridanus. The sequence continues at coordinate 35,467,694 of OX463224.1, forward strand.
TTGTTTTTTAATCCATTCAGTCTGTATCTTTAATTGGAAAATTTAGGCCATTTACATTACAGTGTTTTCATAAATGTTACTATCATTTGTCTTGGCGCTCCTTTGTACTTTTACTAGGAGGTTTTCTCTCATGATATTGATCATCTGTTTCAGTGTAGCACACCCTTAATTATTTTTTGTAAGGCTGCCTGGGTGGCAACAGATTATTTCAATTGCTGTTTGTTTTGGGAGGTCTTTATTACCTTCATTTATTTATTTATTTATTTTGACAGAGTGGACAGTGAGAGAGACAGAGAGAAAGGTCTTCCTTTTGCTGTTGGTTCACCTTCCAATGGCCGCTGCAGCCGGCGCACTGCGCTGATCCGAAGCCAGGAGCTAGGTGCTTCTCCTGGTCTCCCATGTGGGTGCAGGGCCCAAGTACTTGGGCCATCCTCCACTGCACTACCGGGCCAGAGCAGAGAGCTGGCCTAGAAGAGGAGCAACCAGGACTATAACCCGGTGTGCCAGCGCCGCAGGAGGAGGATTAGCCTATTGAGCCACAGAACCGGCCTACCTTTATTTATAAATGAGCACTTTGCTGGGTACAGTTTTCTGGATTGACAATTTGTTTTCTTTTAAAACTTGGGTGGGGCAGGTGTCTATAGTGACCCCCAAGTTAGCGGTGGTAGATCTATATCATCAGCAGGAGAGGGTATGATCACACCAGCTGTCATGTTCACAGCCCCAGCCTTTCTCTACCAAGGTGGACCAACTGCCCAGGGTGAGCCCACAGTGCTGGTGCACTCCACCCACTAAGGCACACAAACTAAAAAAGTGGTCCCTGTGTTCCTCAGTGTGAGCACAAAACAGTCCATGATGACCCTCCCTGGCACTCGGGGAACTCAGCCCCTGGAGCTGGACCCAGTAATTGCTCAGAGACCCAGCCGACCCGATGCCTTACCCCACAGCTACAGGATGCAGGGCTCCCACAGTCACAAGGATCAGGGAGTCTACTTTTCTCCCTTGAGCCTCCCCATCCATGGAGATAACCATGTTGTGCCCAGAGCTAGCTGCGTGCTCCATAGAGGTCAGTTGGTGTTCTGCCTTGGCAAGCTGAGTCTGGTACCTTGGAGTGAGGGGAAGGGAGCAATGTGCCCTCTCTGCAAAGACCTAAAGTGGACATCATGCCCCCATCAACTTCCAGGCAGACTCAAAGTCAGTGGGGACACTAGATTTATCCCTCTGACAAAATCTAACAGTGGCATATGGGATGCAGTGGTCTCCACTAGCCTTATTAAGATGTCACTTCCTCTCTGCTCGTTGCCAGGCCCCTTGTCTAGGAGGAAATCAATATGTTCTCCCTTCATGGAGTTAGATAGGTACCTGGCCTCCTGCCAGTGCTTCAGACCAGATCCAGTGTCCATGAGGACTGGGGGGTTAAGTCCTCACACAATATCACCAGTGGCATGTGGGTTGCTGCAGATTACTCCTGCCTCACTCTGAGAAGATGGCAGGCATCCCCACTAGCTGCTGGCTGTGGAGTTGTCAGCAGTGTCTCACTAGCTGCTGCATGGTTGTAGCATCCACACAGTTCCACAGTCTCTCTTCTTTCTGTAGACACTCTACTGCCAACTTCTCTCCAAATGTCCCCAGGGAATGTGGTTCTTGTAGTATCTTCTCATCGTCAAAATCAGCTCATCTTTTCCCAATTCAGCCATGTTGGATCTCTCAGGAAGTCATCTGTAATAGTTAGCCAGATAGAAAATACAGTTTAAAAAAAACATTGAAAAATATTAAATTAAATCCACAAAAGAGAAAATAACAAATACCTAGTATATAAAAATATTTTAAATTTCACCTATGTATTTTAGTACAAATGCAAACAATAAGGACTCACTGGTTTCAGCATATTTGCAACAGTTAAAAAGATTGAGTATAACCAGTGCTAGTGAAAGTATAAAAATGGTCTCATTTACTATTGGCATTACAGTGAATTGCTATTCTTTTTCCATAAATCAACCTGGCAGCATCTATTAAAATAGGTATGTGCAGTTTGATTTGACATTTTTAGTTGTAGTAATATAACTCAGACAAGTAAAAATATTTACTTTCAGTAGTATTTTATTGGAGTATTGTTAATAGCCAAAACCTGGTGGGGGGGGCACCTAAATGCAATTATCACAAAAATGATAAAATATACCAGTTATAGACTACATAATATTTTGCAACTGAATAAAACAACGTATTACTTTTATATGTAATGATCTGTGAAATGTCCATGATACTTCAGTTTTATTGATATATACTTTGTGCCATAAAAATCACTCATTTAAGTTACACAGTTCAGTGGGTTTTAGCATATTTAAAGACATCTGCAATCATCACCACTTCTTTTTTTAAGATTTATTTATTTGAAAGGCAGAGTTGCACAGAGAGGGAAAGAGAGGCAGAGAGAGAGGTGTCTTCCATCCACTGGTTTACTCCCCAATAGGCCACAATGGCTGGAGCTGCACTGATCAGAAATCTGGAGCCAAGAGCTTCTTCCAGGTATCCACATGGGTGCAGGGGCCCAAGGCCTTGGGCCATATCTTCTGCTTTCCCAGGACATAGCAGAGAGCTGTATTGGAAGTCGAGTAGCCAGGACTTGAACCAACGCCCAAATGGGAAGCTGGCACTTCAGGTGGTAGCTTTACTTGCTATGCCACAGTGCCAGCCCCTCATCACCACTTGTTTCTGAATATTTTCATAACTCCAATAAAATCTCTGTGCCCACTGAATAGTCACTGTTATTTTCTCACCTCTTACCACCACCATGCCTCAGGCAACTGCCAATATTTCTGTCTCTTATGATGTCTAGCTAGTTCTGCTACAACAAAATATAATGGACTGCATGACTTATACACACAACCATTTTTTTCCTGTTCGTTAGCAGGGCAGTTAAAATCAAGGTTCCAGCTCATTTGGTGTCAGGTGAGGGTCCACTTTGGGTTCATAGATGGTATCTTTTGTCTGTGTTCCCACATGGAAGAAGAGGCGAGAGAACTTTCTGGAGCTTCTTCGTTGTGATTCTAATCCCACTGGTGAGGACTCTGCCCTCATGACCACTTGCCGAAGTCTCTATCTCATGATGGGGATTATGTTTCAACAAATGAAATGGGAGTGGCATAGGCATTCATGCTATCCATGTGAGTTCCCTGATTCTAGACATTTGATGTCAAGTGAATCACACTCTGTCTTCTGGAACTGTCAGCTTTCACTTTGCCCAATGTCTCCAAGTTACACCCATGTTGTAGCATAGGTCTAGACCTGGTTCCTTTTTATTGCCAAATATTCTGTTGTATGGATATAATGCATTTGAAAAAAAAATAATTCATCAGCTCATAGAAAACTAAGTTGAAAGCACTTAGACTATTACAAGTAATACTGCTATGAACATTTGTGTACTAGTTTTATGGATTTTTGTTTTCATTTTATTTGGTATATATTTAGAAAGTTACTGGGTCATATCACAACTTATTCTATTAGGAAATTGCCACACTGATTTCCAAAGTGGTTACATTATATCTTTTTAAAAATAAAACTAAGCAAGTTACTGTATAAGTAACAAATTATACTTTTAAGTATTTTAAAAACTACATAAGCAAAGGTGAATTTATATAGCTATCATACATCTGCACATAATGCATGGGAAAGTATAGGATATTCTACCATACCATTGACACAGATCATATTAGAAAGGAGTTGTAGCTCTGCATGGTTTGAATTGTTGTGGTGGTAATATATTATGGTTAAACACACTATATGGGAGGCCACTGTTCTGAACCAGCCTCCAGCACTGGATGCCAGCAGACTAGACCAAACCAGAATGATGTCACTTGTCAGAAGCGCCATGTAGTGACACTGAAGTTTGAAATGGGCCAGTTTTATTAAAAAAAAAAGCTAACCTGAGTCAGCATGAGATAGTCCTCTCTGTTTCAACCCTGAGAGGAAAGCAACACTGAGGTGATCTGTCCACCTTGGGTTCTATTTCTGCTTTCTTCAGCCCTCTTCTGTCCTACAACCAACCTCCGCTCAACTCATCAGAGCATTCATTCAGTTTTATATTTTGTAGGATGAGGAATTGCCCGATTCTAGAACAGCAAAAGCCAATTAAATATTAGCTTTATTGTGATTTTGTCTTTTTACATTACTTTTACAAAAAAGAGAAACAGTATTTTAGAAGGAAAAAAATACCTAAACAAGCACTGAAAAAAGTCATATCACTGTAATCACTAAGGAGTTTAGTGTGTGTGTGTGTGTGTGTGTGTGTGTGTGTGTGTGTGTGTGTGTGTGAGAAGTTTCATTCTTGCTGCTTTAGGGATTACAGGCTTTCATTACATTAGACAAGAGTTGTTGATTGACTCTGTGTTCAAACAGTATTAACATGCCAAACACCTATTGCATGCTATGTGAGATGTGTACCACAATTTAGCTTTGCCTGATCCTAGAGTTTGGGTTTCTTGTCCCACCTAGATTCTACTACAGGGACCAACTTTCAATAGGCTCTGACTTGCTTCAAATGACACAATGTTTTCCTTTTCTTGTAAATATTTTACTGAAGTACAGTATACATACCAAGAAGTGCACATAAGCATACAAAACTATTTAAGTTTTTTGTCCTCTCATTGCACTTAGAACCAACACCCAGTTTAACACCAAGAGTCATCACTATTTCCACTCTGTCCATTTCTTTTCTTAATGTGAGAAAGAGTATATTGTCATGTACATGGCATGATTCAGTGAGGCAATATTTATCACTAGATACCAAATGATATGACATTCACACAATTTTTATACTCTGTATATTTATTTCCTCAAATAAAATGTCCTGGCTGACTGCTTCCTTGCCTACATCAGACCATAAGGTGAGACTCCCCTAGACCTTCTTAGAGCTCAGAAGCAAGATCTGACGTATGGGGAGCAGTTTACCTCGTGTCCTTTATAAATTAATTTACAATGAGTTGGTCAATGGAAGGCCAGAGCCAACAAATAAATCCTTCTCCTTAACTGCTTCTCAGGAGAAGTTATCCTATGATTCAGTAACAGTGATCATCGCCTATTGGACCAACCAGGCGTGATTAATGCCACAGGAATGTAGCCTCAATGTTTTGTATCTGGCTTTTTTCACTTAGCATAATGATCTCTATTTGCATCCATTTTCTTGTAAATGTCAGAATTTATATGGTTGAGTAAAGTTTCTTCGTGTAAATATACGACATTCTCTTTATCAATTCATCAGTTGATATTTATCCATCTATTCCATATTTTAGCTATTTGTGAATTGAGGTGCTGCAAACATGGGATTGCAGAGATCTCTTTGGTAGGCTTTCATTTCCTTTGGTTATATTCTTAGGAGTGGGATAGCTGAGTCATATCATAGATCTATTTTTAGTTTTTTGAGGAATCACTGTTTACAGCATTGTGAAAATGCAAATGGGAACAACCATTATGGAAAATAGTATGAAGATCCCTTAAATAACACCATATGATAGTGTTGGACACTATCCTGTTGAGGGTGGACCTGTTGAGGGTGGCTGAATCCAGGTTCTTATCTCTGACACAAGAAGGAATTCGAGGACAAGATGTAAGCAAAGCTCAGCAGAGAATGAAGATGTACTTTTTTGCACAGTGAAATTACACAGTCGAGGAGTACAAGCATGCTCAAGAGAGAATAGCGCTCTACAAGGCTCAAGGCCATCCCTTTCAGGGGTGGGTAAGCTTTTTCCTGCCATGGGCCTCTTGGGTATTTATCACATACTTTGTGCTCATACAAAATTATCAACTTAAAAATTAGCCTGCTATGGATTCATTGAAGTTCAAGTTGTGCCTACTGTTGCCATTGGCAGGGCTGGGCCAAATGATTTTGCAGGCCTCACACAGCCCACATGCCAGACTTTCCTGATCTGCAGGCATAGTGGGTGGTGTGTGGGTTTGGGCTTAATTGAATATTGAAAAGGGTAGAGTTTGGAACAGGGCTTGAGTAGTTCCCATTTCCTTGACTTTTTATGGACATCTTGAAAGTGTCATGTCCAGCAGGTGCATCGTGGGGGTGGGGGTGGGGGTGTCAGCCATGGTAATGTTGTTACAGTGGCATTATGATGACCTGAATGTCATTACAAATACACAGTGGGCAGCTGTGTCAGATATTTTTAGCTAGGACTAGTTCTAACCAGGAAGAGGATAGAGGCTGTGGATTCCCACTAAACAGGATCTGGGGACTTGGGCAATGCAGGTGAGGCTGCAGGGAGATGCAGGTGACCTCAGCTTCTCCTGGCTAACTGCTTCCTTGCCTACATCAGACCATAAGGTGAGACTCCCCTAGACCTTCTTAGAGCTCAGAAGCAAGATCTGACGTATGGGGAGCAGTTTACCTCGTGTCCTTTATAAATTAATTTACAATGAGTTGGTCAATGGAAGGCCAGAGCCAACAAATAAATCCTTCTCCTTAACTGCTTCTCAGGAGAAGTTATCTTATGATCCAGTAGCAGTGATCATCGCCTATTGGACCAACCAGGCATGATTAATGCCACAGGAATGTAGCCTCAATAACACACCCTTGTATCATCTTCCAACTTCTCTGCCTCTCTCCCTGTGCCCTAATCCCTGGAAAGTAGATGCAAATAAGGTTTGGCTCAGGCTCCACTTTCTGGTACCATCAAGATAAATCTTTTATTGCTTTTCTGTGTTTTCATTAAAAAAAAAATCCCTGTTAGTGCTTCCAAAAGTGATTATTGTATCTCAGAATTATTGGCTGGGTGGTCCCTCCTGAGTTAAATCACAAGGCTACATTCAACAGGTAGATACCCTAGATGAATTCAACTAATTCCACTGAAATAGCGGAGACACTTCATCTACTAGGTCTGTCTTACTGTGAGATCTGCTCGTCTTGGCAGAGAAAAGAAGTTAGCTGGGTTTGTTCATAATCCAGAATACCCTAAAATGCTGAAAGTCAAAGCAGAAAGTTTGCTTAAAGCCTTCAAGGTGTATGATTCCAATTCTGATGCATTGTCTTGATCATGATGAGTCGTGGGTGATACCAGATTCAAGAGACAGAAATAGACTCCACCTCCAGATGCAAGGAGCAACTGTCACCTTGCAAGGGGCTTGGACACCAGGAGCATTACACGTTAAGGAACATGATTAAAATAATCTAACTCAAATCTCTCGCACAAAATTAGTGACATATTCTTAATGTCTCTTTAGGCAAAGTTGCCTCTCCCACAAGTGATTATGCAGCTTCCACAGAAAGCAAGATAAGAGGAATAAGGAACAATAACCTGCTTAGATGGTCAGATCCATCAAATCAATACTGACAACATACACGGCTCTTAGCTCCATCATTAGTGTCTGTTCTCAAGGAGATTTGACAAAGAAGCCACTGTTTTTAAAATTCTCCTCACTGTTCTTCAAATGATTGACAGTAGTGGAAAGCAGAGGGTGTCTCAAAGTAGTTCGTAATTTTAAATCTGCCAGGAAGCACTTGATTGAGAGTTTAGGAGACAAAGTGGTGGGATGTGAACCGGCTCCCTGATGTTATTCAAGGCCATTGACCTGCTACAGAGCTTTCAGGGAGAGCCCACCTCAAACGTGCAGTCACCCACTGAAGCAAATGACTGCAATGGCATTTTGAAGCAATTTTCCATATGGCTACCCCAAACCACTGACAGGACTGTAAGAATTAGAGTGTGTCTGACAATTAAAAAGAGATACTCTCTTCTCCAAGGGTTGTACAGCTCCACTGCAAGGTGTTCAGATGGGCAAGTTGAGCACAAGCTGGAATCCAGATCGTCTCAGCACTCAGCCAGCACAACCTGGACAGTGAGAGGCCGCAGTCGGGTCACTGAGGATTATCAAAGTAAGCTAGATGAAGCATCAGCGAGAAAGGAAAAGTAATCTGACTCCTGTGAGGACGTGGCAATGCAAAAAGAACAGACACTGGTGGAGATAAATCTCCACACAACCAGTTCTAATCCACCAAGTAGGTTTTCCTAACTGAACTAATTATAACACCTACCTGCACTCTCCTTTCATGGAGATGGGAACAGAAGCAAAGTTATGAAATACTAGATCGGTGCAAATTCCATGATAAAACATATTCATTAGAATTACTAGTAGTAGAATTAGAATTTTAAAACAGACCCATGATACAGAAGATAGATTCTATAAAAATGCACAGATGCTAAAGAAATGAACAGAAATGACAATTCAAGAGAACAATTATTGAAGATGGTACATGAAGAAACAACCCAAGATTAACTGAATTTCCTAAGGGGAAATACTGAACAAATGAGAGAAATTGATCAAGAGGATAAGAGAAGAAAAGTTTACAGAACTTAAAAATGCTAAAAATGAAATGAAAAAAAATCTTGGTGTTAAATTGGAAATTGCCTAGAAAATTAATCAATTTTTTAAAAAAATATATCATGTAGGATCTCTGTCCTTAATGTGCTATACATTGTGAATTAATACTATAACTAGTACTCCAACAGTATTTTTCACTTTGTGTTGCTATGTGAGGGCAAACTGTTGAAATCTTTACTTAATATATAGTAAACTGATCTTCTGTATATAAAGAGAATTGAAAATGAATCTTGATGTGAAGCAAGGGGAGAGGGAGTGGGAAAGGGGAGGGTTGTGGGTGGGGGGGAAGTTATGGGGGGGAAGCCATTGTAATCTATAAGCTGTATTTTGGAAATTTATATTCTTTAAATAAAAGCATTATAAAAAAAGGTTAAAAATAGAATAAAATACTAGAAGTAAAAAAAGAAAAAATGCTAAAAATGAAAAATTGATATGTAGGTTACAAAAAAATAAGACTCAAATATCACAACACATTCTGGTGACATTCTTAATCTTCAAGGAAGAGAAACTCTTACCTTTAAACTTCAAAGAGGCCAGCAACACGGCTCACTAGGCTAATCCTCCACCTTGCGGCGCCGGCACACCAGGTTCTAGTCCCGGTCGGGGTGCCGGATTCTGTCCCGGTTGCCCCTCTTCCAGGCCAGCTCTCTGCTGTGGCCAGGGTGTACAGTGTAGGATGGCCCAAGTGCTTGGGCCCTGCACTGCACCCCATGGAAGACCAGGAGAAGCACCTGGCTCCTGCCTTTGGATCAGCGCGGTGCGCAGGCCGTGGCGGCCATTAGAGGGTGAACCAACGGCAAAGTAAGTCCTTTCTCTCTGTCTCTCTCTCACTGTCCACTCTGCCTGTAAAAAAAAAAAAAAAAAAAACACACTTCAAGGAAGGAAATTTTTTGAAAAGACTTTTTTTGAAAGCACCAAAATGTTTAAATGGCTTGAAGAAACAAGTTGACATTACAAACTGCTTAGGGGCAAATGTGATAAAACAGAATTAGAGGAATAAAAATCATAAATCACAATAAAAGTGGCAGGAAAGAATACATTTGTAAAGTCTTAAACATTTTATCATTAATTGTTTTCCTCATAAAAAGGAAGATCACAATCTGGAAGGCAACCTGTGGTTTCCCTCCACTGTTAGAAAATATCTGCTCTTTTTAAAAATTTTTATTTAAGGTGGACAAATTTCATGTAATTCATATTCACATTTAAGAGCATGATACTTCCACACTACCCTCCCTTCAGCCCACACTCTCACCCTCTCCTCCTTCCTTTTTTTTTTAATTTTTACAACGACATACCTTCAGTTTATTTTATAACCACAAGCTTAGCCCTCTACTACATAAAGAATTCAACAAGTAGTAAATAGAAAAATCACTGTTCTTCAAAAATATATATAAGGGCTACAAATGATAAATCTAAAAATGTCAAATTCACTCATACATTACAGTTTTTTATTCTGTATATTATAACAAACTGGGGGAAAATGTGATATTTGGCTTTTGTGGACTGGCTTGTTTCACTAATTATAATGGTTTCTAGTAGTATTCATTTTGTTCCAAGGGACAGGTTTTTATTCTTTTTTATGATTGAGTAGTATTCCATAGTGTAAACGTGTATGTGTGTGTAATCACATTTTCTTTATCTAGTTATCAGTTGATGGACATCTGGTTTGGATCCACATCTTAGCTATTATGAATTAAGATGCCATAAACATGGGGGTGCAGCTAAGTCTTTCATATAATGACTTCATTTCCTTTGGGTAAATTCCCAGGAATGGGATTGCTGGGTCACATGACAGATTTATTTTCAGCTTTCTGAGGTATCTCCATACAGTCTTCCACGTTGGCTGTACTAGTTTACATTCCCACCAGCAGTGGATTAGGGTGCCTTTTCCCCCAGCATCCTCACCACATTTATTGTTAGTTGATTTCTGTATGAGAGCCATTCTAACTGCGGTAAGGTGAAACCTCATTGTAGTTTTGATTTGCATTTCCCTGATGGCTAGTGACCCTGGCACTTTTTCATCTGTCTGGCTATTTGGATTTCCTCTTATGAAAAATGCCTGTTCATGTCCTTAACCTATTTGTTAACTGGATTGTTTGCTTTGTTGTTGTTGAATCTTTATAGATTCTGGATATTACTCCTTTATCAGTTCATAGTTGGCAAATATTTTCTCCCATTCTGTTGGTTGCCTCTTCATTTTGTTGAGTTTTTTTCTATGCAGCACAGAAGTTTCATAGCTTGATATAATCCTCTTTGTCTATTTTTGCATTTATTGCCTGTGCTTCTGGGGTCTTCTCCATAAAATGTTTGCCTATGCTACTGTCTCGTAGAGTTTCCCTGATGTTTTTCTCTAGTAATTTGAGGTATAGGATCATAGATTTATATCCTTGATGGATTTTTAGTTGATTTTTGTATAAGGTGTAAGGTAGAGGTTTTTCTTCATACTTCTGCATTCAGAGATCCAATTTTCCCAGCACCATTGTTGAAGATGCCATCCTTTCCTCTGGGATTCATTTTAGCTTTTTTGTATAATATTCATAGATGGGTGGATTGATCTCTGGTTTCTATTCTGTTCATTTGGTCTGTATGTCTATTTTTGTGCCTTAACCAGTTTGTTTTGATTATAACTACCCTAGTATGTCTTGAAATCTGGTATTATGATGGCTATAGCTTTGTTTTTAAGATTGCTTTAGGTATTTGGAGGTCTCTTGTGTTTTAGGATTGTCTTTCCTACATCTGAGAAGAACATTTTTGGTCTTTTGATTGCAATTACATTGAGTCAATAAATGTTTTTAGTAGTAATAAGATTTTATGTATATTATTCAATCCCAAACATGACAGTTTTTTCATTTTCATTTTTTTCTTAATGTTTTATAATTTTCATTGTAGAAATCTTGCACACCCTTGATTAAATTTACTCCAATGAGCCAGCGCTGTGGCTCAACAGGCTAATCCTCCGCCTTGTGGCACCGGCACACTGGGTTCTAGTCCCGGTTGGGGCGCCGGATTCTGTCCTGGTTGCCCCTCTTCCAGGCCAGCTCTCTGCTGTGGCCCGGGAGTGCAGTGGAGGATGGCCCAGGTGCTTGGGCCCTGCACCCCATGGGAGACCAGGAAAAGCACCTGGAACCTGGCTCCTGCCATCGGATGAGCGCGGTGCGCCGGCCCCAGCACGCCAGCCACGGCGGCCATTGGAGGGTGAACCAACTGCAAAGGAAGACCTTTCTGTCTGTCTCTCTCTCTCACTGTCCGCTCTGCCTGTCAAAAAAAATAAATAAAAAAAAAAATAAAAAATAAATAATAAAAAAATCAATAAAAATTTACTCCAATGTATTTAAATGTTTTGGAGTTTCTGTAAATGTGCTACTCATACAAATTCTTGGTCAGCAAGATATTATCTGTGAATACAAGGCTATTGATTTTTGCATGTTGATTTTATATTCTGTAATTTTACCAAACTCTCTTGAGTTACAATACTCTCTTAATGGATTCTTTTGGTTTCACTACATATAGATCATGTCATCTGCAAATAGAGATAATTTGACTTCCCACTTTCCATTTTGAATCCCTTTGATTTCTTTTTTCTTGCCTCATGGCTCTGGCTAAAACGTCTAGAATTATATTGATTAGTAATAGAGCGGGCAGAAATAATTGTCTGGTTCCGGATCTTAGTGGAAATGCTTCAAAGCTTTTCCTCGTTTAATGTGATGTTGCTATGGGTTTGAATGTTCCTTCTAAATCCAATTTAGTTAAGGTTTTCATCCTTAAAGGATGTTATATTTTATCAAATGGTTTCTCTGCATCTATCAAAAAATCATGTTTTTATTCTTCAGTTTGTTAATGTTTGTTAATGTATAATATTCATTGATTTTTATGATTAACCCTCCCTCCATACCAGGGATAAATCCCACTTTGTCTGGGTGAATGACCCTTCTGATGTGTTGTTGTATTCAATTAGGTGGTATTTTGTTAAAGATTCTGCATTTATATTCATCAGGGATACTGGTTTTTAGTTCGTTCTTTGTTGTATCTTTTACTAGTTTCAGAATTAAGATGATGCTGGTCTCATGAGTTTGGGATAACCTCCCTTTCAATTGTTTTGAATAGCTTGAGAAGAATTGGAATTAGTTCTTCTTTAAATGTCTGGTAGAATTCAGCAGTAAAACAATCTGGTCCTGGGCTTTTCTTGGTTGGGAAGGTCTTTATTACTGATGAATCTCTGTCTTGGTGATTGGTCTCTTACGTTTTCTGTGTCTTCATGACTCAATTTTGGTACATTGTACGTGTCTAGAAATCTTTCCATTTCTTCTAGATTTTCTAGTTTTGGGCATATAGTTTTTTATAAGACTTATTTGTCGTGTTGTACAATGTGAATTAATGCTACAACTAGTACTCAAACAGTACTTTACACTTTGTGTTTCTGTGTGGGTGCAAACTGTTTATCTTCACTTAATATATACAGAAGATCAATTTAGTATATAAAGATAATTGAAAATGAATCTTGATGTAAATGGAATGGGAGAGGGAGTGGGAGATGGGTGGGTCGCGGGGGGGGAGGGAATTTATGGGGTGGAAAAAGCCATTGTAATCCATAAGCTGTACTTTGGAAATTTATATTTATTAAATAAAAGTTTTTTAAAAATATTTATTTAAAAGTCAGAGTTACATAGGAGAGGCAGAGGCAGAGAGAAAGAGAACCTTGAATCCAATGATCCACTCCCCAAATGGCCGCGATGGTGAGGGTTAAGTCAGGTCTCCCACAGAGATGCAGGGGCCCTAGGACTTCAGCCATCTTTTGATGCTTTCCCAGGCATATTAATAATGAGCTGAATTGGAAGTGCAGCAGCAGGGATTAGAAATGGCACCTATATGGACCCAGTGCTGCAGGCACTAGATTCACCATTTCACACTGCCAGCCCCTCATCTCTAACTTAATTAATTTGGATCTTCTGCTCTCTGTTTTTTGTTATTTGAGCCAATGGTGTATCAATTTTATTTTTTTTCAAAAAGCTACATTCTCATTTCACTGACTTTTGTATTTTTGGTTTGAATTTTATTTCTTCTTTAATTTGAATCATTATTCCTTCTTACTAATTTTGGATTTGGTTTATTGTTGTTTTTCTCGGTCCTTCAGATGCATTTCTTATGAAGGACTCCAAATAATCTCCCACCTGCAAAACCTATTGGTCAGTTTTCAGTCCAAGTTTTATTTAATTTTCTATGTATTTTGCCTTTTCTATAGATAACAAAAATATTGCCTACTTCTTCCTTGCAAATACCTCCTGTCTTATATTCTGCACCTGTTCTCACTACTATAGTGAGAGTCATGAGAACCTGAGGAGTTAACTGAAAGTTGGATCCCCAAGCCTCACTGCCAAAGGTTCTCAGTGTAGTCTAGACCAGGACTCAGGAACTCAACATGCTGCTGTTATGCCCATGCCTGCAGCCACCTTTGAGAAATGTGTTATTTAAGTTCTCTACCTACTCTGTTGCTGCTGCTCACTGCTGCCTCCTCTTACACCGGCCTCCCTGTCTTTAGGAGTTGCTGTCTGCTTTGGTGAGGTGCTCCATTCTGCCTGGGGGCTTACCCAATCCCATGCTATCAAATGTCACTGATTTGACAATGATGACTTTTTCCCGAGCCCCAGGTCCATTCCCCTTCACATTTTGGATGCTGCCATATTACTTAGATTTTGTACCCTTTGATCACTGGCATCTGGAAATCGATTCCAAAGCCAGATTCATGATATACAGCTTGAACCTACTCTTCTTCCTGACTCTCCTAGAAAGAAACAACATCCTTCACCCAAAGTAGAAATTCAGGTTCCTCCATGGCTGGCAAAGCAGTCATCCACTTTTGTCAATTCTTTTATTTTATTTTATTTTATTTCTGTAACTATTTTTGTTTTATTTATTTAATTTATTTACCTATTTATTAGGTATGTATTTATTTATAAGACAGAGCTGAAGAGAGCAAGAGAGTCTTCAATCCGCTGGTTCACTCCCCAAATGACTGCAACAGGTGGAGCTGTGCCAATCCAAAGTCAGGAGCCAGGAGCTTCTTCCAGATCTCCCACATGGGTGCAGGGGTCCAAGGACTTGGGGCATCTTCCACTGCTTTCTCAGGCCACAGCAGAGAGCTGGATGGGAAGAGGAGCAGCTAGGATTAGAGCCAGCACCCATATGGGATGCAAGTGCTGCAGGCCTGGGCTTTAACACACTACACCACAGCACTGGCCCCTAACAATTCTTCATATCATAACTACTTTCCAAATCTATTTATTCCCCCATTCTTACTTATAATTAATATGGCTGCAACATCTCAGTGCTCACTCGTTCTCTCTCTCTCTCTCAAGTTGAACAGGAGATAAATGTTATTAATGTAAGTTGCTGATATTTTGGGTTGTTACCCTACAACAACCCAGTGAGAGCTGACTACAACAGCCGGGACCATTTTGCCTTTCTCACATGGACAATGAAACATATTCTGCTTCTCTTTTAGTAGAAATAACATGAATTCACTACAAGTAAAATTCTGAGGATATCATGTAAGATTAGAAATACTGAAAAAATTCTATGTTTTTATTTCATTTTTCTTATATATCGTATAAATGATTTCCCAAGGAAAATATGTAATAAGCCTTAGTGTATCATACCTTTCTTTACCCATTTTATAGAGGTGTAATTAACAGATGAGAATTGTGTATGTTGAAAGTGAACAGTCACTATGATGACTGTAGTTTGTGGTGGAAAAGACATTATGGTGAAGTGGGGTAAGACGCTGCTTGGGACATCCATATCCAGTATAGGAGTACCCGGGTTTGAGTCCTGCCTTTGCTTTCCATGTAGCTCCCTGCTGATGAACATCTTGGGAAATACACATCTTGGCTCTAGTACTTTGGTTGCTATCTCCCACCAAGGTGATTTTAAGAGTCTTCTGCTCCTGCCATTGTCCTGGCCCAGACCCAGGTGTTGCAGGTATTTGAGCAGTGAACCAGTAAATGGAAGATAGCTCTTTCTCTCGTTCTATTTTCATACATAATTCTTATACATTTTTATGAGGTACAATGAAATATTCAATACATGTATATACAGTATAAATGGAACAAATCGAGCAATTTTTTTTAATGTTTAGAGCCTACCAGCTACTTTCTTCCACTTCTCTACTGTAGTCAATTCATGTAAACTATTGTCATCCTTTTGTGTTGTAGATCATTAAATCCTCAGGAACTCCCTCTAACCCCACTCCCACACCCTTCACAGCCTCTAATACTTGCTATGTTCAGATTGACTTTTAAAACCTAAACATATGAGAGAGAATATATGGTATTTGTCTTTCTGTGTCTGGTTTATTTCATTTAATGTAATGATTCTCAGTAGCATCCATTTGGCTGTAAATAATAGAATTTCACTGTCCCTTATGGCTACATAATATTTCATTGTGTATATTTACCACGTTTTCTTTATTTTCTGTTTAATTCATACTCATAAGATTAACCTTACACTATTTGAAGAATTCAACAAATAGTATGAAGAAAAAACACTGTTCCTCAACAGTAGAGACAAGAGCTGTAAATAATCATCAAATTTCAAAAGGTCAGTTTTATCCCAATACATCAAATTTTAGGCACTCCATTAGTTAACACAGATCAGGGAAAGCATATTATCTGACTTTTGGGGATGAGCTTATTTCACTTAAGTACAGTGGTTTCCAGTTGTATCCATTTGTTGCAAAAAGCAGGATTTCATTTTTTTAACTGAGTAATATTCCAATGTGTATATATACCATAATTTCTTTATCCAGTATTGATGGACATCTGTGTTGATAATATATCTTAGCTATTGTGAATTGAGTGGCAATAAACACGGTTATAGATCACCCTTTCATATGCTGATTTCATTACATTTGGGTAAATTCTCAGGAGTGGGATGGCTGGGTCATATGGTGGGTCTATATTCAAATTTCTGAGGTATCTCCATACTGTCTTTCACAATGGCTGCAGCAGTTCACATTCCCACCAGCAGTGGATTAGGGTACCTTTTCCCCTACATCCTTACCAGCACCTGTTCTTTGTTGATTTCTGCATCAGGAACATTCTAACTGGGGAGAGATGAAACCTAATTGTAATTTTGATTTGCATTTTTCTGACGGCTAATGATCTTGAACATTTTTTCATGTGTCTGTTGGCCATTTGAATTTTCTCTCGAGAAATGCCTGCTCAAGTCCTTTGCCCATTTCTTAACTGGATTGTTTGATTTGTTGGGTTTCATGAGCTCTTTATAGATTCTGGATTTTATCCTTTATCAGTTTCATAGTTTGAAAATATTTTCTCCCATTCAGTTAGTTGCCCCTTCACCTTACTGTATCTTTTGCAGTGCAGAAATTTCTCAACTTGATGTAACCCCACTTGTCAATTTTGGTTTCATTGCCTGTGCTTCTGGGGTCTCTTCCTAGATATCTTTGCCTATGCCAATGTCTTGCTGAGTTTTCCCCAATGTTCTCTAGTAATTTGATGGTATCGGGTGGTAGATTTAGGTCCTTGATCTATTTTGTGTGGGTTTTAGTGTGACATGTAAGGTAGGGGTCTAGTTACATAATTCCACATGCAGAGATTCAGTTTTACTGGCACCAAGTTTTGATGAGACTGTCCTTTCTCCTGGGATTGATTTTAGCTCCTTTGTCAAAGATAAGTTATACCTAGGGTATATTTGTGTGTTTTTGTTGAAATGAGTTGGCTTTAGGTGAATTTTTGGGTATCTGTTTTGTTCCATTGGCCTACATATCTGTACATATCTGTATTTATTCCAGTACCACCCTGGGTTTTTTTTTTTGCATTCTTTTTATTTTTAAGAAAATTTTTATTTAAAAAATATAAATTTCCAAAGAAACAACTTTTGGATTATAGCAGTTTTTCCCTATAACCACCCTCCCAACCCACAAACCATCCCATCTCCTACTCCTTCTCCCATCCTATTCTTCATTAAAATCCATTTTTAATTATCTTTATATACAGAAGATCAACTTAGTATATACTAAGATTTCAACGGATTGCACCCACACAGACACACAATGAATAAATTACTGTTTGAATACTAGTTTTACCGTTAATTTGCATAGTACAACACATTAAAGACAGAGCTCCTACATGAGGAGTAAGTGTACAGTGACTCCCATTGTTGATTTAACAATTGACACTTTATTTATGATGTCAGTAATCACCCAAGGCTCTTGTCATCAGCTGCCAAGGCTATGGAAGCCTCTTGAGTTCACCAACTTTGATCTTATTTAGACAAGGCCATAATCAAAGTGGAAGTTCTCTCTTCCCTTCAGAGAAAGGTACCTCCTTCTTTGATGGTCTGTTCTTTCCGCTGGGATCTCGCTCAGAGATCTTTCATTTAAGTCCTTTTTGCCACAGTGTCTTGGCTTTCCATGCCTGAAGTGCTCTCATGGGCTTTTTAGCCAGATCTGAATGTCTTAAGGGCTGATTCTGAGGCCAGAGTGCTGTTTAGGGCATTCGTCATTCTATCAGTGTACTGTGTATCCTGCTTCCAGTGTTGGATCGTTCTCTCCTTTTTAATTCTATCAATTATTATCAGCAGACACTGGTCTTATTTATGTGATCCCTTTGACACTTAATTGTATCTTTATGATCAATTGTGAACTTAAACTGATCACTTTAACTGGTAAGATGGTATTATACTACCCTGGTTTATTCTTTTTGCTTTAGGATTGCTTTTTCAAGTTTTTTGGAGAATATCATTGATATTTTGATGGAGATTATTTTGAATCTGTAAATCACCTAGAGTAGTATGTACATTTTAATGGTTATGATTATTCCAAACCATGAACATTGAGTATCTTTTTGCCTTTTGTTTTTGGGGGTGTTCATTTCATAATTTTTATTGTAGAGGGCTTTCAGATCTTTAGTTAAATTTATTCCAAGGCATTTTATTGTCTGGTTGTTGCTATTATGAATAGATGCTCTTATATATTCTTTTTCAACAAGTTTACTATTGGTATGTAAAATGCTACTGATTTTAGTACCCCATAACATTGCTTTTGGTGGAATCTTTGTGTTTTTCTATATATAGAATCCTGTCATCTGCTAACAGATAATTTGACTTCTTTCCTTCCTGTTGGTATGACATTCATTCTTTCCTTTTGCCCTATTTTTCTTACTAAAACTTCCAATAATATATTGAAATAGAGCAATGAGACTGGAAACTCTTCTCTGGTTCCAGATCTTGGAGGAAATGCTTTCTTTTTTTTTTATCTTCTCAGAGACCCACTTTATTCAGTTCTGTACATATGGGGACATCGGCCCAAACCCCACTGAACTTGGCATGTATTACTCTGTGGAGAATAAAGCACCCCATGTACACAGCCAGAACCCATGTTGCCTGTGCCCCTGGAACCTGGGTCCAGCCCTCCTCAGCCCCTTGCCCCTCCAGGGTGCCTAAAAGGGACAAGTGAGAGCCTGCTCAGCATCAGCACAAACAAGGAAATAAATAGGTGTCTGGGGCGCCTCGGGGCACTGCTCCCTGGTTCTTTCTTTGTGGCTTTGGGAACCAGCCACACGGAGGAAATGCTTTCAGCTACTCTCCATTGAACATCATGTTGGTTGTGGGTTTGTCTTACATAGCCTTTATAATGGTGAGGTATATTCCTTCTACACCTAATTTGTTCAAGGTTTTTATTTTAAACATGAATGTTGAATTGTATCAAATGTTTTTTCCTGATCAAAAGATGTTTATCCTTACCTCAAGTGTATTAGCTTGAGTATGTTGAACCATCCTTGTGTTCCTGGGATAAAAAAATTTTTTGACGTTTTCTGTTGAATTTACTAGTATTTTGTTGAGAATCTGAATATGTGCTCTTCGTGGAAATTTATCTAAGTTTTCTTTTTTGTTCTTGCTCTTTGTCTGTCTTTGGCATCATGGTAGTTTTGGCCCCGTAGAATGAGTTTAAAAGTTCTCTGTTATTTGGAATGGTTTGAGAATTGATGTTACTTCTTCCGTAAAAGTTCTATGGAATTCAGCAGTGAAGCCATTTACCTGTTTCTCAGCTTTTCACTGCTGGAAGACTTCACTACTGATTAAATTTTATTATTCATTATTGGTTTGTTGAGGTTTGCTATGCCTTCCTGATTGATTTTTTTTGTGAGTTACATTTTGTTTCTAAAAATATATCTATTTCTTATTAGGTTTTTCAGTTTCTTAGCCTATAATCGTCCCTAATGAGATTATTTTTAATAAATGTATTATCCATTGTAATATCTCCTTTTTTATCTCTGATTTTATTAGAGTATTCTCTCTCTCTCTCTGCGTTGGATTGTCTGGCTAAATGTTTATCAAGTTTTATTGGTTTTGGCCATGAAAAAGTTTTAATCTGGCCAAGAAAATATTTAATCTTACGTAAATTTTTTTCTGTTTCATTTAATTCTTCTCTGATCCTTATTTTTTCTTTCTTTCCAGTAACTTCACATGCATTTGATCTTGATTTTCTAGGTCTTTGAGATATACTGTTAAGTTGTTTTTTGATGTCTTTCTATTTTGTTGATATATGAATTGCTCTAATTCCTAACTAGTAATGCTTTTGCTATATCCTTTAATTTTTTAAAATGTTTCCATTTTTGTTTCAAAGAACTTGAAAAATTTCCTATCATTTTTTAAAATGATGTATTTGTTCTGAATTATGCTATTCAGTCTCTATTTTGGATAATTGCTAAAAGTCAATTTGTTCTTTCTTAGCTTTATTCCATTGTTTTTAGAAAAGTTACATGGTATTATTTTAAATTTGTTAAGACTTATGGCATAAGTATTGTCCATACTAGAGAATATTCTATGTGCTGATGGAAAGAAAGTATGTTCTGCAACTGTTAGATGGAATATTCTGGAAATATATTTAAGTTCATTTGTCCTATAGTATAGTATAATACTGATGTTTTATATTTTGCCTGAATGACCTCTCCATTTATGAAAGTGTGGTGTTAAAGTCCCTACGCTTTTTTTTTATTAGACTTTATCTTTCCTTTATTCTGTATGCTTCATTAAATTAGTGTTCTAGCATTAGGTGCATATGTATTTACTTCATATATTGTTGATCCCTTGATCATAATACAGTGGCCTTCCTTGCCTCTTTTTACAGTTTTTATCTTATGGAATATTCTGAATGATATAAGCTTGCCTCTGCTTTACTTTTATTTGTATTTGCATGATATTATTTTTCCATCCTTTATCTTTCAGTCTGTGTCTTTTATTGGTGCAGTGAGTTTCTTGTAATCAGTTTATTTTTGGGGTTATCATATAATCCATTCAGCCAGTCTGTATCCTTTAATTGGAAAATTTAGTGCATTTCCATTAAATATTATAATCCACATGAAAGGAATTCTATTTTTCAAAAGAATAAAATTCATCCAGGATTGGCATTGTTGTACACTAGATTAAGCTGCCATATGCAAAGCTAGCATCCTATATGTATGTCTATTTGAGTCGCAGCTGCTCTGCTTATGATCCAGCTGTCTGCTAATGTGCCTGGAAAAGCAGAAAATTATAGTCCAAGGTACCTGGGCCTCTGCAACCCATGTGAAAGATTCAGATGGAATTTCAGGCTCCTAGCTTCAGTTTGGGCCAGCCTTGGCTATTGTGGCCACTTGGGGAGTGAAACAGTGGATGGAAAATCTCAATGTCAATAACTAACACACACACACACACACACTCTCTCTCTCTCTCTCTGCCTTCCAAATAAAAATAAATCTTTAAAAATCTTAATTTTTAATATCCTTTTTCTTTTTCTAATGGTTTTTATACTTTTGCATGTTATTATGAGAGCAGTTATCTTACTTTTGCTTCTGTATGTAGGATTCCATAAAGCACCTTTCTAAAGTCTGGCCTGATGGTGATGAATTCTGTTTTCCTTGTCTGGATAAGTTTTTATTACTCTTTCGTTTATGGAGGATAGCTTTTCCAGCTATAATAGTCTTGGTTGGAAGATTTTCTTTCAGATTTTGGAAAATATTCCATTTTCTCCTGGCCTGTAAGGTTGCTGCTTAAAGCTGCTATTAGTATAATGGGGGACTTCTTGACACGTTTTTTGCATATTTTTAAATTCTTTTATATTTTAGAGAGTTTGACTATTAATGTGTCACGATAAGGCTTTTTGTGGTCATGTCTATTTGGGATCCTGTGGGCTTCCTGTTTAAGTGTTCAGATTTTTCTGAAGATTGGAGAACTTTTTGGTTATTTTTTCTTTTAATAGGTTTGGTGTCTTTATTCTCCTCAAAAATAGTCCAAATTCCAATGTTTAATATTGTTCCAAAGGTCTTGGAAGTAATCTTCCTTGTTTTTTTTAATTTGGGATATTTCAGGTCTTTATTCACACTCATATTCTTCTGCTTGATCTAGTCTCTTGTTGAGGCTTTCAGCTGTATTTTATGGTTTATTGAGTTCTTCATTTCCAAGATCTCTACCACTTTGAAGATTTTCTTACTCATACCATACATTGTTTTCCTAATTTGAACTGTCTGGATTCTCCTGTACCTCCTTGATTATTCTTACACAGTCTTTTGAATTGCTTATGAGGCATTTCATCCATCTGCTTTTACTTTAAGTCTGTTACTAGATTATAATTGTGTTTCTTTGGGTGGCTTCATATTGTCTTTTTCATATCCTGTATCCCTCTGTTTATTTCTGCACCTGACAAAACTTCAAGCACTAGTCTGGGGGAAGGGACCATTGAGATTGCCCAGTATTGGGAGTGTTACCTTCTTTTTCTTTTTTTTTTTTTTTTTTTTACAGGCAGAGTGGACAGTGAGAGAGAGAGACAGAGAGAAAGGTCTTCCTTTTGCCGTTGGTTCACCCTACAATGGCCGCCGCGGACAGCGCGCTGCGGTCGGCGCACCGCGCTCGTCCGATGGCAGGAGCCAGGAGCCAGGTGCTTTGCCTGGTCTCCCCATGGGGTGCAGGGCCCAAGCACCTGGGCCATCCTCCACTGCACTCCCGGGCCACAGCAGAGGGCTGGCCTGGAAGAGGGGCAACCGGGACAGAATCCGGTGCCCCGACCGGGACTAGAACCCGGTGTGCCGGCGCCGCAAGGCGGAGGATTAGCCTGTTGAGCCACGGCGCCGGCCGGGAGTGTTACCTTCTATTAACTTCGGTGTCTTACTCTCTACTGGCTGGAGTATTGCTGCTTATTTTTGGCCCATGTTTTGGGGGTAAGATAATGAAGGCAGACACTATGGTATATTTCCTTGAGTCTCAGTGCCATAGAGCCCTTTGCTGTATTGTCAGTGTGTCGCAAGTTTTGTAGTGATGTAGGCTAAAACTCTAGTCTGTCCTACCAAGGCACAGGCCTCCACCTGATGCCAGGGCCGGTCTCGAGGCTCTCTGTGCAATTGCTGAATTGAGGATGAGGCCTCTGGTTTCTGCCTGGTGAGGGCTCTCACTGCAGCAGGACCAGCACTGATATTTAAGGCAAAGCCCTAAGATCACTTCTTTCCCTCTACTATCTTATAGCTGAAATCTTAATCGTTGGAGTCTTCTTCATGTTAGGGGACAGGTAGTAGAGGCAGTCTCTTTGCTACCACAGCTGATCCAAAGATGGGTAACATTTGGATCTCACCAACACCAGATCCTGGACAGTTTCATGCTGTATGACAGGTCTGCCAGAGGCTGGCAGTGAATACAAGCTGAATTGTGTTCACCTCACTCTTTAATGCACAGGTCTCCACCTGATGCCAGGGCAGATACAGTGGCTCCATCTGTGGGCACTTGCCTAGTTTTCTTAGCTCTTGTGGAGGTAGCTCAGTGTGTGGGTAGCTGTTAAAAATGGGTATTTTTCTGGGGGGAAACCATCACTGTAACATCCAGCTGCCATCTTGCTCCTCTGGGGTGGTAGTTTTTATTGTGAGTATGTGGTAGTCTAGTTAAACATTATAGAATAGGGAAGAATGAGATTGGAGACAAGAAACAATATCGAACCCAGGGAGAATGATGCTTTAAATGCTAGGAAACAACCAGTTGGGAGCCACAGCAATGTAGGATTTACTATTACTAGCAGGATCAGTATGTTCAAATATATTTCTACTTTAAAGTGATTTGAGATGGAAATATCTTCTAAAATTGATATCATTTTCATTAATAATCAGTTTTTACATTAGGCTATGTTTTATTCCGTTGTTTCTATGTATAGTTTAAGTTGGCATTTTCATTGCCTTATGATGTTCCCATAAAACATATCTTCAGTGTTTATTGTTCCAAACAGTAAGTAATCCATTTGTAAGGAGAAACAGGATCACCCATTGTGTTGAATCTTAACATAGTTTACCTTCTTATCTTTTCTTGTACATTATAGTTTTTAATGGCTTTAGTAAACTATTTCCAAGTGATATGCAGGAACTAGAAAAGAGGGGCAGGATAAATTTAGGCATAGCATAATCATATTTTATAATGCTTCTCTTACAATATTTTGGTTATAGTTCTGATTTCCCTATCTGTATGTACAGAAATTATCAATATATTTTTCCTATCCTCCCTTGATTAACTTCACTATTGGAGCATATTTATTTTCCAATGAGAAAATAAATGAAAAGATCTGGAAGGGCTTCAGAGAGGCTAACGAGGAATATTGGTTTGAGCACTTGAGCCATGATAGATATAACTCTGCTACTTACATCAGATTCCCTGATTGTACAGCATGAAATCCAACTCTTCCATGAAACTTTGATAACTGATTTTTTTTCCTAGCTGAAATGCGAGACAATCTCAAGTTCACAGGTACTGCAAAGCATCTGGAAAGGCAGAATTGTAAAAGAAAAATAAAATAAAAATCCAGCTGCTCAATCTCTAAAACCATTAATTTTCAGTTCCAAAAGCTTTTGACTTAACCAAAGTCATGGTTTTCTTCAAAGTGACCATATGGAGAACATAGAGCAACTATGCTACTGTTCAGATATTTTTTGAAACTTGTCTTTCAGATACTCCCAAGAAGCTTCAAGTACATCAACTATTCTCAGAGATAGAAAATATCCCTTTTTTGAGGATGAGTTTATTTTGGGGAGCAATTTTAAATCACTTATAGACAAATGTGGTTAGATTGTCTGATGACAATTTCTAGTCATTGATTTAGTAAACTTGTATCGAGCTCCAGCATAAACAAGTGCCATAAGCAAAACCATGAGAAGTATGTACTTCTTGCTCTCAAGAAGCATAATTGGTAAGAGGGTCAAAATGAGGAGAGAGGACTATTTTAGTTGAGTTCAATATACATCATATGGGAATACTTAACAAATGTTTGTGTCTCACTTTCCACATACTCTGTAGCTGTCTTATTTGACATGCTGGGTACTCACACCTTCCTTTGATGGGTGGAAAAGGATGAATCATTCATACTTCCTTTGGAGAAAATGGAAATGAGTGAATAGAAATGGAAGAAGCTGTCCGACGTTACTGAGTTCATTTTGTTGGTTTTAATTCGGTCTTCACATCTCTTTCAGGATTTACAGTAGAAAGTCTCAGAATAGAAAGTCTCAGAATAAAAAGTAATATCAAAATGAATTCTTATTCAGGAACATTAAAAACAAATTATTATGCCAGCGCTGTGGCTCAATAGGCTAATCCTCCGCCTGTGGCGCTGACACCCCGGGTTCTAGTCTTGGTCGGGGCACCAGATTCTGTCCTGGCTGCTCCTCTTCCAGTCCAGCTTTCTGCTGTGGCCCGGGAATGCAGTGGATGATGGCCCAGGTCTTTGGGCCCTGCACCCGCATGGGAGACCAGGAGCAAGCACCTGGCTCCTGGCTTCAGATCAGCACAGTGCGTCGGCTGTAGCAGCCATTTGGGGAGTGAACCAATTGAAGGAAGACCTTTCTCTCTGTCTCTCTCTCACTGTCTAACTCTGCCTGTCAAAAAAAATTATTAGGCTTTGGTTTCTGTTTTTCAGACTTATATTTGTGTATCTGTGGAAAGATTGTTAAAATTGAAAAATGACCAGAGCACCAATGGGAAACTATGTGAGCACTAATGTTTTCTTTCTGACATATATTTTTGCTTTTGCCTTTTCAATTCTTCTGCCTTATTATTGTCATCCTGTGCTGGTCATGACCTGAAAAAATGTTGATTGCAAGTGATGAGCTTCATCTTGTTTCTCATTTTAAAGTGATTGCTGTTTCTCCATTAAGAATATTTGCTTTGGTACTGGCATAAAAATTGACATATAGATCAGTGGAACAGAACAGAGATACCAGAAATCAATCTACCTACATATATGTATTTTCAACAACAGTACCTAGACCATACATTGGATAAATGATAATCATTTCAATAAATGGGTGCAGGTAAAACTGGATGTTCATAGGTAGAAAAGAATTATATTAGATCCCTACTTCTCACTGGATACAAAAATCAACTCAAGATGTTTGAAAGACACCAAGTTAAGACCTGAGACTATGAAGTCAGTGGAAGAAAACAGAGGAGAAACATTGGTGTAGGTACTGACTTCGTGGATAAGATCCCAAAAGTGCAGGCACCATAAAGCAAAACTAGACAAAGAGGGAAATAGTAACAAACGCAGAAGCTTCTGTGCAGACAAGTCAACAATCAGTAAGTGGAGAAATACCCAACAGAGAGGGAAAAATATGTTCAAGTTACGTATCTAGCAAAGGAGTAATACCCAGAATATATTAGCAATTTAAAACATTCAATCCAATTATGAAATGGGCAAAGGACCTCAATAGAGAGTTTTCAGAGGAAGAAATACAATGGCCAACAAATATATGGGAAAAAGTGCTCAACAGAGAAATGCAAACCAAAACTACCTCATCCTTGTAAGAACAGCTATTACCCAAAAGAGAGTAACAAATGCTGGCAAGGATGTGGAAAAGGGGAAAATTGTGGTTTTTGTTTGTTTTGTTTTATTTTTTAAAGATCATTTGGGAGACAGAGTTAGTTACAGAGTGAGGGAGAGACAAAGAAGTCTTTTATCTGCTAGTCTATTCCCCAAATGTGCACAATGGCTAAAGTTGGACCACCCTGAAACCAGGAGCCAGGAGCTTCTTTTCCCACATGGGTGCAGGGGCCGAAGCACTTGGGTCATCTTCCACTGCTTTTCCAGGCCATTAAAAGAGAACTGGATCAGAAAAGCAGCAGCTAGGATGTGAACCAGTGCCCATATAGGATGCTGGCACCACAGGTGTAGGTTTAATCTACATCAGTGTGCCGGACCAAGGGGAAACTCTCATACACTATTTGTGGGAATGTAAATTAGTGAAGCTACTATAGAAAATAGTATAGAGATTTCTTTTAAAAAATTAGAAATGTTTGCCATATGATCCAGCAATCACACTATTGAGTATATACTCAAAAAACATGAACTACCTGAACAATCAGATTTATAGCAGCACTGTAACAATAGCCAAAATATGGATTAAACAAGTGTCCATCATCCAATTAATGAAATATTACGAAACTACAAAAGAAAATGGAATTAGGCCATTTGCACCAAAATGGATGCAACTGGAATACATCAGGTTGAGTGAAATAATCTGGACACAGAAAGACAAATACCATTTGTTCTCCCTTATATGTGAATTGAGCTGCAATAAACATTAAGGTGCAGACAGCTATTTTGTTTGCCAATTTAATTTCCTTTAGGTATATTCCAAGGAGTGGGATGGCTGGGTTGAATGGTAGGGTTATATTCAGGTTTATCAGGAATCTCCAGACTGACTTCCATAGTGGCTTTACCAGTTTGCATTCCCACCAACAGTGGGTTAATGTTCCTTTTTCCCCACGTCCTTGCCAGCATCTGTTGTTGGTAGATTTCTGTATGTGAGCCATTCTAACTGGGGTGAGGTGAAACCTCATTGTGGTTTTGATTTCCATTCCCCTGATTGCTAGTGATCTTGAACATTTTTTCATGTGCCTATTGGTCATTGGATTTCCTCTTTGGAAAAATGTCTATTGAGGTCCTTGGCCCATCTCTTAAGTGGGTTGTTTGTTTTGTTGTTGTGAAGTTTCTTGATCTCTTTGTAGATTCTGGTTATCAACCCTTTATCTGTTGCATAGTTTTCAAATATTTTTTCCCATTCTGTCGGTTGCCTCTTCACTTTCCTAACTATTTCCTTTGCAGTACAGAAACTTCTCAATTTGATGCAATCCCAATAGTTAATTTTCACATTGATTGCTTGTGCAACCAGGGTCTTTTCCAAGAATTCTTTGCCAGTACCTATATCTTGCAGGGTTTCTCCAGTGTTCTCTAATAATTTGATGGTGTCGGGTTGTAGATTTAGGTCTTTAATCCATGTTGAATGAATTTTTGTGTAAGATAGGAGTCTTGCTTTATGCTTCTGCACATGGATATCCAGTTTTCCCAGCACCATTTATTGAATAGACTGTCCTTGCTCCAGGAATTGGTTTTGGATCCTTGATAAAATATAAGTTGGCTGTAGATGTTTGGGTTGATTTCTGGTGTTTCTATTCTGTTCCACTGGTCTATCCATCTGTTTCTGTACCAATACCATGCTGTTTTGATTACAACTGCCCTGTAGTATGTCCTGAAATCTGGTATTGTGATGCCTCTGGCTTTGTTTCTGTTGTACAAGATTGCTTTAGCTATTCAAGGTCTCCTGTGCCTCCATATGAATTTCAGCAAACTTTTTTCCAGATCTGTGAAGAATGTCTTTGGTATCTTAATTGGTATCGTATTGAATCTATAAATTACTTTTGGGAGAATGGACATTTTGATGATATTCTTCCAATTCATGAGCATGGAAGATTTTTCATTTTTTGGTATCCTCTTCTATTTCTTTAAGATTTTGTAATTCTCATCGTAGAGATCTTTAACGTCCTTGGTTAAGTTTATTCCAAGGTATTTGATTGTTTTTGTGGCTATTGTGAATGGGATTGATCTTAGCAGTTCTTTCTCAGCCATGGCATTGTCTATGTATACAAAGGTTGTTGATTTTTGTGCATTGATTTTATATCCTGCTACTTTGCCAAACTCTTCAATGAGTTCCAGTAATCTCTTAGTAGAGTTCTTTGGATCCCCTAAGTAAAGAATCATATCATCTGCAAAGAGGGATAGTTTGAGTTCTTCCTTCCCAATTTCTACCCCCTTTAATTTCTTTTTCTTGACAAATTGCTCTATCTAAGACTTCCAGAACTGTATTGAATAGCAGTGGTGAGAGTGGGCATCCCTGTCTGTTACCAGATCTCAGTGGGAATGCTTCCTATTTTTCCCCATTCAATAGGATGTTGGCCAAGGGTTTTTCATATATGGCTTTGATTGTATTGAGGAATGTTCCTTCTATACCCATTTTGCTTAGATTTTTCATCATGAAAGGGTGTTGTATTTTATCAAATGCTTTCTCTGCACCTATTGAGATAATCATATGGTTTTTCCTCTGCAGTCTGTTAATGTGGTGTATCATGTTAATTGTTTTGCGAACATTCAACCATCCCTGCATACCAAGGATAAATCCCACTTGGTCTGGGTGGATGATCTTTCTGATGTGTTGTTGCATTCTATTGGCCAGAATTTTATTGAGGATTTTTGCGTCTATGTTCATCAGGGATATTGGTCTATAATTTTCTTTAAATGCTGCATGTTTCTCTGGATTATGGATATGGTGATGCTGGTTTCATAAAATTTTGGAGGATTCCCTCTTTTTAGCTTGTTCTGAATAGTTTAAGAAAAATTGGAGTTAGTTCTTCTTTAAATGTCTGGTAGAATTCAGCAGTGAATCCATCTGGTCCTGGGCTTTTCTTTGTTGGGAGGGCCTTTATTACTGTTTCAATTTCTGTCTCAGTTATGGGTTTATTTAGGTTTTCTATGTTTTCATGGCTCAACTTAGGTAGGCTGTATGTTTCCAGGAATCTATCCATTTCTGATAGGTTTCCCTGTTTGCTGGCATACAACTCTTTGTAGTAATTTCTGATGATTCTTTTGATTTCTGTGGTGTCTGTTATATTTCCTTTTCATCTCTTATTTTATTGATTTGGGTATTCTCTCTTTTTTTTAGTTAGTTTGGTCAATGATTTCTCAATTTTACTCATTTTTTTTTTTTTCAAAAAACCAGCTCTTGGCTGATTTTTTTGTAATTTTTTTTTGGATTCAATCCTATTGATTTCTCTGATTTTGATTATTTCTCTTCTGCTAGATTTCGGTCTGGTTTGCTGCAGTTTTTCTAGATCCTTGAGATGCATTGAAAGCTCATCTATTTGGTGCCTTTCCAATTTCTTGATGTAGGCACCAATACTATAAACTTTCCTCTCAACACTGCTTTTACCGTATCCCATAAATTTGTATATGTTGTGTTGTAATCCTCACTAACTTCCAGAAAATTTTTGATTTCTCTTTTGATTTCTTCTATGGCCCAGTGTTCATTCAGGAGCATGTTGTTCAATCTCCATGTGTTTGCATATGCTCTAGGGATTCCTGAGTTGCTAATTTCCAACTTAATTCCACTGTGGTCTGAGAAGCTGCATGGTATGAGAGTGGAATACTGAAGTCCCCCAGTACTATTGTATTGGAATCTAAGCCTCCCTTAAAGTCCCTTAACATATCTTTTAAATAAACCTGTGCCCTGTAATTTGGTGCATATACTTTTTTAAAAAAAATTTTATTTAATGAACATAAATTTCCAAAGTACAGCTTATGGATTCCATTAGCTTCCCTCCCACCCACAACACTCCCCTCTCCCACTCCCTCTCCCTTTTCATTCACATCGAGATTAATTTTCAATTATCTTTATATACAGAAGATGAATTTAGCATATATTAAGTAAAGATTTCCACAGTTTGCACCCACACAGATACAGAAAGTGTAAAATACTATTTGAGTACTAGTTTTAGAATTAATTGACAATGTACAACACATTAAGGACAGAGATCATACATGAGGAGTAAGAGCACAGTGACTCCTGTTGTTGATTTAACAGAGATCACTTTTCAGTTAAATTTAAACACCTAAGAATAATTGTGTATTACTTACAGAGTTCAACCAATAGTTTTAAGTAGAACAGAAAAAAATACTAAAAGGGTAAAGTATTAAGTTCTTTTTTTTTGTTTGGTATATAGTTTTTTTTTTTTTATTTAATGTGAATTTACAAAGTGCAACTTTTGTACTGTTCCAACCCTCCCTCCCTCTCATGGCCTTCCCCTCTCCCTCTCCCATCCTGCCCTTCATCGAGTTTCATTTTCAATTACCTTCATATACTGAAGATTAACTTAGTATACACTAAGCAAGGATTTCAACAGGCTGCACTCATACAACCGCACAAGGTATAGGGTATTGTTCTACTAGTAGTGTTTTTAAGTTTCATAGTAAAACACATTAAGGACAGAGATCCTACGTGGGGAGCATGTACCCAGTGACTCCCATTGTTGATTTAACAAATGACACTCTTATTTATGAAGTCAGCAATCACCCGAGACTCTTGCTATGAGCTTTCTAGGATATGGAAGCCCCTGAGTTTAGTCAAGGCTGTATCACAGTGGAAGTTCCTTCCTCCCTTCAGAGAAAGGAGCCTCTCTCCTTGATGGCCTGTTCCTTCTAGGTGCATATACATTTATAATAGTTACATCTTCCTGTTGAATTGAACCCTTAATCATTATATAGTGCCCCTCTTTGTCTCAACAGTTTTTGTGTTTATTTTGTCTGATATTAATATGACTACACCTGTTTTTTTTGGTTTCTGTTGGCATGGAATATCTTTTTCCAGCCTTTCACTTTCAGTCTGCATGCATCTTTGTTGGCAAGATGTGTTTCTTATAGGCAGCAAATAGATGGGTTTTGTTCCTTAATCCATTCAGCCAGTCTGTGTCTTTTAACTGGAGAGTTGAGTCCATTAACATTCAATGTTTCTATTGATAAGTAGTAATTTTGCCCTGCCATTTTCCCACAGATATTTTCTAGTATATGCTTTGAGCTTATTGTGATCTTTTACTGGGAGGTTTCCTTCCTTTACCTTCTTTCATATTGATGGCCACGTTTCTGTGTGTAGCACATCTTTAAGCATTTTTTTTTTTTTTTGCAGGGCTGGACGAGTGATGACTAATTCTTTCAATTTCTGTTTGCTATGAAAGGTCTTTATTTCTCCTTCATTCACCAATGAGAGCTTTGCAGGATATAATATTCTGGCCTGACAGTTTTTCTCTCTTAGCACCTGGGCTATGTCTCACCATTCCCTCCTAGCCTGTAGGGTTTCTGATGAGAAATCTGTTGTGAGTCTGATTGGAGATCCTCTGAGAGTAATCTGACATTTCTCTCTTGCACATTTTAGGATTTTTTTCTTTATGTGATTTGAACAATTTTTACACACACAAAAAAACTGTTTCAGTACTAGTTTTATAATTTTCTCTTATAATACAACTCATTGAGGACAGAGGTCCTGCATGTAGTGTTAGTGCAGAGTGACTCTTGTTGATAATTTAACAATTAACATTCTTAGATATGACATCAGCAACCCACCTGAGGCTCTTCATATGAGCTGCCTAGGCTATGGAAGCCTTTCTAGTCCACAAAGTCTGTCAGTATTGAGACAAGGCTGTAAGCAGAGAGGGAATTTCTCTCCTCTCTTCAGAGAAAAGCACATCCTTCTTTGATGGCCACTTCTTTCCACTTGGGTCTCACTCACAGAGATCCTTAATATAGAACATTTTTAGCCACAGTGCCTTGGCTTTCCATGCCTGAAATGCTCTCATGGGCTTTTCAGTCAGATCAGGAAGACTTGAGGGCTGACTCTGAGGATGAAGTGTTATTTAAATTAATTTCATTTTATAAGTCTGCTGCATGGACTGCTTCCCACGTTGGAACATTCTCTCCTTTTTAACCCTATTGTTATTACCAGGCACTTAATCCTATTTATATGATCCCTTTAAGACTTAATTCTATTGAGAAATAGTTACATTTTCTTTTTTTTTTCATTTTTTCCTCATACTATTTGTTGAGCTTTTTACTCAACAGAGTTAATCATATGTGTATAAAGTCAATTGAAAATAGATCTCAGTAAAAAAATAAGAGTGGGAATAAGAGAGGAGAAAGAAATTCTGTACTTTAAAACTGTATGTTTCTTCATACATTTCTATGGTCTTACTTCTAAAGGTACAGTTTAAAATCTTGTGATGGGACTGCAATTTCCATTAAGGTTGCTGGTAAAAATGCCATCTTAGTTGTTAGAGATCAAAATTAATACTTGATATGATCACTTTTTAAAAATCTCAATGCATTGGAAAATTTTTCATTCATGTTACATATGGATTTCTTTCATGGATTTGCTTCTCATTGTTTATGAGTAATCCTATGATTAATCTTCTGAATTGTATTTCAGGCATTTCATAAATCCCTTTATCTTCACATTATAATATTGAACGGTTACTGTGTTCCTGGGGGAGGAGGGGGTCATATTATTCTCCTTATTGTTACTTGAATTTCTGCACTTACTTTTAGGCATTTGTGGAGACAGTTGTTGCTTTTTGCCTTTGATGTCCTTTATCTTTAACTGTTCCTCTGTGACTTAGTGTATTGTCTGCTCTTTTAGTGTATACCTAGAGGTGTGTGCTGGATGTGGCCAGGGAGTGCTGCTCAGTGCTAAAGTGTGGGGTGAATATCCAGGTGACACCCAAATTGGGTGTGGTAAATCCTGTTCCCAGAAGTGGAGGCATGGTCACCTCTGTTGGTTTAATCATATCCCCACCTTCTGTTTGCCAAGGTGATCAATGCCCATGTTTTAACTGCCAGTGGGTACAATACTCATCCGTGCTTCCACATGAACTGCACAAAGATCTGTGCATCCCTTAGTATGAGTACAGATCCTGCTGCAATAACCTACCCCATCATCAGGGAGCTCTGTGCTTGTGCAACTGCACACAGTGATTGCCCAGAGACTTTGCTATACCTTGTGGCCTCTCATGCAGTCAGAGTTCCCACAGTCTAAACACACACAGGGGTCCCACAGTCACAGGGTGACAGGGTGCAGAGGATCCACTTGACTCTGCTAGACGTCCTGTCCACAGAGGCAGAGATGTTCCCAGAGCCAGTTGCCTGTGGGTGCTCCATCTAGGTGATTAGAGTTCTGGAGCCTGTTGGGAGGTTAGGATCACCTCACAATTGTGTGTTGTGCCCAGCCCCTGCTCATCTTCCCAGCCAGACTCTAAGTCAGTGGGAAATGTAGATTTTTCCTTCTGGTAAAATCCCTAAATCACACACATGTACAATATTTGCTGGCTGCAGCCCTACTTGTTTCACACGTGTGCCTTTTCTCACTGGTTGCTGGGCACATACAAGAGTCTCTGTAGCCACTACTAATGTCAAAATGGCTCCTTCTTCCCACTCATTGGGCATCCACAGAACTGAGCTGCTGCGGTTGCCTCTGCCAACAGAATGGCATCTTATACATGCCAGTTATTGGGCGTGTGCACAAAAGCTGCTGCAGTTGCTACCGACTTATGTCCAAAAAGGCACCCACTCTAAGTTGCTTGCTGGACACTGTTGTGGGGGAGCTGAGGAATGAGAAACATGGTCTTTTTTTTCCCTCTGGGTGAGAGAGCACCCTGATCCCCCTCAGGTTCCAGACCAGACTCGGACAGTGCAGCTTGCTAGGCTCTCTCTCCACTATATTACCAGTGGCACAGGCTAGGGCAGTCTGATCTCATCTTGCTCTCCAGAGTGCCAGCACTTTGTCTGGGGCAGGGATGCTGGGGTCCTGTGTTCTGTCCATGCTAATTGCTATGTGTCTGCACCTTCCATACAGATCCATGGTACTTCTCCTCCTCCTGCAGAATTTCTGCTGCAATTTTCCTTCCAATTTTCCCCTGAGAATGTATTTTCTGCACTATTTTCCCCTAGCTAAGAGCAGTCTACCCTCCCTATTCTGCCATCATGGGATCCTTATAATGTAAATTAAAAACATGTCATCTCAAAAACAGGAAATGAAGGAAAAAATAAAGGGAGGAAGTGAGAGAGGAATGTATCATTCTTAGAATTGTATCTATGAAGTACATGGAATCTGTTCTCTTCATATTAGTGCTTTACCATGAGAATTGTGTTGTAATTCCAGGCATTTTCTGTGACTCTGAGAATCTAATGTATCAAAGTTCATAAAAAATTATCTTTACGTTAGATTATGCACAGATGCCTATGACTCATGCCAGAATTTCCCTCGAATTCCTGGTTTGAAATCACTATACTGAATATTCAAAATCGCCACACTGAATTTACCAAAGAAACAGCTATTCTGCTTTTAGTTTTGGGCTGCTTCCTCTCTGGTCCCTGGGGATCTAAAACTGTTGTTTGCTCTGAGAATTTCAATTAGAGTGCCCTGTGAAGCTGTAGGGAGGCTCCATTGAGTAACCCTTTTGGTAAAACAAAAACTACCCTTTATTGCTTTTGGTCATAGATTTTGTTATATTAAAATTATGGTCTGTATACACCACAAATACATGTTAGTGGATGCCTCTGCAAAGGATGAGATGAAAATGTGCAGAAGTGAACATCAACTCTAGTTCTCCAGTTGATTTTGAAATATCTTTTTAAAATCTAAAGCAAATTTTAAAAGTTATTTCAAATGCCCAACATAGTATTTGCTCATTTGTGTGGCTAAAAACATGTTTGGTATCCTTTGCAGTTTATTTTCACAATTTTCAAAAACATTTATTATTTGAAAGTTGGAATTAGAGAGAGAGAGAGAGAGAGAGAGGTCTTCCATCCAATGGTTCACTCTCCAATTGGCCTCAATGGCCAGAGCTGCACCAATCCGAAGCCAGGAGCTTCTTCCAGGTCACCCACACTGGTGCAGGGGCCCAAGCACTTGGGCCATCTTCTACTGATTTCTCAGGCCATAGCAGAGAGCTGGATTGGAAGTGGAGCAGTCAGGACTTGAACCAGTGCCCATATGGGATGCCTGGCACTGTAGATGGCAGCTTTACCCGCTAAGCCACAGCACCAGCCCCTGCAGTTTGTTTTTAAGATTTGCTTATTTATTTGAAAGGCAGAGTTACAGAGAGGCAGAGGCAGAGGCGCAGAGAGAGAGAGAGAGGTCTTCTATCCACTGATTCACTCCCCAGATGGCCTTAACAGCTGGAGCTGTGCCAATCTAAAGCCAGGAGACAGAAGCTTCTTACAGGTCTCCCACATGGGTGCAGGGGTCCAAGGACTTGAGCCGTCTTGTACTGTTTTCCCAGGCCGTAACAGAGCTGGATCAGAAGTGGAACAGCTGGGACTCAAACCAGTGCCCATATGGGATGCTGGTACTACAGGCAGCCACTTTACCTGCTATGCCAGTGTCAGCCCTTGCAGTTTGTATTTTCAAAGTAAATTTGAAAAAAAAGCGAGGCTACTCTTGATAATATTTGATTAAATTATACAGAAAGCAAATAGCGCCAGACACTCCCTCTTGAATTCCATAGGTCTTTGCTACATTGCTTTTTAACATAGTTCATTTGTACTGTAATTTTTCTCCATATTTTGTTGTCTATTAAGTTTCATATAGTAATGTGAAAACTGGTACAGCAATATTAATATCACAAGAATTTATATTGAAGAGATATTTTACATATTTCACTGTCAAAACAGCTCTCAAATCTTAGAGACAGAAGCTTTTCATCTTCATATTCCTGGGATCTGACCAGCATTTTCCTTGTGTTGTTTTGCTTAATATGAGTGCTACATAATAGTCCCCACCCATGCCCCTTATCTGTGGTTTTGCTTTCCATAGTTTCATTTAGTGGTCTGAAAATATTAAGTGGTAAATTCCAGAAATAAATTCTTAAGTTATAAATCGTGTGCCTTTCTGAGTACAGGGGTGAAATCAGATGCCATACTGCTCTCTTGTGACCAAGATGTGACTCATCCCTGTGCCAAGGGAACTCACCTATATATACTACCTGCTGTTTCTTATATAGTAGCATCTTGGTTTTCAGTTTGAGTGTTGTGTCAAACTTGTTTTCAAATAACTCTTACTTTACTTAAAGATAGTCTGAAGTGCAAAGGTAGTGATAGGAACAATTTGGATATACCAAAAAATAGCCAGTGTTTAAGTGAAGACTTGAAATATAATAAGATATTTTCACAAAGATCCTGCATAGGTGACTGTTGATATATTGTTTTTCTACAGCTTTTATTTAATGAATGCAAATTTCAAGGTCCAACTTTAGGAATATAGTCTTTCATCCCCCATACCCAACTTCCCACTCCCACACATGTCCTACCTCCTACACACTCTCCCATCCCATTCATCAAGATTCATTTTTAATTAATTTTATATACAGAAGACAAACTATATAAGTTAATAGTTCAACAGTTTGCACACATCCACACACATACAATGTATAAAGTCCTGTATGAGAACCAGTTTTGCAGGTAATTCTCATAGTACAACTCATTAAGGACATAGATGCTACATGAGAAGTGCACATAGACTTCTGTTGTTAATTTAACAATTAACATTCGTATTTATGACATCAGTGATCACCAAAGGTTTTTGACAGAGCTGCCAAGGTTATGGAAGCATTTTGTGACCACAAATTCTGTCAGTGTTTAGACAAGCCTTAAGCAAAGTGGAAGTTCTTCTCCCTTCGGAGAAAAAAAATCATCCTTCTTTGATGGCCCCTTCTTTCCACTAGGGTCTCACTCACAGAGCTCCTTCATGTAGGATAATTTTTGCCACAGTGTCTTGGCTTTCCATGACTGAAATGCTCTCATGGCTTTTCAGCCAGGTCATGAATCCTTCAGGGCTGATTCTGAGGTCAGAGTATTACTTAAAGCAATTATCCTTCTATAAGTCTGCTCTGTGACTGCTTCCAATTTTGGACATTTTCTCCTTTTTAATTATATTATTATTACCAGGCACTTGATGCTATTTACATGATCTTTATAACAGTTAATCTTATCTATATGTTCACTTTAACTTAATATCACTTTAACAATTAAGATAGCATTTAACACCAATTTAAATAGGATTTATAGTCCTATGACAAGTTTTTAAACTGTACCCTTAGAAGTAAGGCTACAGGATTATATGCAGAACCATTCAGATTTATAGTTATAAACTTCTTCCCCCCTGTCTTATTCCTCCTTATTTTTTACGGAGATCTATTTTCAATTGACTTTATATACATATGATTAACTCTGTGTTAAGAGTTCAACATATAGTATGAAGAAGAGAAAAAATGAAAAAACTGTTCCTCGACAGTCAAGACAAAGGCTGTTCAACACATTGCTTCTCAAGGTGTTAGTTTAACTTATACAGGTTAAATTTTGGGTGTGCTACTAGTTATCAGATCAGGGAGAACATAATATTTGTCCCTTTGAGACTACCTTATTTCACTAAATATGAAGTTTTCCCGATTGATCCACTTTGTTGCAAAAAACCAGATTTAATTTTTTGTGTGTAGTATTCCAGTGTACATATCCCATGATTTCTATATCTAGTCTTGATTGATGAGCATTTAGTTTGATTCCATGTCTTAGCTATTGCGAATTGAGATGTAATAAACATGGAGGTGCAGATAGCTCTTTTGTTTACTGATTTCCTTTCCCTTGGGGGAATTCCAAGGCATGAGATGGCTGGGTCATATGATAGTTTTATATTCAGATTTTTGAGGTTTCTACATACTGTCTTCCATAGTGGCTTTACCAGAATACATTCCCACCAACAGTGGATTAGGGTACCTTTTCCCCACATCATCTCCAGCATTTGTTGGTTGTTGATTTCTATATTAGAACCATTCTAACTGAGGTGAGGCAAAATCTCATTGTGGTTTTGACTTGCATTTCCCTGACAGCTAGTGATCCTGAACATTTTTTCAAGTATCTGTTGGCCATTTGGATTTTCTCTTTTGAAAAATGTCTAAATCCCTTGCCCATCTCTTAAGTGGGTTGTTTGTTTTGTTTTTGCAGTTTCTTGATCTCTTTGTAGATTCTGGATAATAATCCTTTATCAGTTGCATTGTTTGTAAATAATTTCTTCTGTTCAGTCAGTTGCCTCTTCATTTTCCTGACTGTATCTTTTGCTGTACAGAGGCTCTTCAATTTGATGTAATGCCAATAGTTAATTTTGGCTTTTTCTGCCTGTGCCTCTTGGGTCTTCTCCAGGGGTTCTTTGCCTATGCCAATGTCTTGCAGGGTTTCCCCAATGCTCTCTAATAATTAGATAATGTTGGGTCATAGATTTAGATCTTTAATCCATGCTGAGTAGATTTTTGTGTAAGGTGTAAGCTAGGGGTTCTCTTTCATACTTCCACGTGTGAAAATCCAGTTTTCCCAGCACCATTAGTTGAAGAGACTGTCAGTGCTCCAGGGATTGGTTTTAGTTGCTTGGTCAAATATAAGTTGGTTGTAGATTTTGGATTGATTTCTGGTGTTTCTTTTCTGTTTTCTCTATCCATCTGTTTCTGTACCAGTGCCATGCTCTTTTGATTATAACTGCCCTGAAGTATGTCTTAAAATTGGGTATTGTGATGCCTCTGGCTTTGATTTTGTTGTATAAGATTGCTTTAGCTATTCGAGGTCTCCTGTGCCTCCATATGAATTTCAGCATCATTTTTTCTAGATCCGAGAAGAATGTCTTTGGTATTTTGTTTAGTATCACATTGAATCTGTAGATAGCTTTCAGAAAAATGGACATTTGGATGACCTTGATTCTTCCAATACATGAACATGGAAAATTGATTTTTTGTATCTTCTATTTGTTTAATGCTTTATAATTTTCATTGTAGAGATCTTTGACATCTTATGTCAAATTTATTCCAAAGTATTTGTTTTTGTAGCTATTTTGATTATGATTGATCTTAATGCCATGGCTGAGAAAGAATTTCTATCTGTGTATACAAAGGCAATTAATTTTTGAATACTGACTTTATATCCTGCTACTTTACCAAATTTGTCTATGAGTTCCAATAATCTCTTGGTGGAGTCTTTTGGATACCCTATATAGGATTATGTCATGTGCAAATAGTAATAGTTTGAATTCCTCCTTCTCAATTTATACCCTTTTGAATTCTTTTTCTTGCCTAATGCCTCTGGCTAAAACTTCCAAGACTATATTGAGTAGCAATAATGGTGAGAGTGGGCATCTGTGTCTGGTATCAGATCTCAGTGGGAATACTTAAACCTTTTCCCATTAAACAAGATGCTGGCCATGTGTTTGTCATAAATTGGCTTGACTGTTCAGGAATGTTCCTTTTAAACACAACTTGATTAGAGGTTTCATTATGAAAGGATGTTGAATTTTGTCAAATGTTTTCTCTGCATCTATTGAGATAATATGGGTTTGTTCAATTTGTTAATGTGATATATCACATTGATTGATTTTGTGAATGTTGAACCACCCCTGTATAGCAGGGATATAATCCAGTAGGTCTGGGTGGAGGATGTTTCTGAGGTGTTCTTAGATTCCATTGGCTAGAATTTTGAGGTTTTTTAATCTATGTTCAACAGTGGAATTGGTCTGTAATTCTACCTCTGTTGCATCTTTTTCAGGTTTAGGATTTAAGGTGATGTTGGCTTTGTAGAAAGAATTTGGGAGGATTCCCTTTCAATTTTTTTGAATAACTTGAGAAGCATTGTAGTTAGTTCTTCTTTAAAAGTCTGGTATAATTCAGCAGTGAAGCTATCCATTCCTGGGCTTTACTTTGTTGGGAGGGCCTTTATTTCTGTTTCAATTTCTGTCTTGGTTATGGGTCTATTTAGGTTTTCTGTCTTCCTGGTTCAATTTAGGTAGGTTGCATGTGTCCAGGAATCTATCCATTTTTCTTGGTTTCCCTGTTTATTGGCATGCAGCTCTTTGTAGGGGTGTCTGATGATGCTTTATATTTCTGTGGTATCTGTTGTTACACATCCTTATTCATCTCTAATTGTATTGATATGGGTCTTTTTTGGTTAGTTGGGCCAATGGTGTGTCTATTTTATTTTCTCAAAAAATCAGCTCTTTGTTTTGGTGTTCTTTTGTATTTTTTGTTTTCAATTTTGATTTCTCCTCTATTTCTTCGAGTTTTGGGTGTGGTTTGCTGTTTTTCTAGATCCTTGATGTGCATCTATAGTTCATTTATTTGGTGCCTTTCCAGTTTTCTTGATGTAGCACAAATTGCTATAAACTTTCCTCTTAATGCTTTAGCTGTGGCTCACAAATTTTGGTATGTTGTATTATCTTTGTTTCCAGAAATTTTTTAATTTCTATATAGATTTCTTCTGTGACCTATTGTTCATTCAGATACATGTTGTTCATTCTCCATGTGTTTGCACATGATGTACAGACTCTGGATTTGTTGATTTCCAGCTTTATTGTATGTGGTCTGAGAAGATGCATGATGTGATTGATTTTTTTTTAAC
Source organism: Sylvilagus floridanus (assembly GCA_949820135.1). Classification (NCBI taxonomy): domain Eukaryota; kingdom Metazoa; phylum Chordata; class Mammalia; order Lagomorpha; family Leporidae; genus Sylvilagus; species Sylvilagus floridanus. The sequence goes on from OX463224.1 coordinate 35,508,390, forward strand.
TTCTGAGACTCACTTAATGGCCTAGCATATGGTCAATGCTAGAGAAAGTTCCATGCACTGGAGAAAAAAATGTATACTCTGGCTTTAGGGTAGAAGATTCTATAGATACCTGCTAGGTCTATTTGGTCACTGGTGTCAGTTAACTCCGTTTCCTTGATGATTTTTCTGTCTGGTTGTTCTGTCCCTTGCTCAAAGTAGGGTATTGAAGTCCCCCATTACTATTGTATTTGAGTCTGTCACCTTTAAATCCCTTAACAATTCTTTTAAATAGCCAGGTACCCTGTAATTAGGTACATAAATGTTTATAATAGTCACATATTCCTGTTGAATTGATTTTATTCCTTATATAGTGTCCTTCTTAGACTTTAACACAAAAACTATTAAAAAAGACAATTTAGTCTGATATTAGATTGGCCACACCAGCTCCTTTTTGGTTTTTGTTAGCCAGCACTGTGGCGTAGTGGTTTAACGCCCTGGCCTGAAGTGCTGGCATCCCATATGGGCACTGGTTCCAGTCCTGGCTGCTCCAATTCCAATCCAGCTCTCTGCTATGGCCTGGGAAAGCAGCAGCAGATGGCCCAAGTCCTTGGGCTCCTGTACCCGCATGGGAGACTCAGAAGAAGCTCCTGGCTTCAGATTGGTGCAGCTCCAGCTGTTGCGTCCATCTGGAGAGTAAAACATCGGATGGAAGACTGACCTCTCTCTCTCTGCCTCTCTAATTTTTTTAGGCAAGCCCTTTTTTCTTTTAAAAAAGATTTATTTATTTCAGTTTCCAGTCATTTCACAAACTTTCTCTCAGCAAGGTATATCATAATTTTATAACATTTGATTATTTGTATAAAATTCTTATGTTTTTTGTTTCCCATTTCTCAAAAAATTATTCACTTATTTATATGAAAAAACAGTCACATACAGATACACTTCAATTTGCGTGTTCGCTTTCCAAATGCCCCCAACAGCTAGGGTGGGACAGGCTGGAGCCAGGAATTCTATTAATGTCTCCAAAATGTGTGGCAGGGACTCAAGCACTTGGGCCATCATCTCCTGCCTCCCAGGTGCATTAACAAGAAGTTGTATCAGAAGTAGAGAAGAGACTCTATCTCATGCATTCTGATAAGGGATTCAGTATCCCAAGTGGAGGCTTAATCCTCTGTACCATGATACCTATCCCTTATTTACCATTACTTATGGATTACTTTGAGATGCTGATATTCTTGATGTACATTCTTCTAAAAATTTTCCCTCTAACTGTATAACTTCTTTGTGATGATTCATCTGTTATAAACACCTATTAAAATACAGATCTCAGCTTTTAGATTTTGCTTTCTGCAGGGATCATCTAGAAATAATTTAGTAGGCTACCGAAATGTGTATCAACTACATGGTATTTTGTTTTTAGGGAGTCTTGCAGTTCCTAAAAGGATAAAAAATACGCAAGTCTCAGTGCTTAAGAAAATAACCAGAATCTGCACTTTGTGTCCTCTAAATTATTCTCCCCTCAATTCACTACCTTAAAGTATTAGTTAAAATCATATAATTAAGAATAGTTAATAAATTGTATGTATTATAAACATAATTAGGTTAGTTATAAATTATTACAACTTTATACATTCTCCAACATCTAAAAAGAGTGCATATATATTTAAAGCCCTAAGACTGAAATATTATTAATAATTGATACCAAAGATAGCCAAAATACTTTAAGTACACTATTTTAATTTCTTACCTAAAACAAAACATGCATTTTAAGAGGTACAAAATATTTTTTCAAATACCAAATAAGATCAACATAGGGTAATAATGTTCATATTTTTTAATCAATTTTAAATAAAATGTGGTCAGTCTAAATGTTGAAACAATACACATTTTGTTTTGCTAAGACATCTTTTATTGTCATTAGATTTTTACTGATTTTTTAAAAACAGAGCTGCTCCACACTGAATCCACTGGTCTTGGTTGCCTCCACATGGAACATCAATATTGGTTACCACACGGTCCCTTTCAGCACTTGTGTACACAGGCAAAGAGATGCACTCATCAGGGCAATATGGGCCGTATGCACCCTGTTAAAAAATGTTTTAAAATACAGCAATATACTTTTAGAAGCAGCTTATTAGATACCAGAAAATGTCCCAAGTAATTTTTATTTAACATTTTATTTAAATAGACTAATAGAACATACTCCATCATCCTGTGTAATAATTACCACTACATAGCCAGTTGTATCCCCTATAGCCCCATTACTGGAGTGTTATAAAAGTTGATCTATGAATATTTAAATATAAACCTTTAATATACATTGACAAATATTCTTTAGAATCAAATATGCATTGTAATTTAAAATTATGGGATGAGACAATCAGAATTCAAATAAAGTTCATATCTTACAGTTTGTTGATATGTTTCAAGTCCTCAAAATCTATAGCATTTTCCTAATTTTTACTGAAGAAACTATACTAAAGACTCTCTCTCATTCTGACTTCCATTGTATCCTGTCCCTGTTCCTCACATTCCTGTGAACTGGATATAGAGGTGAACTCAAGTGTATTTTTGGCAAAAAAAGAGCACACCAAGAGGCAGAAAATGACTAGTTGTCTCTCCTTTATGTACTGGAGGCCATTAATGACTGTTCCACTCAAGTTTACAAGTGGTAATCTATTCTTCTTTCCAAGCAGGAATCTATGTGTAAAAAGAATTTTCTACTTATCAGCTTTATTACCAGGAGATATAGCTCAGACAGGGAAGGCCAGATAAATGCTATAAAATTTTCCTTTATGTGTTTTGAAATTAATCAACAAAATAGCATTATGAACTGGTAGATTTTAAACATATTTGATATTCTTCAAAAAAGTACAAGTATTATTCAAATTGTCAGTCTTTGCTGAATGGGAACTCTTTAAATTGCCTCAAGAGTTTTGTTACATCATCTTCAATAGCTTCCTTGCCTTTCTAGAATGTCAAAATGTTACAAGTTCATCTTGTACATTTCCTGGCCCTGAAATAAAATTAGTCATTATTCTGATACTATTTCTCTTGAAGGGAAACAGGTGGTATTAGAGAGTTGTAAAGATTTGGTTGTTTGGAATGATCTGTGATTTTCATTCTAGGTGATGTGAGCTTAGTTATGTTTCTTTAAAAAAACAAAATTTCTAAGTTTAAACTGGTATTTACTATTTGAATTTAGAATTAGTGTTTTTACTGGATTTATATGACTGTACTTGACTAATAAGTTACATTCAACACTAAAAAAATTTAAGAGGTAACCTAGACCCATTCTAGAATATTACAAGTGCAGAATCTGAAGCCTACAGAGACATCACCCTGGTAAGCTAGTGAGGAATTGGAAAAGCTGCCACAGATATCGTACAGTCTTATTAGCAGTTAAACACTGTTATTCTGCTTAGCATTTATGGGAATAATTTTTTATGCTATGGAGTATTTATCTAGGAGCTCCTCCTAAATTCTAAGTAGGTTACTCTCCTAGGTGTCAGTTTTCTTATTGAGGAAACCAGCACTTGATCCCCTCACAGGATGATGTAGTAAACAGCTCAGATATAAGCATTATATATCCAAACCAACTAGAAAAATAAGTGACTTTTTTAGCACCTGTTACATGTTATAGATGGTGCCATAATACAAGAAAAATATTTTTCCTTTATGGAAAAAGTAGAACAAACATTCTGTTATTAGAAATTTCATATAACACCCATTTAGACTATATCATTTACAGTCTCCCCCCTCCAAGCAACTTGGGATGCCCTACCACACAAACTATTTTTATTCTTCCGGTCCTTGAGATATAGATACAGATATATATATATATATATATATTATATCATGATAGATATAGATATATCTATCTATATATATATATATCTGGTAAACCTTTTTGAAAGAATCATTAATTCCTAAGATTCTATTAATTATATAGAATCTTTCCAATTATTTCTATTTTAATTGATCATTCTGGAAATTATTCAACCATTCATTTAAGTCTTTTATATGCTATTGTTGTACCAAGAATTGTAAAGACTAAACATTTTGCTATATAAACAAATACAGAAAATATTAATCCTTTCTGTATATATTTTGCTTCCTAGTTTCAGATATCTAGAATACAATTTGAGAAAATTTGTACTTTAGAAAATTAAAATATGGAAAACATGATTTTGGGGCACATTAAACTTTAAATTCATTCTCTTCATGAATCTGTTAGAGTTAGGACTCAGAAAAAGCAGGAATCTGAGTGAACAGGATTTTCAACTATTGTCAGTTATTGACTAATTTTTCCATCTTTTCCAGTTTTGCTTAAATGGCAAAGCTTTAAGGTTCAGAAATTACTGTAATTGTCACACTCCTTGCCTATTTTAAAGGTAATAACCTAGTACAGGGGTTCTTACGGTGTTGCCTCTAAATCTTTTAGCAAAGAGCAAACATTATATATTTATTGCATAGAAGTGATCTGAATTTATGAATACCTATTTTTAATCCAGGAAATGCCTTAAATTATCTTTCTCTGCCACCTGATGTTTGCTTTTTGTGTCCTGGATCAAAAATTAAATAGCAATATCATATTGAAATGTTTTACAATGTTATTCCTTTCTAATCAGGGGTTTTTCTCTCTCTACTTAAAGTTCCTAAATTTAAGATGATTTTTTTACATGTTCATTATTTACTAGTTTTTAAAATATGGGAATATGCTTCCAAACCTGCTTTATTTGGAGGCTTTGTATGTTATAAAGCAAAGCACCACTGGGGCTTCATATTTTGCTTGTTGCTTCTCAAAATCTCTTAAATTACAAATATTATTACTTCTTTAGTAAAAGTTACATAAACTTGTTAGTCATCAAGAAATACATGGTAAAAATAGAAGCAGAGGGAAATTCTTGCATTCTTATTAGCAAAATAACTTGTACATACAGCAGATCCATGCACATTATTTGACTGAACTAAAACCTTATGGCCTAATTCCTCATTAATACAATTATCTTAACAAGCAAAACAGAAGACCCTGCTGAGCTGAATATTATGGACAGAATTAAAATTTTATTAACTATGGACAAATACACTGTACAATTAATGCAAACAGGGAGATACATTAGGAATACTTAGTTTACATATAATGTGAATTATTAAGTTTTGTGCATTTGATAATTAAAAACCTATAATTATTCTAAATGGTTAAGATATTTATATACTCTACATTTATTAACACACAATGTAACCCATTGGCTCAGCTTAAGAAGCTAAAAGTAGAAAATTTTATACTCTTCTGGGTCAATTAGCTATAGTTAGATATAAAATATTTTGGGTAAATAAATATCTTGCATAATTTTCCTGCTTTCCTAAAGTGTTCGTGAAAAGTCCGAATGTCTCAACAAAATTAACTTCCATTTGTCATACCATGAGACTTAAAAATACACGTTCTGCAAATAACTAGCAACATACTAGTATCTGCAAGCAATACATTTACAAAGGCAAATTGGTGACATTAGATATCACTTTGTCCACAAACCAAAGAAGGCAAAACTGCACCAAAATTACTAGGTTGATTATGTTAAAGATTTGGCCAATTTCATTATAAGATGATATCTAAGAAGGCAAAACAAAACATCTCTCATGGGTTTATGCATAATCCAGCTAACTTATTCTAACATGCTTTCTGGATATTTATGAATCAAGTCAATAAACAGTTATTTTACAGAAAAGATATTAGGAAATAGGGGCTGGCCTTGTGGCACAGTGGATGACACTGGATCACATAAGGGAGAATAAGTTCCAGTCCCAGCACCTCTCTTATGATCCAGCTCCCTGAGAATGGTCCAAGTACTTAGAACCCTGCCACACATCGGGGAGACCTGTGTGGAGTTTCTAGCTCCTGGTTTCAACCAGATGATCACTACAATTTGGAGAGAGAATTAGTGGGTGGAAGGTCTTTGTAACTTTGCCTTTCAAACAAAGCTCTGATTTCCTATTTTAGATTTTGCTTAATACATGTGTAAGTGTCAAAAATAGGAACAAAACTTGTTGCTATTAAGTGCTCTGAATACGTAGTTCTGTCAAGAATGTCTAACTTTTTAATGTCTAATTATTTTCACCCATTTTAAAGACCGATTTTCATCTGCTGATTCACTCCCAAAATGCCTGCAAGGGCAGGCCAAAGTTAGGAACCTGGAACTCCATCCAAGTCTCTCAGATGGGTGGCAGATGCCCAAGTACTTGGGCCATCATCTATTGCCTCGGAGGATGCATTAACAGGAGGCTGAACTGGGAGCTGTGCAGTGGGACTTGAACCAGCACTCCAATTTGGGATGGTGGCGTCCCAAGCTGCATCCTAACCTGCTACACTACAATGTCCACCCCCACTGTCTAGCTGCTTTTTAAAGTCTATTGTGGTGGGATACTTCCCTCGCATTTTTCAATCATATGATGCTAAGTAACATTACTTTCATAGTAAGTCCTTGAAAGAAAAAACTGCTACACAGGCAAGATATTAAATACTTATTTATAAACCAGAGTGTGAAAAAGGCAGATCTTTCAAAAGTATCTTCATACATAATATTTTAATATTCACAAAAAGTACTAGAAAGTAATGACTATTGCTTAGTGTATAGAATCCTTTTCCCTGGGATTGAAACTGTTTTTGAATTGTCAAAACTCAAATTGTCAACTGTGGTGTCTGCTTTAAGGCCTAGATACTAGGGTGTAGGGTGTAGGACTACTGTATCACCGTGGGGGCACAGCATGCTTTCCTGGAGAGATGGAACAAAGGCAAATGACTTCCTGTGGGGTGTCAGAGCAGGGTACCACCTGAAAGTGGTCTACATCTCAGGCAGTGCTTAGAAAAATTGCATGATGTGGACTAAGAGATCCTGATGAAGGTGTGCGGTGTAAGCATGTGAGAAGGTTTTGGTTGTAGGAAATCTTTGAAACTCAGAGCTTTCAATACAAGAATTTAAAAGAGGAGGGAAGACTGAGTCTATTAGTTAAATAATTTTTCAGAATTAATGTATAGAAATGTGTTGAGAAATGCTCTGGAAAAGATTAATGCTTTTTGCTTTTTAGGTAAAATTTTCTAGGGAAATTTAATTTGGACTTAAAATTAATTTAGCCAACAGAACTTAGTTGGACCTGGAACAACTAAGAAGTCAAATCAAGAATGTGTAAATGAATAGGTTAGGGATAGGTTATATTAGCAGAGCACACAAAGATAATGGTAGACACTAACATTAGAAAAATACTTATTCAGTGCCTTCAATTTTCCTCATTAGTTTAGGATCAAAAGTTTCAACTTTATTCCCATATATTCATACTTGTATTCTTAGACTAAACTGTTAGGAAATAGATCAAAGTTAGAACTTGTTCTTATTTTAAAAACATTTTCATTCCAAATTCCACTGTTGAAAGTTCTTTAAATAACTGAAGACCTTAAAAGGTAAAATTTAGCCAAATTTTTTGAGATTGTTTTGTTCATCCACCTTTCAGCAGTGTAATCCATGGTGTGATACAAAGGTAAAAAGGAATTATCTGGGTTCTGTCACTTTGTGAAGTCACGTAACATTGTGTGGGCACAGATTTACTTCAAAATGGGGAAAACACCTGCCTTGCATGGGTGTTCTGTGTAGTAAATGAGAAAAATCTACAAAGCACCTAACACAGGAGTAACAACACGTGGAGCTCCTCATTATCACCAAAGGCTTTGTATTACGAGGCTATAAGCTCTTTAAAAACTAAAATTTTCTATGTCAATTCTTGGTAAAAACAAAATGAACTTTTTAAATGTCCTATAGGTCTTAAATTATAAAGGATAAGAATACTTTAATTGCAAATCTGCTCAAGTAGAGGTGAAATTTGCAAGCCACTTCCCTCTAAGTACCCCCACTCCTCAACCCTGGCAACTACATATGCAGGCCAAGAATATCCTAAGGAAAAGATAAGAGTGAACTGATGAAATTAAAACTTGTGCCTATTAAGACTGAATTACCTGTGGAATCCAGCCCATAAAACAAGGAAGAACTGATGACACACTTGGAGAATCATGCTGATTTTCAGAAAGTCGATTTCCATCAAAACTACAGCCTTCCAGTAATAAACCACTGATCTGCCACGGAAAAAATATAAATCATTAAAACATGTACTAAAGTCCTGAGATGTCAGCAGTTACTGTGTTATATCTTAAGAAAAATGACAACGCTTTCCATTATGGCTGCTATGTATTCTGAATACAACGAAAGCAAAGATGACCATATTTAATTTGACATAAAATAAGTCCTGGATCAGAGTCTACTGTGAATCACATGCCAGGTGCTCTGGCATTAGTAACTCTTTTTTTTCATTATGATTCTATTAATCTTTCTCCAGGAGAGGGGAAAGAAAAGCACAATTAGAGAGCAAACATGTTCCCTGCCTGGGATTCTGATCTCATCTTTTGAAAAAGAAAAAAATCTTGACATTCAATGTAGAGCAGAGGAATAAAAGGAGGATGTCTTCTCTAAGGTAAACCTAGTATAAATGAGTAAATCTGATGATAAATAGTTATTTTGCTAATATTAGCTTCCCTATTTTGAGTGTTCATTCTTTCAGTATCTGCAGTATCAGTTGATCTTAGATAAAGGCAATGGAGAAGAGCCAGTATTGTGCATTCATAAATCATCCATTATTTTGCTTTTAGAGCTACATCTCTGTTCTTATAATCTTATATTTTATACCAAGTTCAGTCTTATTATACAGTACCTTTAAGTTTTAACATACTGAATGAAAGAAATGTAGGATTTGGGAACACTTGAAAGAGGAAGACCATTGGTTGCTGCATTATAGTTAGGAAATAGTTTAGCTACTAGTAGGAGGATATGCCTTAGCAAATGGTTATTTTATCACTCTTTCTTGGAAAAGAAAGCAATTTTGTTAGTGAAAGAGCTAGAATGATAACAAAAGCATAATTTTTAAGTTTAATATTCTTTCCAGTATACCACTGATGATACAGATCACTTAAATTTTAAGGCCAAAATGTTGCAGAAACTAAGTGAAAACTGATCTCAGTAATTAAAAACGCTCCAGACAAGATAATTCTTTTAAAACTGCCTCCAGAAATTTTACTGCGTTTTGAGTTTAATTGGTCTGTATAGAAATTTGCAAAAGTAGACCACATTAATAGTGCCACAACTAGCCTGTCATATATATATGCAGACATTGGTTAATGAATATATAATTTTCTAAATCTTCTAACTTGTGAGATAGCCAAGGATACATGGGAGAAATAATGTTCTCCAGTGCCTTATTCCACTAACTAGTAGCATGTAGCTTTCTGAACATCAGGGAAATATTGGCTTCGCCTCCTTCTCAACTTCCCATGTGCTATCAATTACCAAGTCTTGCCACTGCTGATAAACATCTTTTGAATGTGTCCTTTTCTTTCCATATTCACTATCACTACTCTATTTTGGACACCAGTAGTTCTTACCCCAACCAGTAAATGGCTTCATAACTGATTTCTTTGATATATTTTCAATATATTCTTTAGTTATTTTTTGAAAGGTTTTTACTGCAATGTAATGATGTATTTCTTTTGATTTTTTCGAACTCTAACATATTTGCACTGTCCTTAAGTTAATGCCCAAACATGACTTTAAAATGCTCCTTTGTGGTTTGGCTACTGCCAAGTCTCTAGTGTCAGTTTTCCTCCTCTACTCTTCCATGGTTTCATCTGGGGCCTTGAATGCATGTGGTCTCTCACATCTTGACCTCTGCCTATATTCTATACATTGGAAGCTGCTTTCTTACCAATATTTCCTGGTTAAGTCTTGCTGAATCTATATATCTCCCTTTAAATATAACTGTTATGGGAATTACTTTCCTACTCCTAAAAATGAAGATATAGTCCAACATTGCCATTAGCAGGGAACTGGATGGAAGTGGAGCAGCCAGGACAGGAATCAGCGCTCATATACGATGCCAGCATTCCAGGTGACAACTTTACAGGCTACACAGCTCCCTAACTTATATCTAAATATCTATTTGATATTATACAAGAGTAACTCACAAGCTATACAAAATATAAATGGATTTAAATAATAAATTTGACCCATGAAAACAACAGATAGCTAAGGCTCAAACTGTCATGTTAATGCTTAAAAGGTCACATGGCTCCTTTCTGGAAAATTAAGACTGTCAGTCTTAGTCCCTCATCTGTGAAACATAATCTAAAATGGTGATAAAGATAGCCACACAAGGGCCAGCGCTGCAGCTCACTGGGCTAATCCGCCACTGGTGGCACCAGCACTCCGGGTTCTAGTCCCGGTTGCTCCTCTTCCAGTCCAGCTCTCTGCTGTAGCCCAGGAGTACAGTGGAGGATGGCCCAAGTGCTTGGGCCCTGCACCCACATGGAAAACCAGGAGAAGCTCCTGGCTTCGGATCAGCGCAGCGCTCCACCTGTGGCAGCCATTTGGGGGTGAACCAACAGACAGAAGACCTTTCTCTTTCTCTCACTAACTCTGCCTGTCAAAAAAAAAAAGATATCCACACAAGAAATAAGAAATATACCTCAGAGGAGTAATACAACAAAGCAATAATATAGCATGTTAGGTATAGTGATATGAAAGCAAATTTTTATGGACTTCTGAAAATCAAACTGCCTGCAGTCTTAATTACATGTGATTTAGTGAACTAGACATTGGGTACTGGAAAATGCACATGCCAAAGTATTTGTCCTCAGTGACACCACAGTCTCAAGACAGGCCAGCATGGATATATTATACAATCATACAAAGTATCAACACTGCAGAAAATACCAAGAGGACAATCCTACATGTGGGAATTGGACAGAGGATAGTGATATGGAAGAAAGTTGGAGATGTTGGGAGAATTTTTCTGTGACCTTTAAAATTAGTTTTATAATTGACTTTTTCTTTTTAAATTCAGACTAACAGGAAACAGCTAGGAAAATTTACATTATAAAAGAAAGAAATCATTAGTGGTTTGATTGTCTTGAAGTTAACTTATACTCACAAATTATAAACTCCCCGAGGGTAAGGTTTGGTTTTTATAGAAATATAATTTTTTATATACTGGGGTGTTTTAAAAAGTTCATGGAAAATATGTATTATCAAAAAACTTCATATAGGTTTCTATTTTTTACACCAAAATAAAATTTTCCATTTTGTTTTTTTAAAAAATTATTTGAAAGGCAGAGAGAAACAGGGCTGGGCTAAAGCCAGGAGCCAGAAAATAGCCAGAGTGAGTGACAGGGACCCAACCATTTGAGCCATCACCTGCTATCTTGCATTAGCAATAATTTTTTTTTTTTTAACAGGCAGAGTTAGACAGTGAGACAGAGAGAAAGGTCCTCCCTCCGTCGGTTCACCCCCCAAATGGCCGCCACAGCCGGCGCACTGCGCCGATCTGAAGCCAGGAGCCAGGTGCTTCTCCTGGTCTCCCATGCGGGTGCAGGACCCAAGCACTTGGGCCATCCTCCACTGCACTCCCAGGCCACAGCAGAGAGCTGGACTGGAAGAGGGGCAACTGGGACAGAATCCGACACAGGCGGAGGACCAGCCAGTGAGCTTTGGCTCCACTCTTAACTCTAATTCAGGCACTCTGATACGGGATACAGCCTTTTGCTCGCTATGCTACATGCCCACCCCGAAACTTTAACTCCATTTTTTCCACGAACTTTTTGAAGCATTCTCCTAATAGCTTTTATACATACTTTATTGTGTAATAAATCTTTGAATTTTGAACAGTAACCCAAAGAACTGTGTAATCTGTATAAATGTTTTTTATCAAAGTTACACATTTTTCAAATATTGTATCCCTAAGATGATTTCTGTGTTGTATTACAAGCTGTTTCAAATCAACGCATTAATCTTTACAAAAAATATTTAGCATGAAAGAGTGTGAGATATTCCATCTGCTAATTCATCCCCAAGATGGTCTCAATGGCTGGGGCAGGGTCAGGCTGAAATTAGCAGCTTCTGGCAGGTCTTCCATGTGGGTGGTCAGGGACCCAAGCACCTAGACCTTCTCCCACTGCTTTTCCAGGCCACCAGCAGGGAACAGGCAGGACTCGAACCAGCACAATATGGGATGCCAGTGTTGCAGGCTATGCCACAACACTGGCCCCTCCTGCTAAATCTTAACTTTGATTTCTCACAAATTTAATAGATTCTATCTCTGCCAATCTTACACAATACAGATGGGGACTTGATCAGTTTCAGAATCTTCTACGTCAGAGGTGAGAAAACTTTGAATCAGATAAAGATTAAACTTATTACCTTAATTTGCAGCTTTGCTTCTTGAAGTCGACCTTTCCATGAGGCTACAAATTTAAGGCTATCCACAGAATGACCCATTGCCCTGTAAAAGTAGAGCACCAAATGTCAAAGATGTAATTCTCAGTTAAAATATGAAGAGTAATTGCACATATTCACCTATTTTAAGCTGAAATACTTAAAAAGTGAATATAATGTTATGCAACAGTATCTTGACTTCACACTAAACTTATAAAGCACTGTTTTTCTTAAATATAAAACCTTTTTCATTTTTACATCCTCCATTTTGACCAGAATCCTCAAATGCAGTATAAAGTGTTCATAAAATGTTTGTTAACTGGAATATTAGTATTTATATCCAGAGACAGCATAAATTCAAATCACTGTGTCACTAAATAATTAAGTTTGCTCAGTATATTTTTGGTGGTGTGTCTTTCCTTACATTCTAACTTGTTAAAAATTAGTCTGTATATGGTATAATCCAAAGTACAGTACCAAAAGTTTTTAAGAAGTTCAGTCAGCATTATGCTAAAGAATTTTCTGCAGATAAAAATGTTTTCATGTGGTCCAGTTTCTTTATGTGAATAATGTCTACCATTTTGAACACTGAAAATGTGACTGAGAAACCAGTTATATTAATTTAAATAGTCCCATGTGATTTATGACTACCTTATGGGACACATCTAGATAATGTCCAAAATATAAAAATTTAATTTTTTCAATTCTAAAAATATACATAAATAGAAGCCAATTTTTAAATTAAAATTTTATTTCTTGACAAATCAATGGGATCTCAAGTGAATGATGCAAAAAAATATAATTACTCTCAGTGACAAATAAGCATTTCATTTTAGTTACCTTGCAGTTTCTTGGCGAAGAGCATTAAGAAATGTGTCTGGGTGGAAGAGTTCTGATAGGTCAAGTGTATCGGAGAGAAGAGTCTGTTTTTCAGCTTTATCTACCCAGTTCTAGATGAGGATAAAGGAAAAGTAAATAATTAAAAATTATTATGCTTAACTCATTTTCAACAAGAGATTGATGTAGTTCCCAAATGCTTTAAAATTTTGTCTAGAAAAAATTACCACTTTACATCGAAGTCTGACATAGTAACTTGTCATAACATCCATCTATTTTTTGCTGAAAAATGTCAAAATTAAAGTCAAATCTGGAAATTAATCTTCTACACAGTATTTCAGTTTGGGCCAACAAATCTAGCAATGATCAGGAGATACTGAGCATCTGGGTCCAACTGGAGATTCCTCAGTGTCCCTACATCTTGGCAATGCAAACTGAATTAGGGCTCTAGATCTGATAGTCAATCTACAAATCAAGTATTACAGTGGATGTTAATGTCCAAGAACAAATATTTCATTTCTCCTTCTCTGCCACCTTATAAATCAACCTATATTCCATTTCGAAAACTATACATTCACATAAGTATGTTTAATAAGTATAAAAAAGTCACTTGAAACTAAAAACATCAGTCTTGTGTAACACTTTGCACATATTCACTGAGTTCAGCCTTATCTGAACCCTACACATTCATATCCCATTTTACAAATGAAGAAATTAGATGGACACTGAGATTAAGGGTCTTGTTAAAGGATTGTACAGTTATTAGAGCTAGGAAATAAACTCAGACAACCTTAAGTGATTTTTTTTGAATTATGTCCTACAGGTGCTGTAAGAGATTTTATTGATGGTTTCTGTATAAATCTTTCTGCTGGAACATCAAGATGGCACTACAGCAATATTAACTATTAAAAATTCACAAGATTCCCATCAGTACTACACTTTGCATGACTTTTAAGGTTCATGAAAAATGTGCTTATTTATTGCTATCGTAAAAAGGATGTGTTTCGGGGCCAGTGTAGTGGATAAAGCTGGTGCCTGCAGTGCTGGCATCCCATATGGGTGCCAATTCAAGTCCCGGCTGCTCCACTTCCGATCCAGCTCTCTGCTATGGCCTGAGAAAGCCGTGGATGATGGCCCAAGTCCTTGAGCCCCTGCACCTACGTGAGAAGACCCAGAGGAAGCTCCTGGCTCCAGATCAGCACAGCTCTGGCCACTACGGCCAATTTGGGAGTGATCCAGCAGATGGAACACTTCTCTCTGCCTCTGCTTCTTTTTGTGTAGCTCTTGACTATCAAATAAAATAATTCAGTCTTTAAAAAAAATGGGTTTCATGTACTGTAGCACTATTATTCCCCAAAGGTTTGGGTGTAAACCTAATATACCTCTAGTCTCTCCTATGAGACTCTATAATTATGCAAATGAGGTATGTTTGTAGTGATAAGCAAATATCTAATAGAATCGAATAAATGGTCCAGATGGTTTCTTGAACACTATACACACACAAGTTAAAACTGTTACTTCCTACAATTCTAAACTGAAATGTACAACAGAGATCATCTAGTATCAAAGATATTATACCATAAATAAAATGACTCTCCAAGGTCATATAGTATTGTTTTAAAATACTGAAATACTTTACCTTTGAAAAAACTTGGTGTTTATGAAATAGGATCTATTTACCGAGTGTATATTCTATAGTTAGAGGAGATGAGATATATACAAATAACTGATGAAATATCTTTATGGACCAATACAGATAACTCTAGAGGGAAAAACTGTTCTCTTAAGAATGTCTAACACAATTCAATTATTATACAACTAAGTATTACTTTTACATAGGATAGAGTTCAGACACTCTATTGACCACCTGTATCTTTTTTTCAGAAACTACTACTCCAAAATGTGCTCTACCTCTTCTACATAGACTTTTACATCTACATACTTTCTACATTAAGACTGTTAAGGAAATAGAGAGGCTGAAGTTATGGGCTATATAAGCGAGGAAATTAATTAAACAGATGTGAATTTAAATGACTATTTAAACTAATCAACAACTTTTGAGAAACTCAAATGAATGCCTTCCATTGTGGCTTTAGCAGTTTACATTCCCACCAACAGTAGATTATGGTACCTTTTCCCCCACATCCCACCAGCAAAGTTCGTTGATATCTATGTGAGAGCCATTGTAACTGGGGTAAGGTGAAACCTCATTGTGGTTTTGATTTGCATTTCCCTGACAGCTAGTGATCCTGAACATCTTTTCATGTGTCTGTTGACCATTTGGATTTCCTCTTTTGGAAAATATCTAAGTCCTTTGCCCATCTCTTAACTGGATTATTTTGTTGTTGTGGAGTATCTTGATCTCTGTATATTCTGGTTATTAATCCTTTATCAGTTGCATAGTTGCAAATAATTGCTCCCATTTTGTCAGTTGCCTCCTCAGTTTCCTGTTTCTTTAGTAGTACAGAAACCTCTCAATTTGATGTAATCCCATTAGTTAATTTAAGCTTTGTCTGCTTATGTCTCTGGGGTATTTTTCCAAGAAGTCTTTGCCTATGTCAATGTCTTGCAATTTTTCCCAAATTTTTTCTAATAATCTGATGGTGTCAGGTCATAGATTTAAATCTTTAATCTATTTTGAGTGGATTTTTGTGTAAGATATAAGGTAAGGGTCGTGCTTCATACTTCTACATGTGGAAACCCAGTTGCTCCTCTTGTTTCTTTAATCTACTTCTGTTTTCTGTGTAGTATTTTGAACTTACTGGAAATGATGTTCAGTTCAGTTTCAATATTTGGCCAAGGTTTGTGATTTGCCTTTACTTTCTAATATCCCCATCAAATAGATGGTTACTTTAACACTGTTCTGACATCCCAGTAATGAATAATATTAATATTTGTAGAAGCTGTTACCACCCTCTGTAATAAATGTGACAACACTAGTCATGCCAATAAAGGCATAACATTCAATTTATTTTAAATATTAGGCTATTCACCACCCTCTATTAATAAAGTATTTTATATGCTACTTGAAGTGAAAATAACTCTTTACTTGCTCCACAGCTTAAAATTCCCTTAGGCTGAGCTATAAATGTGTTTATTATTGCAAAGTAAAAATTTTCAAGTAATTATTTTTTAAAGTCTTAATTGTATGCAAAACAATAACAAAAACTGTGGCAGGTGTCTAGCCTCGTGCCTAAGAAACAGGTTAAATGCCCAAGTCCCACACTGGAGTGCCTAGGTTGGACTTCTGACTATAGTTCCTGATTCTAGCTTCCTGCTAATGCACAGCCTGGGAAGAAGCAGTGATGACAAGTAGCTGGACTCCTGCCACCTAGGGGAGTTCTGGCTTAGGATTCTGGCTCCTGGCTTCTCTCCCCCTTAACCTGAAAACTGTGAACTTTGGGGGCATGAAAACAGCAGATGGGAGCATTCACTCTTTTTCTCTCAAAGTTTTCCATAACTTTTTATACTTTATCGCTTCTTGGCCTTTTAGCTAAGATACTTAACTTTTTTAAAAAAGTTAAGAACTTATAGTTCAATGAGTAGATGAACAAATTTATAGTGTAAAAATTAAGAGATTGTAATAGCTAAATGTAAGGAATAATTAAGTCTTTTAATCAAAAAATATTAATAAAAATCTACCTAATACAAAGGAAAATATATAAGGCTATATTACAATTCAGATCTCTCTAGAATTACTTAGCATATTGGCATTTGCAACATTAAATATTTAAGGGGCTGGCATTGTGGTGCAGCAGATTAAGCTGCTACCTCAGACTCAAGAATCTCATGTAAACAGGGAGTCAAGTCCTGGATGCTCCACTTCTGATCCAGCACCTTGCTGACGGACCTGGGAAAGCAGTGGAAGATGGTCTAAGTACTTGGGCCACTGCCACCCATGTGGAAGACCCAGATGGTGTACCTGGTTCCTGGTTTCAACCTGGCCTACCCCTGGCCACATTGCATTTGTGTAGTGAATTAGAAGATTGAGAAGATTTGAAGGCAGAGTTAGAGAAATTCTCCAAAACATTTAAGAACAAAATTTAATTTTACTATAAATCATGAGTCCTTCACGAGGAAGTGTTATTTTGGAAAATTTCCATAACAGAATTTTCAGAAATAATTTGTCATGTCAGATTTTCTGAAAAATCTGATATAATTATCTAGTATAAGTCATCTTAAGTTCAGACACACAGACATAAACAAAAAAAAGGGTGAAGTGGGGGGAAAAGAAAAATTAGACATATCAAATATTTTCTCACCTATCAAATCTCAAAGGCTTATAAATTTTAAAAAATACTTAGAATAATTTTTTTGAGGTACGGATCTATAGAGGTTAAAAAACTTGCTAGAATCATCGATAATTACCAATAATATGTGTACAACAACTATGTATACATAAATAGCCAAAAGTTCTTTTAAAGTTTGACAACATGCAATTTAATAATGAAATCTATCACTGCTTTTTTTGGCTTGTGAAAATTTCCAGTTACAAACAGTAAAGTGAAGCAGATAGAAGATATATTACAGAATGGAAAATTAGGAAGTGTCATATAATTATCACTGATAAAGAAACAAATGTGATTGATGTAGGAATCACAAGCACATGATATTTTGTTTAGTGTGTTAAAAGAATAATAGCACAGTAGTTGCTAGGACAGACTTATTGGTCATAGAAGAAAAACTGCCAACCACTCTTTTTTATCAGAGACAAAACTATATGATATACAAGACATTTTACAACTGTCTTGTTATACAATAAAACTGTTCAAACAAGGTGTAAAAACAGAAGTCTTTAAATGGTGAAAAAAGGGTAAAAAATCAAAGCCTTTGAACACAATGCTGCAAACAAGGACACCAATACAGCAGATATTATGAACAATCACTGGTTACTTGGAGGGCAGAGTTTGCTAGATACTGTTGATTTTTCAGGAAAACAAACCTGTTGCAACAGTTTAGCATTCTCTGCAAGTTTTCTGCTATAAAAATACTCTTATTATGCGTCTCTAAGAAGCAACTAAAATCGGTATGCACATGATGAAACCTGAGATGTAGTTGGAAACTCAAGAAATGTTTTGTTGTCTTGAAAGCCAATTACATTGCTATTTGTCAAATTCCAAGAACAATGATTTATCGTCTGTAAACAGTACAAGCAGCATGTTTTGTAAGATTGTTTCTATAAAACTGTAGTTTGTCATAGACCATACACTATTGTTTAGTATTCCAAAAGTATGCGACAGTTAACTACAGGAGGGATTTATCACTTGATAGTACTGAGGAACTACTGTCCCTGTACAAAAATTCATTCCTAAAATTTTGAATTATTACTGCCATACTAATAGCCATATTTCACAGTTAAAATCTCAACCACAGACTCTAAGTTCATTATAGAATGGTGATGATCCAGTTTAGAGTCTAGAAGAAGGGTCAGAGGAAAGAAGGGAATATCATTATGTTCTTAGATTTGTATCTACAAATCATATTGAAACTATTGTAATTAATGAAAATAGAAATGAAAAAATTTGACAATATATTAAGTAAGTTTCAGGATTCAGTCAAAATATATATTTGATGACCTTCTAGTATTAATGCTTTTATTATCTACATCCTTCATTAAAATGTAACAATTCCTCTTGGTAGGAATTTCCTGTTTTCTCACAACTATGTACATTCAGATATTATGACAATAAGTATTCACCAGATGAATTAACAAATATATATGAATATATGTATGTAAAAATCATTAAGACTTGTCTTTTGAGTATAATATATAAAAATAGGAATGTCAGAGGTTTTAGAGACACATAACATTTTTCAAATTTATGTAGGTTTTCCTACGAATAATTTTGTTAAATACTTACTATCTACTAAGGACTATGAAAGTTACCAAAACACAATAAGAAAATAAAGAATTTCATTTCTCAAGAATCACAGTACTGTAAAACCTTTCAAAATAGGTAAGAAACCTAAGAAAATGAAAATAATGTAATTGTAGTAAGGTTACTTTTAATATCTGAGATATTAAGATGAAATAAAACAAGTATTCATCTGTTAGACTGTGGAATTAGAGTGTATATTAAAACTGTAATGTTTATTAGGTTGAGATAAACCAAATCTCAAATACTAAACCATGGATACTACAGAATATATCTCAGGAAGTGAAATAACAGTGATTGGGAAACTATAATACATGTATTCATGTCAATTTTATTGGAACTACTCCTATAATTGCTTTACTTAATTCACTTATTTAACAGGTATTTACTTAAAAAGTCTAATTGTGTGAGCTATTGTTCTACATACTTAGATGCAGCAGTGAAAATTTCTGCCCATTTCTCCCCATTATGCTTTCATTTTAGTGGCAGAGTATCTAGAAAATTTTCAATAGAGTTAAAATATATAGAACATTAGATGGAGATACAGACCTTGGAGAAAAACAAAGGAGGGGAAGAGGATAAGTATCAGGTTTCAATTTCAAACAGATGGACATGAAAGGTCTCACCGAGAAGGTGACATATGAGCAAAGATCTACAGAGGGAAACCTTACCTGCTGATATCCAAGAAAGCATTCAAAGAAGAAACTGTAAAGGCAGAGGACTTGAAGGAGAGTGTGCCAGGTGTGTTCACTGACAGCAAGGACACCAGTATGGCTGGAGCAGCGCAAATGAGGAAGTAAAGAGGAGGACAGGAAGTCAGAGAGGCAAAGGGGGCTGACCTTGAAGGAGCTTGTGCGTTATTACAAAGATGTTGGTACTCTGGATGGGATGATTAGTCACGGGAATAGTCCCAAGAGAGGAGTGACTGGCTTGTGATTCAGTCAGAACATTTAAGACTGATGGGTTGAGAACCAACCAGAATGGGGACAGAGATGGAACCAGGATTAGTTAGGTAGCAGCTACATTCCAGTTTATGTCATTCAAGGTAACAGAAGTGATGGTGCTGAGAGGTGACTGAATGTATGTGATTTTCTGTCAGACTGGATACAGAGGGTGAAAGGAAAGGAATCAAAAATTGCTTCAAGAATTCGGGATCCAAAGGAAGGATGGACTTGTCATTTAATTTTTTTTTTTTTTACTTTTTTTTTCTTAAATGGGAATGACTGTGGATAGGGGATGTCTTTTGCAGGGGTTTACTTTGTAAATATATTTAGTTTGAGATGTTTCTTAAACATACAAGTGGAAGTATTGAGTATGCCCTGGGATATACTTGTGAAGAGTTAGAGGAGATAACTAGGCTGGAGTTATAAATCTTAGAAGCAAGGTTTAGATGAAATCCAAAGACTGAGTTCACTAAGGGCAGAAGCATAGAAAGACATCAGATGACTACACTCTACAGAATCCAACTTTAGAGGTGAAGGAGAAGAAAAGCCAACAAAATAGATCAGAAGACCACAGGCACACACTAACCTAGCAGCCAACTTACAAAATATTTCCAAGAAGAGAGTGACCATCTTAAAAATACTATTGGTAAGTCATAGGTGGTCAAAACCCCTAGGATGCTATCACCAAAGATACTTTATTGTGCCTTCTCTTAATTACAATACAGTTTTCATTAACTATTCTTGGATTTGTGGCTTTATTTTTCCTATTTTTAAAATGGCCATAATAATACCTATGTGTTGGGTCTCATAAATGTCATTTGGTGGGGACATTTAAAATATTTCAATGTATGTTTGAAATGATACATTGGAATAAAAAGGTGACTGAAGTTAATTTAAGCAGCCAGTACATTTTATACCTTGAGCAGTGAGAAGAGCTATTTAGGTGAACCTAGGAGTGATGGCAGAGACTTCTAGATGTAGGAATCCAGCTTGACTCTTATGAGAACAGCCAGGGCTCGTTAAAAGACAGTAAGAATTAAGAGCTCAAGGATTTTTTTCCGCAGTGAAGACTTAGCTTTCTTCTAGAGGGCAATATGAAAAAATGCATTTAAAAAGCTAAAGCAGAAATCTGTGTGGCTAAGGTAAAGAGCGTCCTGGTGGACATGCTAGAAACTGTATGCCAGAATATTAATATAGAGCAAAAGACAGGAAGCATCAGCTAAGGATAAAAATCTCAGAAAATCCTAAGACAGAGGGTAGTGTACTTCCCAGCATTATGAGGTGGGAGTGATTTGAAGGAAGTCAATATAGCATTAACATCTGGAAGTAGAAGGTATACTTTGGTAGTCTAATGCATAGTGTTCAACTTAGGCCTAATTGAAATTTAATGCAGGCTACTATAGGAATATTAATTAGAGGATGGGGAAAGCAGCGCTGAGTGGTTCTAGGTTGTACTACTACTGCTATTTGTTCATATAACAATGTACTTCCTCTATTGCTATGACTGTTGCTTATAAAGTTGTCTTTCTTGATAAACTCTAAGGATAGTTCATATATCTTGGTGAATGGTACTTATTAGCCTTAGTGATACTTGTTGTTAATACTATATTACATAGCACTCCCCAGCCTTCAAAGTAACTCAAAGTTGATATAAACAAGACTGCCTTAAGAAAGAAGGATGGCAGGATTTGGTAGTATATCATTGTAGCAGTCGCTGGCTTGATTTAGGTCAAAAAGTTGGATGAAGTTCAAGGTAAGTCACTATAAATATGAAAACTACAGACTTGAAATCTGAGCTTAAGTTCACCCTTTAAAAATGATGTTAAAGTGCAGGAATTTGGCCTAGTAGGTAAGATGCCAGCTGGGGCACCTGCTACCATGTTGAAGTTTGGCTTTTTTGTATGATTCCAGTTTCCTGCTACTATTCACTCTGGGAGGCAGCAGGTGATGGCTCAAGTAGTTGAGTCTCTGCCACTCACGCTGATCCTATTTTCACGTTACAGGCATTTGGGAAGTGAACCAGTGGATAGGAGTTCTGTCTGGTTCTCTACCTCTCACGTACTTTTTCACATAAGCACTGAACCTTGCCATTAAAACACGGCATGCCAAGATTGGTTAGCAAGGAAGTTTAATGGGGAAATAGTCAAGAGTCCATTAAATGCATCTAGACTAGCAGGTCTGTTTTTAGCAGACCAAAGTCGAACTGGGGATGGGCAATGAAGGTCTGTCTATATAACTTGGCTTAGATAGACAGAATGAACTCATGAGCTGGATTTGAACAAAACTTGCAACTGTAATATTAAAGGATTTAAATGTAAGAAAC
The DNA here is from genome assembly GCA_949820135.1 of Sylvilagus floridanus. Lineage (NCBI taxonomy): Eukaryota > Metazoa > Chordata > Mammalia > Lagomorpha > Leporidae > Sylvilagus > Sylvilagus floridanus. The sequence continues at coordinate 35,530,654 of OX463224.1, forward strand.
TGAGAATACTGTGACAGAACAGAAACAAGAGAAACACTGACAATGTAAAACTGGGTAGGGAAGATGCCATAATTCTGAATTATCATGACAGGAGAATTGGAATAGATTGCTTTAAGAGGTTTGGTGCAAGCCAAGGGAAAAACTGTGGAAATCAGGATCCAAAGAAACCTGCAGAATACATTATTTCTGAAGAAAAGGCAGAAAAGTTTGAAGCCAGGAAAATAATTATCAGTTCTCAGTAGGAAATAAACTATCTAGTCCACTTAATTGTTAATTCCTTTGTTCATTCATTCATTAAACAGTAAGCTAAGTATTGGAAATGCAGTAAAAATTTTTTTAAAAAAAAGTATGAAGAATCTTATAGAGACCACAAAGTCTGCAAGAATGTTTAGCTGAGATTCCTTTTTAAAAAAAAAAAAAACTTATTTAATGAATATAAATTTCCAAAGTACAGTTTATGGATTACAATGGCTCCCCCCCCCCCATAACTTCCCTCCCACCTGAAACCCTCCCCTTTCCTTGAATATGTAGGGGTTCTCTGGCTCTCTAAATTACCAGAATTCAGGGAATAGTCTTAAAGCTTATGCCACCCAAGAGAGTAAGAGTCTCCTTATAGCCACCAAAATGATATTTCTAAAATATAATCTGACTTTCCTCCTTAAAATCCTGCAATTACCTTTTACCCTTTGGGTAAAAGCTAACTCCTTAATATAGTATCATGCCATGGCTCTTCCTACCTTCCAGTATATCTCTTAACACCCCTAACACCCCTCTATCTATACTTTTTCAGTTACTTGAAATCATAATGCTTATTCTTGAATCTGTAATCCCTTCTGTCATACATTCTTTCCTCTCCTTAGTTTATTTCTACTAAATTCTCAGCTTAAACATCATTTCCCACACATTCTATATGTTAAGTACTTCTGTTTTGCTCCCATTGTACTGTATTCCATTCATCACTATTTTATTTACTCAGTTACATCTTTCCTGATAATGCAAAAGGATAGCTCCTACAGCAAAAGATGTATTTCATTTACATTCAGCAATCTCACACAGTTTTTGGCACCAGAAACACATGTTAATCATATTTAGAGAATTTTAATTGCTAAAATAAATGAGTATAAACATATAAGATATGAGACAGAAACATAATCACCATGTATCCAATACTTCACAAGATCCTAGTATTAAGTAACTAGCTGTTTACAATATTTTTGACTGAATAAATGAATAAATGAAGGCCACCCTTGAGCCTGCCTAGTCAACCTTGTATATTTATATAAACACCTGTAATGAATTGACACTCTTTCATCATAGTCTTGTGTCCCAAAATACAAATTGCAGGGATCTAAAATTACTGCTGGATCTGGATTTAGGCTACTATATACTTGTTTGGCTACAGTCTGATGATTATCCTTTTCATAACAAATCAAAGTTGCCATTTCCAACAGACACTTGAAAACAGTACTTCCAATTCTGCCTATATACCAGGTTACCATCCCTTTTTTCTTAAGGTAGATAGCTACATTGTATCTTTAACGATTACAAGTGGCTCCGGAAATGTTATCTGTGAAATAACAGAAGGCATAACTGAAAACAAGGACCCTACCAGGTCTTTGAAGGGATGGAAACCTAAGCATTTAAGGTTCCTCAAGAAAGTACCCATCTTTGTAAATTTATAGCACAAAACAAAACAAAAAACAGCTCCTGCCAATAATCCCCTAAGAAACTCTCAAGTGGTAGAAAAAAAGAAATATGACCTAATCCATATTTGAAAGGATGGAAGGTAAGCTGTAATCAAGTCAAAGTTATCTTGAAGGTTAGGAAGGTATTTAATTGTTACAATTATGGCTAAAAGGCTGTGAAGCTTTAAATAAATTACAGCAGAAATGTACTCAGATTAGATGCCCAGTATTCAATGTACTAAGTGTGAATAAGCATTTACCAAAATTATAATTCATGTAAAAATGATTTAAAGGATATTAAATTCAGTATCAATAATATACATATTTATCATTATAACTACACAGCACAATTATTGTGTGTTTACACACAGTATAGTATTGGCTATTATTTGTAGCACATTTTAAAAAATTCCCTGCCTGAAATGTACTGGAAAAACTGGATGTATATGTAGAAGAAAAAATTAGATGCAAGTCAAGATGGATCAAAGACTTCAATTTAAGACCTAAGATTTTGACGTTGCCAGAAGAAAATGTAGAAGTAGCACTCCAAAACATAGGTATAGGGAATGACTTCTTAGATAAGACCACTAAAGCACAGGCAACAAAAGAAAAACTAAACAAACGAGATTACATCAAACTTAGAAGCTTCTGAACAGTAAAGGAAACAATCAATAGAGTGAAGAGGCACCCGACAAATTGGGATTGTGATGGAACCCAGCCAAATACAGGAAGAGAAGGGCCTTTTCTGGTATGAAATGCAACCCAATCTACCTGTTTATAACTGATCCAATATCTGCCTGTGAGCACAGAGTGATGGTGCTAGCCACTGCTAGACAGCATGGGGAAGAAACAGGTGTATTAAGGCAAACTAGTTAAACATTATCAGCAATTATGTACCCATGTGCAATCTTTTATCTATAGCTGCCATGTAACAGAATATCCAAACAAATGTATGTATTTAGCAATATAAGGGAGACAAAGGAGGTAAAATATATATATAAGAAAATCCCTTTGTTCAGGGCTCAGTCTTTTTGGATATGAATCCAAATGAGCTTTATGCCAGAATAATAAAGATTTTTCTCCTGTTAAAGTCTTGGCGTCTATATTTCTGCTCAAACATCCTACCACAGGATAAAATATTTACAAGCTAACTGACAAAGCATTAATATCCAGAATATATCAGCAACTTAAACTTAACAACAAAAAACAATCAATCAAGAACTGGGCAAAGGACCTCATCAAACAGCTCTCAAAAGATGAAACACAAGTGGCCAGCAAATACATGAAAATATACTCAACACCACTAACCTCCAGGGCAAAGCAATTCAAAACCACAATGTGATATCACCTCACCCCTATCAGAATGGTTATTACCCCAAAAACAGAGTGACAAATGCTGGCAAGGATATGTAGAAAGGGAAGCACTTAGACACTGTTAGTGGGAATGTAAATTAGTGCAGCCTTTAATTTACTATGGACAACAGTATAGAGATTTCTTAAAACACTAGGAATAAACTTTTTGTATGATCCAGCAATCCCACTAGGTATAAACCCCAAACATTTGAACACACTGTATCATAGAGATACTTGTACTACCATGTTTATAGCAGCACTGTTCACAAGAGCCAAACTTTGGAATCAACAAAGGTGTCCATCATCAGATGAATGGATAAAGAAAATGTGTTTTGGAATAATACTCCTATGAACAAAATAAGTTCTCCATTTACATAAAAATGGATACAACTGTAGGCCATGATGTTCAGTGAAATAAGAACACAGAAAAATACCACATGCTCTCCCTTCTATGTGGTAACCAAAATTAAAAAAAAGAAGAAATGCTTGTGTGTATCAGTATTCCTGCAAATATAGTTTATGTAAAACTTTGTTTTATAGTTTTGTCAAACCAGTGGTTAAGAATGACATACTACTATAGCTTTAATGATCTGTTATTTCTTTAAAATTTACTGTACATGGGTTAAATGGTCATTTTTTCCATTCAATTATTATTTATAGCCACACTATAAATGTGTGGCTATATTCACACTAGAGTCTTTTTAGTTTTTAATTGTAAAAACAGAAGCATTAAGCCATTTTACTGTAATATAGATTTAAAATACATTTAAAATGTTATCTCAAAAAGTAAAAAAGAAAGATAAAGGGAGAAGGATGGATGGAGGAAGGGACTATCATATACAGAACTGTATCTATAAACTATATTGAATTTGTAAAGACTAACATTTTTTAAAAATTTAAAAGATGTATTCCTGTTAAATTTAGAGTCAGTATTTTAAAGGAAACTACAACTGAAATGTAATAAAAGAATGCATTATCAAAACCATGAATAAAATAAGTAAAAAAAGATCCCTGCTGTAATGTAAAACAAACAAAACTGAAAAACAAATCAAGTGGAGGATTATCCTAGTCATGTAATTAAAACACACAAAGGACCAGTGTATTGCTGTCCACTTATAAGATCACTGATGGACTTGTCCTTCTTTCATGCGTCTTCATCCTTCCTTCCCTCATTTTCTCAGCATTTATTGACTGATTATGTATAGGTTATCCACAGCGGATAGATAGATGAGTAACTCAAAATTCTTGCCTACTTCTCTATCTGCTCATTTTCACCTCATTGTGAGTTTTAGTACTTTTATCTCCAATAATTCTGTAACCCTGAAGACTGGTAATAATAAGAAGCCAAACATCCACCTAGGTCCTGATGTCTTCAAAGAAGTCCCGTTTGTAGGTTGGCACACAGGATAACCAAAGATAAAAGGACAGAAGAACAAGGACAGATCCCCTGGGGGAAGTCTCTAAAGAGAGTAGATGGGATCAAGTACACAGGACTAGGGATGGTGAAGGTCGACTGCTTTTATATTAGAACAAAGATAATTAGAGTGGTTTCAGACAAATGTGGAGATGGAATAGAAGGTTAGGAATTTTCAAGTGCTCACATTTCACAGCTGGAATTTTCTCTGTGAAGTATAAAGGTGTACTGCCAAGGGAAAAGGAAGTCAGTGACAAAATGGATCTGTCAGGAAAATAGTGAAGGTTGGAAACAACACTGCAGAATAAAGGAACAGTGCCCAGGGCTCATCCAAATACTGAAATTTTATATCTGAAGTGTCACTACCAGAGCCCAGCAGCCTGCGTATAGACTGAGACTGATCCAAGTTCAAAGGTTTTTCAGATAGGATGAAGCATACAGAAAAGTGAGTTGGGATACTGAAGATGCTGGCAAAAGAATGGTTAATTTATATGCAATGGATTCTAGTGTGAATTAGCCAGGATGAGGAGAGTGAGTGTCAGAAGGATGGAACACCAAGAAAAACGAGACCTGAGGTCTAAAAGAACAATAGAGGAGAGTGAAATGTGGGTGGTCTTAAAAAAATAGATAGGAGCCAGCACTGTGGCGAAGTGGGTTAAAGTTCTGGCCTGGAGCACCAGCATCCCATATGGGCACTGGTTCTAGTCCCGGCTGCTCCTCTTCTGATCCAGCTCTCTGCTATGACCTGGGATAGTAGTAGAATGCCCCAAGTCCTTGGGCCCCTGCACCCGCGTGGGAGACCTGGAAGAAGCTCCTGGCTCCTGGCTTTGGATCGGCTCAGCTCTGGCTTTTGCAGCCATCTAGGAAATGAACCAGTGGATGGAAGACCTCTCTGTCTCTACCTCTCTCTGTAACTCTTTCAAATAAGTAAATAAATCTTAAAAAAAAAAAAAAAGAGAAAGTAGAGACAGGCATCTTGGCACAGTGATTAAGGTACCATTTGGAACACCCAAAATCCCAAGGACCTTGGTTGGAGTCTTGGCTATATTCTCCATTCTACTTTTCGGATAATGTGCACCCAGGGAGGCATCAGTGATAGCTTAACTAATTAGGTTGCTACCACCACACAACCAGATTGAATTGCTGTTTCCTGGCTTCAGTTTGGTCCAGTCCTGAATGTTATAGGCATATAGGAAGTGAATCAGTGGATAGATTGCTATCTATCTATTCACCTATCTAACTCTGTTTTTCAGACAAATAAATCAGTTTTTTTTTAATGCACACTTAATGGATTCAAAGACACAGCCATAATGAGTGATGGCAATATTAAAGATATGGATATTTATGATTTACTGTTAAAAATGTGGTAGAATGTGCAGGGAGGGGGCCAAGATGGCAGTACAGCAGCAGGACAATCCAAGTGTAATTGGGAAAAGTGGACAGTTAGTGAGCAGAGGAGATACAAGCGGGGGTGAAATCCCAAGAAGTTCACCAGAGTGGCCCAGGAGTCTACCAGAGACTGCTTAGGCCCACAATGAGGGAACAAAGAGGAGGGAGAGGAGGAGAAAGTGCAGCAAAGGAGTGGAGGAGGGGTGCCATCCCCACCCCCCTCCAGGTGAACAAAGTGAGAGGCTGCAAGTTCATGGAGCTGCAGATAGTGGTGGGCAGGGAAGCTGGGAGAACTGTGTTTGAAGCTCCAAGCAAGGAGGAGAAATTGTAGGGGAACTTTGGAGAGGATGGGCATACCACAGTCCATCTGCAGTCTCCTGCCTCCCAACAACTGGATGTTCAGCTAGGGGAGAAGCCATATTGATTGTTTACATTTACGAGTGAAAGCAGGGGACTGCCGCATTTGCCGCACACACACTCATAATTGCGGGGGCCACCTCACAACACACCACTCAGGAACAAGAATCACATATCAGAATGATTTCCTCCCTACCATGCAAGCCGTACAACAAGGAGTGCTAAACAGCAAAACCCAAGCTCGTGTCACACACAAGTGAGAAGCAAGCCTGCCCCCAATAGGCAGAGCTTAGTGTACCAAAGCCCTGGTACCCACCTCCATCATGATCTAGAAGTAAACAGAGCTCCAGGAGGCGCTGCTGCATGGTTCCACTTGCAATGCGCAGACACATAGCAGCTCATAGCAGAGGGAAATCAATTTAAAAATAAAATCAACCAGAAACCAACAAAAAATGCTAAAGAACAAAGGAAAAACTCTAAACAAGAATAAGGAAGACTATGAACTCACCAAAGGAGCAATACAAATCTTCAATAATGTAAGCTGAAGAAGAGATTAAAGATATGCCAAAAATGATAATCAGACAACTAATAGATTACTTAGAAGCAAATACACAATCTAAGTGAAAGCACTGCCAAGCAATTGAGATTTTAAAGAGAAGCCAGAATGAAATATTAGAAATGAAGATTTCAATAGACCAAATAAAAAATGCAGTGGAAAGTCCTAGCAATAGAATAGATGAGACGGAAAAAAGACTATCAGAACTAGAAGACAAGCTTCCAGAAATAATACAGTCAGACCAAGTATAAGAAGAAGAAATTAGGAAATTAAAAATCATGGTTGGAGATTGATAAGATTCTATCAAATGACCCAACATATGGATCCTAGGAATTCTGGAAGGTATGGAAAGAGATAAGATTAGAAGGCATTCTTAATGAAATTACAGAGAACTTCCACAATCTGGAAAAATAAAGAGATCCAAGTAAACAAAATACACAGAACTCCCAGTAGACACGACCAGAAAAGAACTAAACCAAGACACATTGTGGCAAAACCCACCTCAGTGAAACACAAATAACAGATCTTAAAATGTACATGAGAGAAATGACAAATCACATTCTGGGAAACTCTATTAGACTCACCCTGGACTTCTCATTGCAAACCCTACAGGCAAGGAGGCAATGGCCAGATATATTCCAAGTCCAAAGAGGAAAAAAAAAAACTGTTAATCCAGGATACTATATGCTGCAAAACTCTCATTTATGAATGAAGGAGAAATAAGGATATTCCACAACAAGAAGTTGAAAGAATTTGTAACTACCTGCCCACCCTACAGAAGATGCTCAAGGATGTGCTACACACAGAAACAGGAACATCACTACAAAGGATGATGAATGCAGCAGAAGTACAAATGAAATCCAGAATATGTAACAGGACTATTTAAGGAAATATGGAAGGGCAAAGACAGTATTTAAGAACAGTCACACTGAATGTAAATGGCCTCAACTCCTAAGTTAAAAGACACAGACTGGCTGAATGGATTAAAAAAGAAAACCTATCTATTTGCTGCCTACAAGAAACACATCTTACCAACAAAGACACATGCAGACTACAAGCGAAAGGATGGAAAAAGATAATCCATGCTACCAGAACAAAAAAAAAAGAGCTGGTGTGGCCATCCTAATTTCACACAATAGACTTTAACATAAAAACTATTAAAAGAGACAAAGAAGGATGCCATATACTGATTAAAGGATCAATTCAACAGAAAGATGTGACTATTATAAATGTATATGCACCTAATTACAGGGAATCTGGCATTTAAAAGGATTGTTAAGGGAAGGGGAATATAGACTCAAATACAATAGTAACAGGGGGCATCAATACCTCACTCTCAGCAACGGACAGATCAACCAGACAGAAAATCAACAAGGAAAGAACAGAGTTAAATAAAACCATACACTAAAGAGAATTGAAAATGAATCTTGATGTGAATGCAAGGGGAGAGGAGGCGGGAAAGGGGAGGGTAGCGGGTGGGAGGGAAGTTGTGGGGGGGGGAGCCATTGTAATCCATAAGCTGTACTTTGGAAATTTATATTCTTTAAATAAAAGCTTTTTATTAACAAAAAAAATTTAACCATACACTAAATAGACCTAGCAGATATCTACAGAACCTTCTACCCTACAGCCACAGAGAACACATTTTTTTCCTTCAGTGCATGGGACTTTCTCTAGGATTGATTATATACTAGGCCATAAAGTGAATCTCAGCAAATTAAAAAAAAAATCATACTATGCATATTCTAGACCACAATGCAATAAAGATGGAAATCAACAAATCAATAATCTCTACTTCATATGCAAACACATGGAGAATGAGGAACATGTTTCTGAATTAACAGTGGGTCATAGAAAATCAAAATCAAAAATTTCTGGAAACAAATGAAGACAATACAACATACCAAAATTTGTGAGATACAGCTAAAGCAGTGGTAAGAGGAAAGTTTATTAAAATTTGTGCCTAAATCAAGAAACCAAAAAGGCACCAAATAAATGAACTACATATGTATCTCAAGGATCTAGAAAAACAGCAAACCTAACTCAAAATTAGTAGAAGAAACAAAATCATTAAAATAAGGGAATAAATAAAATTTAAAAAATATAAATAAAACTAAAGATCAAAATGAAGAGTTTTTTTTTAAATAAACAAAATTGACCCAACTAACCCAAAAAAAGGAGAGAGAAGACCCAGATCAATGAAATTAGATATGAAAAAGGCAATGTAACAAGATAACACAGAAATAAAAAGAATCATCAGAAACCACTACAAAGAGTTGTATGCCAATAAACTGGGAAACCTAGAAGATGGATAGATTCCTAGACACATACAACCTACCTAAATTGAGCCATGAAGACACAGAAAACCTAAACAGAACCATAACCAAGACAAATTAAATTAGTAATAAAGACCCTCCCAACAAAGAAATGCCCAGGACCGGATGGCTTCACTGTTGAAGTCTACCAGACATTTAAAGAAGAACTAACTTTAATTCTTTTCAAGTTGCTCAAAAAAACTGAAAGGGTGGGAATCCTCCCAAACACCTTCTATGAAGCCAGCATCACCTTAATCACTAACCCTTAAGAAAGATACAGAGAAAGAGAACTAAATTTCCCTGATAAACAGATGCAAAAATCCTCAACAAAATTCTAGCCAATCAAATCCAAAAAATAGAAAGATCATTCACCTGGACGAAGTGAGATTTATCCATGGTTTGCAGGGATAGCTCAAAATTTGCAAATCAATGTGACACATTATATTAACGAACTGAAGAAGAAAAATCATATGATTATCTCAATACAAGCAGAGAAAGCATTTGACAAAATACAATATCCTTTCATGATGAAACCTCTAAGCATGTGTTTAAAAGTAACATTCCTCAACACAATCAAGGCAATTTATGACAAACCCATGGCCAGCATTTTGTTTAATAGGAAAAGATGTAAGCATTCCCACGGAGATCTGATACCAGAACAGGATGCCCACTCTCACCATTGCTATTCAATATAGTCCTGAAAATTTTAGCCAGAGCCATTAGGCAAGAAAAAGAAATCTGAGAGATACAAAATGGGAAGGAGAAGTTAAACTATTACTATTTGCACATGACATGATTCTATATAGAGAGAATTCACCACTAAGAGACTATTGAAACTCATAAGAGTTTGGTGAAGTGGCAGGATATGAAATTGACACACAAAAATCAATAGCCTTTGTATACACAGAAAATTCCATGGCTAATAAAGCACTTTTAAGATCAATCCCATTCACAATGGCTACAAAAATAATAAAATACCTTGGAATAAATTTAACCAAAGACATTAAAGATCACTACACTGATAATTACAAGACATAAAGAATTAGAAGAATATAACAAAGAATGGAAAAATCTCCCATGTTCATGTACTGGAAGAATCAAGATCATCCAAATGTCCATTTTTCTGAAAGCTATTTACAGATTCAATGTGATACTAAACAAAATACCAATGACATTCTTCTCAGATCTAGAAAAAATGATGCTGAAATTCATATGGAGGCACAGGAGGCCTCGAATAGCTAACACAATCTTATACAACAAAAACAAAGCCAGAGGCATCACAATACCAGATTTCAAGACATACTACAGGACAGTTATAATCAAAACAGCATGGTATTGGTATAGAAACTGATAGATAGAGCAATGGAACAGAATAGGAACACCAGAAATCAATCCAAAATACAACCAACTTATATTTGTCCAAGGAGCTAAAACCAATATCTGGGGCAACGGCAGTCTCTTCAACTAATGGTGTTGGGAAAACTGGATTTCCATGTGCAGAAGTATGAAACAAGACCACTACCTTACACCTTACACAAAAATCTACTCAATATGGATTAAAGACCTAAATCTACGACTCAATACCATCAAATTATTAGAGAACATTGGGAAAACCCTGCAAGACATTGGCATAGGCAAAGAACTCCTGGAAAAGACCCAAGAGGCACAGGCAGTCAAAGCCTAAATTAACAAATGAGATTACTTCATACTGAGAAGCTTCTATTCAGCAAAGCTTACAGTCAGGAAAGTTAAAATGCAACCCATAGAATGGGAGAAATTATTTGCAAACTACACAGCTAATAGAGGATTAATAACCAGAATCTACAAAGAGATCAAGAAACTCCACAGTAACAAAACAAACAAGCCAGTTAAGAGAAGGGCAAAGGACTTTAACAGGCATTTTTCTTTTTTTCCCCATGGACTATTACATTTATTTATTTAACTTCTATTTAGTAAATATAAACTTCCAAAGTACAGCTTATGGACTACAATGGCTTCCCCCCCCCACCATAACTTCCCTCCCATTTGCACCCATCCCATCTTCCGCTCCCTCTCCCATCCCATTCACATCAAGATTCATTTTCAATTATCTTTATATACAGAATATCGATTCAATATATATTAAGTAAAGATTGCATCAGTTTGTACCCACACGGAACATAAAGTATAAAATACTGTTTCAGTACTAGTTATAGTATTAATTTACATTGGATAACACATTAGGGACAGAGATCCTACATGAGGAGTAAGTACACAGCGACTCCTGTTGTTGACTTAACAAATTGACACTCTTGTTTATGGCGTCAGTAATCTCCCTAGGCTCTAGTCATAAGTTGCCAAGGCTATGGAAGCCTTCTGAGTTCGCCAACTTCGATCTTATTCAGATAAGGCCATAGTCAAAGTGGAAGTTCTCTCCTCCCTTCAGAGAAAGGTACCTCCTTCTTTGATGGCTCGTTCTTTCTACTGGGATCTCACAGAGATCTTTCATTTAGGTATCCCCCCTCCCCCCCGAATGTCTTGACTTTCCATGCCTAAAATACTCTCATGGGCTCTTGAGCCAGATCCGAATGCCTTAAGGTCTGATTCTGAGGCCAGAGTGCTTTAACAGGCATTTTTCAAAAGAGGAAATTCAAATGGCCAACAGACATGAAAAAATGTTCAGGATCACTAGCAATCAGGGAAATGCAAATCAAAACCACAATGAGGTTTCACCTCACCCCGGTTAGAATGGTTCACATATAGAAATCTACCAACAACAGATGCTGATGAGGATGTGGGGAAAATGGGACACTAATCCACTGTTGGTGGGAATGAAAAACAGGTGAAGCCACTATGGGAGACATATGTAGATACCTCAAAAATATAAATATAAACCTGCCATATACCCCAGCCATCCCACTCTTGGAATTTACCCAAGGGGAATGAAATCAGCATGTGAAAGATCTATCTGCACCTCCTTGTTTATTACAGCTCAGTTCACAATAGCTAAGACCTGGAATCAACCTAAATGCCTAACAACTGAAGAATGGATAAAGAAATTATGGGATATTGATACTATAGAATACCACATAGCTGTAAAAAGAAATGAAATCTGGTCATTTGCAACAAAATGGAGGATTCTGGAAAACATCATACTGAATGACAGGGACAGATACTATATATTCTCTCTGATATGTGAGAACTAATAGTGTACCTAAAACAAAAGCTGTAGAAGTGAAATTGACACTTTGAAAAACAATGACTTCCACAGCCCTCGTCTTGACTGTCGGGGAACAGTTTGATTTTTTTTTTCTTTCTCTTTATCATACTACATGTTGAACTCTTTGCATAGTGTTAATCATATGTATATAAAGTCAATTGAAAATAGATCTCAGTAAAAAATAAGAGTGGGAATAAGAGAGGGAGGAACAAGTTTGTAACTTGAAAGCTGTATAGTTCTGTATACAGTCCTACAGCCTTACTCTTAAGGGTACAGTTTAAAAACTTGTCATGGGACTCAAAATCCCATTAAAATTTCTAGTAAAAATGCCAATTTAATTGTTAAAGTGATCATATTAAGTGTTAAAGTGAATATATAGATAGGATTAAATGTTAAAGAGATCATATAAAAAGCATGAATTGCCTGGTAATAATAATAATAGAATTAAAAAGGAGGGAATAGCCAACATGGAAAGCAGACCCATAGAATGACAATTGCTTTAAAGAACACTCTGACCTCAGAATCAGCCCTTAAGGCATTCAGATGTGGCTAAAAAGCCCATGAGAGCATTTCAGGCATGGAAAGCCAAGACACTGTTGTATAAAATATCCTAATGAAGGATCTCTGTGAATAAGACCCCAGTGGAAAGAAGGGGCTATCAAAGAAGAATGTACTTTTCTCTGAAGGGTGAAGAGATTTTCCACCTTGCTCATGGCCTTGTCTAAATACTGATGGAGTCAGTGGTCACAAAAGGCTTCCATAGCTTTGTCAGCTTATGGCAAGAGCCTTGGGCAATCACTGACTTCATAAATAAGAGTGTTAATTGTTAAATTAGGACCTCTGTCCTTAAGGAGTTGTAACATGAGAAGTAACTGCAAAACTTGTTCTCAAACAGTACTGTGTCTGTGTGTGTGTGGGGGGGCTCAAACAGTTGAAATCTTTACTTAGTACAGATTTGGTCTTTTGTATAAAGTTAATTAAAAATGAATTGATGAATGGGATGGGAGACAGTAGGGGGTGGGATGGGTGTGGGAGTGGGAGGATGTGTATATGGGGGGAAGAACCACTATATTTGTAGTTTACCTATGAAATTTGCATTCATTAAATAAAAGCTTTAAAAAATGTGGATAAAGACTGTTGTATCAAGAAGTAAACAAATCAAGTTATTCATAGGACAGAAGTTAATGTGGTAAAGAAGAGTTTTTTTGAAGCAGATATACCAAGTAAAGAAGAAGGTAGTAAGAGAGCAGAAAAACCACAAAGGAAAAGTATCTTACATGCACCAACCATCCTATACCACTTTATTCCTAAACGTGCATTCTAGTTCCATCTATAAAATTTTTAATTTTATTTGATTTCCCTGCAATTATCTGACTGGTTTACACTAAATTTACTAGATCACTTGGAAAAAAAAAAAGCAGTTTCCAAAAGGGGATACTTGCTAAACCAAACTAATCACTGTCATAAATTGGTTTCAGTTGCCATTTGTGTGAACTACCTATTAAAACTGCAGATTTTTCTTTAAATTCTTGAAAATGGTAAAAAAGCCACAGTAAGCAGAAAGAACACACTTTTCCCCTCAAAGTATAGTATATAAAAATCACAGATGGCACAACAGGAAATAATGATTGTTTAAAAATATAATATTATCATTCTCACTAGTCACTACTATATATGTTATCTCAATATGAACAACTATACAGTCATAGAATACAATTACTAAATTATTTAGTCTTACCTGTATTGCAAGGGTACGAGCGACAAGCCCTCTAAGGTATTGTAAGGGATCCTCGGGGCCTTCCCACTTACTCTGCCATGTGAGAGGACACTGTAATAAAAAGGGTGAAGTATATTGCATATCATATAAAAAACTTTATGTAGCATTAATGTTTGGGAAAATTTTTTGCTGTAATAAAAAATCAGTATTCTGAATTCATTTAATTAAGCTATGTTTGTTTTTATTTGATCTTATTAAAACTGGTAAACAGATATAAAACAAATTATTCATCCTTAAAAGTAAAAATTCTTAACAAATGAACTTAAATTGGCTTTCTTAAAATACTATGTAGCACATAATGAAATCCAATTTTGTCAAATTCATTTTATAAATGATAAAGATTTTACAGAAAAAATTTCTTGGTCTCCATAAAATTCCTTTAAATCCTAAATAGAGCAGCAGAATGGAAACTTTATTCCCAAAGGTAGGTTGAGATATATGGTACAAAAAGAACAAATGTAAATATTCTAAAAATAAGTAAAACTAAGGAAACTATAAATTTTTCTTTTCCTAAAATCTGAATTTCTGTCAGCTAGCATTCTCCATTAATAACTTATATCTTTAATTCACAAGTATTATATAAACTCATGTTTATTATAATTGTTAGGAAAATGTCGCGGTTTTATCTATGGTGCGATCTACACCCTGACACCATCCTAGGCTCTAGCCCTCACTGCCATTGCTGGAAGCCAGGTGGCCACATGGCCCAACCACCGGTGTCAGCTCCACCCTCATCCTAATGGGATTCGGTGCTCCTGCCTCCCTGCCCGATCCCCCGTGAAGTTTTAAAAGGCTCTGTTCCTGAACAAGTGGTGCTCTCCCTCTCTGCGCTCTCTGCTCTCTTCTCCCTGCTCTTCTCTCTCGCTCTCCTCTCCTCTTCTTACTCTCTTTCCTTCTTCACCCCTTCCCTCCAGTCTGTCAGGTTTCCCCCAATAAACTCCTTCCCTTAATCCGATGTCTGGTGTGATTTGTGGCGTGCTTACATTGGTGCCGAAACCCGGGACCTTACAATAATATTATGCCTTTTCTATGAGGATTTACATGTTTTTTGTAGTATCTTATTTATCTGAAGTTATAAGGAGAGAATATCAATTTCATCCTCTGAAACATTATTGGGTTATATAGTTGTGAAGAGTCTGGGCTAGGATATATCAATAATACATGGGAAATTGGAATTAGAATTGATTTACAGTAGAAAAGAACTGTAGAAAGCACGTAATCCATTTACCTGAGAGGAGCAGTAAGATCTCAGAATTGTGATTTAACTCAAACAGGGCTGGGGATTTTAAAGCATAACCCTCAAATCCTTTGATACTCTACCTCTTCAAACCAGAGATCTGGGGTCCTTTCTTTGAATATGGGCCTGACTGATGACTTGGCCAGTGGCGTACGGTGGAGGTGATAATGTGCCACTTTCCAGGAACAGTCTTTAATAGACTGGCTGGTTCTGGGTCCTGTCTCTTTAGACTCTCAATCTTAAAATCCAGGCTCCCTGCTCAGAGGTCCCACTGTCTGTGTCAGCTTTCAGCCAGCACCACTTGTCAGCCAAATGAGTGGACGATACGGAAGAAACAAGCTTTCTCTACCGAGCCTTACCCAAATTTCAGATGAGTGGATGATACAGAAGAAACAAGCTTTCTCTACCGAGCCTTACCCAAATTTCAGATGAGTGGACGATACGGAAGAAACAAGCTTTCTCTACCGAGCCTTACCCAAATTTCAGATGAGTGGATGATACAGAAGAAACAAGCTTTCTCTACCGAGCCTTACCCAAATTTCAGATTCTAAGCTAAATTTAAATGACTGCTTCAAAATAATGATACTGTTTTTAAGCCAGTGAGTTTTGGTGAGGCTTGTTCTGCACCAAGATATAACTGAAAGAGATTTTGGTTCCTAGATGTGGGGTGCTGACTTAACAAAAGCCAAAGCATGTGGCATTGGCCTGAAGCTGGAAGTATCTTTAGGAGAGTGTAAGTGAAAACAGGATTCCTAAGATAATACTAGTGGAACCATGAGAGGCTTTCAGGACTTAAGGGGAGCTAAAAAAAATCTCAGAAAAAAGTACTCTAAGGACTTTTAAGGGTATTCTCATCGACACTTCTCTGTTAATCAACAGGGACTCAATGGAGTGAATCTCAGCTTCATAGCAAACAGCCTGAAGAAAATTGTTCTAGTATAAACTCTAACAGCTTGGGGTTAAATAGTAGGAAAAAGGGCAATGAACAGAAAACACTGGACACCAGGATTTCTATGGGCAGAACAAAAAAAGACTGAGAAAACCACTGAGCAGCGAATATGAGCTACATTTTATTGAAATGAATGGATAATTCAGAGGTCAGAATGACAGAGGTTTAAGACAACAATCATGGATAATCTTGGGAATAACACAGCTCCCCATACAACAAGCAGAAGCAGGAGCTTGATTAGATTTCACTATTGCTGTGGATGTGGTAGTCCCCCTTCACTAACCACTCTCTTTTGAATAAAAATGTCTATTGCTAAAACCCTATGCCTGTCTTAGCAGTTAATACTGTGTTTGTTGGCAGGCGCCACGGCTCAATAGGCTAATCCTCCGCCTGAGGCACCAGCACACCAGATCCTAGCCTGGTCAGGGTGCTGGATTCTGTCCCGGTTGCCCCTCTTCCAGGCCAGCTCTCTGATATGGCCAGGAAGTGCAGTGGACGATGGCCCAAGTGCCTGGGCCCTGCACCCCATGGGAGACCTGGATCAGCACCTGGCTCCTGCCTTCAGATCAGCACAGTGCACCTGCCACAGCTGGTGAGCTGCGGCGGCCATTGGAGGGTGAACCAACAACCAATGGCAAAGGAAGACCTTTCTCTCTGTCTCTCTCTCACTGTCCACTCTGCCTGTCAAAATAAATAAATACTGCGTTTGTAGGGGAGAGATAATTTGTCTCTGCAGTACACTGGTCTTTAGATGGCAGTCATACTTGAGGACTTATTTTTGAAGAAATAAAACCAAGAAGTTGTATTAATAGTTTCACTTTAATTTAGATAATCAAATCTTATCCTTTAAGCCTGAGCTGAATGCTATAATGGAGTGAATATGGGGGAATCTGGGAGATGACTATATTTTACACTGGGACAAATACAAGTAATTTGTGCCCAAGGGACAGTGGCAGTCTTGAAGACAAGGCTCCCAAAATATTGACACTCCTCCTACTGACAGTTGGGATCTATGTTGCTGCCTCTAACGTCCAACAGAGTAAGGAAGAAGCAGTGGTCTGTCAGTGTCCAGATCCAGGCCTTAACAAATGAGTTACTTTCATTTTCTGTTTCTTGGATACACACTCTTGGAAAAGATAATGTATTGTGAGGAAGTCAGGCATCCCTTGGATAGGCCTACTTAGATAGGCCACATGTAGAAAAATCAAGGTGTCTGTCCACCAGTCCTGGTGATCTTTCAAGTAAAGTCAGTGCCAACTTGCCAGCAATGTGACCACGTATCTTGTAAGTAGAATTTGCAGCTCCAGGCTGAACTGCCTCAACCAGTGGTACAAAGAACAGACACAAATCTTCCCCAATAGATCCTGCGCATATTATATAATATTGAGTTAAATGACTGTTTTTGTTGTCAGCTATTAAGTTGTAAGATAGTTATGCAGCAATAGATAACTGTTACATTAGATTTTGTTTTTTTCTATTGGAGAAAAGATGCTCTTTTCCCTAGTGCTTACTATATAAAATGAAAAATACTGTAGTAGGCAATACCCAAGATACTCCTAACAATACCTGTCAATTGGCATTAGTGTTCTTCTGATATCCCTTACCTTGAATATGAACTGTTTCTAGTGATTTGCCTTAATGAAAGAATACAGTAAAGGTATTGTAATATCACTTCAGAGATTAGGGCATAAACTTTGACTTCTGTCTCTCTTTCTCATTAATATATATCCTTTGCTCATTCTAAGAGAAAAAGTTGCCACACTGTAAACTGCCTTATGGGGAGGCCCACGTGGCAAGGAACTCTGAGGTAGGCCTACCCACAGCCACCCCTTGAATGATCTCAGAAGCTGAGACCACCACAGCCATGGCAGAAAACTGACTGTAGTGTTTTGAGATTCTAAGCGCCAGAAAATTCAGCTAAATGGCACTCATATTTCTGACTCACAGATACTAAGACATAATAATCTTTCCTAGTTTATGCCACTAAGTTTTAGAGCAATTTAATATGCAGCAATATATAACTAAGGGTTACCAATATTATTTCAAATATAATATGCTCATTGAATAAATGTTTAAGTCATTATTATTCCGTTCAGAAATTATTTACTGAATGGCTATAATGTACAGACACTAAATCCTTGCTATCACAAAAGTTCTATTTTACTGAGAGATAAAGACAGTAAAACTTATTAGAAAAAATTACACAGTGTTCAAGCACATTATAGAGAATTAAAACAAGATAGTAATATGATGTGATAGAGACATGCTAGAAAAAACATGAGAAATAAAGATGAAAAAATGTAGTCTTTATCGTACAGAATAGAAACCAATAAAGACACAAAGCTGAAGCTCCATGTGGCACCTAAAGAATGGATTATATATGATGTATAAGGGGAAAATGATTTATTCAAGTTAGTTTTAACAAAGGATGCAGCTGTTAAATCATGCACTGAAAGTTGAGTTAGATTTTGATAAAAGAATTTTTAAAAAGGTAATATTTATTGTGTGCTTACTATGTTCCACTAACTGTGAGAAGTTTTTTGGTATGTACCATCTCATATATTCTTCAAAATAATCTTCAGAAGTAGGTACTACTGAAATTTCTATTTCAAAGAGGTAAAAATGGAGTCAAAGATAGTAGATTGCCCAAATCAGAGCTGGTAAATGGCAGATCCAGGATATAAAATTAAGTAACCTGGTCTATAGTCCATTTGTTTCCATCAATATCATCTTCAGTTTATTTTGTATTTCTATGATAATTTACATACACAATCTGAAATGCAACAGGAGACAATTATTGTGAATTTAAACTAATAATGGTGGGGAAATGAGGTTTAAAATAAGCTTATTTAACTCATCTTAAGGATTTTTTAAATAAGTGTTAGTAAATTTGATTCCAGATGTGGCTTTAAATATAATCCCTTTTCAATAACTCATCCCATATTGTTTGTGAGAGATAAATAAATGAAAGAGAACATGAAAAGGGTTTTTATTTGTTCGTTCACTGGCTAAGTGCTAGGGATACTAAAAAATTATATAATTCTGTATACAAGAGCTTGTGCTAGCTGAAACAGGAAATAGACAATAAGAAACAGCTGCAAGACTGTACAGCAAGCTCTCCTAAAGTAACAAGCATTGTGACAGTGAACACAGAGGTGGGTACAATAATCCAGGTTGTGAAACAAAGCAAGGGTCAGACAAGGTTTTCTGGTGGAGAAATGCTTGAGGCTAGTCTTCAGAGGTAGGTAAACATATATAAGTTTTAATTTGCAAATAGGTCCTAGAAAGAAAGACAATAGAAAAAGAAAGCAGCATTAATGAGGCCAGGGTGACAGAACTGAAGTGCGGGATTAACTAAGGAACAGCCCACTAAGTTGTGGGGTAGTTAAACTAATGGATCTATCATCTGGAAAGAAATGATAAAAATAAATTAAGATTTAAGCAAAAATGCTATTTTAAAAATACATTAGAAATAAAGCAAAATCTGAAGTGTACATTACAGTATTCCTAACAATAGGCTATATGTTGCATGGTAGATAGATCTCCAAAAGTTACTAATCTTGTACAGCAACCTTCATAACTTCTGTTAGCTTTGGGTATCAAGCAATATTGATCTCTTAGAAAAAGTAGAGAAATATCCCCAGTTGTCTAGAGGTGGTATTATTTCTTTGTTAAACACGTTAGATTTCCCCAGTGAATTCCAAGTTATCTCATTGTAGAAAGGCTTTTGTTTTGGCCGGCACCATGGCTCAACAGGCTAATCCTCCGCCTTGCGGTGCCGGCACACCGGGTTCTAGTCCCGGTCGGGGTGCCAGATTCTGTCCCGGTTGCCCCTCTTCCAGGCCAGCCCTCTGTTGTGGCCCAGGAGTGCAGAGGAGGATGGCTCAAGTGCTTGGGCCCTGCACCCCATGGGAGACCAGAATAAGCACATAGCACCTGGCTCCTGCCATCGGATGAGCGCGGTGCGCCGGCCGCAGTGCGCTGTCCGTGGCAGCCATTGGAGGGTGAACCAGCGGCAAAGGAAGACCTTTCTCTCTGTCTCTCTCTCTCACTGTCCACTCTGCCTGTCAAAAAAAAAAAAAAGGCTTTTGTTTTTTTAAGATTTATTTTTTAAGATTTATTTACTTGAAAGTCAGAGTCACCACAGAGATAGGAGAGGCAGAGAGAGAGAGAGGTCTTCCATCCTCTGGTTCACTCCCCAGATGGCCACAACGGCCGGAGCTGCATCATCCGAAGCCAGGAGCTTCTTCCAGGTCTCCCATGGGTGCAGGGGCCCAAGGACTTGCACCATCTTCTACTGCTTTCCCAGGCCATAGCAGAGAGCTGGGTCAGAAGTGGAGCAGCTGGAACATGAATGGCGGTGGCGGCTTTGCCTGCTATGCCACAGCGCCAGCCCCCTGTAGAAAGGCTTTAACAACAAATTCATCTATGCCAGTGGACACAGATAGGTTGTTTAGGCTATTTCTTTTTGATTGAGCTCTGGTGGCAAGTTTCTTTGAAGAAATTTGTGTAAGTCACATCTATGTTATTGAAGTTATGGGCATCAAGTTGTTAAGTAATATTCTCTTATTAATTTAATGTTTTTAGGAACTGCAGTGATACCTCCTTTCTTACTCCTGGTCCTGGTAGTTTTTGACTTCTGTTTCCTGAACTCTGTTTTGGATTAACTGAGTAAAGATGTTTCCATCTCATGTCCTATACTGTTTCATGATGTAGACATCTCTTGTTATTTATTGGCTGCTTTAGTGTTATAACATACATCTTCAACTTACTACATTCCAGTTTGAAGAATAAAAGTGCTGGGGCTGGTGTTGTGCATAGCAGGTAAAGCTGGCATCTCATGGATGCCGGTTTGAGTCCTGGCTACCCACTTTGATCTAGTTCCTGCTAGTGGACTGGGAAAAGCAGTGGAAAATGGCCCAAGTTTTTGGGCCACTGCCACCGGATGAAGTGCCTGGCTTTGACTTGGTTCAACCTGGGCCATTGTGGCCACTTGGAGTGTGAACCAATGGGTGGAAGATCTCCCTCATTCTCTCTGTAACTTTCAAGTAAAGAAGTCCTTTAAAAAAATAACGTTTCAGCATAGCATTGAAGACTTACTATAGTATATGTTCTATTTTCTATTTACTAAATTAATGAAAAAAGAACAAGTAGGGGGCCGGTGCTGTGGCATAGTGGGTAAAGCCGCTGCCTGCAGTGCCAGCATCCCATACAGGCGCCGCTTCAATTCCCAATTGCTCTACTTCTGATCCATCTCTCTGCTATGACCTGGAAAGCAGAGGAAAATGGCCCAAATCCTTGGGCCCCTGCACCCCCATGGGAGACCTGGAGGGGGCTCTGGCTCCTGGCTTTGGTTTGGAGCAGCTCCTTCAGTTACGGCCAATTGGGGAGTGAAGCAGCGGACGGAAGACCCCCCTCCCCCACCCCTCCTTCTCTGTGTAACTCTGATTTCCAAATAGATATTTTTTTTTAAAAAAAGAACAAGTAGAAAACTAAGCACTGAAATATTAAAATCTGATTTAAATATAGTATCAATATAGTATCATGGCAAGATGACAGAAGTCAGGAATACTAAAGGAGAATCCCAACAGACTAGAAATTCTGGGTATATGCAGGTCACTTTGTTCTTACATAGATCAGTAGCTAATTTAATAAGCATATGCAATCAACTTTTGATAATAAGAAAAGCTATCAATGAAAGGATGGGAGAATTCCATTCCACTATCTGGCTGGCCTGTGGAAACAGTATTTAGAGTTCTGTAGACACAAAGATGATAACTGCCTTTTATAACAAAAGCTATCTTTTTAGTTGCTTGATCACATGAAAATATGCAATAAGGAATGAAGTGAAAAGGACTCCACCTAGGAATCACACAATAACAGAACTACAGTCCAGGGTCTGACACTTTACTAGGATTGGAAATACTTTGAGCATTAGTTTTCTAGTCTAAGTAAAAGGGAGATTATGAGAGTAGCAAATTAAATAGGAGATACAAAGTGCTCTATAACTGGTGAAGTATTGTACAAAATAAAGTTCCTGTTATAAAACAAAAATGTCATCTGAATGGAAACTATAAATAATTACCATTTGTTAAAATAGTTTAAGCATCACTTTTCTGAGCACTTATTTGTATGTAGATAAACAGAGCTTTCTCAATCAGTTTAGAAGAATGAATATGCTTTCTTTTCCTCTAGAGCATTGGAGATCCATGGTACTGACCTTTGGGAATTCTGACTACAGAGTGGAATTTCTCAGCCTTAGTTAGCATGCCTCAGAACCATCTCCCAGGTTTGATAAAACAGATTACAGCACAACAAACGCAGAGTTTCTGATTCAACAGGGGTTGGGGTTGGACAAAAACTCATACTTGATCAAGTTCTTAGGTGATGCTGACACTACTGGCCTGGTGACCACACTTTGTAAACCACTACAATAAAGCAGGTCACAGCAAAGAAAACAGCAGAAGAGATCTCAGCTCTTAGACATCTTAAATAAAGCTTTATATATATGGAAGTGTTTCAAAAGAAGACATCCCTATCCTTTAATATTCAAAGGTGTCAGTAATACAAAAATCGTTAAAAGCTGATTGTTTGGAAATTTGCTTTCAAAACATTTAGGAATCATTTGCCTGTATCGTCGAGGGACTCCTGGTTTCAAAATTTTAGATGAAAAATTAGTGTTACCAACCTGTATGGTAGGATAAATTGAAATGTATAGTCAACACATATATTGACTTTAAAAGATTCAATTAAAACATTGTCTCAAAAATCAATAAAACATTAATTTCTACTAAAATGGTAAGTTCCATTGCTTACTATTCTGCAAGATGAAATTTGACATTGCAATTTTCAATTTTTGCTATATTTTTAAAATTATGATTTAAAGTCTATGTCTTAACATATAAAAGAATAGAAATAATATTTTATAATATTGTTTTCTTTTACAATCAAATTATAAGTATTATGTCTTTTTCAAAACAGATCTCAGTAAATCAACTTATGGAAAAAAAAACATAACCCAGCCGGCGCCGCCTGTGGCGCCAGCACACTGGGTTCTAGTCCCAGTCAGGGCGCCAGATTCTGTCCCGGTTGCCCCTCTTCCAGGCCAGCTCTCTGCTGTGGCCCGGAAGTGCAGTGGAGGATGGCCCAAGTGCTTGGGTCCTGCACCCCATGGGAGACCAGGAGAAGCAGCTGGCTCCTGCCTTCAGATCAGAGCGGTGCGCTGGCCGCAGCGTGCCAGACGTGGCGGCCATTTGGAGGGTGAACCAATGGCAAAGGAAGACCTTTCTGTGTCTCTCTCTCACTATCAACTCTGTCAAAAACAAAAACAACAAAAACAAAACAGACATAACCCTTTATAGGAAGAGTCCTGCCTGAATAATGTTATATATACTAAAGAAAACCTCAAATATTGAACTATTTCCTAAATTACATTAAATATTACATAATACAGAACTTGTCATATTTATGTATAATGAAAATGAAAGTTTTCTTCTTTAATAGATGGGATAGTACTGAATTCTCAATTTTTTGTTAAAATATCTTATTGATTTTTGTCATAATCAAAGTCACTCTTGTTCCATTTAGTATATTAACATTTATTTGACAGGCAGAGAGAAAGAAGGAGAGAAAAAGAGAGAGTTTTCCCTCCTGGTGGTTTATTCCCCAAATACCACAATGGCTGGGAGGGGGTCAGGCTGAAGCTAGAGGCTGAGAACTCTATTAAGATCTGCCACATGGGTGGTAGGAACCCAATTACTTGAGCTTTCAAAACTGCCTCCCCAAGGCAACGTTAGCAAAAATTTGCAGTCAAGAACCAAATTAGTGTGCCAAACCCAGGTCCTCTAATGTGGGATGTCGGTGTCTTAACTGCCCGTCCACCATGCACTGGAGTTTAAACAAACATATTAAACTATACAATTCAAACATGCTTTGTAAAATATGTTTTTCATCCTTTGAAAGAATTTTAAAAAATTCATTTTATGCAAATTAATAGAAATATTTAAAAGGTAGTGATTTTGGAAAAGATCTATTTATTTATTTGAAAGTCAGAATCACAGAGAAGAGGGAGAGTCAAAGAGACATCTTCCTTCTGTTCGTGTACTCCCCAGTAGTTAGGAGAAGATGAAGCCATCAGTCAGAAACTGCATCAGGGTCTTGATGGCAGGAACTCAAGTACTATAGTCATCATCTGCTACTTCCTAGGTGCCTTAGTAGGAAGCTGGATCAGAAGCAGCAAAGACTTGAACTCTGAAATATGGGATGTGGGCATCCCAATCAGCTGCTTAACTTACTATACCACAGGGCTATATCACAGGTAGTGATACTTAATGAGGCTACAATTTACTCAAGTGTAATTGAGCATACCTAATAAGTTACATGTTGAGATTTTCTATTTGTACATCCTGAATAAACATATTGTAGTTAAGAAATGAAGCATCTGATTCTGATTTTGATTCTGATTTTGCTTTGCCAAATAAAAAACTACTTATATCTTAATGTTTCAGGGAAAAAGGAAAGTACATTAAAAAGAATTGAAAATGTAGGACATTTTTCTAAAATATTCTGTCTTGGGGGTCAGTGCTGTGGTGCAGGGGGTTAAAGCCCTGGCCTGAAGTGCTGGCATCCCATATGGGCACCAGTTCTAGTCCTGGCTGCTCCTCTTCTGATCCAGCTCTCTGCTATGGCCTGGGAAGGCAGTGGAAGATGGCCCACGTCCTTGGGCCCCTGAACCCACGTGGGAGACCCGAAAGGGGCTCCTGGCTCCAAATCGGAGCAGCTCTGGCTGTTGTGGCCATCTGGGGAGTGAACCAGAGGATGGAAGACCTTTCTGTCTCTACGTCTCTCTGTAACTGTCTTGCAAATAAATAAAGATGTTCTGTCTTAATCAAGGAAATTGTTTAACATAGTGAAGTTCCTACAGTTCATTATCTTTCATATGATCCAATGTAGGCCAGATTAATTTAATGGGGGCCGGCACTGTGGTGCAGTGGGTTAACACCCTGGCCTGAAGTGCCAGCATCCCATATGGGTGCCGGTTCTAGTCCTGGCTGCTCCTATTCCCATCCAGCTCTCTGCAATGGCCTGGGAAAGCAACAGAAGATGGCCCAAGTCCTTGGGCCCCTGCAACTGTGTGGGAGACCCAGAAGAAGCTCCTGGCTCCTGGCTTCGGATGGCGCAGCTCTGGCCGTTGCTGCCAATTGGGGACTGAGCCATTGGATAGAAGACCTCTCTCTGCCTCTCCTTTTTCTGTGTAACTCTAACTTTCAAATAAATATTTTTTTTAAAAAGTGTCTTTAAGAAAAAAGAAAATAATTTAATGTTAAGCTGTTCATTTTATTCAAGTGTTTGTGCCAAAATGCTACCCAGGTGGTTAACAATAGAAGCAAAACAAGGCAACAAATTTGCCAATTGCCTTTTACATTTTGTTTAGTATCACATAGAACTCTTTAATCATCCTATTCCCAGGCCCTAATTGCCTGTTACTGAAATGAATATACAGTAACCTATATGATTATCCCTACTTCTTTAAACTAAATTTGCACAATGAATGCTCTAAAAGGTGCTGTTTTCACAACAAAATTCTTTTAAAGTAATAACAAAGGCACTAATATCTGTAGGGTTGCAAGGACTTTACCCATGATTTAATTCTAATAACTCCATGAGGTAAATACTATTATTATCCTCATTTTGCAAATGAGAAAAGCAAACCTCAGAGATATTTCACTTAACTTGTTAAGGTTACATGGCTTGGGATCAGCACTGTGGTGTAGCGGGTGAGGCTACCGCCCGCAGTGCCGGCATCCCATGTGGGCACTGGTTCGAGTCCTGGCTGCTCCACTTCCAATCCAGCTCTCTGCTATAGCCTGGGAAAGCAGTGGAGGATGGCCTAAGTCCTTGGGACCTTGCACCTGCGTAGGAGACCCAGACGAAGCTCCTGGCTCCTGGCTTCAGATCAGCCCAGCTCCGGCCATTGAGGTCAACTGGGGAGTGAACCAGTGGATGGAGGGCCTCTGTCTCTCTCTCTGACTCTACTCTCTGTGTATAACTCTGAGTTTCAAATGAATAAATAAATCTTTATAAAAAAATAAAGCTTACCCTGTTACTAAGTGGCAGAAGTAATTCAAATAAGCAAGTATATTCCAGAGGCAACATTAATCATCATTTTGTGGTATTATTTCTACATAAAATATCCTATCCTTTTTGCCTTACTGTATTAACAGTTAATACAAATTCATTTCTTTAGCTTTAAATACCTTAAAATTCAACTCAACATTCATTTCACAATACTTCCTCATGTTCTAGTCCTATTGTACTACCTGTTTCCTTCCGTATTTCATGTTCCTACATCATCAATAGTCTCCTGTTCTATTTCAACAACAATTAGTCTGAATCATTTTATGTTTTGCCTTATATAGCATATAGTTGAATCTTAAAGGAATACACCCTCAAGAATATTTATCTTTCAAATAAGTGAATTTAAATCATTTCCATTATATCATCAGAACTGCCTAGATTCAAATGCTTACTCTACAACCCTCTGCTCGATAACACTGCTTCAAGTTCATCACAGTGAAATGGAGGTCAGAGTAACATCCCTGGTAGTGTTACTGTGGTGATTAAATGAGTTAAGTAACAAAGTTCTTAGCATCCTTTCCCCCTGGTTCCACTACCACACTGACTAGTGATATATTTACTTCAAATTATAAAGTTAGTTATATAAACTGAGATTATATTTCAAGGTATAGGAAAAGGAAAACAAGATGTAGTGTAAGATTTGAGAGAGACTAACAGAGTGCCACTATGAACAGAAGACCTGATCCAAAGTCAAAACAAAGATAGACTTCTCTATATAGGTAATGACTGGATAGCTAGATAGGTAATATAAACATATCCTAGAGACAAGTTTAAGCTCCTGCTTCAAGCTGACTTAATGCTAACAACTGGAATATTCTTCCAGTTACACGACTCAATAAATTCCTATAAGGCTTACACCAGTTTGCCATGGGTTTTTTCTACTATTAACTACAAGATTCCTTAAAAACACATGATTAAGGGGCCATTTAGAATAAAAACTTGTATACTGTTAATACTGACTTACCTTTTGGTTTAATAAAGCACTTGCCAACTTCTGTACTTCTGAACTCAATAAGGTAGTTCCTCTGATGACTTTGCTGAGAGCGGCAAGAGACTGATGAACACTTTGTATTAAACGGATGGCATTGAATTGTTCAAGAACAATGAATGATAATATTGGAGATCCTTGTCGATCATTAGGTGGAAATACTTTCTGATGAATCAGGTTTGAATTCTAAAAGAAAAATATATCCTATTTACTGAAAACACAAATCACTGATAAATTACTTCAAGAGTTATTAAACATTTTGTCATTTATTTATTTACTTTACTTATTTAAAAGGCAGAGAGATAGATGGAGAGGGATCTTTCATACACTGGTTCATTCCTCAAATGCCACCAACAGTCAGGTGTGGTCGAGACCAAAACCAGGTGCCCAGAACTCAGTCTCCCATGTGTGTGTGCCAAGGACCCAAGTACTTTACCACCATCTACTGCCTCCTCAGTGCACATTAACAGAACCCTGGACTGGGAATCAAGTAGCTGAGACTCCCATCAGGCACTGTGACAGAAGTTGCAGGCACCCCAAGTAGGGACTTAACTGCTGTACCACAGGACCATCCCTTGAAACTGATTTGCAATATTATTTTAGGAATGGCCAATTTATAAAATCTGCAACTGCACAGGAAAGTAATTCTGGAGCTCACCAATAGTGAAGTGGTATAGTACATGAGAGTTGAGAGGCAATAATCAGCAATGGAGGACAATAAAGGGGGAAAAACCAGCACCCAGTAAACCAGTGTAAAGAGAACAGTTACACTGCCACTCCACCTCCACAAAGAAGAGCAAAGATCACAATTTTGAAATAAAATGTGAATGGCCAATGTGTACAGCAGAAAACTAAAGATCTTATACTCAAGATCCATGAATATTATCTTTTTATTTATTCCTATATGTATATTTTGACAGAAGCTACGATATGCAGAAATGGTAGAGCTTCTTATTACCAAAAGAGGGGGGATCCCATTTGTTTTAAAATATTTCACATAATCAAGAGGAAAAAAAAATCATTCACTTTGAATAGTAGTCTAATAAGTACAAAAGAACCATCAAGAGACAAATCTGGGACGTTCTTCTTTCTCATCCATTATCCTAGTTTCTCTGTGTATTCTGCTCACAATCCTAGTTAAAGATGATGTTTCTTTTGTTGTTGTTCTGCTTGCCACTTCCACATAGTATATAGCCCCGCCCCCCATTCTACCCCCCTTTTCTCTATTTATTTGAAGGTAAGAGTTACACAGAGAGCGCGACAGAGATCTTCCATCTGCCGGTTCATGCCCCAGATGGCCACAGCGGAGCCAGGAGCTTCCTCTGGGTCTCCCATGTGGGTGCTGGGGCCCAAACACGCTGCTTTTTCCAGGTCATTAGCAGGGAGTTGGATTGGAAGTCAAGCAAGTTTCTAGGTTCTGTTGGCCTCAAACTCTACCCTTGTTCCTTGGCTCTGGTTGAGGCAGTTGCTTCTTGAAAACATCTAGTCATCTCCCTGTTTCTTTTTGACGTTTTTAGCTCTCCCACTTGTATAACCAATTCCCTGCATTTAATTTCTGTTAAAATACTCAGCATGTTTTTTGTTTTGCTGACTGGAACTCCACAAACAAAAAGTGAGTCATTGCAAATTACTTAACCCTCATTATGAAAAGCAACAAAACATACCAGTTTTTGGAGCGTGGTGTATGGAGGGGAAAAATCTTCCCCGAGAACTAAATGAAAGGGAAATCTTTCGCCTGGGCCTTACTGTAACAAGGAGGATATCTGTAGAGCTTCAGAAGTTTTGGAAAGCATAAAAAAGCTCTATGCACAAATCAGAAATACTTTCATCCAACAAAGGTTTGTATTACACATAGGTTCCCTACCTTAAAGTTTCTAAAGGCTGGATATAATAATTAAATTTTATGACTAACTTTAATTAAAAGGAAAGAACATTGGAGAAGACTTAGAGAAAGAAATGATCAATTCTAGTGTTTTGTTAAAGAATAAAATACTATTGTCAAGGGTTTTCTTTAGCAATCTAGATTTTAGTCTTATTTAACTTTAGTGCATTAAATGTGATTGAGCATGTCAGTGTCTTCAAGTTTAATTTGATAGATATACAAGTTGACTTGCCAATCAAGACAAAGAACTACAGTTAGTTACTGGTTCAATTCTTGTCCAGAAACAAGTCTACCACTTATGTTTTGCTCAACAAAATTTGATGAAAATTTGCTTTAAACTTACTGAACTTTCAGAACAAAATCAGGAAAATGACACAAAGGGAATATTTAATTGTGCATCTGGACAATAATATCACGAACTAAGAGGTAACATAAAACATGGAAAGTTTTAATTACATTATGTATATTTTATATATTCTGAAAAAGACAGTCACTAAAAAATACAGTCTGCCCTCAAGCACAGAGGCCCAAATTAATAAAAATATTGAACATAGCAATATCATGAAAGCATTAGGGCTTTTATAACAAACTTTAATACATTTTTAATACATAACAATGTTTAATCCTTAAAGAATCCATGTGTTATGCAATGTTTCCATGGATTTATTATTCTGATACAGCTTTTGATTCTTCTCTTATTATACGCTGTCATAATAGTTAATAAAATCCCCCTCACCTTGCTCTTAAATTTCTTGTTAATTGGTTTTCAGCCCTCTACTATCATCTTAATCTAACATACTGTTTATACAATTGCTAATTTTGTCTTTAAGATTTATTTATTTGAAAGGCAGAGTTACAGAGAAGCAGAGGCAGAGAGAGAGAGGTCTTCTATCTGCTGGTACATTCCCTAAATGGCCGCAACAGCCAAAGCTGGGCTGATCCAAAACCTGGAGCCATGAGCTTCTTCCAGGTCTCCCAAGTGGGTGCAGGGGCTCAAAGACTTGAGACATCTAGTGCTGCTTTCCCAGGCACATTAGCAGAGAGCTGGATACGAAGTGGAGCAGCCAGGACTCGAACCAGTTCCCATATGGAGTACAGGCATTGCACGCCAGGGCTTTAACCCACCATGCCACAATGTCCCCTGCTAATTTTGTCTTAATAGAACACAAATCTTTTCATATCACCTCCCTACCTCCTTATTAATTTTGTTGCATTCCTACTGTCTAAATTTGACCAAAAAAATAACCCTTTCTGACTTGATCTTAATAATCTTTTTTTTTTCCAACCTACATTCAGATTAGTGTAACAAACACTTTTCCTTCCCCCTAGATTACCATTCCACCTTTTGGAGAATGGGGAGGGGACCTAGAGAATGTCTTATTCCTCATTTAACCTCCAAATAATAAAAAAAAAAAGCAATTTTTCTTAACTTTTAGTAGACTTGATCATTCCCTCATCTAGGCCTCCCCACAAAACATTGTAATACTTTTATTTTTGGAAATGTTATAATCTCTAGCATAACATCTGTGCTTAGTCATTAGCATGCAGTAAAGAGCCTATTGTACAGTAGTCCTTGAATCAATATTTGATGAATGAACATGTGAAAAATTTAAAGAATGGGAAAGGAAGACAGGATATTACTCCTTCTTTTCTTATGAAAAAACCCAAGAAAAAGACCAAGAAATATTCAGTTAAGGTCCTGCAACTACTTACTGGGATAAAGTTAGGACCTAGAAAGTGCCCTGCTTTTTTTTTTTTAATCAAAAACTCACTTATTTTCATTGTTTAAATGTAATTAATTTTTAGTTTAATTTAGTTAATTAACCAGAACCTGATAAAAAATCATGCTGAAAATCTCTACAACTGGAATGTGGCACTGAGTTTTTCCAAGTCATATGTATGTGTACACACACACACACACACACACACACACATATATGTGAAGAGAATTCCTACTTAAGTGCCATACTTTAAGCCGCCTATTTTGAAACTGCTTCTTTAGAAATTGTTGAAGCTATAAAGTGATACTATGAACACTGGAGAGGTAAAAGCTGAGAAGTCTTCTGGAAGATGAGAATTATTCTCTCTGCCCTTTATTGGCTTAGCATGATATGGGGATTTCAGGAGAAGGAAAGACTGTTAATGAAGTTACAAGAATGTGCTGAACTGTTTATGTCCATCTCTGCTTGAAAGGAATGGGGAAGAATTAGCTCTAGCTTCTGAAAATGCAAACAACCAACCAACCAACCAACCAACAAAACCTCACATGATATTAGAGTAACTGCTCCTTCAGGATATGGAAGAAAAAAATTCACTATTTGTGTTTTCTGTATTCCTAACAAGTTGTTGTAGATTAAGAATTAATCTAAGACTAATTTCATGTTTATGTTGACTATGGCAGTGTTTAACTTAATGGTGTTTTCCTCCAACACCTGTAATCAAAATTTTAAAAGTATTTATTCAATAAGAATATTAATTTCTAGTTAATATTGTTTTATTAGTCTTTCTGTTATAGAAGTTACTTTCTAAAAAATACTACAGCAAATCCCTATCAGAGACAGTAAGATAGAATGATGAGTTCAAGCAGACCTTCCTGAGATCCTGATTTTGCTACCTATTCAAAGGTAAATTAACCAAACATTATTTTCCAATAATAACAGAAAGTGTTGATAAAAACAACCATAAATCTAACAAGCTGAATACCTATTTCATGCCAGGCACTATCATAACTATTTTGTTATGACAATGTTATTAATGACAATGTTAAAATGTAAAAGTATTCTTATACCAAAAATTATTAATTTTGATAGCTTACTATATTCTAATAGGAAAACAGAATAAACTATTAATAAATTGTTTTGCCAAAATATTGAATTACATTTTTAGTTTCAGCAATAATTAGCGAAATGACAGTTTTTATATATATTCATTTTTTTTCCTTTGAAAAAAGTAAAATGAAGTTGTAAAAAACAAGGAAAGGAGGCTGGTGCTGTGGCATAGCAGGTTTAGCCACTTTCTGCAGTGCTGGCATCCCATAGGGGCACTGGTTTGAGTTAAGGCTCTGATCCAGCTCCATGCTAGTGTGCCTAGGAAGGCAGCGGAAAATACCCCAAGTGCTTGGACCCCTGCATCCATGTGAGACCCCTGAAAGAAGCTCCTGCCTCTTGGTTTTGGCCTGGCCCAGCCCCAGCCTTTGCAGCCCTTTGGGGAGTGGAGAGAATGGAAGATTGGTCTTTCTGTCTCTCTTTCTATGTCTAACTCTGCCTTTCAAATAAATAAATCTTTAAAAAAGAAAAGAACTAGGCTTCTATCATAAGTAACTTGATCAAATTGTGAGTAGATGTTCCATATTTCTGATGTATAAAAACTATTTGAAAACTTCTGATATATAAAGTATTCTTTAAAACTTCCTTTCAGGGGCCAGAGTTATGGTACAGAGGGTTAAGCCACTGCCTGTAATGTTAGCATCCCATATGAGAGCCAGTACAAGTCCCACTTCAACTCCAGCTCACTACTAATTTGCATGGGAAGGCAGGAGAAGAGGGCCCAATGGCCACCCACTTGGGAGTCCTGGATGGAATTCCAAGCTCCTGGTTTCTGCCTGGCCTAGCCCACTGTGGACAAGATCTCTCTTTCCCTCCCCTCTCCCCTCTCCTGACTGCCTCTAACTCTGCCTCTCAAATATTTTTTTAAAATGTTTCCTTTCAGAATCTATTGCTTTAACAGAAAAATGATTTTAAAAAGTACCTAACTGTAATAATTATTGCAATTGTGAAATGCATTTTTAAAAACTCATGTCTGATAAAGTAGTATATACATATCCCAAAAGAAACACAAATGTATATAATGAAATATTGCATATTTGAAACAGAATAGCAAAACAAATATCTATCTAGAAGTTATAATCATTTGTTCAAAATAATGATCATTACTCTTGCTAGTAATTTAAAACAATTCCATTAGTATTCAATAGAAAAAATTCCTTAATGTACAATTTAATTAAAATTCTAAAGTGACCCAATATGTTAAACTACATTCGTCTATAGAACTATTTTAACCTAATTAGGAAATGCATGTTTCTTAATTATACCTTTAAGACAAGTAGTAGAAAAATTGTGCTATTCTTAAAAGGATACCAAATTACAAGAATAGAGACCACTAAACTAGTTTATCCTATATCTTTAAAGTCTGAGTTAAAAATAGCCAATATCTATTGAATACTGAGCATGGGTTAGGCACATGCTTTACAAATATTAAGTAATCTAGTCATTGTAACAATTTATCATAATATTCAATTCTCAGAGCAGATAATCAGGCAGAGAGATGAAATAGAATGAGCTAAATCTTATGTAGAAGAGGTAGAGTTAGAATTTCAAATCTCTATGCTTTGTTACGTTATACTGCACTAAGGATGAATGGTAAAAATATCTTCTTTCTGTTCTATTTTAAAAATGTTTCATATTATTTTCCATTATGATATAGTTTATCACTTTATATTTATAATCATATTAAAGTAAAATATGGAAAATATTTTTCTTATAATAGAAAAAATAAAAGTGGGAAAACAAGAGACCCAGATAAAGCCCCTGGCTCCAAGCTTCAGCCTGGTACAGCCCTGGCCTTTGCAGTCATCTGGGGAGTAATCAGGGGATGGTAGTACTCTCTCTTTCAAATAAATATGTAAATGAATAAATATTTTTAAAAGTTAAAGGATAGTGGTGTTAAATCTCTTTAGTTCGGCATCCTCAATTTCCCTCCTTTGGTGGTTTAAATTGCAAACTAGAAATCAAAATCGCATATCTGAACAATAAAACTCACACTTTGCCAGTTCCAAATGAATAAACAAGTGTATTTTTAGTCTTTACCTGAATATTAAGTACTTACTGTATTTTTAATACTTTTTTAAAAAATTTATTTGACAGAGTTAAAGGCAGTGATAGAGACAGAGAGAAAGGTCTTCCTTCCATTGGTTCACCCCTCAAATGGCTGCGCCGATCTGAAGCCAAGAGCCAGGTGCTTCTTCCTGGTCTCCCATATGGGATGCCAGCGCCACAGGCAGAGGATTAACCAAGTGAGCCATGGCCACAGTATTCTTAGAAGTTCCTAATTTACTGAAATTAAAAGGAATCTGAGTTCAATTTCTATGTTTCACATAAGATTTTGGGACTCTCCAGAAACTTCCTGTTATTAAGTAAAATGCAAAATTTCAAGACATTTTTTCCTTTCAAATCTAAAATACTCTACAACTGAAAAAAGATAATTATAATTATTTAATTATGAATCATGTCTGGCCTTCAGAAGGACAGATTCCAGGTGAAGAGTCTGGGCAGTATGCTGTCATCTATCATCTCCCTGAAGTAAGAGACACTGCTTTTCCCCTGCAGTCCTCTGGATGCAGTTCTGACCTCTATTGCACCATCGCAGTAATAAGTGTGTGTGTCTCCCTCTCTCCAGCTGGCTCTATGGAGACACTGGGGGTGAAATTCCATAATGCAAGACATAAAGGAGGCAGACCAGAACAGCATGATAGAGATTGGGTAAACTAAATTAGAACCATAACTCATGAAAGTGAACAAGAATTTACATTCTGAACCTAAACAAACTGGCTATCTTGTTAGATAAGAAAAAGATTTAAACAGGAAACAGGATTTCATAGATGCTTAAAATGTTCATGGTATTGTCCAGATTTACTCATTATACCAAGAACCAGTAAAGAATCAACTTTAATTTAAAAATATAATAAAAAGTTGCAAGCACCGACATAGAAGTTGCAATTATCAAACAAGGATTATAAAGTAGTTATCATAAAAATGTTCCAATAAGAAATTATGAAAATATTGTAACAAATAAGTCAACAATCAAATAGTTGATCTGACTTTAAGACATCATTACAATAAAACTACTTCTTTCACTGTGCCTCATACTTCCTTTATTTTGTTAGTGGGGCCTTGTATTATTTAGTCCTCTTGCTCAGAATTTTTAAATTCTTGGAATCCCTTGAAGTTGTTGAAATTCTGACCTTTAAGTACAGGGGACAGCACTGTGACATAGCTGGTAAAGTCACTGCCTGCAGTGCAAGCAAACCATATGGGTGCCGGTTCAATTCCCAGCTGCTCCACTTCTGATTCAGCTCCCTGTTAATGCACCTAGGAAAGCAGCAGACAATGGTCCAAGTCCTTGGGCCCCTGTACCCACATGGTACACCCAGAAGAAGCTCCTGGGTTTGGATTGTCTAAGCTCTGGCCATTGTGGCGTGAACCAGCAGATGGAAGATATCACTCTTTCTCTTTCTCTCCCTCTCTCTCTCTCTCTCTCTCTCTCTCTGTCTTTCAAAGAAACAAATCTTAAAAAAAAAAAATTAAATACATGTATTCATGTACTAAGTTAGATCCTTTATATATATTACTAACAGCAGCAATATTACAGAAGGTTAATACTTAAGAAAAATTATATATTTGATTTTCTTTAGCATCTTTCCTTCATTAAGTATCTAGAATAGCCAGGAATCTGCATTTTTTCTAGCAACATATAGAGGTTTAAGGTTTTCATATTGGAAACATGATTCCCAATTAAGCTGAGAAGTCATAATGCCGGCTCCATTAAGTTTTTATGAGTCTGTGAAAATAAAAGAATGTCTACTGTCACAAAAACCCTGTTTTTTACCTTTTACATAATAGTTGATTCCCTCAAAAAATGTGAAACAGCAAAAAAAAAATACCTACTAAATAAGTTGCAATATTATTTTAGATGTTGTAAATTATTAGTGTAAGTTGGTTAGGTAGACTTAATTTATATTCTCCAATGCCTTTATTCACTAGAAACATTTCAGGACCTCTGTTTCCTAGTTTCAACATAATGATAGCCAAATAGCAGACAACAGAAACATTAGGATGCAATATTTTCTGTATTTATTGTTGTAACAATATGTCCAAAGTCTTCCTGCCTGTTACTGTTCAGGGTCTGTCTTCCCGGATCTTAGTATCTTCTCAAAAATAAGATTATAAATCATTTTTATGCTTGAAATTTCATGTATTTTGGGTTACTTAAAAATTGTTTGTTATAAATGCCTCCTTTCAACTCCATTTAAATACTGTTTGACTCAAATTTTGAACGCCATTTTTTCTTTTTGCAATTATCCCTAAATAGGAAAATGCTAAAATTCTAGCTGTTGTTAAAAGGAATGCAGATTAACAACATAACTACCAACGTTTCCCTAAAGGCTCTCAAGTTTTAGAAAGAATAAACCAAGATCACACATTTTAGATAAATAATTTACCTGTGATAAGATTTTTATCTGAGTATTGAACCACAACTGTACCAGGTGCCAGTGAACTTAAATGATACCTATTACATCATCTACACATTAGATATGTAAGATCAAATTAGGAATAAGGATGTTTACCAACACTGTATACTCTATTTGGTTGAATAATAACGAGAAAATACCAAAAGATCAGAAAGCTGAAACTGGACTGGCTGAATAAGGTTAAAATGTAACTCTGGAAAGAGCAAAGGAGATAACCAGGTCTAGAGTAACAGCTGTGAAAACTGAGAAGAACATTTCATATATTCCAGTTGGCTAATAATTAAAATCACACACATAAAAAAAATCATACAGTTGCTGAAATAATGGAATGCTAATTAGCCAGTAGTAAGGGCAGAAAAGAATGGCAAAATTAAGCCCTCTGCTTCTACCTACAAACTTACCTTAATGTTCTTAGGATATTGTACTCTACTCAAGCTCCATCTTTTTGGTTTTTCATCTGTACATAGGAATGGGATAGTAAGGGACATGTTGTGGCATAAACCCAATGTCAGAGAACTGTTAGTAGGCTATTCTCTACATTCAAAAATCAGAATTTGGAGAAAGAAAACTAATTTGAGTTTCTAATCATGGGTTGGTCTTAGGAGGTAAATGATTTATACAGAAGACTTGAAGTTACGTTTATGATCCTCTCTATGTAATAGAAACAAAATTTCCAGAATTACACAGAATGTATGTATGTATGTCAGCAGTGGAGAAAGGCAGCCAGCAATAAAATCAAATGGGCCTGATGAAGAAAAACAGAGAGGAAGGAAGGTAAGTGCACAATCTAGGAAACTTCATACCAGGTGTGAAATCAACTATGGTAAATTTAGGAAGCACTGACATCTCAAAGATTATAGTCCAAAAGAAAGTGAATTAGTAAAAAGAGCACAGACTTAGACATGTGAGTCGTTATTTGCAACTTCACAAATGTCCATTAAAACTACAAAACCACATAACTGGATTTCTTATGAAAAATACATAGAAGTTGTATTTCAAGGCTGGAAGTAATGTGGGTTGGAACCAACACACCCAGTATACATTTAAAAGCAGAAACAGAGAAAATTTTAAATAAACTGACAAAATTATGGAATAGAATTCATCTCCCCAAACTTTGGAAAATGGGTCAAGAAAATTCACCTATATTTCACAGAAAAGTAAAACTTTCATAGATATCTGGATTATATCTCTAAAATGTATGATGAGCTATTTATAATAATTAGGATTACTTTTACAATAGGTTTGTTATATAATAAGGAGCAAATTTAGTCAATTATTTGTATCATTCAATTTCCATTTTATTCTGTAAATGAAGGCCAAAAATAGTACATTATAATTCTCAGAATAGTTAACTATGTTACAATACAAAATACACACAAATTATAAAAATACAACTGCATGTGTGTATAAATTTTATGAATTACATACCTAGAAAACCATCTAAAAGTTCAAAAGGGCCAAAATCATAAAAAGATTATAAATTGTTCAAAGAAACAAGAACTATGAGTCTGAAAAAAGAAAACATTGCCAAACATTAAGACAGTGAATGAACTGCTAGTGGCAAATACAGAAAATTTGAATAAATGTGGTTATTCATGTAAAGAAAAGCAAAGACTGACTTAAGAAAATAGGGTAAAGAACAATAACTTCAACATCAATTGTCATAAAGAAAAAAGTGATGAAGGTCCAATACTTTTGGGACAGGAACACGTGCAATACGATTATCTCTATAATTCACACAGAAATGGGAGCACAGATTTAGGATGGGGAGTGTAGATTTAGGTGCTAGCAAAATAAAGGGAAAAAAGAAAATATGAGAAGAATAATTCACTACTAACCTGGTTCAATTTCTTCCAGAGATTCAGAATGGGAGAAAGTTCATTAGACCAGATTTCTCTATCAAATTTGCAACCAGCTGTAACTGATCTTCCCAAGATCCTCAACTGTGAAATAACCTAAATGAAAAAATAAGTAACAATGAATGAAAATAAATACAGAGAGAAATTAGCATAAGTACAAAAACAAAAATGAAGGTCAAGTAAATAAAAAAGTTTACAGTAAACAGATTTTAATACTGTTATCTCTGCTCAATTGTCTTCACATTTTACTAATTTAAATAGTTTTTTAAAAAGGAACTTGAATTTGAAGAAAATCATA
The DNA here is from genome assembly GCA_949820135.1 of Sylvilagus floridanus. Classification (NCBI taxonomy): domain Eukaryota; kingdom Metazoa; phylum Chordata; class Mammalia; order Lagomorpha; family Leporidae; genus Sylvilagus; species Sylvilagus floridanus. The sequence goes on from OX463224.1 coordinate 35,569,355, forward strand.
AAAATTATACACTATAATTACTCATTTGGAAAGCAGCTTCTTTATGTAGAATGTTCTACTTGTTTATTGTTAAGAAAACTGTCTATTTGCTTATCTCTGAAATCTATATTACATTTTTCTCATTGAAATTTCATAATTTTAAAATGTTAAAGTACTTAAAATGACAGGAGGGATAGTAGCATAGCAAACACTAGAAAATGGTAAGGAAATTTTAAGTAATTGTTGACTGGTCAAAGTATTTATAAAACTGAGTTCTAATGCTCTATATTAATTTTATGTTTTCATTTTCATGTTTCCTCTACACACAAGGCTTCCAGGAAAGTAATGTACGTCAGGTAATTTAAACAAGACAAGGAAAATAATTATTTCCTATTTAGGAGTTGCACTTCAGAGCTTCCTTATTATTAGTTTCTTTATCATCAATCTCATCAAAATTAACTTTTTCTAAAATAGCATTTAATTGCTCCCCTTTTAAGAACATTAAGCTTATTTAAGCTTTAAATGATCCAAAAGATTAACTATGCTAGATACAAGATTTGATATTGTGTATGAGTATTTCTATGCACTCACATAAAACCAGTGTTCTTTATAAAATTTCAAATATTAAAAATGTACTATCTCATTCCTTCTCATATACATAAAACAAATCCAAGAAAGTAGTTTTATCTAATATTTTAAAATTTAATTTTTTTAGAGGTATAGGATATCTTTCCTTTTTAAAATATTGGGCTGCACTTCATAAACGAAAACAAGAAAGCAAAGAAGTGCCAAGAGGAAAGAGTGAACATATTTTAATGTGTGTGTGTGTGCATGTGCACACCTCAAAATGTCCATGGAAAAATAAACTTACTAAACATCATTCCATTTCCCTACATACTTTAAGTATTTTAATATTTGAGTTAAATGTATATCACCTAGAAAAATGTCAAATGTTTCCATATAGTATGACCGTAATTGTTAATGAGCAGAGTAATAAAAATGGAATTTCAATATATATACAAATTTTTGAGGACAGGGCCATAACTTATAATGGGTCATCTTTTATTTTTATAAAACCTACATATATACTTTTATTCATATTTTAAGTAATTTTTTCTTTTTTTTTTTTTTTGACAGGCAGAGTGGACAGTGAGAGAGAGAGAGAGACAGAGAGAAAGGTCTTCCTTTTGCCGTTGGTTCACCCTCCAATGGCCGCCGCGGACGGCGCGCTGCGGCCGGCGCACCACGCTCGTCCGATGGCAGGAGCCAGGAGCCAGGTGCTTTTCCTGGTCTCCCCATGGGGTGCAGGGCCCAAGCACCTGGGCCATCCTCGACTGCACTCCTGGGCCACAGCAGAGGGCTGGCCTGGAAGAGGGGCAACCGGGACAGAATCCGGCGCCCCGACCGGGACTAGAACCCGGTGTGCCGGCGCCGCAAGGCGGAGGATTAGCCTGTTGAGCCATGGCGCCGGCCCAGTAATTTTTTTCAATAATACTTCTTTCAAATGGAGGCAAAGGGGATTAAATTTCATCTCAGTAAAAACATTTACATCAATTCTTTGATTTTCAATCTATATTTAATAGCTGACATCATGGCACTAGAATGCTTTGGGCATCTGTAAGAATTGGGATGCTTCTACAATACGTCACTCATTTCACTTGTAAACATTGCAAAAACCAATGAGAAACATTTTGGGAATACCTGTGCTTCCCCTAAATCAATGGTATGTTTCTATTTAAAGACGACATATTTCATTTGTAATTGTATTTTTCTTTGGATATTGTGAGGCACACATAATAATTTTAGATTTAACAATACTACCAGTTTAATACATCCTCAGAGCACAGGACTGTTTGTTGTGTTCTCCTTTTGATTTATTAACTGTTTCTCTAATCTACTTGCTTTTTCCATTCTAATTTTCTCTTTGGCTGATATCCTCTACCATCGTAGACTATATTTTTATCAGTGACCTTTAGTAAGTCTTTTCAGAAATGTTAGTGAATATAAATGTTCATTCCCATCTTAATAGAAGAAAAAATGACTTTCAAAGAAAATTTGGAACACTTTTTGTTGCAAGAGATATGAAAGACTAGGTGTCTGGAGAACTACTCTAAAAAAAGAATATCCCAAAATTATGAATGAGCAACATTGTCATCAACAAAAAGAAATTCAAAATTAATGACTGAAATGTTAAAGAAATTAAGGAAATTACTAGAGACTAAAAGAGAGGGGGAAAAACCATAGATATTAAAACATAAGTTAGACTTTAAAAACAAAGAAAATGAGAAGCCTAAAAACATGTTGAACATGCCTAATCTGAAAGTACAAAATGCTCTGAAACCAGAGGCTTTAAAAAAAAAAAAAAAAGGATTTGAAAGTCAGTGTGAGAGATGTAAAAGTAGACACACACACACACACAGGATTGGGGTAGTTTCCACCCACTGGTTCATTTCCCCAAATGGCCGTAAGGGCTAAAGGCAGGTCAAGCTGAAGCCAGGAGCCTAGAACTCCATCTCCCTCTCCAGTGTCTCCAATGTGAGCTGCATGGTCACAGGCAGGTGGGCCATCTCGCAGACACATTAGGAGAGAGCTATGTCGGAAGTCCAATAGCCAGGACTCAAAACAGCGCTGATACAGAATGTTAGCAGAAGTGGTGATGTAACTCATTGTGCTACAACACTCACCCCCTAAATTCAAACCTTTGCGAGCAGACACATAACACTGTATGTGGAAAATTCAACATATGACCTCATGTGATGGGTCACAGGTAAAATGCAGGTGCACTAAAAACATTGTGTAAGATTATCTTTAGCTTTGTGTATGAGGTGTAAATGAAACATATGAATTTGATGTTTACACTTGGGTCTCATCTCCAAAATTATCTCATTATGAGAAATATTCCAAAATCAAAACCAAAAGCTGAAATTCTTTTGGTCCTAAACATTTCCGGGTAAGGAATATTCAACGTGTATATACCCAATTAGAATTCTATAGGAACAACTGATAAAATGAGGTAGGAACAATTTTGAAGAAGAAATTTTCTGTGAATTTTCAGAACTAGTAATATATAGTATTCCTCATATTCAGAGAGTGCAAAGAATCCCAAGCAAGATAAATTAAATCACCTGGTACAGTACAAAGAAAATTTCAGAACACCAAAAGAAAAGATGTGAATAAAAGAAACAAGAATTTACTGCAAACAAAAACTGCCAGCTCTTTCCCAACTGTAACAAAGACAAAACACTGAGAAAAAGATTCTCATACTAAAATTATAATAAACATAGCAAAATACTTTGAGAAAAAATTAAATGAAATTTCAAGGCAAAATTGAGAAAGTACCATTAACATATCTTCAATATGAAGAACATGCAGTTTATGGGGGAAACATCAGAAAAAGAGTCCTAATGGGTAAAAAAAAAAAAAAAGGCAAATGAAGGATGTGGCCAAAGAATTTATCAATCTTAAAAAAAAAATTGGTGCCAAAATACTACAGAAATAAAAGACTGAAAAATAATCACATATATATTGGAATGAAATGACCAAGGTTAAAGCATTCTAAATCAACACCTGATTTGGAAGGAAGATATGTAAAAATGTAGGACAGAGACTGAGAAAAAATAGCATAATATGAATTCTCTTAAATAGAAGAAAAACAGAAAATGAATCTACACGAATAAATAAAAAGAAGGGCTCTCTTACCAAAGAGAGTTGCAAAAATAATTAAAATGAATGACGATAAAATCAAAAGTTGCAGAAACTATGAATATAATAAACACTCCACCTAAAAACAAGGGCTATTTATATGAGAGACCAGGAAGAGGCACCTGGCTCCTGGCTTCAGATCAATGCAGCTCCAGCCATTGCAGCCATTTGAGGAGTGGACCAATAGACGGAGGACTTTTCTCTGTCTCTCCCTCTCACTGTCTAAAACGCTACCTCTCAAATAAATAAAATCTTAAAAAAAAAAAAAAAGAAATATTAATGGATCTAAAGGGAGACACAGACTCCAATACAATAGTAATTGGGGACTTCAATACCTCATTTTCAGCAATGGACAGATCAACTAGACAGAAAATCAACAGAGAAAGAACAGAGTTAATCAACACTGTGAAACACATGGAACTAACATATATACAGAACTTTTCACCCCACAGTTGCAGAATATACATTCATCTCACTAGTGCATGGAACTTTCTCTAGGATAGACCATATGCTAGGCCATAAAAATCAAGTCTCAACAAAATCAAAAAAACTGAAATAATACCATGCACCTTCTCTGACCACAATGGAATAAGCTGGAAATCAACAACTCAAGAATCTGTAGATCTTACGCAAACACATGGAGACTGTCCAACATGCTCCTGAATGAACAGTGGGTCATAAAAGAAATCAAAATATTTCTGGAAACAAATTAAGATGACAATACATCATACCAAAACTTATGGGATACAGCAAAAGCAGTGTAAGAGAAGCTTATAGCAATTGGTGTCTACAAATAAAAATTAGGTACAAAATAAATGACCTATCAATACATGTCAAGAACACAGAAAAAGAACAAACCAAACAAAACTGATACAACATTGTTCCAACCAAAGACAAAAGAGAGAGAGAGAGAGAGAAGATCCAAATCAATAAAATAAGACATGAAACAGGAAAGGTAACAACAGATATCATAAAAATAAAAATCATAAGGAATTTCTACAAAAAACTGTATTATAACAAAATGGTAAACCTAGAAGAAATGGATAGAATCCTAGACATATGCAATCTACCAAAATTGAGTCAGGAAGACATAGAAAACCTAAACAGACTAATAACCAAGACAGAAATTGAATCAGTAATAAAGACTATCCCAAAAAAGAAACGCCCAGGACCAGATGGCTTCACTGATAAATTCTACTAGACATTTAAAAAATAATTCCAGATGGCGGAATAGGGAGGGAGCACACCAATGGTCCGAGAAGGGAAGATCCAAAGAGTGGTAAGAATTAGTAGTCTCGGGGAAGGGGAGGCTCTTCCGAAACTGGGGAAGACAGGGTGGACCTGCAAAGAGGATGAGGACGCCTGAAGCACAGGACACCAGCAGGACAGTGTATACACCAGCGCTGGAAGCCGAGGTGAGACAGGGCACTCGCCCAGCACCGCAGCACCAGCCGTCGCTGCGCCTCCCCCAACCCACCCTGGGACAGACACTGAGACACACACGACTGAGTGGGGGAGGAAATAGAAAAAGGAACAGAGTGAGTAGCACCCGCAGGAAGAGTGCGCGATTCAGGAAGACTAATTGAGGGACTAAGCAAACCAGGAGCCCTTGGTACCTCTGCCCTCCCCCATATCGGAGCTGCAGTGGGCAGGAAGCAGCCATCTTGTTTGTTTACATTCAGGCTTAAAGTACTACCTCTGCCTCAGCACTAATCGGGGGTGGGGCAGAATCCTAAGGGGGAGGGGTGCAACACTACACTCATACACGGGACAGGCAGCAAGGGAGGGAAGCACAAAGCCCTAATGACAATCCACTCCAGTTACCAGGAAAAAAAAATTTTTTTGAATAGCACCCGCGGGAAGAGAGCAGGATCCAGCATGCTAACTGAGGGTTCAAAACCCCCGATCACGAATGCTATACACACAGAAGCCAAAGATTGGAAGCTAACTACCATCAATTCTGCTCAGCTGCGCAGTATTAATTCCCTCCTGAGGGAAAAAATAAATAAATAAAGAGAGATCTACCATACCTAACCCCGAAGAACTAAGCAGAGCTCTCTGGCTACACCCATCTCAAGCCTCCAAGGCTCCTCCAACAGCAGAAAGCCCACTTAACACAGTCATAGTATAACAAGAAAAAAAAATCACAGTAAGGGAAGAAGAATTAAAATAATTCCTCCAAAATGTGAAGCAATAAACATAGAAACCAAGGGAACAGGAATAACGAACACATTATGATGCCCCCAAACGAACAAAACACCCCAAGCCAAGATTATGAAAATGACGAGATAGAAGAAATGCAAGATATGGATTTCAAAAAATTTATGATAAGATCATAAAGAAGTTTTCAAAAGCAAATTCTTGAACTACAGAAATCCTTACTGGACAGGATAGAAAATCTCTCTCGGGAAAATGAAATCTTAAGAGGGAACCAAAAAGAAATGCAGAATTAGAAGAGGAAAGAGTGATAGTGAAGACAAATCAAACGGAAATGAAGAAATTGATAGATCAAATGACAAACACATTATAGAGTCTCAAAAACAGTCAGTAAAACAGAAGAGAGAATATTGGACTTAGAAGACAGAGCACAGGAAATTATACAGTCAAACCAAAGAAAAGAAGAGGAAATTAGAAATCTAAAAAATATTGTTGGGAATCTACAGGATACTATTAAAAAACCCAACATTCGAGTTCTAGGAATTCCTGAAGGCATGGAGAGAGAGAGAAATGATTAGAAGGCCTTTTTAGTGAGATACTAGCAGAGAACTTTCTGGGTTTGGAGGACAGAGAAATCCTAGTACAGGAAGCTCATAGAACCCACAATAAACATGACCAAAAGAGATCCTCACCACGACAGGTTGTAATTAAATTCACCACAGTGAAACAAAAAGAAAAGATCCTAAAATGCGCAAGAGAGAAACGGCAGATTACTCACAGAGGATCTCCAATTAGACTCACAGCTGACTTCTCATCAGAGACCCTGCAAGCTAGGAGGGAATGGCGAGACATAGCCCAGGTACTAAGAGAGAAAAACTGCCAACTCAGAATATTATATCCTGCAAAGCTCTCATTTGTGAATGAAGGTGAAATAAAGACATTTCACAGCAAACAGAAACTGAAAGAATTTGTTGCCACGTGTCCAGCACCACAAAAGATGCTTAAAGATGAGCTACACACAGAAACAGAGAAATACGGTCATCAATTTGAAAGAAGCTAAAGGAAGAAAACCTCACAGCAAAATCATAGGAAAATCAAAGCATATATTAGAAAATATCTTTGGCAAATGGCAGGGCAAAGTTACTACTTATTAATAGTCACATTGAACGTGAATGGTTTGAACGGCCCAGTCAAAAGACACCGATTGGCTGACTGGGTTAAGGAACAAAACCCATCTATTTGCTGCTTACAAGAAACACATCTTTCTAACAAAGATCCATACAGACTGAAAGTGAAAGGCTGGAAAAAGATATACCATGACAACAGAAATGAAAACAAGTCGGGCGTAGCCATCTTAATATCAGATAACATAAATTTTACCACAAAAACTATTAGGAGACACAAAGAGGGACACTATATAATGATTAAGGGATCCATTCAACAGGAAGATATAACGATTATCAGTGTATATGCACCTAATTACAGGGCACTGGCTTATTTAAAAGACTTGTTAAGGGACTTAAAGGGAGACTTAGAGACTTAGACCTCAATACAATAATACTGGGGGACTTCAATACTCCACTCTCAGAGATAGACAGATCACCAAGACAGAAGATCAACAAGCAGACAGAAAATTTAAATGACACTATAACCCAAATGGACTTAACAGATATCTACAGAACTTTCCATCCTACAGAAAAAGCATTTACATTCTTCTCAGCAGTACATGGAACCTTCTCTAGGATTGACCCCATACTAGGCCATAAAGCAAGTCTCAGTAAATTCAAAACAACTAGAATCATACGATGCAGCTTCTCAGACCATAAAGGAATGAAGGTGGAAATTAGCAACTCAGGAATCTCTAGAGCATATGCAAACACATAGAGACTAAACAACATGCTCCTGAATAAACAATGGGTCATAGAATAAATTAAGAGAGAAATCAAAAATTTCCTGGAAGTAAATGAGGATAACAGCACATCATACCAAAAACTATGGGACACAGCAAAACCAGTGTTAAGAGGAAAGTTTATATCAATAGGTGGCTACATCAAGAAATTGGAAACACACCAAATAGATGAGCTCACAGTTCATCTCAAGGACCTAGAAAATCGGCAGTAAACCAGACAGAAATCTAGTAGGAGAAGAGAAATAATTAAAATCAGAGAAGAAATCAACATAATTGAATCCAAAAAAGCACTATAAAAAGTCAGCCAAACAAGGAGCTGGTTATTTGAAAAAATAAACAAAATTGACACCCCATTGGCCCAACTAACAAAAAAAAAGAAGGGAAAAGACCCAAATCAATAAAATCAGAGATGAAAAAGGAAACATAACAACAGACAGAGAAATCAAAAGAATCATCAAAAATTACTACAAGGACTTGTATGCCAGCAAACAGGGAAACCTATCAGAAATGGATAGATTCCTGGACACATACAACCTACTGAAATTGAACCAGGAAGACATAGAAAACCTAAACACACCCATAAATGAGACAGAAGTTGAAACACTAATAAAGGCCCTCCCAACAAAGAAAAGCCCAGGACCAGATGGATTCATTGCTGAATTCTACCAGACATTTAAAGAAGAACTAACTCCAATCCTTCTCAAATTATTCAGAACAATCGAAAAAAAGGGAATCCTCCCAAATTCTTTCTATGAAACCAGCATCACCTTAATTCCTAAGCCAGAAAAAGATGCAGCATTGAAAGAGAATTACAGACCAATATCCCTCATGAACATAGATGCAAAAATCCTCAATAAAATTCTGGCCAATAGACTGCAACAACACATCAGAAAGATCATCCACCCAGACCAAGTGGGATTTATCCCTGGTATGCAGGGATGGTTCAGTGTTTGCAAAACAATCAATGTGATACAACACATTAACAGACTGCACAGGAAAAACCATATGATTATCTCAATAGGTGCAGAGAAAGCATTTGATAAAATACAACACCCTTTCATGATGAAAAATCTAAGCAAAATGGGTATAGAAGGAACATTCCTCAATACAATCAAAGCCATATATGAAAAACCCTTGGCCAACATCCTATTGAATGGGGAAAAATAGGAAGCATTCCCACTGAGATCTGGTAACAGACAGGGATGCCCACTCTCACCACTGCTATTCAATATAGTTCTGGAAGTCTTAGCCAGAGCTATTAGGCAAGCAAAACAAATTAAAGGGATACAAATTGGGAAGGAAGAACTCAAACCATCCCTCTTTGCAGATGATATGATTCTTTATTTAGGGGATCCAAAGAACTCTACTAAAAGACTATTGGAACTCATAGAAGAGTTTGACAAAGTAGCAGGATATAAAATCAATGCACAAAAATCAACAGCCTTTGTATACACAAGCAATGCCACAGCTGAGGAAGAATTTCTAAGAACAATCCCATTCACAATAGCTACAAAAACAATCAAATACCTTGGAATAAACTTAACCAAGGACGTTAAAGACCTCTACAATGAGAATTACAAAATCTTAAAGAAAGAAATAGAAGAGGATACCAAAAAATGGAAAAATCTTCCATGCTCATGGATTGGAAGAATCAATGTCATCAAAAGTCCATTCTCCCAAAAGCAATTCACAGATTCAATGCAATACCAATCAAGATACCGAGGACATTCTTCTCAGATCTGGGAAAAATGATGCTGAAATTCATATGGAGGAACACGAGGCCTCGAGTAGCTAAAGCAATCTTGTACAACAAAAACAAAGCCGGAGACATCACAATACCAGTTTTCAGGACATACTACAGGGCAGTTGTAATCAAAACAGCATGGTATTGGTACAGAAACAGATGGATAGACCAATGGAACAGAATAAAAACACCAGAAATCAATCCAAACATCTACAGCCAACTCATATTTGATCAAGGATCCAAAACTAATCCCATGAGTAGAGAGTCTATTTAATAAATGGTGCTTGGAAAACTGGATTTCCTCGTGCAGAATCATGAAGCAAGATCCCTACCTTTCACCTTATACAAAAATTCATTCAACATGGATTAAAAACTTAAAACTACAACCTGACACCATCAAATTATTAGAGAGCATTTGTGAAACCCTGCAAGATATAGGTACTGGCAAAGATTTCTTGGAAAATACTCCAGAAGCACAGGCACTCAAAGCCAAAATTAACTACTGGGATGACATCAAATTGAGAAGTTTCTATACTTCAAAAGAAACAATCAGGAAAGTGAATAGGCAACCGACAAAATGGGAAAAAATATTTGCAAACTATGCAACAGATAAAGGGTTGATAACAAGAATCTACAAAGAAATCAAAAAACTCCACAACATCAAAACAAACAACCCACTTAAGAGATGGGCCAAGGACCTCAATAGACATTTTTCCAAAGAGGAAATCCAAATGGCCAACAGGCACATGAAACAATGTTCAAGATGACTAGCAATCAGGGAAATGCAAATCAAAAGCATAATGAGGTTTCACCTAATACTGGCTAGAATGGCTCACATACAGAAATCTACCAACAACAGATGCTGGAGAGGAAGTGGGGAAAAAGATACACTAACCCACTGTTGGTGGGAATGCAAGCTGGTTAAACCACTATGGAAGTCAGTCTGGACATTCCTCAGAAACCTGAATATAACCCTACCATACAACCCAGCCATCCCACTCCTTGGAATTTACCCAAAGGAAATTAAATTGGCAAACAAAAAAGCCGTCTGCACACTCATGTTTATTGCAGCTCAATTCACAATAGCTAAGACCTGGAACCAACCCAAATGCCTATCAACAGTAGACTGGATAAAGAAATTATGCAACATGTACTCTACAGAATTCTATACAGCAGTCAAAAAGAATGAAATCCGGTCATTTGCAACAAAATGGAGGAAGTTGGAAAACATCATGCTGAGTGAAATAAGCCAGTCCCAAAGAGACACATCATTTGTTTTCCCTGATTGGCGACAACTAACTGAGCACCAAAGGGGAAACCTGTTGAAGTGAAATGGACACTATGAGAAACAGTGACTTGATCAGCTCTTGTGCTGACTTTTGTTGTACAATGTAAATCTTTACCCATTTTAGTATTTCTTTTTGTTGTTTTTGTTCTAGTACTATTGGTTGAACTCTGCAATTAACACACAATTATTCTTAGGTGTTTAAATTTTAACTGAAAAGTGATCCCTGTTAATTATGAGAGAGGGAAAAAGAAAGGGAGGATATGTACAATCTGGAGCAAGCTCAATCAGACTTGCCCCAAATGATGGAGTTAGAAACGTGCCAGGGGACTCCAATACAAGCCCATCAAGGTGGCATGTACAAAGGCCAACTCACTGGTCCAAGTGATCAATTTCAGTTCACAGCTGATCACACTGATAGGTCTAAGAGTCAAAGGGATCTCACAAATAAGACTAGTGTCTGCTAATACTAACAGATAGAACCAAAAAGGGAGAGAATGAACCAACATGGGAAGCAGAATACACATGAGACTCATAGAATGGCAGATGTCCTAAATAACACTCTGGCCTCAGAATCAGCCCTTAAGCCATTCGGATCTGGCTCAAGAGCCCATGAGAGTATTTCAGGCATGGAAAGCCAAGACAACCTGGAAAAAAAAAAAAGAAGACTTAAATGAAAGATTTCTGCGAGTGAGATCCCAGTGGAAGGAACGGGGCCATCAAAGGAGGAGGTACCTTTCTCTGAAGGAAGGAGAGAACCTCCACTTTGACCCTGTCGGAATAAGTTCGAAGTCAGTGAACACTAAAGGCTTCCATAGCCTTGGCAACTCATGACTAGAGCCTAGGGAGATTACTGATGCCATAAACAAGAGAGTCAAATTGTTAAATCAACAACAGGAGTCACTGTGTACTTACGTCTCATGAGGGATCTGTCCTTAATGTGTTGTCCAATGTGCAGTAATGCTATAACTAGTACTGAAACAGTATTTTTACACCTTGTGTCTCTGTGTGGGTGCAAACTGATGAAATCTTTACTTAGTATATACTGATCAATCTTCTGTATATAAAGATAATTGAAAATAAAAAAAACTCAGTGTTTAATTGGAAATTGCATCAAAAATTAATCAATTTAAAAAAAAATATCATGTAGGATCTCTGTCCTTAATGGGCTGTACATTGTGATTCAATACTCAAATAGTATATTTCACTTTGTGTTGCTATGTGAGGGCAAATGGTTGAAATCTTTACTTAACACATACTAACCTGATCTCCTATATACAAAGAGAATTGAAAATGAATCTTGATGTGAATGCAAGGGGAGAGGGAGCGGGTAAGGTGAGAGGGTTGCGGGGGGGAGGGAAGCCATTGTAATCCATAAGTTGTACCTTGGAAATTTATATTCTAAATAAAAGTTAAAAAAAAAAGAAATAATTCCAATTCTTCAGAAGCTATGCCAAACAACTGAAAGGGGAGGGATCCTCCCAATCTCCTTCTATGAAATCTGCAACATCTTAGTTCCTAAAGCAGAAAAAGATGAAACAGAAAGAGAACTGTAGACCAATATCCTTGATGAACAAAGATACAAAAATCTTCAATCGAATGCAACAACACACCAGAATGATCATTCACCTGGACCAGGTGGGAGTTATTCCTGGAGTGCAGGGATGGTTCAGTATTCACAAATCAATAAATGTGATACATCATATTAACAAACAGAACAACAAAAACCATTTGGTTATCTCAACAGATGCAAAGCAAGCATTTGATAAAATACATCATCCATTCATGATGAAAACCTTAAGCAAATTTTGTATAGAAGGACTATTCCTCAACACAATCAAGGCAATTTATGGCAAACACATGGCCAGCATCCTATTGAACGGGGAAAATCTGGAATCATATCCCCTAAAATCTGGAACCAGACAAGGATCCCCACTTTCACCAATGCTATGATATAATTCTGTAAGTTTTAACTAGAACCATTAGGGAAGAAAAAGAAATCAAAGGGATACAAATTGGGAAGGAGGAAATCAAGCTATTCCTATTTGCAGATGACATCATTCTATATATAAGGGATCCAAAAGACTCCACTGACAGAGTATTAGAACTCATAGAAGAGTTAGGTCAAGTGGCAGGATATAAAATCAACACACAAAAATCAATAACGATTGTATACACAGACAATGCCATGGCTGAGAAAGAACTTTTAAGATAAGTTTCATTCAGAAAAGCTCCAAAAATATTTAAATATCTTAGACTATATTTAACCAGGATGTCAAAAATTTCTATGATGAAAATTACAAAACACTAAAGAGACATCTAAAAAAGGAACAATCTTCCATGTTCATGGATTCGAAGAATCAACATCATGAAAATGTCCAAATCAACAAAAGTAGCTTACAAATTAAATGAGATCCCAATCAAAATACCAATGACATTCTTCTCAGGTCTAGAAAAAATGATCCTAAAATTCATATGGCAACATTCGAGACCCCAAATAGCTAAAGCAATCTTCTACAACAAAGCTGGAGGAGTCACAATACCAGATTTCAAGACATTCAACAAGGCAGTTGTAATCAAAACAGTTTGGTACTGTCACAAAAACAGATCAACAGACCAGTGGAACAGAAAAGAAATTTCAGAAATCAATCCATGCATCGACAACCAACTTATCTTTGACAAAGGAACTAAAGCCAGTCCCTGGAGCAAGAACTGTCTCATCAACAAATGGTGCTGGGAAACCTGGATCTCTAAATGCAGAAGTATGAAACTAGACCTCTACCTTACACCTTATATAAAAATCCACTCTAAATGGATCAAAGACCTAAATCTACAGCCCAAGATCATCAAATTACTAGGAAACATTGGGGGGACTCTGCAAGACATTGGAATAGGCCAAGACTTCTTGGAAAAGAACCCCGAAGTCCAGGCAACCAAAGCCAAAATTGATGAAAGGGGTTGCATCAAGCTTAGAAGCTCATGTACTGCAAAGAAACACTCAGCAAAGTGAAGAGGCAACTGACAGAATGGGAAAAAATATTGCCTAACTACACAACTAATAAAGGGTTAACATCTAGAATATATAAAGAGCTCAAGAAATTCTACAACAAAATGAACAGTCTAGTTAAGAAATGGGCAAATGACTTGAACAGGTATTTTTCCAGAGCGGAAATTCAAATGGCTAACAGACACAAGAAAAAATGCTCAGGATCACTAGCTATTAGGAAAATGCAAATCAAAACCACTTTGAGGTTTCACCTCTCTCCAGTTAGAATGGCTCTTATAAAGAAATCAGCAATCAACAAATGCTGTTGAGGATGTTTGCAAAACGGTGCCCCAATCCACTGCTGGTCGGAATGTAAACTAGTGCAGCCACTGTGGAAGACAGTATGGAAGATACCAGAGAAATCTGAATATAGACCTATCATATGATCCAGGTATTCTATTCCTGGGAATTTACCCAAACCAAAATAAATAAGCATCTGGAAGTTATCTATACCCCCTATTTGTTGCAGCGCAATTCACAATAGCTAAGATATGGAATCAACTCAGATGTCTGTCAACTGTTAACTGGATAAGAAAATTATGGTATATATACACTGTGGAATACTACTCAGCTGTGGAAAAAAATGACACCCTGTCTTTTGCAACAATTTGGACACAATTGGAAACCACTATATTTAGCGAAATAAGCCAGTCTCAAAAAGGCAAGATCCGAGATAACTAATAGAGCACCTAAAATGTAATGCATTGGAGTGAAATGTGCATTTTAAGATTCGATGATTGTTTATAGCCCTTCTTTCTTCCATTGAGGAACAGGTTTTTTTTTTCTTCATACTATTTGTTGAACTCTTTTTCTGAGTGTAGAACTAACTATGCAATCATTAAGTAAACTGAAAATAGATCTTTGTAAAAAGAGTGGGAATATGAGAGGGAGGAAGAAGGGCTGGAGTGTGGGCAGCAGGGAGGTAAGGGGTAAAATTTCACTATGTTTCTAAATCTGTATATATTAAATACATGAAACTTGTATAACTTAAATAAGATTTCTGAAAAAACAAAGGCTATAAAATGTGTATATGTTAATACTCCATATATACATATGTTTAGAGACAAAGACATATGAAATTAAAACTATATTATAGGAAAGTCAAAATTTTTGTTAGTAAAATAATTTTGCACAAATGCACAGCTGGACCAAGACGGTGACAGATACTCCAGCAATGGACTACTCATAGAGACATCTAATTGCCAATAAGGCAATGGAGTCAGATGAGAGACCACAGTACCTGGTTTTATGTATAAAAGATACATTGAAGAAGTCAGGAAATAAAGAATTACCTGTATCTCCTCTCCCCTAAGAACCAAGCAGAACAATGGTGATAAACAGGACATTTGCTTGATAGAGGGAGAGGGAATCAAGTCCAGACTTGAGACTTGAAACCCAGAACTGGACAGAGACCCATGACCCCTGCCTCCAAGCCAGTACTTGCGGTGAGTCTCTGAACCATCCTTAGTCAAGCAGGTAAGGGATTGTCTAAATCATACTTCCCCCAGTCTCATGCAGACAAGGAACAAGACTCTAGTTACAGTTATATGGCAGAGAAGTGAACATAGAACCATGTGTTGGAACTCAGTGCCAGGCACCACAGTGAGACTTAGCATAAAAAGGAGCCCAAAGGCCTTTATTCCCAGGCCATTGCTTGCAGAAAGAGCTTCTAGATTTGCTCTGGCCTTGAGCAGAGACCTGCCGAAGAGAGGGATCTGATTGGGATCATTACCAGCTGCATATGGAACCAATGCACCCCAATAGATTATGCAGGGAACTGTGCTTATCAAACTCAAGTGTGGCCCAGGTTAGTGTTAGCCTGTATGGCCAATGGACTTCTTCTACCATCTTTCCAATGTCAGGCAGATAATAATCAGAAAGATTTTAAGTACATAGGAGTAGCACAGGAAACTGAGCATTGAGTCCTTTAACCTAATGCGTGCAGATACAGCTTTGTAGAGCCACGTGAACTGTAGCCACAGTTGATTTGGCTTTTATCTCAGCCAGTCTCTACTGTTGCTGGCTGCAGAAATCTCAGGCCACAAGTCTTCCTAACAAGAGACAATCCATAGCAAAATGGGATGTGGTCCTACCCCTATTCTATGGCAGCGTGTGGGCTCTTGGTGTCATCTAACATTGCAGCATTTGTGTCCATAAGACTGACCATCCCATTGCTACCCAACCACAGGTGGCAAGAAATGGAGACAGCAACTTTCAACTTGAGGGAATCAAAGGGAGGGACACAGCAATTCACTACATGAGAGTTTGGGAGTTGTCCCTAAACGCTGAGGCCAAGAGTTAGGCAAACTCCCGACATGCCTAAATGCATGTTAATGACTGTGGGGATGGGGTCTAGGCTAATTCAGGCCCACAAATAGATTTTCAGAAACAGACTATCCTTTCTTAAGACACTCTTGTAAATCATTCTGAACAACACAATAGTGACAGATTTGGCGTGCATCCTATGCTAAAACAGTGACCACACACCAAAAGTAGACACATCCCAAACTTGAGCTTAGACAACTATCTAGGATAAAAACAGAAAAAGTCTCTAGATTCACAGAAAAATAATTAGACTACTTAGAAATCCCAAAAGGACAAGAAAAAAGCTAGATCTGAAAATCTGGAATCAAAACCTAATGCTTCAGTTTACAGGCATCATACATCAAGACATCAAACATCAAAAGCTTTAGGAAATCATGTTTTTACCTAATGAACAAAATAAAGAACAAAAGTTAATCACAAAGTAACTAGTATCAGGAAATTTAAGGAGATTGAGCTACAACAAAACAGATCAAACCCTAACACAAATTTAACAGATTGAAGTAAATTTTTTAAAATGAAATCCTTGAGTTGTACAGTACATTGCAAAGAATAAAAATGCAATCAAAAATTTCAATAGCAGAATGGACAGTACAGAGAATTCATTAGCTTGAGGATAAGGTATTTGGAGGAGAATAAAGGAAACAGAATTTAGAAGAATGAAGAAATTTTATGGGAACTATAGAAAAGTATTAAAAGGCAAATATCTAAGTTATTGTGTGTCAAGAGGGTCTTGAGAACACCAAAAAAGTAGAAAACTTATTCAAATAGATAAAAAAAGTTCCCCAAACCTTCAGAGAGACCTAAGTGGCAATGTGCAGGTAGGTGAAAAGGCACAAGCCATATTCAATTCATTCTCCTCCAAGACATATTCTAACCAAGTTCTCCATGGTTATAGAGAGTATGGTTAATGTGAAAGAGACAAAACACACATAAAGCTGTCTCAATTCATCTGACTGCATACTTCTAGGAAGGGAACATAGAGCCTAGGAGAGAGTGGCATGTTTTCACAATATTAAAGGAAAAAAATATTCCAACCAAGAATGCTGTATCCAGCAAAGCCATCCTATAGCTATGAAAGAAAAATAAAGACATTCACAAACAAAAACTGAAAATATTTATTACGACCACTCCACTATAAGCAGTGTTAAACATTTGGATGGGCATTTGACCCACTGCTCAAGACCTCAGTTAGGAAACCTCCTTCCAATACTAGAGTACCTGAATTTGACTTTGGGCTCTGCTCCTGATTCCATCTGCCTGCTAATGAACACCCTGGGAGCACAACCAGCCAATACTGATAGATTCAAAGTGAGAATACAATAACTGTAGGGGATATTAAAACCCCATTTTCACCAATGGAAGTGTGTGTGTGTGTGTGTGTGTGTATGTGTCTGTATACTATATAAATATATAAACACACTCAAATAGAAAATCAGCATAGAAACAGTAGAGTTAAACTACACTGCAGACCAAGTGTACCCAATAGATATCTACAAGACATTCAACAGCTGTAAAGCATTTTTACAGTAAAACATTTTTCTCAATAGCATAGAAAATATTTTTCAGGACAATAATGCCATAAAAGAACTCTCAAAGTTTAAAAATTGAAACACATTTAGTATATTTTCTAAATATACTGTAAGAAAAGAGTAATCAATAATAAGAAACTTTAGAAACTATATAATTATATGGACATTTAACTTACTTCTCAGTGACTAATGATTCAAGGAAAAAATCCAAAAGGGAAGCAAAACATGTCTTTAAACAAATAAAAACAGAAACACAACAAACCCAAACATATGAATTATAGCAAAAGCAGCATTAAGAGGGAAGTTTACAACAATCAGTAACTATACAAACTAACCAATCAGCCAACCAACCACACTGGGGCAGGGGTTTGGCCTAGTGGTTAGGTCTCTGGTTGAAATGCCTCCATCCCGTATCAGGATGGCTTTGAGTACTGTCTGGACTCCTGCATCTTTCTTCCTGCTAATCTGCACAGTGTGAGGCATCAGTTTAGTTTGGTCCCTACCACACAATGAGAACTAGAAATCCAAACAGATGAATAGTGAGCAATGAAATTTAATCAGTAATAAAATCTTCCATTAAACAAAGAAAAGCATAGGACCACATGGCTTCACTGTGAATACCACTAAATACTTTAAAAAACTAACACAATTCCTCTCAAATTATTTCAAAAAGCAAAAGAGGATAAGACTCTTCTAAACACTCGACAAAGCCAGGATTTATCCTAATACTAAAACCAGACAAGGACAGAAAAAAAAAAAAAAAAAGCTACAGGACAAGATAACCTAATGTACATGTAAAAATCCTCAGCAATATACTAGCAAACCAAATCCAACATCACATTTGTAAGATTGGTCACCACGATCAAGTGGGATATTTTTCCCCTAGGGATGCAAGGATGGCTCGACATATGCAAATCAACAGACATGATACAGCTCATAAACAGAATTAGGGACAAAACAAAATTATCACCTATCACAATGGATGCAGAAAAGGTATTTGATAAAATTCAATGCTCTCCATGAAAAATACTCTGGGCCCATCAGACATACAAGGAATATACCTCAATATAACAAAATATATGTAAAAGGCAACAGCTAACATCATATTGCAAGGGGAAATGCTGAAGATAATCTTTCTCAGATTTGGAGAAGGCCAGGATGCCCATGTTCACCATTCTTATCTAACATTGTACTGGAAGTTCCAGCAAGAACAATGAGGCAAGAGAAATAAAGGACATCCGAATTACAAAGGAGGAAGTCAAACTGTCATTGTTTGCAGACATGAATACATATGGAAAATCAAAAGAATACACCAAAAAGAATAAATGAATCCAGCAAAGTTCCAGGATACAAAGTTAATACACAAAAATATGCATAATTTCTCTATGCTTAGAGTGAATGATATAAAAAAGAATGTAAGAATGCAATTCCACTTACACAGCTGCAAAAACAATAGCTAGGAATACATATAACCCAGGAGGTAAAAATAGCTATACGATGAAACTTATAAAACATAGGATTAAGTGTCAAAGGGATCACATAAACAAGACTAGTGTCTGCTAATAATAACTCATAGAATTAAAAAGGAGAGAATGATCCAACTTGGGAAGTGGGATACACAGCACTAAACAGCACTCTGGCCTCAGAATCGGCCCTTAAGGCATTTGGATCCGGCTGAAAAGCCCATGAGAGTTTTGCAGGCATGGAAAGCCAAGACACTGTGGCAAAAAAATGACCTACATGAAAGATCTCTGTGAGTGAGATCCTAGTGGAAAGAACGGACCATCAAAGAAGGAGGTACCTTTCTCTGAAGGGAGGAGAGAACTTCCACTTTGACTATGGCCTTGTCGAAATAAGATCAGAGTTGGTGAACTCAAGAGGCTTCCATCGCCTTGGCAGCTCATGACAAGAACTTCAGGTGATTATTGATGTCATAAATAAGAGTGTCAATTGTTAAATCAACAACAGGAGTCACTGTACACTTGCTCCCCATTTAGGATCTCTGTCCTTAATACATTGTACTATGCGAATTAACAGTAAAACTAGTACTCAAACAGTTCTTAACACTGTGTTTCTGTGTGGGTGCAAACTGTTGAAATCCTTACTTAGTATATACAGATAATTGAAAATGAAGAAATAAAAGGAGGAAATTGTAGCAAAAAAAAAACATTAAAAGAAATTGAATAAAAATGAAAAGATATCTGATGTGCATGGATTGGAAGAATTAATATTGTCAAAATGTCTACATTACCCGAAGTGATCTGGAGATTCAATACAATCTCTATGATAACACCAATGAAATTCTTCATAGAAACAGAAAAGAACAATCTGAAATTCCTATGGTACTACATAAGATCTCTAACAACTAAAGACATCTAGAGCATAAAGAAGAAAGCTGGAGGTACCACACTACTGGACTTCAGTGAATACAACAAAGCTAGAGCAATCAAAAGAGTATGGTACTGGCATAAATGCAGATTCAGTGAATAAAGGAACCGAATAGAGAGCACAGAAATAACTATATATTTACATCCAAGGTCTTTGACAAAGGTGTTAATTACATTACATTCAGTAGGGGAACAGATAATATCTTTAATAAATGGTCCTGGGAAATTGCATAATATGCAAAAGAATAAAATAGACCCCTTTCGTCATATATATATATATATATATATATATATATAAAATCAAATCAAAATGAATTAAAGAGTTAAAGACTTGAAATTATAAAACCACTTAAAGCATAGGCAACATTCTTTAGGAAGTTGGTTTGGGAAACAAAAGCAAAAACAAATTTGATCACACAAAACCTAACAGCAGAAGAAACAACAGAAAACAGAGACAGCTAACAGAATGGCAAATATATTTGCAAATTATACACCTGAAAAAGAATTAACAACTAGAATATATACAAGTACTTCAAAGACTCTGTGGGAAATGTAATTTAAAAATGTTTTAGTGCAAAATAATATTAGTATCTATGATGCTATAGTCTGAACAAGATTTGTCTCCCAAACTCATTGACTTTAAACCGCAAAGTCCTGAGTCAATGATTCTAGCAAGGCGGAGATGTGATCTAATTATGATGTTTAGGAGGTAGAGTGTTTCTTAGGAAACTGGCACGTGCCCTTAGAAGGCAATGCTGGAAAAAAACGTTGCTTAAAAGAGCAAAGTAAGCTATGCCTCTTCCTGCTTCCTGGCTCACCATGGGATCCTTCTTCCTGATGCATTTCACCCTGCCATATGGCTGACCCAATGGGGCCAGCCAGTCCTAGATTGTGAGCCTCCAAACCTTTTCTTTGTAAGAAACTTTTCTCATTTAGTTTCTCATAATGATGAAAAATTAATATGCATGCATAGAGGATTCTTCAAAAATTCATGGAAATATATGGCAAAGCAATGTTTTGGTTTACAAACATTTAATAAATGAAGAGATATAAATGCAGTGGCTTCCTTAGTGAACCTTAATTGCAAAATTTCTTCTTTTAAAACTTTTTTCTTGCCTTCTCAGCCATGATCTCTGATTACTTCCTTTGATAATATCTTCTGAACTCAGATTTAGCCAGCAGTTCATCCATAGTAGTTCTTTCCTTTGCTTCTTAGAAATTTATGAATGTTAGATGTCAGTTGGATTGCCAACAATGGTTCCAACCTGGAAATATTCGAGAAAGCCATCTCTAGCATGTTCTTAGAAAACTTTTTGGTCCATGCTTGCTCTCATCTTCAGTGCTTTGACATCATTTTTCAGCTCATCTGTCAATTCTGGAGCTTTAATACAAAGCCAGCCATCACCCAGTTTTTTGTCATTCTTTCCTGCATATTATCTGAAGCTTATGCTCTGATTCACTATATGGTAGGACATAGTAATTTTTTTCACAATCAGATGTAATGATGGCTTTCTGCAGAACCTCATTTTTTCTTTATCTCCTTGATCTGGGTTAGGGTTCTCTTGTTAAACTGTAGTTTGTATTCAAATATACAAGCACCTAGCTGCTTAATACTCAGACCAGGGTCTATGCTGCTACTTGACAACTTCAGAAGTTTAGACTTGTGTTATTTAGTACGGCTTCATCACTAAACTTTATATCTTTATCAAGGTATGAGGGCTCTTCTTCACTTTCTTCCTCCTCCTCTCCTTCTCCCTCCTTCCCCTCCCCTTCCACACTTCTCCTCCTCCTACACCATTTCCTCTATCTCCTCTTTTCTAGCAACCTCTTTACTTTGTCTCCCTCTTCCAAGTAAAAATTTTTATCAGCACTCAATCCAGGAGTTGGGTCAATCACCAACAATTCATTGCCATCTGACTTATTTCATGACTTGCAACTTAAGGACTCTGGTCACTATTTAACAAAACAAAAGGTATCCTTTTCATCTTAAGTTTTCAGACTGTTGGCTTTCACCACTGCTGAGAACTGATAAAAACAGGATCATAATTATCCTGAGATTTCTTGAGTACAGACTTTAGTGTGGTATCACACTCAACATTTACATTCCTTTCATCATGGTTTTTATCTTCACTGACACTTATAACTGTGGAGTCTATCACTGTCATCACCATTATCAAACTTTGTTAAGTCACTTGTTTTTATGGTCGTCTTTCTCTTCATTCCATCAGTTCACTTCCACAACTGCAAATGTTTGGGCTAATGATTTCATTATAGCCTCACAATTCAGATTTGAGGGCCCTGAAGGAGTTTTGTTATGGGGAGTTGAATGCTTTGAGAAGCTAGTTTCTAAGGGCTAGTGTCTTGAAGTTTAGAAAGACTGAACTGAGAGGTGTTCTAATTTCTTTTCCCTCATTTATTATTTCATTTTTATCTTCATCTAAACTATTATAATTTTTATTTCTTTAGGAGATGCAACATTGGTCTGTTCTTTCATTAAAATATTGGTGCTTCTGCATTGTGAGTTTTTTCTAAATTTACATGCAAGGAATCAGGAAAGTCATAAATTTCATTACTACAGAAATTTGGCTTATTTGAGAAAGTGTTTGCTTGTAAAGATAACTATTTGGTGTACAAATCCTGAGTTCACAGGCATGTTAAGGATTTGCTTTTCATTGCTTGGTAAATTTTCTTTCATCTCAATTTGTAAATTTCTTGGCTTACTCCTGGTTCTCCTAGGTGCAATTCCAGAAAATGAATGTTTGAGCCTAATCACTCAGTATCAAGATACAGCTTCAGCATGTGATGCTTGGCTTGGATCTGTTAGATTTATCTGTACATCTTTGGGTCCTTGTAGTTAGCTCTGTGGAAGGCACAATTCTAGAAACACCTGAAACATGAGATTCAACTTCTTCAGTATGAGATTCATTTATTGGGCTTACTTTCAGTCCTCCTAGTTATTTTTTGACAGGTAGAGTGGACAGTGAGAGAAAGAGAGAGGAAGGTCTTCTTTTTCTGTTGGTTCACCCCCCAATGGCCACTGCAGCCAGCGCGCTGCAACCAGCACACCATGCTGAACTGAAGCCAGGAGCAAGGTGCTTCTCCTGGTCTCGAATGCGGGTGCAGGGCCCAAGTACTTGGGCCATCCTCCACTGCCCCCACCCCGGGCCACAGCAGATAGCTGGACTGGAAGAGGGGCAACTGGGACAGAATCCGGCGCCTCAACCGGGACTAGAACCCAGGGTGCTGGCTCCTGGATTTCAGGCACAGAATAATTTGACTCTGCCTCAGAGGTCTCTCCATCAGATGGTTCAGTTATCTGCTAGTGTGCTTGCAGGTCCATTCTTCCTCTTTCTGGATTTAGGATTTCTAGGGATTGAGTTTCCAGTCATCAAATGCAGAGTCCTGCTTGCTTTCTGGATCTTCTCGATTCCCTCCAGCAGCAGAGCTCTGCTGGGAACTTCCAGCTGACAAGGCTTGGTTCACCACCTGCTTAATGCATGGCTTTGATAACTTTACATCACAATGAACTTAACTCCAGTTCCACAAACTTTCTGAAGGAAAGACTCCAATTTAAAAGCAAGCCAAAAACTCAGATTTTTTTTTTAAAAAAAGACACACATGACAAGTATGTGAAAATAATGCTTATCACTAATCATCAGGGAAATGGAATTGGAAATCCAAACCACTGTCTCACTTCAGTTGGTGTGGCTATTATAAAAAAGACAAAAGATAAGTCCTGGCAAGCATGCAGAGAAAAGGAAACTCTCATAAAGTATTGGTGGGAATTTAAAGTAATACAGCCACTAGAGAAAGCAGTATGGAAGCTACTGGAAAAAGTTAACAATAGAACTACCATTTGACTCAAGAGTCAAAGCCCAAGTATATATCTAGAAAAATCAGCATGTTTCAAAACATAGCTGTGCTCTCATGTCTACCACAGTCCTATTCATAACAAGATATGGAAATAATCTAAATGTCCATCATCAGATGAAAAGATAATGCATGGATACCATGCAGTCATACCTAAGGAATAAATCCTGTCATTTTCAACAGTGCAGATGAACCTAGAGGGCATTATGTTAAGTGCAATAAGGCAGGTAATGAAAATACAAATACTGTGTGACCTCATACATAATGTGAAATCTAAAAGTGTTGATCTCATAAAAGTTGACAGTCATATGTATAGTAGGTGGCTAGTAGAGGCTGGCAAGAGGAGGGAGAAAGAATGGAGAAAGGCTAATCAATGAGCAGACTGTCACAGGCAGATAGAAGGAATAAGTTCTGGTGCTCTGCACAGAACTGTTGACTATAGTTAATACATATTTCAAAGTCACTAGAAGAAACATTTTAAATATTTCATGACAAGTGATAAATATTTGAGGTGAGGTATATTTAATTATCCTGCTTTAACCATTATATAATGCATATGTGTGTGTATATATATATAAATACCTCAGACTCTTAAATTATTATGTGCCTTTTTAAACTTATTTAGTAAATATAAATTTCCAAAGTTCAACTTTTGGATTATAGCAGCTTTTCCCCCCATAACCTCCCTCACCCTTCCAGCATACCGTCTCCCACTCCCTCTCCAATCCCATTTTCATCGATTAGTTTTCAATTATCTTTATATACAGAAGATCAATTTAGTATATACTAAGTAAAGATTAACAGTTTGCACCCACACAGAAACACAAAGTATAAAGTACTGTTTGAGTACTAGTTATACCGTTAATTCACATAGTACAACACATTAAGGACAGAGATCCTACATGGGGAATAAATGCACAGTGACTCCCATTGTTGATTTAACAATTGACACTTATTTATGAGGTCAGTCATCACCCGAGGCTCTTGTCATGAGCTGCCAAGGCTACGGAAGCCTCTTGAGTTCACCAATTCCAATCTTATTTAGACAAGGCCATAGTCAAGATTTATTTATTTCATGGGCAGAGTTACAGACAGGAAGAGGCAGAGAGTGAGAGAGGTCTTCTATCCCTTGGATCACTCCCCAATTGGCTGCAATGGCCGGAGCTGTGCCGATCCAAAGCCAGGAGAGCTTCCTCTGAGTCTCCCACACAGGTACAGGGGCCCAAGCACTTGGGCTATCCTCCACTGCTCTCCCAGGCCATACCAGAGAGCTGATAGGAAGTGGAGAAGCTGGGATTCAAGAGAGCGCCCATATGGGATACCGGCACTGCAGGCAGTGGCTTTATCCACTACACCAAAGTGCCAGCCCCATTATGTCCAATTAAAAATAGAATAAGGAGCAGGTATTTAGCCTAGCAATGGAAATACCAACATCCCAAATCGGCATGGTTGCGTTTGATTCCAAGTTCTAGCTCCTCACCTCAGCTTCCTGCCAGTGTCGACTCTACAGGCAGCAGGATAACTCAAATAATTGTGTCCTAGTCACTCATGTGGGAGAACTGGATTACATTTCCACTGCCCAGCTTTGACTTTCAGAAGAAAGACTGCTTTCTCTCATTGTATGTAATGAACAAAGGTCATTTAAGGATCCTGACAGGAGGGGTCACAAAGTAAAAAGAGACCATGCTGTTCCCAGATCTCAGGCTTCTATCCTCCAAACAGCAACTGGAAAGGCAACAACAGAACCTGGCATGTCATACCCCAGTTTCAGATGTACAGTATCCAGAGCTGTAAGAAAGCAAATTTCTGTCATTTAAGTCACCTAATCTGTGGTATTTTGTTAATAATAGCACAAGTAGATTATAGAGGGTCTTCAAAAGTCACATTGTGAAACAACTACGCATCAATTCAATGTTTAAAATTTTAATTCCCTTTCTGATCAACTTTTTAAAGTTTTTATATAAACTAATAAATGGTGTCTACAAAACAAAGCAAATGTGATTATGAATAATAAAATGGGAGGGGCAGGAGTTTGGTAAAGCTGCTAAGTCATTGCTTGGGCCATCTCCATCCTATACTAGAGTGTCTGATTTCAGTCTCAGCTACTAGGCTTTTGATCCAACTTTCTAATGCTTACACTGGTGATATGGGGAGCCGATCAGCCATAGTATTAGATTGATTAGAATCATGAGCTGCCCCTACCCGATCTCACCTCTATACACCCATCTGCTAATCAGACTACATAACTACTCTCCTTTTGGAATTGAATAAGAGGTTTAGAGTGCCCTGGTCCCACCCTGTTCTCCCCTACGCTGCACATACTTGCAGCAGCTCCTGCCCACTTGGCTGCCCAGTGTGCATCTGGCCTGTAGACTGCCACACATGGCCCTTGGTCTGCCCTTTGAGAGTCTGGTATGGAACTCCCAGTATAATCTCTGACCCCCTCTCCCTTAAATAAAGCCCTCACATTTCTGTGTATTGCTCTCACTTCCCCCAGATGAACCCTGAAACTTACGATGTTGCCTGTCTCATTTGTGTCTGTGCTTAGAATGCTTCTCTAAGTTTGAGACAAGAACCCAAAATATTAATTCTAAAAAATGCTAACCGATAACACTGGGAAGCAGAAGATGGCTCAAGTAGCTGGGTACCTGCCACCCATGTGAGAAACAAGGACTGAGTTCTGGGATCCTGGCTTTGCCCTGTTCCACCCTGGCTGCTGTGGCCTTTGAGGAATCAATTAGTGGATGCAAGATCACTCTGCAACTCTCCCCCTCTCTCTTTCAAATACATTGGAAACAAATGTTTTAAAACAATGAAATATTAAAAACATTCTCTTTAAAGCCAAAACAAGATAAAGATGCTAATTATTACTACATTTATTCAACTTCGCAAACACAACACAGCTCTCCCAAGAACACAAGGCAATTAAATGTAAGAGTTCTAAAGTAGATGAGGCAAGTCACTTTTCTCAGATAACATTACCATTCAGATAAAATATTTACAATAATTTACATATAATATATAATATGTAGTATATTTAGTATTCGTGTATTTGAAATGAACAGAAATATATTAAATAGTATTCGTTTTGGCCATTATTTTGGAGCACCTGATATTTACTCAATTTTTTCAGCACCCATAAAGTGTTCATGTCCCCAATAGGTGCTTGACTTAGGTAAAATATAATTGTGTCACCAAGCACATCAGTATGTAACTAACCTTATTAAATATCCCTATATATTTGTAGATAAATGGAATACTACATTAAATTAAGACACAGAATTATATCTATAGATTTTTCTAATGCTAAAATATGCATGGTAAAGATGGGGAAAACTTGTATCTCTCTCATCTGTCAATAAAAAATATTCATGGCAGCCTTACAATAGATCAAACTGTAACTTATGCTGGTCATTTGTTAGATTTCACTCAAGATCAAAAGTAAAATGTAAAGGCACTCTACCATGTTAGAAACTCACATCATCATTTTCTCCAGGCAATATAATATTAAAAGCCTAAAAATAAATCAGAAGATCTGCTAGTTTGTGAAATTTTAATAAAGGCAAATTAAGAAGGAACATTTAAAGATGTTCAGATTCATATTAAGACAACCAACTACACCAGTTTTCAAATGCTGAGATACATTCTGTGTTATAGTAGAGTGAATACTCCTTTATGAATCAGATATGTTGTTTTATTTAGAACCTTGGTTAATACTAAATAACTAAAACCTAGTATTAATCACTAAATTATATGAAATATTACATTTGTTTTGAGGAGATGTAATTGTGATGTTTTATTGCACTAATGTTCTACTTGCTTTAGCGTAAAATTATACTTTTGATATTTATGAAAGCATAAGACAGAATATGTAAATAAAGTACATTTTGTTATATATGCATACAGTCAAATAGACATAAGACCTCATTTTTCCTAATACTTTATTTAATAATTTTAAATAGTCCATATGTTACAATTGAAAACATCTTGGTAGTTAAATAAAAATTAAACATAGGCCTGTCAGATGAACCAGCCCCTGCAAAACCAAGTATCTACTCAAGGGACGTAAAAGCACATGTCCATACTAAGACACAAGATACTCACTTTGACTATGACCCTGTCGGAATAAGATTGAAGTCGGCGAACTCTAAAGGCTTCCATAGCCTCGGCAACTCATGACTAGACCCTAGGGAGATTATTGACGCCATAAACAAGAGTGTCAAATTGTTAAATCAACCTCAGGAGTCACTGTGTACTTACGTCTCATGTGGGATCTGTCCTTAATGTGTTGTCCAATGTGAAGTAATGCTATAACTAGTACTGAAACAGTATTTTACACTTTGTGTTTCTGTGTGGGTGCAAACTGATGAAATCTTTACTTAGTACATACTGAATCAATCTTCTGTATATAAAGATAATTAAAAATGAAAAAAAAAAACTTGGTGTTAAATTGGAAATTGCATAGAAAATTAATCAATTTAAAAAAATATATCATGTAGGATCTCTGTCCTTAATGTGCTATACATTGTGAATTAATACTATAACTAGTACTCCAACAGTATTTTTCACTTTGTGTTGCTATGTGAGGGCAAACTGTTGAAATCTTTACTTAATATATAGTAAACTGATCTTCTGTATATAAAGAGAATTGAAAATGAATCTTGATGTGAATGCAAGGGGAGAGGGAGTGGGAAAGGGGAGGGTTGCGGGTGGGAGGGAAGTTATGGGGGGGAAGCCATTGTAATCTATAAACTGTATTTTGGAAATTCATATTCTTTAAATAAAAGCATTATTAAAAAAATAAAAAAAAGATATTCAAGCATTCATAGCAGCTTAATTATAGGAGCCACAAGCAAAAAATTATCTAAATGTCCTTCAATGAGTGAATGAACAAATTGTGGAACATCCAATGAAATACTACTTAGCAATGAAAAGAAACTGTATTCACAAAGCAACAAAGATGAATCCTATAATAATTACTCTGAGTAAGAAAGAAGCCATAGAGAAGAGATATATCATTACCCTTTAAAATAAAATTCTAGAAAATGCAAAGTAATCTACATCAATAAAAAGGGAATCAGTAATTACCCTAGGGGAAGGATGAAGAGAGAAGAGGAAGGGATTACAAAGTGATAAGAAGTTTTGGGGGTGATGAGAATATTACGATCTTGATGTGCTAATGGACTTGTATACACACACACACACACACACACACAGTCACAGCTTATCAAATTCTACAAATTAAATATGTGCCTTTAATGACTGCCAATTAGCCTCAACAAGAATGCAAGAAGGGAAAAAATTAAAATTTTAGGTAAGTCACAGAATTACTAAGAAATCTAAGAAGCAAGCTTAAGGAACATTATAACACTGATTTCCATTTTATCATGTGGATTACTTTTGCACTGTCTTCCAACACAATCATGTAAACTGCCTTTCTGATTCCACTACTTTTCTATTCCTCAAGCTGGCGCCAGTGCCCATCCATCATCTTATCATTTAGTAGGCCCAAACTTTGATAATAATTGCTTGAATAAATCATTTCATTAGGGCTTGTAAATACTGACTTTTCAAATTCTATTATTCTTTCCAATTTTGCTATATAGAATTATTCAATAAAAAGACAGCATTGGGGCACAGTGTGTTAAGTTACTGCCTATGATGCCAGTATCCCATGAGCACTGGTTCAAGTCCCAGCTACTATACTTCCAATCAAGCTCCCTGATAATGTGCCTAGAAAAGCAGCAGAAGATGGCCCAAGCAGCTGGGCCCCTGTCACCAACATGGGATATCAGGATGAAGCTCCTGACTCCTGACTGCAGCCTCTCCCTGGTTATTATGGCTATTTGGGGTATGTTCCAGTGGACTGAATGTCTTTATTTCTCTCCCTCTAAAATCAGCCTTTCAAATAACTAAACTAAAAGAGTTCTTTCAACAATTCTTTCATTATTATGAAATATGATTCTAATGGGAAGTTTAAGTATGTAACTCCTTTCCTTTGTCATTTTCAGACATATATACTCCTAAGTTTCTTATTAAATGCTAACAAAAGTAAAAAAAAATCATGTTTATAACAGTAGTAAATCAATTATTTCCATTTATACTTTCAAAATGAATTAAGATAAAATCACAAATTATAAAAATAAGCTGATAATGTCCATCAGAGTACTTGATGGTCTTGGAACTCACAATATAAAATGTATTCAAACTTTATAAACAGTATTCAGATTTCCCTACAAGAAGTCATTAGAGTACATAAACATTAATTTGCTTTGCTGATAATGTTACTGGGAAAATTGAAGCTAATAAATATGCTCCTAAAATGTGAGGTAACATATTCAAACAGAAGGCTGAGAGGAAAAACTTAAGAGTTTCCTGATTTTAAAACAAATGTACCAGAAACTATGACTTCTCTAATAACCAACAAAAACCCATTTGAGTCCACAGCTGCTAAATATGAGTAACTACAGGTGCTGGGTTCATGAGTTATTCAATTTAACATTGTTAAATTATGCTAGCAAGAGGTTCCAAGATGGTGGAACAGGGAGGGCGCTTACTGATAGTCCAGGAAAAGATAGTTTTAATAAAATAGGAGATTGGTCTCAGGGAAGAGTTAGGGAAAAAACTGCAGAGGAAACTTCCAAATTAGAGGGATGCGGTGGACCTACGTGGAAGGCATGGGCGCCCATGGCTCGGGACTCCAGCTTCTGCATAAGCGAGCTTCATCAGCTTCATCTGCATCAGAGAGCTTCTGCATCAGTGCTGGAAGTGAGGTGAGACAAAACCACAGTAGCCCAAGACACTGCTGGAAAAGCAGCAGGAAGAGCCTAGAGGGAACGAGGCTTGAAGCCCTGTGGGGGAAAGTACACCAGCAACTAAAGAAAAAAATAAAAGGGATGGTACGGACAATTCTCTCTCCACTCACCTTAAAAAAGTGTACAAGACAACAGAGGCGGCACCAGTTTGGACATATGTAAGCTGCACCAGCTTGGGGCTGCGCCCGGCAATAAGCTGAGCAGAAAAACCTGACTCTGGTGATGAGTAATGACAGGAGACTAAGACCTAGTGAATGTGTGGAGTTTATGAACTGAGACTGAAAAAACAAAACAAAACCAACAAAAACTCCAAGGGTATGGGGAGAACTCAGTGGGGCTGAGACTTGAGTAGTCTCGGTAGGAGATGCCACAAGCTTGGGTGGCCCTGGCTACCTGGTAAGAGACATTGCAGGGGAATCTGAGCTTACACTGAGGACTACACAGATCCTTTGTGTGGTCCTTGGAACAGAGCAGACGAATATTATACCCACTGGGGCTAGCGCTCAGACACTATTCACCATCAAGGAGAAGAGCTCAGCTGAGAACAATTACTCCCCTTCTGATTAAAAAGAGAAGATTACCACACCAAACTTGGGTGCGTCATATTAGGCACACCATTAATCCTGAAGAACTGAACCAAGTTTTCTGGCCACACCCACCACAAGCCTCTAGAGATTCACGGAAAGCAGAATGTCCACTTATCTGAGTCACAGTATATGGAGAAAAGCCACCACAGCAGAAAAAAATGAAACCATTGACTATCTCCACAATGCTGAATAACAAATGCAACAATAGAGGAACCAAGAAAAAGGAAGACAACATGACACTCATAAAAGAACATGACACTTCAATACAAGATTATGCAGATGCTGAGATAGAATAAATGCAAGAAATGGAACTCAAAAAATTTATGATAAGAATATTTAGAAGTAATCAAAAACAAATGTATGAACTACTGAAATCCATGCAGGACATGAAAGAAAATCTCTCGTGAAAATAAAATCTTAAGGAGGAATCAAAATGAAATGAGGAATTTAATACAACATGAAATTGATATATTGAAGAGAATTCAAAATTAAATCAAGAATTCAATAGAATAAACAGAGTTGAGGGCCTTAAAAACAATCAGTGAGGCAGAAGAGAGAATATCAGACTTAGAAGACAGAACAGGAAAGTATACAGTCAAACCAAAGAAAAGAAGAGGAAATTAGAAATCTAAAAAATATTGTTGGGAATCTACAGGATACTATTAAAAATCCAACATTTGGGTTCTAGGAGTTCCTGAAGGCATGGAGAGAGAGAAAGGATTGGAAGGCCTTTTTAGTGAGATACTAGCAGAAAGCTTCCCGGGTTTGGAGAGACACCCAAGTACAAGAAGCACAGAGAATTCCCAATTAACATGACCAGAAGAGATCCTTGCTACAATACGTTGCAATCAAACTCACCACAGTGAAACATAAAGGAAAGATTCTAAAATGTGCAATATAGAAATGCCAGATTACTCTCAGATGATCTCCAATTAGACTCCCAGCAGACTTCTCATCAGAAACCCTACAGGCTAGGAGGGAATGGAGAGATATAGCCCAGGTGCTAAGAGAAAAACTGCCAGCCCAGAATATTATATCCTGCAAAGCTCTCATTGGTGAATGAAGGTGAAATAAAGACCTTTCACAGCAAACAGAAATTCAAAGAATTTGTCGCCACTCGTCTAGCCCTGCAAACGATGCTTTAAGATGTTACACACAGAAACATGGCCATCAGTATGAAAGAAGGTAAAGAAGAAAACTCCCAGTAAAAGATCACAGGAAGTTCAAAGCATATTAGAAATATCTTTGGAAAAATGGCAGGGCAAAATCACTACTTATCAATAGTCACACTGAATGTTAATGGCCTCAACTGTCCAGTTAAAAGACACAGACTGGCTGAATGGATTAAGGAACAAAACCCATCTATTTACTGCTTACCCGAAACACATCTTTCCAACAAAAACGCATGCAGACTGAAAGTGACAAGTTGGAAAAAGGTATTCCATGCCAACAGAAACCAAAATAGAGCTGGTGTAGCCATATTAATATCAGATAAAATAAAATTTAACACAAAAACTGTTGAGAGATAAAGAGGCACACTATATAATGATTAAGGGATCAATTCAAGGGGAAGATATAACTATCATCAATGTATATGCACCTAATTACAGGGCACTGGTTTATTTAAAAGACATGTTAAGGGAATTAAAGGGAGACTTAGACTAAAATACAATAGCATTGAGGGAATTCATTACTCAACTTTCAGCAATTGACAGATCAACCAGAGAAAATCTACAAGGAAACAGCATATTTAATCGACACTGTAGACCAAATAGATCTAACAGATATCTACAGAACTTTTCATCCTACACTTGAAGAATTTACATTCTTCTCAGCAGTACATGGAACCTATTCTAGCACTGAACCTTCTCTAGCAGTACATGGAACCTACTCTACTAGGCCATAAAGCAAGTCTCAGCAAATTCAAAAGAATTAAAATCATACCATGCAGCTTCTCAGACCACAATGGAATGAAGCTGGGAATTAGAAACCCAGGAATCCCTACAGCATATACAAACACATGGAGACTAAATAACACGCTCTTGAATGAACAGTGGGTCATAGAAGAAATAGAGAGAGATCAAACTTTCTGGAAGTAAATGAGGATAACAACACAACATATCAAAACTTATGGGATACAGCAAAAGCAGTGTTAAGATGAAAGTTTATAGCAATAGGTGCCTACATCAAGAAATTGGAAAGGCACCGAATAAATGAGTTATCAATGCCTTTCAAGATATAGAAAATCAGCAGCAAACCAGACCCAAATCTAGTAAGAGAAGAGAAATAATTAAAGAAATCAACAGAATTGAATCCAAAAAAACATTACAAAAGATCAGCCAAATCAGGAGCTGGTTTTTTGAAAAAATAAACAAAGTTGAAACCCCACTGTTCCAACTAAAAAAAGACCCAAATCAATAAAATCAGAGATGAAAAGGAAATGTAACAACGGATAACACAGAAATAAGAGTCAGATATTACTACAAAGAGTTTTATGCTAGCAAACTGGAAAATATCAGAAATGGATAGACTCCTGGACATATATAACCTACCAAAATTGAATCATAAAGACATAGAAAACTTAAACCGACCCATAACCAGGTCAGAAATTGAATCAGTAATAAAAGTCCTCCCAACAATGAAAATGCAAGGACCGGATGGATTCACTGCTGAATCTACCAGACATTTAAAGAAGAACTAACTCCAGTTCTTAAACTATTCAGAACAATCGAAAAAGAGGGAATCCTCCCAAATTCTATGAAGCCAGCAACACCTTAATCCCTAAGCCAGAGAAAGATGCAGCATTGAAAGAGAATTACAGACCAATATCCCTGATGAACACAGATGCAAAAATCCTCAATAAAATTCTGGCCAATAGAATGCAACAACACATCAGAAAGATCATCCACCCAGACCAAGTGGGATTCATCCCTGGTATGCAGGGATGGTTCAGTGTTTGCAAAACAATCAATGTGATAAAACACATTAACAGACTGCAGAAGAAAAACCATATGATTATCTCACTAGACGCAGAGAAAGCATTTGATATAATACAACACCCTTTCATGATGAAAAATCTTAGCAAACTGGGTATGGGAGGAACATTCCTCAATATAATCAAAGCAATTTATGAAAAACCCACAGCCAGCATCATATTGAATGGGGGAAGAGTTGGAAGCATTCCCACTGAGATCTGGTACCAGACAGGGATGCCCACTCTCACCAATGCTATTCAGTATAGTTCTGGAAGTTTTAGCCAGAGCCATTAGGAAAGAAAAAGAAATTAAAGGGATACAAATTGGGAAGGAAAGCTCAAACTATCCCTTTTTGCAGATGATATGATTCTTTATTTAGGGGACCCAAAGAACTCTACTAAGAGACTATTGGAACTCATAGAAGAGCTTGGCAAAGTAGCAGGATATAAAATCAATGCACAAAAATCAACAGCCTTGGTATACACAGGCAATGCCACGGCTGAGAAAGAACTTCTAATATCAATGCCCTTCATAATAGCTACAAAAACAAATACCTTGGAATAAACTTAACCAGGGATGTCAAAGATCTCTATGATGAGAAGTACAAAATCTTAAAAGAAAAATAGAAGAGGATGTTTAAAAAAAAAAAAAAGGAAAAATCTTCCATGCTCATGGATTGGAAGAATCAATGTCCGCAAAATGTCTATTCTCCCAAAAGCAATTTACAGACAATGCAATACCAATCAAAATACCAAAGACATTCTTCTCAGATCTGGAAAAAAGTTTGCTGAAATTCATTTGGAGGAACAGGAGGTCTCAAATAGCTAAAGCAATCTTGTACAACAACAATATAGCCAAAGGCATCATAACACCAGATTTCAAGACATACTACAGGGCAGTTGTAATCAAAACAGCATGGTACTGGTACGGAAACAGATGGATAGACCAATGGAACAGAATAGAAACACCAGAAATCAATCCAATCATCGACAGCCAACTTATTTTGATCAAGGATCTAAAACCAATTCCTGGAGCAAGGACAGTCTATTTAACAAATAATGCTGGGAAAACTGGATTTCCACATGCAGAAGCATAAAGCAAGATCCCAACCTTACACCTTACACAAGAATCCACTCAACATGTATTAAATATCTAAGCCTACTACCCGACACCATCACATTGTTAGAGAATATTGGAAAAACCCTGCAAGATACAGGCACAGACAAAGACTTCTTGGAATAGACTCCAATGAAATGGACACTATGGGAAACAATGACTTGATCAGCCCTTGTCCTGACTGTCAAGGAACATCTAACTCTTTTATCCCTTTTAGTATTCTTTTTGTTTTACTTAATACCATTTGTTGAACTCTTTAAGTAATACACAATTATTCTTAGGCATTTAAATTATCTGAAAAGTTATGGCTGTTAAATATAAGAGTGAGAATAAGAGAGGGAGGAGATGTACAGTTTGGTACATGCTCACTCAAATTTACCCCTAATGGTAGAGCTAGAAGCATGCCAGATGATTCCAAATCAATCCCATCAAGGTGGTATGTACCAATGCCATCTTATTAGTCAAAGTGATCTGTTTCAGTTCATAATTGATCATAATAGGATTAACCATCAAAGGGATCACATAAACAACACTAGTGTCTGCTAATAACTAAGATAATTAACAAGGAGAACAATCCATCATAGAAAGTGGGAAACACAGCACTAAACAGCACTCTGGCCTCAGAATCAGCCCTTAAGGCATTCGGATCTGGCTAAAAAGCCCATGAGAGTTTCTCAGGCATGGAAAGCCAAGACACCATGGCAAAAAATGACCTACATGAAGGATCTCTGAGCAGAAAGAACGGGCCAAAGGAGAAGGTACCTTTCTCTGAAGGGAGGAGAGAACTTCCACTTTGACTATGGCCTTGTCTAAATACAGTTGGTGAACTCAAGAGGCTTCCATCACCTTGGCAGCCCATGACAAGAGCCTCGGGTGATACTGACATCATAAGAGTGTCAATTGTTAAATCAACAATGGGAGTCACTGTGCACTTACTCTCCATGTAGGACCTCTGTCCTTAATGTGTTGTAGTATGAGAATCAACAGTAAAACTAGTACTCAAACAGTACTTTATACTTTGTGTTTCTCTGTGGGTGCAAACTGTTGAAATATTTACTTAGTATATACTAAGTTAATCTTCTGTATATAAAGATAATTGAAAATGAATCTTGATGAATAATGGGATGGGAAAGGGTGTGGGATATGGGATGGTTGTGCATGGAAGGGAGGTAATGGGGGAAAAAAACCACTATAATCCAAAAGTTGTACTTTCAAAATTTATATCTATTAAAGTTAAAAAATTATGCTAACAATTACCCTTCAAATTTGGCAATAAAAAACCCATCATTACATTTTAATAATTATAACAATTTTAAAAATTTTTTTCTGTGGAATTGTTATTCAGTTTGAAAAAAATAAAATTCTGGAACTTCAAAGCATGTTTAGAAAAAAAAGTGAATAGCAGCTGGTACTTTAGGAAAAATATGTAGCTCTTAGAAGAACACATACATATAGCTTTTATAGAACTAAGGGTAATCAGAAGTTTGATCAATAACAGTTCCTACCAAAATCTGCTACCATTTTTGAGTAATACAATTAGTCTACTATAACCACTTTCTAACTTATCTAATTTGCTTTTAAGTCTTACTTCTGTTTTTTACTCTCTGCAAGTCATAATCTACCAGTGTGATCATTATTTTCACAGCTCAGAGTTCAAAATTATCCAGTTCACCTCCACCCTAGACACCTTCCAGTCTGATATCCTGTCACTTTCCTTTCCCTCACTGTGCTTCATCCACATCTGCCTCATTTCCATCTCTCCAACTGAATAAGCAGAAATGGTCCATAAACAAGAAAGGATATTCAGTCTCATTAGTAATCAAAAACGCAAATTAATAGTGCAATAAATTACCATTTTAATCTACCAGATTGGCCAAAAGGAAGTTACCCAAAAATACGTTGTCGAGAGTTAAAAGATGTAGATATTACATTCTGCTCGAACAAAAGTAAATTAGCACACCCACTAAAAACAATTTGACACAGTAATTCTATTCCTTAATATATACTCTAGGGAAATTTTTGCACATATGCACTGGGAGACTTCTTTACAATTATTCACAATAGCACTACTTTGTAAGTAAAAAAAGGTAAAGTGACTCAAACGCTCATCAATAAGTGAACAGATTAAATAAAACTGCTATAGTTACATAAAGAAAAACTGAAGAGCAATAATAAAGAATGAAACCATGGCCAAACCAACAACAGGAATAGATCTAAAAAAAGCAAAGCTGTGGGGGGGGGGTGGAATATAACTTCTGAAATTCCTCATGGAATATAGTGTTTCATTAGATGAAAAATAAGCAAAAACAATATATTTTAAGCACAAGTGTGTGTGTGTGTGTGTGTGTGTGTGAGAGAGAGAGAGAGAGAGAAAGAGAGAGAGAGAGAAAATGGACGTATATAATAAAATATTTTTGAAGGTATAAGCTATAAAAAAATTTAACTGAGTCTGTTGGTAGCTCCTTCAGCAGAAACACAAGGGAGGTGTTTCTGTGTGGGTGCAAAGTGATGAAATCTTTACATAGTATATACTGAATTGATCTTCTGTATATAAAGATAATTGAAAATGATTTAAAAATCTTGGTGTTAAATTGGAAATTGCATAGATAATTAATCAATTTTTAAAAAAAAAAATCATGTAGGATCTCTGTCCTTAATGTGCTGAACATTGTGAATTAATACTATAACTAGTACTCCAACAGTATTTTCACTTTGTGTCTCTATGTGAGGGCAAACTGTTGAAATCTTTACGTAATATGTACTAAACTGATCTTCTGTGTATAAAGAGAATTGAAAATGAATCTTGATGTGAATGCAAGGGGAGAGGGAGCGGGAAGGGGGAGGGTAGCGGGTGGGAGGGCGGTTATGGGGGGGGGGAGCCATTGTAATCCATAAGTTGTACTTTGGAAATTTATATTCTTTAAATAAAAGCTTTATAAAAAAAAAAAGACAGAAGAGAATCACATTAGTTGATGTAAGATCCTGACAGTACCTTAGTTCTTGAGTTATTGGCTCGTGGATTCCATTGTATCATCGACTTCCAATGTTTTACTAACATGTATATATAATTGCATTATATGTAATAGAGTAATTTTACAATTATTTACATGTATCAAATGCAGTATTTTGAAAGAGACAAAATATCAGAATAAGAGAACACACAAAGGTTTTAATGAGCCTTATGGAAAATAAAGCAGGTTAAGAGACTAAGTTCAGAAAAACCAGGCTCTAATGCTAGGCCTCCTGTTTATCACTGTATGACAGACATACCTTTCTAAAGTTTTGAATACCCTGTTCCAACAATACCTTACTGAAATTATTTTTAAATTTGGTCTATGTTCCATTTAAAAACATTTGGTCACACTGTAAAAATGAATTCAATGTGGGTGGTACTGTGGCACTGTAGGCTAAGTAAGCCTCCTCCTGCAGTACTGGCATCCCCTATGGGCACTGATTCATGACTCAGCTGCACCATTTCCAGTCCAGCTCCCAGTTGATGGCCTAGGAAAGCTATGGAAGATGGCCCAAGCTTGGACCCTTGCACCCAAGTGGGAGACCCAGAAAAAGCTCAAGGCTGGAGGCTTTGATACAGACCAGCTCCGGCTGTTGTGGCCATTTGGAGAGTGAACCAGAGCATGAAGACTTCTCTCTCCCTTTCTCGCTCCCTCCATCCCTCCCTTTCTCTGTCCATAACACTGCCTCTCAAATAAATCTTTTTAAAAGTGATTTAGAAATGCCAATTTTATTATTTAGGTACACCAAAGAAATCTTTACAGTTTCTTCCAACTCTAGCACAGATGCTCTCAAAATTTCGGGTGTCTCAGAGTCACCCAAAAAGCTTGTGAAAGATAAAGATTCCAAATTTCATTGCAAACAGCCTGCTTTTACACTCCTGGGATAGGATTATGAATCTAAATTTAAACAAGTTAGTCAAGATAATATGATATTATGACACTAGTTACTTATATCAGAGTTAAGAGAAACTGTCCAAGGTTTAATTTATTTTTATTCCCAGAAATCTTTTTAAGGTATACGAATGTCATACATTTTATAAATACAAGTTTAGGAATATAGTGATTCTTCCCACCTTCCCACCACCCTCCTTAATCCTCCCTCTCCTATCCAATTCTTATTTTTTACTAAGATATTTTCAATTAACTTTATTCAAATGTGATTTATTCAAATACTCATACTAAGTAATGAGTTCAAAAAATAGTATAAAAAAAGTTTGTCAACACTCAAGACAAGGGCTGTTCAAAGTCATCACATCTCAAAGTGTCAATTTCACATCTATAGATTACCTTTTAGGTGCTCTATTGGTTACAGGGTTTAATTTAGCTGGAAAGGCAACTAAATCAAGGATAGCTTTAAATAATCTACATCTGCAACTGTGGATTAACAACTAATTTACAAAGGAAAGAAAAGAAAAATGAAAATAATGAAGCTTAAATGTTGCTTTTACAATGACAGGAGACAAATCTAGCAAAAGGAAATACAAAGTAATGGAATGCTTTGAATTGGGCCATTGGACCTCTTGCAAAGATTTTTGACTGAAGTGATTCAATAAAGAAGCATAGTAAACATATAGTTGCAGAGTGTTACTGGTGCAGGTAAGTTATTGAATACAGTTATTGAATACAGCAGCTTTCAAAATAAGTAGAAAATATTTCATTCTGTTTCATGTTGGTTTGAATGTTTCACAATATGAATAAAGCTTTTGTCTTACTGACTTTATATACCTAATTTCTACATTCTTGTTGGAGCTTTAACTTTGTAAATGTTATGAACTGTCTTCATGCTTCATATGGATATAATTTATGTTGCAACTATAATTTGTTTTTATGCTGTTACTTTGTTTGCACTTGGCAGAGTCAATCAACAGCTCTAAGCAACAACCTGATCCCCATCAGCAACAGGGCCAGTGCAGTAGTTGCAACTGGAATATTCTAGCCAAGTAGTAGTTATGATGATTGCCTCTTTTATACAGTCTCAGAATCTGAGTTTCAGATATTATAAATTTAAGTTATGTATGAAGCTATTCAGATAAATAATGGACACAAATGCTTCTTAGTCTTTTAAGTAATATTTTCCATAGAATGTGATGGTACTTCTGAAGAATACAAAATTAGTGAATCCACTTCATTAAACACAAAATTACTGAACTGTTTTTGCACAAAATCTGACTTGCACACTACTCTTTTATTTTAGCTATAAAGGAGTTTAACAATCTGAAGAATCCCTGAAGGCTAATGTAAAGGTTTCCTATTCATAAGAAACTGAATAGTAAAATCTTTTACTATCAAGACTATTACATTTTCTTAGTCTTGTAAAGATTTCATGTATTTTTCTAGGCTTCCCTATATACAAAAATATTTTTTGTCAATAGATTTGATTTTAATTATGTTTTCAAAGGGTCATGAAAACACAAAAAAAATTTTGCCTAGAAATAGATCTTTTTGCTTTCTCCATGTAATTGAGGCTTTGTGGAAAGTGGAACTTCTATGAAGAAAAGCTATGGAATCTCATGAAACAATAGAGCCCCCAATCAAGGGTTTATATGTTCCTTATGAGTGCACAAAATAGTATTAACATTTAACTTCCAGTTCAGTAACTTACTAAAATGTAGTCCTTCATTCTTAGCTACTAGTATTTGCACAGTTATTAGCTTTTTCACACTCTTACTTCTGAATGCAGTAGAAGCCTGTTACTAAAACCTTCATGTATATCAAGGTAGGCAGCTCTGTGTTGCAGTAGTTAATTAAAATGATCAAAAACATCTTAGGGGCAGACATCATAGTAGAGTTAAGTCACTGCTTCGGACACCCAGATCCCTTATCAGAGTGCTGGTGCAAGTCTCAACTATTCTGTTTCTACCCTGCTAATGCTCCTGGAAGAAGCAGATGATCGCTCCAGTATTTGGGTCCCTGCGACCCATATAAGAGACTTGGATGGTGATTCAGCCTCCTGGATTCTGTCGGGCCCAGCTCTGGCTGTTTTAAAGTATTTGGGGAGTAACCAATGGATGGAAGAATTCTCTCTCCTTCACACTCCCCCTTTCAAATGAATAAATCAATCTGTTAAAGAATATATGTTAACCTATCAATTTTCAGTTTGTCTATTCCTTCCATTCCCTATTTCTCCATTTTTAAAAGCAAAATTTTAATACTGAGCAAAAAGAATCATAAAATGCCAAAATAATCATTAAAAAGGCATTACTGGATATCAAATGAAGGAAATGACAAGATAAAATTAGTGACATTGAAAAGTACTATTTGGGCTACGCTGTGGTGCAGCGGGTTAAAGCCCTGGCATCCCATATGGGTGCCGGTTCTAGTCCCAAATGCTCCTCTTCTGATCCAGCTCTCTGCTATGGCCTGAGATAGCAGAAGATGGCCCAAGTCCTTGGGACCCTGCACCGGCGTGGGAGACTGAGGAAGCTCATGGCTTCAGATCAGCACAGCTCTGGCTGTCGTGGCCTACTGGGGAGTGAGCCATAGGATGAAGACCTCTCTCTCTGTCTCTGCCTCTCTCTAACTCTGTCTTTCAAATAAATAAATCTTAAGATAAGTACTGCTTAAAAAGTCTTTTTCCAATGAAAAAATTCAATTTTTTATTCTCAAATAATTTTTTATTTTGAAAATTTAGCAGACAAAAATTTTAAGGCACTAATATACATCATAGTCACAGTTAATTATTTTGTTTATGAATGAGGAAAAATGATTTTCAAAGTGAATAATTAAGGAACATTTGGCTTTTCTAAAGTATCCTTTTCTGTCTCAAAAAGAGTAACGTTGGGGCTGGCACTGTGGTGCATTATGTTAATCCTCAGCCTGAGGCAGTACCAGCATCCCATATGGGTGCACGTTCTAGTCCTGGCTGCTCCGTATGTATGTATATAAATAAACACACATATATACATATCTATAAGTGTGTGTATATATATGTACATACACACACAGATATTTTTGTTTCTTTCTCTATTGCAAATTTTAGGGCAACCACTGGAAAAAAAGTTTAAAAAAGGAGTAACATTATAGCCAAAGTTGCAGAGGTCTCTAGAAAATACACTTCTTTAGGCAACACTACACTCTTTCACAATAAGTCTTTATATTCTGCAAAACCATTAAGCTGCATTTAGTTTACTAGTTCTGCAAACAATCCTTCCATAGATCAAAAATTCTTTCACTTTAAGAAATTTTCTAACATGAACATTTAAAAAAAATAAGTTGACATTTCTGAGGTAGTTAATGCTAGAGTTCATCAAAGCACAAATGTTAAAGAGTTAAGTCATTGTCGGCAACTCATTTAATGAACTAGATGCTGATATTTAATTTCCATCAGTAAAAACACAATTATCAATAAACTGGTTTCTTTTGTAATTTGCATTATATGGAAACACTAAAAAGACTATAAACTCAATTGTAAGGCTCACAGTAATCACCACTCCTTAACAGCCAAGCACTGTTCTCCATCTGTAGCAGTCAGTACTAAATTACCACATTATCTGTACATTCCTTCTTCCTCTACTTACAGAATACATAAAGTTTTACTCAACACATGGTTAC
The DNA here is from genome assembly GCA_949820135.1 of Sylvilagus floridanus. Classification (NCBI taxonomy): domain Eukaryota; kingdom Metazoa; phylum Chordata; class Mammalia; order Lagomorpha; family Leporidae; genus Sylvilagus; species Sylvilagus floridanus. Next base: position 35,612,346 of record OX463224.1, read on the forward strand.
CTACTTATGAGTCTGGATAAGGGGCCAGCACTGTGGTGTAGCGGGTTAAGCCACCCTTTGTAACACCAGTATCTCATGTGGGCACCAGTTGCAGACTGGCTGCTCCACTTCTAATCCAGCTCTCTGCTAACACACCTGGGAAAACAGTGGAAGATGCCCAAATGTATTTCCCAAACCAAACACCGGGCATAAAATACAAACACTGCGAAGAACAAACTATGGAAGACAAGCAGACACCAAAATGGAAGTCAAGCAGATACCAAAGACAACACCCTGCCTGTAAAGCAGATAAATAGAGCAGACCATTTTACTGAGAAGAAAACCTTATCCCACAATTTATGCAAAAAAATCAACTCAAAATGGATCAAGGATCGAAACCTATGACCTGATTCCAGAAAATTACTAGAGGAAAATATTGGGGAAGTTCTGTAAGACATTAACAAAGGCAAAGAGTTCTTGGAAAAGACCCCAGAAGCTAAGAAGCTCCTGGACTGCAAAGAATTTATTTTGCAAAAATTAAACACTCAACAAAGTGAAGAAACAACCTATAGAATGGGAGAAAATAATTGCAAACCATGAAACCGATAAAGAATGAAAAAACAGATCTATAAAGACCTCTAGAAACAAAGAATCCAGTTAAGAAATGGGCTAAGAACATAAATGGGCATTTTTCAAAAGGATGAAATTCAAATGGTCAACAGACATATGAAAAGATGCTCAGCATCACTAGTCATCAGGTTAATACAAATCAAAACCACAATGAGGTTTCACCTCATCCCCATTAGAATGGCTATCATCCAATAAATCAAAAATATAATGAATGCTGGCAAGGAAGTGGAGAAAAGCTACCCTAATACACTGTTGGTGGGAATGTAAACTAGTACAACCCTTATGGAAGGCAATATGGAGAATCCTCATAGTTTTAACATATGACCCAGCTGTCCCACTCCTGGGAATTCACCCAAGCATATTGAAATTAGCAATACGAAAGTTTATTGCATGTTTATTGCAGCTTAATTCACAGTAGCTAAGAACAGAATCAACCCAGATGTCCATCAACTGATGACTATTTGAAGAAAAGGCAGTATATATACACTATGGACATCTACTCAGTCATAAAAAAAAAAATTAAAAGTCCTGTCTTTTGTAACAAAATGGATGCAACTGGAAACAATTATGCTGAGTGAAATAAGACAGTCTCAAAATGCCAAATATGATATATTTTCTCTAATATGTGGTAGTTAATATAAATATAATAAAATATATGTAAGAATGAAATACACATCTTCTGATTTGACTGTTTTTAGTGCTTGTCTATATTCCTCTGGAACAGTGGTCTAGTTTTTTATTTGTTGAATATTGTGGTTAATGGTGCATTAACCCCATGATTATAAAGCAAATTGAATTTATTTTGCAACAATTAGAGAAATGAAAAGAAGGAAGATGCCTGAAGGAGGGAGGGAGAAAGGAAGGATACTAAGAAGATAACTATACATATCTATGAAATTTCTCTTTATATTAATAAAAAAATTTTTAAAAGAAATACCAATGACATTCTTTACAGAATTAGTAAAACATTCCTGAAAGTCATATAGAAACCCAGGCGACCCAGAGTAAAGAAATCCCAAGCAAAATAAACCAAGCTAGAGGCCTCACAAGAACATGTGCTAAATTAAAAACAATTTAAATTAAGAGTTTGTAGAATCTGTACTATTAAATGAAATTTAATGTTTATTTCAGGCTCAATAATATTTTTTTAAAAAATTTCATTCCAGGTATATAAACTTGATGTATTTCATATAAATAGATTCAGGAATATAGTGATACTTCCCATCCTAACCTCCCTCCCACCAACGTTCCCACCCTTCTTCCTCTTCTCTTTCCTATTTCTACTCTTAATTTTTACAAAGATCTATTTTCAGTTACTTCATACTCAAAAGACTAACCATTTACTAAGTGAAGAAAATATGTATTTTTTAAATTACCTGAGAACTGATCATGCGCTGTGATGAGCGAGCAATATTGGCAGGTAGACCAAAGAAACTAGGTTTGTCGTCTTCTGGAAGTTTTTCAATGACAGCACGGTAGTCCTAAACATAAAGAAGTAAAACATTTTTCACCAAGGAATGAACTTATAACCATTGAAATCAGAAAGAATGAATACCGTGAACTGTTAGATTCATAGCTTAAATTTTCTGAATAAACTCAATTATTGATGGGAAATATTCTCCATCATTAAATATCTTCATACTTTGATACTATATTTTCTTCCCTTAAACCTTTTCTCACATATACAAAGGAACCTTGAATTGAAACAGAGTTGAGTGGTTATGCCTACTATCTATGATATTACATTAGATGTTTTAGGAATGCCCTATTTTTTTTCCTGAAACCTACTGAAGACCTTGTGTAGAGTACAGAAGTTTGCATATGCTTCTTTACACCAGCTTATATTCTGCTTACATTATATTAAGAAAAATTTTCAGCAACAATTTTTAATTTACAGAAACCCTGAAAACCTACAGATGTGCTCTGGTGTGCACACACTGCTTTGTAAGTCATTTTATCATAAAACAACTCCACAGTGTTCAGGTTGCTGGTGAGGTGTGATGAAACACATCCGTCACCTTACAATTTCATTCAAAGAATTACTCTAAGCATCGCATATATCTGACTTTCCCAACATTAATCTGGACATTTCTTCACTCATGACTCTAGATAAAAAAAGCATAGACCAAGAGGATCCATTAATTTTTGCTCAATGATGAGAATTGATTTGGCTGTCCGCTTTGTGAGGAGACAAGTTATACCATGTATTATACATGGGATACATGGGTCTATCCTGTGTTTGCTGAAGCAGGGGTGGGAAGACTTTCTGTGACTTCCTATCATGTTTTCTCATCCTTGGCAGCTGCATCTGAAGTATTTTCTAGTGGACCCCAGAAGCCCAGCACCTAGAAATAAATCAAATTTTGGAAAGACATGCTGTCCCTTAAAGTTTTTCCTCTCCTTGAGTTCAACATTACATTTGTAGTCTTCAAGATTTCCGTTACAATGTACATGAGCGTATGTTTTTACATTTGAGTATGTATACACGTGCAAGCATATGAATCCTCTTTCCAATCAAATTCAGTTGTGGAGAAGGTTAAACAGTGATTCCCATCAATCATCCTGGAAGTTCAAAGCTATTACTCTTTGTAGAATTACACATTTCATTCACTTCAAAACAGCTGTGAAATCTTATGGAAACTGCCAAGAGTCATCTATTTAGAACTATACACTGACATGTTGATTAAAGTACTGGCAAATCCATATCCAAACTGATTTATACTCACTCACTTGAACAAAAAAAAAATATTTACTGCATGTCACCATTTACAACAGCAGATGAAAAATTTTCAAAACTAATCTAGGCTGTTAGAAGTTAGGATGAGGAATCCTTTGTACAAAATGCAGTAATTGCCAGTAGACCATAAGGAGAGTTTCTGGGGAGCTAAAAAGGTTGGTTCTTGATCCTAGTGCTAGCTACTACACTCATATGTTCAATGAATAAACGTTAATTGCACTGTATACTTACTATGTGAATATTTATGACATGCATATTTCTACATGAATTCTATTTTTCAATTTAAGCTTCAAATAGTAGAGAAAGTCTTATTAGGATACAACATCAAAAGTATATAATAAATAGCTATATTATATACTCTGCTCATTCACTCTTAAGGTTCTCCTGCTAGAATGTAAATTTCATAAATGCATCACTATATCCAAAACGTGTATAGCATAGATTTTACTGAGCATTAAGTGTTTAATAAATATGAGATGAATAAGTGAAAGATAACACATAAGACACAGGATAATGCAAGAAATCATATAGCTAAATGAGAGTAATATATTTAATGTTAACTTTGTATTTTGAAAATTGTATTACCGAAATGAATTTTCTTGAAAACTATTTAGATGTGAGGAGAAAACAAAAAGAATTATATAATTGAATGTATGTATCTAATTCATGAAGAAATGTATAATGATAATAGTCAATATAATAAAAGCATTACTTGGACATTTATAAATACAGATTTGTGGTAAAATAAGGTAGAATTGAAATCTTAGCCTAATGTAATGTTTTTATAGAAAAGAGGCTTTCAGATCTCTGAGAGTGAGATCCCAGCAGAAAGAACGGACCAAAGGAGGAGGTACCTTTCTTTGAAGGGAGGAGAGAACTTCCACTTTGACTATGGCTTTGTCTAAATAAGATCGGAGTTGGTGAACTCAAGAGACTTCCATAGCCTTGGCAGCTCATGACAAGAGCCTTGGGCAATACTGACATCATAAACAAGAATCCCGTTGTTGATTTCACAATTGACAGTCACTGTGCACTTACTCTCCATGTAGGATCTCTGTCTTTAATGTGTTGTTCTATGTGTGAATTAACGGTGTAACTAGTACTCAAACAGTACTTTATATGTTGTGTGTCTGTGGGTGTGAACTATTGAAAACTTAACTTAGTATATACTAAGTTAATCTTCTGTATATAAAGATAATTGAAAATGAATCTGTGATGTGAATGGGACAGGAGAGGAAGTGGGAGATGGGATGGTTGCAGGTGGAAGGGAGGTTACGGGGGGGGGGGGAAGGAATCGCTATCATCCAAAAGTTGTACTTTGGAAATTTATATTTATTAAATGAAAGTTTAAAAAGAGGCTTTCAAATAGTAGTACAAGACAAAAATCTACAGCTCATTAAAATACACACATAAACAATAACATCACTGTGAATTAAAGTAGATTCCTTTTGTAAATTTAAAGCAGGTCTAAACATAAAAGACAGAAACTGAAAAAAGATACTTGTTAAAATATTTTACCTTCTTTGTTGATTTTGTCCCCCATTACTATTGTATCGGAATCTATGTCTCCCTTAAGATATATTAGCATGGTTTGAAATAGCCAGGTGCCCTGGTGTATGACTGTAGTCATATCTTCCTACTGAATTGATCCCTTAAATCATTTCATAATGCTATTCTTTGTCTCATTTAATAGTTTGTGTGTTAAGGTCTATTTTGTCTAATATCAGGATGCCTACTCTTGCTCTTTTTTGCTTTCCATTAGCATGGAATATGTTTCCATCCTTTCACTTTCAGTACAAGTGTATCTTCGGAGAGTTTTTTATTTTTTAAAGATTTAGTTTGTTTATTTGAAAGAGTTACAGACAAAGGCAGAGACAGAAACAGGTCTTCCATCCACTGGTTAACTCCCCAAATGGCCGCAATGGCCAAAGCTGAGCCAATACGAAGCCCGAAGCTGCTTCTGGATCTCCCAAGTGGATGCAGGGGCCCAAGCACTTGGGCCATCCTCCACTGCTTTCCCAGATACATTTGCATGGAGTTGGATAAGAAGCAGAATAGCCAAGGCTTGAACTGGCACCCCTATAGAATGTTGGTGCTGCAGGCTGGGGCTTTAGCCTGCTGTGCCACTGGTGCATTTCTTGCAAGCAGCAAGTAAATGGATCTTGTTTAAATCCATTCAGCCACTCTGTATCTTTTAATTGGAGAATTTGGCTATTTACAGTCAAGGTTACTATTGACTTGGTCCTGCCATTTTTCCCTGAACATTCCTGTTGATTTATACTCTTGTTAGGATATTTTTCTGCCTTCACATTCTTTTGCATATTTTTTAAATTATCAGGCAGAATACACTCATGTCTAACTGGAAAACATATTCTCCTATTCCAGTTCTTCACCTGAGGTCTCCATTCTTTAAGTCTTGAAAGGAATAGCCCCGGAAAATTTATCTACATACTAGTCTGTTAACATAAACCTTTAATAAGTACCCAAAAATACTTACATTTCTAGGATGTCTTACTAGGGTTTAAAGAATAAGGCCATTTATTAATATAATAGTAATGAGTATTATGAATAATTCTGCATTTGTAAATAATAAGTCAAAAATAAGAAATGATTCAAATGTCTATATGGTATAGGAAATAGACTGAAAATAGTTTTACTTACCAAAATGCTGCAAGATTTTGGCAGAGACATGGAATAAGGAAAAATGCTTTTCTTGTTCCTTTGGTTTAATATATCATCCACAGAAGAATTAAAAAACTGTTTTAGGTATGACTGAAGAACTCTAAGGTCAAAACAGTTATCTATACGTCCTCCATAAATAGCATTTTCAAGTAAACCATGTACAAATTCCCATTGTACATCTTTGGTACCTAAAATTTAAAATAATCTTATTAATTTCATTGGTAAAATATTAACCAAATTTCTGTCTTCAGCTACAGATTATAGACATGGGAGATACAAATCTTCATATCACTTAGTCTTCACACCAAACATAGCAGTATTAGTTTTATGCAGTTACAAGTAGATGGTGAAATTGAAGCACAGGGAGGTCGATTTACTAAAATGAACAAGTTATACAATTCCAGAGATACAGAATAGAAATGTGGTATTCTGATTTCAGAGCCTCCTTTTCCAAATAATACTGCATACTTAAATTGGAAACTCCTTAAAATAAACAGTCCATAACATAATTTTAAATACTTGAGGAAATATTCAATTCATAAAATATAATAGGGACGGCTGGCGCTGGCTAATCCTCCGCCTTGTGGCACCGGTACGCTGGGTTCTAGTCCCGGTCGGGGCGCTGGATTCTGTCCCAGTTGCCCCTCTTCCAGGCCAGCTCTCTGCTGTGGCCTTGGAGTGCAGTGGAGGATGGCCCAGGTGCTTGGGCCCTGCACCCCATGGGAGACCAGGAGAAGCACCTGGCTCCTGCCATCGGATCAACGCAGTGCGCCAGCCACAGCACGCTGGCCATTGGAGGGTGAACCAACAGCAAAGGAAGACCTTTCTCTCTGTCTCTCTCATTGTCCACTCTACCTGTCAAAAAATTTTACATATATATATATATAAAAAATAGGGAAATTCTCTACAACACCTTCATATGTGATAGTCTCCAAAATCAATATTATAAAAAGTCAATTATCCATTTTCTACTCTACAAATATAAAAAATGCAACTTTTTTATATTATTTCATTTTGTAGCAGATATCCTCATAGTCATAATTCAGTGATGTTAAAGTTTAAGAATTTTATTACTAGTAAATATAGAAAATATTATATAAATTAGCTATTTATTGTTGTTGCCATTATTTTAGTTCTATTAAATTACTATAAAATTTAAAGATATTCACAAAAATTGATAGCCATGTTGCTCTATGCCTTGGGATATAGGTAATTTAGGTTGCCGTCTGCAAGTTAAGAGCACCTACATGATAGAGGAAAAGTTGTTCCCTGTATATATCAAATTATCAACAATGACTAAATAAGAGATTTTATAGTTATTCCTTAATAGTCATTTTATAATACCTACGTAATGGATACATGAGTCATTGACAAGTCAAGCACTAACCAATGCAGAAACATTGTAGTACCTTACAACTTACAGAAGCAGCAATGTGTAAAATACTTTATAAAAACTTTGGAAGAAAATGTTTCCTTCTTGAACTCATTACTCTAAAAGCAAATTTTTATGTTTTTCAGTATAAAATGAACACAATTTAGATTTTAGTAATAGAAAAGTAGTAAGAGGCAAGAATTACTGATAACTCAGTACATTAAATGTACTAAATGTTAAAGGCTTCTAATGGCTTTTCTTATTTATACTTCTCAACAACTAAAAAAAGAGGTACAAATTATTATTCCTCCTTTTACCTTAAAAGAACTTACTCTCAGTCACATGACCATTAATCCTTCTACCAATTGTGCCCAACAGATTTGTTTGTTTTTTAATTCTATCTAACTAGTGGTCTCTCAATAGCAGGGAATTTTGTAATCATAAGATTATATTCTTGTCTATATTCTTGACAAAACAGTGCTCATTCTACTTACTACTTGTTGAATAATTTTAGTGGAAGATTAAATTTGTGATTAGAAAGTAAATTGAAATTAGCACATCACAACAATTATAGGAAAAACAAGGAAGGAAGGAAGAGGGGGAATGGGAACTAGTGAGCAAAGGCGGAAAAAAGGGTGGGGAAGTTTCCTTATTTTCTTAAAACTGTATTGGAGGGCTGGTGCTGTCGTGTAGTAGGTAAAGCAGTGCCGGCATCCCATATGGGCATTGGTTCAAGTCCCAGCTGCTCCACTTCTGACCTAGCTCTCTGCTAAAGCAGTAGAAGATGGTCCAAGTCCTTGAGCCCCTGAACCCATGTGGGAGACCTGGAAGAAGCTCCAGGCTCCTGGCTTCAGATCTGTGCAGCTCCGGCCATTGTGTCCACCAGGGGAGTGAATTAGTGGATGGAAGACCTCTCTGTCTCTCTCTCTTACTGCCTCTACTGCTCTGAACTCTGCCTTTTAAGTAAATAAATCTTTTAAAAAAAACTGAATATAGGAAATACATGAAACTTGCTCTCTACATAAAAATTTAGACTATATGAAGTAAATGAAATCTATTCCATGTACATAATTATACAGTTCAATTTTTACCGTGATATTAATCATGTTAAAATATCTTTTATTTGCAATCAATGGTATGATATATGTAAAAATTACAGTACGCTATTAATTCATCACAAGCTTGAAACAAAGATATATCATGTAAACTCTCTCTGCTTTCGTTTCCTCATCTATAAAAACGATCTATAAAAGTCACATAAATATTCCAAAGCATTTTGGAAAATTATCAAGTTTCTATGAAAGCATTATATTTCCTCCACAAAAAAATCTGCACAAAAATAAACTTTAAAATGAACATCGGGGTGAGCGTTTAGTACAGTGAGTAAAGACACAGCTAGGGACACCACATCACATATCAGAGTGCCTGGGTTTGAGTCCTGACTCCCCTTGCAATTCCAGCTTCCTACTAATATGCACATTGAGAGGCAACAGGTGATGGCTCAAATACTTCAATCTGGCCCTGTCCTGGCTGTGTGACACATTTGAGAAGTAAATCAACAAAGGAAGATGTTGGTTTGGCTCCATCTCCTGTATTTTGAAAAAACAAACAACACAGTTCATCTAAGTCAGGAAAGTAGTTATTGCGTGCGATAGGACAATGTTGGCTTATTTAAAAAGGCTTGGGAGTGGCGTTTCTGATAATGCCCTTTTAAAACATGAGAAAAAAATTACTTGAAAAGCAGAGAAAGGGAGATAGGGGGAGGGAGGGACAGAGATACACATTGCAAATGTTCCCATTCACTGGTTCACTCCTCAAATGCCCACAAAGGCTCAGGCTAGATCCGTTTCACAAGCCAGGAGCTGGAAACTCATTCTAACTCTCCCACATGAGTGGCAAGAATCCAACTACTTGAGACATCACCCCTGTTTCCCAGGGTCTGCATTAGCAAGAAGCTGGAGTCATTGATGGAATTGGATATTGAACCCAGGAGCTCTAATATGAGACATAGGCATCCTAAAAGACCAGGCCAAATACTAATCCTAAACAATACTCTAAATTCAGGATAGCTACATAGGTTCAATTTATGAAAAATGTACTGAAGTGAATAGTTATGTGCACTTTCCTGATGTAAAAGCTAAAGAAAAGTTTTGAAATAAAAATCATTTGGAATACTAATGGCATTAACAGTGGTGAACAAACACATAATATGAACCAATACTCCCACAGAAATACATCCATACAATCACATAAAGATACAGCCATATATTACCCATAACCATGGTAAGCTGAAAATTACCCATGTTCATCAACAGAAGCTTATAAAAAAAAAAATCAAACAGTGTATTATATAACTTTGAGAATAGACTATAAGCACATGCAACCATGCAGATAAACTTATCAAATACAATGTTAACTGAAAAGAATGTAAATACATCAAGAATACTTGCTATATGAATCAAGTTTTACAAAAATATGTAAAGCTGATCTATATACCCAAGTATCTGGTATGAACCTTGAGACAAATGTAGCAGAAGTCAGCAACTAGAAAACAATGTTCCATGAAGTGGAATTTGGGCTATTAGAAATGTTTTGCTTTTTAAAAAGATACTTATTTGAAAGAGAGTCAGAGTCAGAGTCAGAGTCAGAGTCAGAGTCAGAGTCAGAGTCAGAGAGAGAGAGAGAGAGAGAGAGAGAGAGAGAGAGAGAGAAACAGAGACAGAGACATCTTCCAATTTTGGTTCAACCCCCAGATGGCCGTGAAGGCCAGGGCTTGTCCAGGCCCATGCCAGGAGCCTGTAGCACCATCTGGGTCTCCCATGTGGGTTGGGGAGCCCCAAGCTTTCGGGTAATCTTCTTGTTGCCTTCCCAGGTATATTAGCAGGGAGTTGATTTGGAAGCGAAGCAGCTGGGACTGAAACTGATACTTCAATACGCGATGCTGGAAATGCAGGTAGCAGTTTTAGCTTGCTGTGCCACAACGCTGGTTCCCCAACTCTCAAATTTTACTAATCATCTTGAAAGAGAGCGGAATAATTCAATTGGAGCCAGAAATTTTTAAGGTCACAAGTGAAGACTAAGTCTTTTTGGTTTTCAGCTTCCTGGTAACTACATATCAAAAATCTAATGTGTTCTATCCAAATCAATAATATAACCGAAAAAAAGAATGTACATGATGAGAACATAAGAAAAAAAGCAAACTCTTTTGATAGGAAGTGGATTCTGTAGAAACCATACTGTTCACAAGACCTCAGATACAGCTTTCGTTAACATGAGATTAAACAAGAAAACTTTCAGAATTGGTGCTTACCATCAAAGAGTCTGTCAATAATGTTATACCCAGCCCGAAGATCTGATAAAGAAAATTCATAAAACTTGGTCCATCCCTATGAAAGTAAATTTAAATAATAGTGAAGAACAAAGCAGTGTTGAAAGATATATGTAAACATCACTGCCCTTAAGATTTCAAAAATTATGTTCAATATATACTAAAAAACTCCAGAATTTTTAACGACTATACAAAAATCTATAGTAACAATGATTTAAAAAAACATCGACTTCCACAGCATGAAAAGTACATTGTAATACCATATTAGTTTTTATCATTTAAATGTGTGATATTATAGTGACATCACAAGTCAAATTGGTAAACTTTTTATTCTCATGTAGACATCGAGATAATGATTTTCTTTTTCCTAATTATGGATCTCCTACACAAACATAAAAGCAAAAAATAATTGCCCAAAGTCTTAAAAGTATATCATAATATCCTATATATTCACTCATAATGAATATTCACTCATATTGAATATTCTTATTAGAACTTAAAATTGTAAACATGTAATTAACAGCTACAGTGTTGTATTAAAAAGCTCTGTTTTTAGAGAATATGAAATACAACTGAAAATAATCAACAGTTTCCATTAACTGTAAATAATTAGTTCTCTAATAAATTAAGATCAAACTAAAATACATTCATCATTCAAAAAGTTTCTTAGATGTGTATGACAGACATTTCAGGCTTTGAGAATATAAAAACATACCAAAATATAAGTGAGCCCTGCAAGCACATAGCTTTCAGTGAAATGTGGAGAGTAATATGGAGTCAATCACTCAAATACATGTACAACTACAAACTACAGTAAGTTTGATAGAAAGATACATATTTGGTATCTGTAAGAAATCTGACCTAAGAAATGATGGAAGGGGAGTAGAAAAAAAAAAAGATAAAAGTAGATAGATCTAATTAAGAAAATAAAATTAACCAAATTCTTGTCCTGTATTATAATGGAAAGTAAAGAATGAAATGGAGAACTGTTAAGAATGATTAATAAGTATATGGCTTATTCAAATGGATGGTAGTTGTTTATTAACTAAAAGAATGCAAAGGGGCAGGAGTTTGGGGCCTTAGCTAAGATGCCACTTAAGATGCCCACGGTCCATACTGGAGATCCTGGGCTAAATTCCTAGCTTTGCTCCCTATTTTGGTTTCCTGCTAATGAACATCTTGGCAAGCAGCATTTCAAGACTCAAATAGCTGCTTCCCTGCCTCCGTTGTCGAAGGCTTGGATTGAGATCTTTGCTCCCTACTTCAACCTAGTCAGCAATACCATTCTGTTGCAGAATAGACCGGTGTGTGTGTGTGCTTCTGTGTACACTCGTCTCTGACCATGTGTGTGTCTTTAGGACTCTGCCTCATTCTGGGTCTCTCTGCCCCGTCTTTCCCTCCCTACCCCCTCACATCCCCTCCTCTGCCTCTTCTTCCTCTCTGCCTCCTCTCTGTCTCCCCCATATACAATTCTGTCTCACTCCCATCCCCTCCCCTGTTCCCTCTACTGTCTCTGCCTCGCTCCTCCTACAGCCATCTCCCTCTCTAAACTTTTAAAATAAAGTTTTTCAATTAACATATAGGTTTGGGAAGGAATATCGTGAGATTAATCATCAGAAGTGTTACAACGTCTTAAAAGATTAAGAAGTGTGGTTTATACAATGGACACTCTTGTTGATGAAAATAAAGCAATAAATGAAAGCTACAAAAGTTTATGACCTTGAGAAGTTTATATTCTAGTATTTGATCCAAAATATGTAGATTTTCCATTTGAGATATCCAACAGGATAGATCAAATGAGTAGCTGCATATACAGATGTACTTCAAAAAATTCATGCAAAAATGGAATACAAATATGATGTGCTTTTTTTCATGAACTTTCTAAAGACCCTTCTTAGAGTTTAAAGAACTGATCTGAGGTAGATGTATAAATTTGGGGTTCAATACCATTTAGATAATTTTTTTAAAAAAGAAAATTATGAATACTGTGAAAGAAAATTTAATCTTTCTAATCTGTATTAAGAACTAAAGATCTGTAAGGGATAAGTGCCCATCAACAATTAACAAAATTCCAATTATATTTTAACTAAATGTTCTAACAACTCAAAACACAGGCTTAATAACATTTTATCATTCCATAAGAGGCCCTATTTGCAAAAATATTTAAGTTATAAATATCTTCAAGATCAATGTAAGAAACCTCCAAATAAGATATTTACTTCCAAATTAGAATATTGATATTTACTATTCCTCCCTATGAAATGGTCTCTAACAATTGAATTGCACTCTGTCTACTTTTACCTGATTTTATAATTTTTGAGACTAAACTTATTATGCAAAAACAGTGATATTCTCTATGAAGAGTATTTTCATAATATTTATGAATTTTCAAAAATACACATTTACTTATACCCATTCTACCTTTAGAACTGGTGACTATGAATCAGTGCTATTTATAATAAATAAAGGGATATTCACTAGCACACTATTTTTGAAACAGCAAAATGAAATGAGCGATCATCCATTAAAAACTATGAAAAAATGTCCATCAATATAATACAAGTAATATTTTTAAATTAGGCATCAAATAGGTATTGATATTTAACAATCTCAAACAGCTTGCTTAAAAAAGCAAAGAATTGTTTTTGTAGTGTGGTACATTTGAGTATGTATATAAACTCAAAGTGTTTGTATATTTATATAACATCTATGAAAGACACCTAAGAAATATGAGTATGTAACAGTGGGAACCCTTGAAATATAAACTGGGTGGTCTGGGTATAAAAAAGGAGGAGACTATCATTTCATTACAAATCGTTTTTCCAGTTTTTTAATTTATACTATGTGCATGTATCATTTAGCACACAATGAAATGTCATCTTTTTTGAAGATATAAATTTGCGGCCTGCACTGTGGCACAGTAGGTCCAGGCACTGCCTGTGGTACCAGCATCCCTTATGGGTAATGGTGCAAGTCCTAGCTACTCCAGTTTCAATCCAGGTCCCTGCTAATGTGCCTGGAAAAGCAGCAGAGGATGGTCCTAGTGCTTGGGCTCCTGCACCCACATGGGAGACTGGGATGAAATTCCTGGCTCCTGGCTTCAGCCTGGCCCAGTTCTAGCTGTTGCAGCCATTTGGGGAGTCAACCACCAGATGGAAGAACTCTCTCCTCCTCTGGTAACTGTGTCTTTAAAATAAGTAATCTTTAAAAGAAATCCAAATTTTATTTTCTCAGTAAAGGTATATAACTATCATTACCCTTCATCTACCAGAAAGGATTCATGGATATGTTTTGCCAAGCACTGATGTCAAAGAAGTTAGGGGCAAAAGCTTTAGGAAAAGGTAAGCCTGGTCATTTCAGAATTCCATAGTTTTTTAGGCATGAATCCTTGAGCAAGGTTATCATCATTGACATACACTTTCCTCCTTGGTAAACTAACAATAATTGTCGGTAATATGGTGCAGTCTTATCTATGGGGTGATGTACACCCTGACACCATCCTAGGCTCTAGCCCCTGCTGCCATTGCTGGAAGCCAGATAGCCACATGGCCCAACTATCGCTGTCAAGCTCCACCCCCATCCTACTGGAATTCCCTGCTCCTACTTCCTAGCCTGCCCCTCAGCAAAGTTTTAAAAGAAGCTGTTCCTGAACACCTGACTCTCTCACTCTCTCTCCATTTCCTGACCTCTGTCTCTCCTTCTCCCTCTTCTTCCTTCTTTACCCCTTCCCTCCAGTCTGTCGAATTTCCCCCCAATAAATCCTTTCCCTTACTCTGGTATTTGGTGCGTTTTGTGGTATTTTAAGTGGTCTTATAATAATTAAGTGCACTCTCCCCATAAGTGTGATAGGCAAATTATATTAAATAATACAAAGCTATTATTATGTACAATTTCACCCATTTGAAAAGGTACTATTAACTGCCTATATGCCACTGCATAAAGCACTGCTAAGTGTACATTGTTTGCTCTACTTAATAACCACAAAATTAGTATTCTAATTCTACAGTTGAGGAAAATGATGTTTACTTGATTTAAAGTAGTTTGTTTCGTGTCACATAGCTAAGAAACTAGAGAACCAGGCCCTAATCCAAGTTTTTTCAACTCTAGAACATATGTTCTTATTTTGACAAGTAAAATAGAGGCTAAGTGAGAGGTCAAATAAGGATAGGAAGTTCAAGAAAAGATTTCTTCCAAAGAAATTTGAAGAGTTGAAAAAGAGATAGGGAAAATTTGAAGATGGAAAAGTGATACAACTTACGGCTGAGATAGGCATTTGCCAAGAACAGAGATTTAGGAGCAGTTGTGACTGCCATAGAAATGGGAAAATGTTACCAACTGGGTAGCAATAAAAACTAGAGCTTATGACAAAGATTTTGGTGGATAAAGGATCTTAAAGAGGCCCTTGGTGACAAATGTAGAATAAAAATAAGACAAAGGGCCTGAGAAGAGGCTGAAAAGGTAAGCAGATCTTTTCTCTGGATCATGCTAAAAATTTGCTTATTTTCATGCAAGTAAAATAGAAAAGTTATTTGATAGCTTAAAACCTCAGTGGTGAATTAATCATCTTCACATATTAAATTTTGGCTGCTACATTCAAAAACCAGAAAGAGGGATTAGAAGGCTAAGGAGTTAGAAGGAAAGTACTATGTTTGGAATCACAAGGCTTAGGAAAAAAACAGTAGGTTCAGTATGTAAGCTGCCACTGGGGATGCCTGTATACCATAGCAGAGTGCCACTTAGAATCCCAGCTACTCTGCTTGCAATGCAGTTTCCTGCTAATATGTCTGAGAAAGTTGCAGAAGATGGCTTCACCACCCATGTGGGAGAACTGGATGGAAATTCTGGCTCCTGGCTTCGAGTTGACTTAGTCTCAGCAGTTACAGGCATCTGGAGAATAAACTAGAAGATGGAAGATCTGTCTCTCCTTCTATGTCACTCTGTCTTCAAATAAATATACCTTTTAGAAATAAGAAAAATGTCTAGAGTCGAAGGGATCACACAAACAAGACTAGTGTCTGCTAATACTAACTGATAGAATCAAAAAGGGAGAGAATGATCCAACATGGGAAGCAGGATACACAGCAGACTCATAGAATGGCAGATGTCCTAAA
The DNA here is from genome assembly GCA_949820135.1 of Sylvilagus floridanus. Classification (NCBI taxonomy): domain Eukaryota; kingdom Metazoa; phylum Chordata; class Mammalia; order Lagomorpha; family Leporidae; genus Sylvilagus; species Sylvilagus floridanus. The sequence continues at coordinate 35,628,185 of OX463224.1, forward strand.
TAGCACTCTGGCCTCAGAATCAGCCCTTAAGGCATTAGGATCTGGCTCAAGAGCCCATGAGAATATTTTAGGCATGGAAAGCCAAGACACTCTGAAAAACAAAAAAAAGAAGACCTAAATGGGGGATCTTTGTGAGTGAGATCCCAGTGGAAAGAACGGGGCCATCAAAGAAGGAGGTACCTTTCTCTGAAGGGAGGACAGAACTTCCACTTTGACTATGACCCTGTCGGAATAAGATCGAAGGCGGCGAACCCTAAAGGCTTCCATAGCCTTGGCAACTCATGACTAAAGCCTAGGGGGATTACTGACACCATAAACAAGAGTGTCAGATTGTTCAATGCACATCAGGAGTCACTGTGTACTTACGTCTCATGAGGGATCTGTCCTTAATGTGTTGTCCAATGTGAAGTAATGCTATAACTAGTACTGAAACAGTATTTTTACACTTTGTGTTTCTGTGTGGGTGCAAACTGATGAAATCTTTATTTAGTATATACTGAATCAATCTTCTGTATATAAAGATAATTGAAAATGATTAAAACATCTTGGTGTTAAATTGGAAATTGCATAGAAAATTAATCAATTTTTTGAAAAAAAAAACATGTAGGATCTCTGTCCTTAATGTGCTGTACATTGCGAATTAATACTATAACTAGTACTCCAACAGTATTTTCACTTTGTGTCTATATGTGAGGGCAAACTCTTGAAATCTTTATGTAATATGTACTAAACTGATCTGTGTATAAAGAGAATTGAAAATGAATCTTGATGTGAATGCAAGGGAAGAGGGAGCAGGAAAGGGGAGGGTAGTGGGTGGGAGGGCGGTTATGGGGGGGGGGGAGCCATTGTAATCCATAAGCTGTACTTTGGAAATTTATATTCTTTAAATAAAAGATTTATTAAAAAAATAAATAAAAATGTCAAGAGAAGCACATAGATATCAATTATATTTTGTTAGCAGAATCAACAGAACTTGATAATGGTTTGGGTAAGGAAACTAAAAAAAATAGTTGAGCTCCTAGTTTTCTAGCTTAACAAAATAGATATTAATTATCTTATACTAAAAGAAACAGGTATGGGAAATCAATTTTTGAAATCTGATTCCTAAGATATAAACTATATAAATGGAACCTCATACTGAGGGCTTATGATAGGTCACAAATTGTTTGAATACTTTAATTCAAAGAGATAAAGTATATGTGAACTATACAATCTACAAGATTAGCAGAAAAAACTGGAGATAGAAAAGTATGACAATTGGAAAAAGCTTGAGATAAAATTATGAATCATGAGCGAACTTTTAACACCAGCTTTTTATATTAAATTATAAAATATTCTAATATAAAAACTGTAAAGCTGAGAATATATCTAAGACATGTTCTCAGTTACCTGTGGAATGTAGTTTCTTCTTTCTTGACATGCAGCATGAAACCATGCAAAACTAAACAGAGCATGAGCTCGAAGTACATTGTCTTTTTTGTTAATTTGCTCAGGAGTCCAAGATTCATAAGTACGCATTAAGTTCTTCTTCAAACCTGGAGGTGACTTAAGAAAAAAATTAACAGCCTATTACTGAAAATATTACAAATTCATCTAACATTTTAATTAGAAAAAATTCACTTACCAAATTTGACTTATGCCACTTCAAGATGTACAAATTAAAAACTAGTTTTAAACTCCTTATATCTAATAATTATAAATCAAGAATCATTTTTCAAGTTAAAAATCTATATAACCAATATTAAGAGCCAAATAAGTTTTACATAATTTTTACTGAAAGTAAACAACCATTTATCGTAATATGTTACAAAGAAGTTTTTGAGTTTAATATGCAGTTATCCCTCACCACTTAGTTACCATTTGAATTCCAATGAACCTTTCAACGTGCAGTTTACATATACTGTCAACTCAAATTCCTCACACATTAGTATACCCAATTGCTAGTGGGTATTGCCCGATACTGCATGGCTGATAAAAACAAACCTAGGAGCTGAAATTAAAATGCTCATCCACATATACCAGATATCTGTATATCTTTAAGTTGTCAAAATGATAAAATACTCAAAATATTCAAATTATTGGAAAAAAGCTAACTAAACTCCTCCCAAAAATCTTTAATGTAAAAAATGGAAATAATGCATAGGCTTATCTGCCTAATTTAATTAGCTTTTTAAAAGTCAAATATTTCTTCAAACAATGGTTTCTCAGATGAAAAGAATGTACTTCCATAAGAAAAATATAATTATTCTAAAACAAATATAAGCCAGAACCTTAAGAATACCTACTACAAAGGCCAGTCATGGCCCTTTGCAATCCTTTTATTACTTAGACACATTTTTTAATTAAACTAAAAAGAAAATAAACTAAGGTACTCAGTATCAAATTTACACTTTTAAAAAGAAAAACAGTATTTTGAAATATAACAAACTCAGAACTATTACAATTTTGCACACTATTCAACAAAGCATGATAGTAACGGGAACTTATTCACTTAGTTTTGTAAAGGCAGTACAGATTATGCAAATTAATAAATGATTACAAAGAAAACTATACAAAAAAGACTTTCAAAATTCAAAACATGGAAACACTACTACACCAAAATTATGAAATAAAAACTACAGTCATCCTTTACTGTAAATTCAGACTTAAAATTATTTTAATATTAATGCAAGTAACTATAAACAGTCAGATCTTCAACTTAATTAACAGGCAGAACAACATCAAACACCTAAAGAAAGGAAGAAAAAAAAGCAGGAAATTCAGTGAATTGTGAAGAATAACAAAAATAGTATACATTCAGAGTATGACATCAGTTATTTGGAAAGTAATTTAAAACTCTTCTGGTGATTCAAAAAAAAATTAAAGAGATAAATCCAAAAGGCTAGATAGAGGTGCCTTGTATTCACTTCTGCCACGAAGAACCAAGATAATGACTAATGACGGAATGCATTTCAAGAAGAGTGACTAACTGAAGATCTCTGCAATTCAGCAAGGGAGCGATGGGAACCCTAAACAGCACAAAGATTAAAGTCACAGCAGAGAGGGAGGAACCAAGAATACTGCAATGCAACTATGACCCTTGTTCTCTGTGGAAGAGAAACTCTACTTTATTGATTGTCCTAAATACAGAACTCCATATTCTTCACAGGTTTTATGTCAAGTTTAGAGAGCTGATCTGCACCAAAGGAAGAGCTCACATCGGCTACCTACCATCCTCCAAACTAAGTGTTGCAGAGAAGTGCAATCTCTAAAACGAATCCACTGTTATAGTCTACCCTTTTCTAGAGGCCAACAGGTGGCTCCACCAGAAGTCCTGGGTCAGTGTGTGCCTCACAGGGTGGAGGACAACTTCATCAGCATACCATGGCTCTGAAACTGTGGTTGCCAGAACCAGAAATACCAGCATCACCGATGCTCATTCCATGGAACCTAAGGATCGCTCTTTCCCTGTCTAGTGGCTCTGAGACGGAGGCTGCTGCCACAATAAGCCCTAGCATCATCCATGCTCAATCCCATAGCACTTGGAAATGATCCACTCCCTGTGGTGTGCCTCATCAGTGCTTGGCTCCACACAACTAGAGAACAGCTATCATTGGAAGTCCACATGCATTGTGGCATCAAGTCACTACCTTCACAAACAGCTACAGTTTAGACTGAGGAACTAATAGAGAATACTTTAGCTGTTATTGAAATCAGCAATCAGATAGCAGCTACATGTTTCTGTACACTTAGTACCAAAGTCAGAGCAGCCACTCAACGAGTAACTTATATTCACTGCTGGTGGGAATGTAAACTGGTGCAGCTATTGTGAAAGACAGTATGGAGATATCTCAGGAATCTGAATATAGACCAATCATATGACCCAGCCATCCCACTCCTGGGAATTTACCCAAAGGAAAAGAAATAAGGCTATGAAAGAGTGATCTGTACCCCCACGTTTATTTCAGCTCAATTCACAACAGCTAAGCTATGAAATCAACTCAGATGTCCAACAACTAAAGGATAAAGAAATTATGGTTTATGAACACTATGAAATACTACAGAGCAGTAAAAAATCCCGTCACCCATCATTTGAAACAAAATGGATACAAGTGGAAACCATTATACTTAGTGAAATATACCAGTCCCAAAAAGTCAAATACCATTAATTCTCCCTAATCTGTGGTAACTAATAGAGTACCTAAAAGGTAATCTATAGAAATGAAATTGATACTTTGAGATGGGACAATTCTGAACAGTCTTTGTCTCAACTGCTGAGGAACAGTTTTTTTTCTGTTTTTGTTGTTGTTCTTCATACTATTTGAACAGTTTATTCATTGTAGTGTTACTCTTACGAGTATAAAGTTAACTGAAAATAGACCTTTGTAAAAAATAGGAATGGAAACAGAGGGAGGAGGAATAAGGGTGGGATTATGGATGGGAGGGATAGTATGGTAGAGAGAATCACTATGTTCCTATATTTCTACATATGCTATCAATGAAATTTGTATACCTTAAACAAAAGGTTTCTAAGTTCTAAAAAAAGACAATTACTAGCCAAAAAAATTACTACACATAATGGAATCTACAGGGGTAAATAATCTGGATGAAGAATTATCGAGAAGATATACAAATGGCCTACAGTATATCTTTTAAATGCTTAGAGTCACTAATTATCAGGGGAATGTAAGAATGTAATGAAACACCATCGCACACCAGCTTGAAATGGTATGAATAAAATTTTAAAGAAACAAAATCTAGCCTTCTGCTCCCACCCCCCCCTTTTTTTTTTTTCTTACAGGCAGAGTGGACAGTGAGAAAGAGACAGAGAGAAAGGCCTTCCTTTTCTGTTGGTTCACCATCCAATGGCCGCTACAGCCTGCGCACCATGTTGATCCAAAGGCAGGAGCCAGGTGCCTCCTCTGGTCTCCCATGCAGGTGCAGGGCCCAAGCACTTGGGTCATCTTCCACTGCACTCCTGGGCCACAGCAGAGAGCTGGCCTGGAAGAGGGGCAACCGGGACAAAATCTGGCTCCCTGACCAGGACTAGAACCCGGTGTGCCGGCGCCACAGGCGGAGGATTAGCCTATTGAGCTGTGACACCGCCCAACCCCCCTTATTTTCCCTCACTGCCCTGGATCCCCTTGCTTCCCCGTGACTTCAGGGCACGTGGCCTCTGGGATCCTTTCTGCCTTCGGTTTTGCTACCCACACTGGGCTGCTAGCAGCTGCTTATAACCAAATGCTTGTTGCACATGGCCCCTGGCCTGCTCTCTGCTCGGTATGGTCCCAACTTAATTTCCCAACTTTTCTTTCTCCTTTAGCTAGAGCCCTCACTCTCCTATGCATTTCTCACTGAATAAAAGCTTAAATACTTAAACAAAATGACAATCTAAAAAATAATGCTGGGAAGAATGCTGAGAATGGGGATTCTTATATACTGTTGGCAGACAAGTAAATAACTATAGTCACAATGGAACAAAGTATGGAGATAACTACTACATGATCTAGCAATCCCACTGTTAATTATAAATCTAAACATTAAGAAGTTCCCTTGGACTATAATAAAAAAAAACGATATAAGTGTTTGAACAAACAGAAAATGGAAGCAGCAATGCCTTTACCAGTCTTTAAGGTTTAATTTAGTTTCCTATTATTTTAGGACCTTCAAGTCACAAAATGGGCCGCCGTTGTGGTGCAGTGGGTTAATGCCATGGCCTGAAGTGCCGGCATCCTATATAAATGCTGGCTTGAGACTCAGCTGCTCCTCTTCCGATACAGCTTTCTGCTATGGCCTGGGAAAGCAGTGGAGGACGGCCCAAGTCTTTGGGCCCCTGCACCTGTGTGGGAGACCCGGAAGAAGCTCCTGGCTCCGGATCCGCACAGCTCTGGACATTGCAGCCATCTGTGAGTGAACCAGTGGATGGAAGACCTCATACTCTCTACTTCTCTGTAACTCTTTCAAATAAATAAAAAGTCTTAAAAAAAAAAAGTAAACCAAGGAAATTATCTTAAGTGAAATAAGCCAGTCAAAAATAGTCAAATACTGAATGATTACATTAAATGAGGTATAGAAAGTAGTCGAACTCTTAGAAGCAGAAAATAGAATGTTGGCTGCCAGGAATGGTGGTAGAAAAGTGAGAAGGCACTTTTCATTACATTCTGAGGCTCAGTTTTATAGGACGAAAAAGTTTTGAGAGATTTGTGGTACAGCAAGGTGCCTATAGTACTGCATACTGTATTAAGTACTGCATACTTAATAGTAAGGATAAAAATTTCATATATATTTACTGCAATGAAAGTAAATCATATGAAATAGAATGAGAAAACATTTGAGTACATTTTCATAATATTTATATACATTATATATCACCTAAGTATAAAAGAAAGGTTTTTTTTTTGTACTAATAGGTAGTTTTTGTAAAGCTTTACAAGGCAAGTGGACATTACAGCTCTCATACAACTAGTGATTCAAGTTTTAAATCTTCTTACCTCGTATGTTATCTTCAAACTTGACTGTAATAAAATCGGAGTAAAGTTTGGATGAACTTCTGCAGTGAGCCAAAGACGAAAGGTATCTTTAGGGCGAAGAGTATTCAACTCCTTGTTTTCAAAAACAATAAAAATTTACTTAAACACACAAAATTATACCTATTTTATTAATAATTTCTCTTATTAAAACTTTTCTGTAATATTCTCATATGTTTCTTAAAGTTCTGGTGATATTTCCTTAAATTTATGTTTTCTATTGCCAGCTTAATGTAATCAGTAAGAACTTGGAACTGGACTGGATCGAAATGAACTTTACCACTTATTTGCTGTGTGATCCTGGGTACCATGACTTATAGTATCTCTAAGGAAGAATAATCAAATGTAACTACTGCATAAGATTGTGTGCAGCACGTAAAAGAGTGCATGATATATAGTTAAGTGCACAATAAGTGTTGGTTGTAACAGCTATGCCTAAACTACCAGCCAGGGCTTACCCAATCTCATTACTTCATTTGATGCTTTCAGGGAGTTATGTATTTCTGTATCAATTCCCACATTGACAAATTTTAGAAATATCTTGTGGCATGAAATATAAATTAAAGTTTTCACCATACAAATTCATCTGTGCATGCATTTCACATTGTACACTTCATTCAGGTTTTTATGTCTTTCTTCGTACTTCTTATTCCTCTGCCCAATATTCCCTTTGTAACCTAGCGGAGTCTTACTCAGTCCAAATACAATTTAAGTTTGGTACCTTAGAGGAATTCTTTGCCAACCCTTCCCTACCATTATATCAAGCAGAAATCACTAATAGCATTTTGTAAATCTCTCCCTTAGCATTCATCATTGTACCATACTTACTTCTGAATACAGTCAGTTTTTTCAACTGTGTTCAAAAGAGCAAGAAATCCTGTCTGTAACAAGTACCTAAAACAATTCCTGGCTCTTTTCTGTAATCAACAATTGTCTGTAGATTGAAAGAATAAATGACAAACAGATTTCATAGCTCTAAAAAAGAGGGATATCTAAAAGTTGGTTTAATATAATCTATGCCTGACACATTCATTTTTAGTATTAATGTGAAATACCAAGTTAAGATGATCAAAAAATACTAAAAGAATGGCCATAGAAACACTGTGCTTGGGACCCCTGGACTCATGTGGGAGACGCAGAAGAAGCTCAAGGCTCTGGCTTCAGATCAGTGCAGCTCTGGACGTTGTGGCCATCTGGACAGTGAACCAGCCGATGGAAGACCTCTCTCTCTGCCTTTCGAATAAATGGAAATCTAAAGAAAGAAGCTCCTGAAGCTCCTGGCTGTGGCCTGGCCCAGCGCTGGCCATTGCAACCATTTATGGAGTAAAACAGTGGATGAAGAGCTCGGTCTCTTTCAATTTTTTTAAAAAGTAAATAAAATGCATTCATACCTCATAATTTTCAAATGTAAACCTTAAAGTTTTTCCCTAACATGAAATAAAAAGTAGAATACATTTGTGATATAGTTGGATTTACATTATATTTGTAAGTTTATATCCAAAAATTCATTTAAACTTTCCAAAAGCAAAAAAACGAATCAATTTTTTTTTTTTTGACAGGCAGAGTGGACAGTGAAAGAGAGAGACACAGAGAGAAAGGTCTTCCTTTGCCGTTGGTTCACCCTCCAATGGCAGCTGCGGCCGGCGCACTGTGCTGATCCGATGGCAGGAGCCAGGTGCTTCTCCTGTCTCCCATGGGGTGCAGGGCCCAAGCACTTGGGCCATCCTCCACTGCACTCCCGGGCCACAGCAGAGAGCTGGCCTGGAAGAGGGGCAACCGGGACAGAATCTGGCTCCCCAACCGGGCCGAGAACCTGGTGTGCCGGCGCCGAAAGGTGGAGGATTAGCCTGTTAAGCCATGGCGCCGGCCAACTGTTTTTAAACCTTTGTAAAATGATTTTTTCCTATGAAAAAGTACAAATTAAGATTTGCTTCCAGGGCGAGCAGTGTGGTACAGAGGGATAAACCACCCTTTGTGATGCTGGCTTCCCCTATCAGAGCACTGGTGTCCCCTTTCCCATCTAGTTCCCTGCTAAAGTGCCTAGGAAGGCAGCAGAGGATGGATCAAGTATTTGGCCCCTTGCCATTCACAGGGGAGACCAGGATGGAGTTCCAGGTTCCAGACTTTGGCCTGCACCAGCCTTGGCCCTTGAGGCAACTTGGGGAGCAAACTAGCAGATGGAAGGCCTTTCTCTCTGTCTCTCCTACTTTCTGTCACTCTGGCCGTCAAAAAAGTTGATAAATTTTCAAAAAAGACTTGCTTCCAATGTATAAAATATATATCCAGCACCCCGACTGGAACTAGAACCCGGTGTGCCGGTGCCGCATGGTGGAGGATTAGCCTATTGAGCCGCGGCGCCAGCCCCTTATGTGTCTTAAAACATTATCTATTATACATGAGTTTTGTATTTTTACACACTGATTTTAAAAAATTATAATGCAGAATTACATGAATATTCACATATACTTGTGTTCAAAAATCTTTTGATTAGATATAATGAATCATCCTGATCAATTCATTAACTCATTCATTGGCGATTTATTGACTGCTTATTTTGTGCAAGGTGCTATAGCTGTCAATTTATTAGGATGGTAAAGTTGTTGCTTTTGGCCCTTTTTTCCTGGACCCGCTTGCTGCCGCTGCACCATTGTAGCACGTGGCCTTCAGGCTACCCACTCAATGCTTCCTGGCCTATGTGCTCCTCCACATGGCTGGCTCCTGCTGCTCAGTATGAATCCAGATTTCTCTCTTAGAGAGGGCCCTCATGCTCCTATGCATTTTTCCCACTCAATAAAAAGCTTAAAGCTTATGCTGCCTCCTATATTTGGGTTCATCAAACAGGTTTTCAATTGCTAATTTTGAGTTGGAGAACTGGTTTGGTTGCTGGGAAATGTGTTAGCATCAGGGAGGAGGAGCATTAAACATGGTGGATGCTCCACTTCTCACCTCAAAGATGGGCAACAAACTATGCCGGCCCCCCACGGCCAGACACAGGATGCATATGTGGTTAGCTGAGTGACTTTATTCTGTTTTTTTTTTTTTTTTAAATAGAGGTTTCTGCCCTCGTTTGTTATTTTAAGCAGCCTCCAGCTCCTTCCTCAGCTTTCAACTAGATTTCTATTTTCCAACTCTCCCCAGGTAAATTTACATTTTTAAATTTCTTTGGCTCTGCCCAGCTGTTTCTATCCTTTGTTATTTTAAATAGCCTCACTCTTGTTCCACCCCCCTCTAAAATATTTTTGCAGCTCTGCCCATGTGATTTAAATAGCCCTGTGCTTGCCCCACCCCTTTAGATATGTGTATGTCTTTATGATACCTATATATACAGTGTATATGTAACACATGTGCATTACATGTTAATATACATGCGGTACATGTACGTTAACTTATTTAGTATATAGGTAATATATGTTTGATATCTATTAAACAATATATATGTTAATATAACTAAAGTCATATATCCATGTAAGCTGCTGAAGGATAATTAAGCTTAGAAAACGTTGTGTCTATTTTTATTTTCTCAGGTCCTACTGGAACTATAAGGCTGTATAGCTCTGCATGCATTCCTACAGACTGACTTCTAAGGGTACAGTTTAAAAATTTGCCATGGGATCCCAACTCCCCTTGAGCTGGCTGGTGAAAGTAACATCTTAAGTTTTAAAGAGATTATATATGTGTGATTAAGGTGATCATGTCAATAGGATTTAGTGTTTACTATTAATAATAAATAGAATTAAAGAGGAGTGAATGCTCCAACATGGGAAGGAGTCCATACAGCAGACTCAGAGTGGCAATTGCTTTAAATAACGCACTCAGTGACCTCAGAATCATCCCTAAAAGCATTCTGGTCAGCTAAAAAGCCCACGAGAGCAATCTGGCATGGAAAGCCAGGACACTCATGCAAAGTATCCCTACCTGGATTACCTCCTGCATGAGACCCCAGTGGAAAGAAGTGGTCATCAAAGGAGGATGTATTGTTCTCCAAAGGGAGGCGAGAACTTCCACTTTGCTTATGGCCTTGACTGAATACTCAGTTTGCAGATTCAGAAGGCTTCCATGACCTAGGCAGCTCATGTCAAGAGCCTCAGGTGATTACTGAGGTCAGGAGTGTTAATTGTTAAACAACAGGAGTCACTGTGCACTAACTTCCCATGCAGGACCTGTGGCCTCGAAGAGCTACAGTACTAGCATTAATGACAAAACTTGTTCCAAAAGATTCATCTTGTTACATTCTTATGTGTCGTAAGTTCTAGTTATGTCTAAGTGTCGAAATCCATTGCCTTTAACCTTAGATATTACTCTAAAGTTTATTAAGTGTCTCAAACGTGAACTCTTAAAAACATGTCTCTGTGAAACTCCTATCTTGTATGCTGTAACATAAAGACAAACGCAGAGTAAGACAGCTGTTTCTATATATCTTATTGTGTGCTAAACCTTTGCCTAAGGGATAATTTCTTTTGCATCCCACTAAACCTGGAATCTGGGGAAGTGTGGCTACAGAACTTCCCAAAGCTCAGGTTTCTAAACTAGAGGTAGATTACCTGGTATATGTTCTGACTCCAGGAAAGTGTACTCTCAGTCAAGGGAAGAGAAAGCTATTCTACATTTAAAAAGGCAGCTAAGGAGATTTCTGGAAACGGCAAGATTCCGTGGAATTTGGATTCCAAGCTTTTGTATATGGCATTAAAAATGTCCAGATGCAGATACTGTGCTGGACGGGGTAGCTGTAAGAGTTGTTCCAAAGAATTAAGGAGCTTCAAATAGAAGCTCTGACACTGCAAATTGCTGATGACAGGATTCTATGGAATTCCAGGATTTGGATTCCAAGCCTTGTATTTGCTTAAAAAGCCTCTGACACGGACACACTGTGCTGGACAGGGGAGCTACAAAAGGTTTTCCAAACAAAAACTCCAACATTAGGAATTCCTGAGCAAGCCATTCATAGGAAGATCCTCTTCAGATCAGGTGCAGCTTAAATGGAAGGTACTTTACCAGGTGCTATTGAACACAAGTACCTCAGTAAAACTAGGATTAAACTTCTACCTCTTAAGTCTTCACAGGAGCACTCAAAAGACATGCCTGATTATTCCTGTAAGCCAATCAGAGACCTTAAGTATCCCTTCAAAGCAAAAAAAGACATGTTTCAGAACTCAACTTCTGGAAATAACTGACCATGCAGGGGACACAGATACTGACTGTGACAGAGACTACAGTCCACAAAGCCAAACTGTTAGATAAGATAGAGACTTCCAGACCCAAGACAGGCAGGGCCTGCACTATGCCCCTCATAAGCAGGAGTCAGCTATAGAAGATATGACTCTATGCCTTCAGCATCCCTTAGGATTAAGGGAATGGAGTCTCCAAGAAGGGAATGTTGTAGGCAGGCATATAGGATAAAATTGATCAGGTTTGTAAGCTGGAAGACCACGCCTTCACCATGCACCTGTGTGACCTCATGCCTTACCTGGCCCCACTTGTGTGTCCACTGGCCAATCAGACTAATTAACCACTCTCCTTTGGAAATGCATTAAAAGCCTGAAACACAGTGGGCCCAGGCCTTTTGGCCCTTTTTTCTTTTTCCTGGACCTACTTGCTGCCCCCATGCCTTTGGGGCATGTGGCCTTCAGGCTACCAGCTCAGTGCTTCCTGGCCTACATGTTCTTCCACATGGCTGGCTGCCAGGGCTCAGTATGAATCCAGATTTCTCTCAGATAGGGGCCTCACTCTCCTTTGCATTTCTCCCACTGAATAAAAATCTAAAAACTTAAAATGTTTAGCACCTCACAATTAGGCTAGAGCCTTCCTCAATTAATTACATTGGTTCTATATTCTGCCAAATTAATTACAGCTTTTTTTAATTACAGCTAAGGACGCCTCTGACTCTGAGACCTAGGGCAAAAACTCCTAACTCTTCTGCAGGATTCTCAGTGTATTCCATAACCTAGCCACTTCCTAGCCATCTAACTACCTTTCACTACACTGCTTTGACTGACCCTCCCAAATGCTAGAATGGACATCTTTTCATTGTTCATCTCCAACACGGTATCTTACTTGCACTGTTGGAATTGCCATATCCTTTCATAATCTTCCTTAGATAAACTACATTCAGCCTTTAGGAACACCTTCTCCTTGGACTCATCTCTACTCAAGATCATATTAACCTTTAGGAGAACAGCAGACTCCAATCCACATTTGTATGTAAAACTTATCCAGCAATTTGTTGTCTTAAGATCATTTTCCTCCTGGAACTGTCTGAGTTAAATGACTGCTTCAGCATACTTTCTAGCTTCCTTAGTTCTGTGGGACCCTCTGACTTCTCCTCCCCTGTACAGATCAACAAAGTAAGAGCTTAACGATAATGCTATAAATTGGTCTTCGGCAATCCTTTAAAGCCTTTCCCCATTTTTCTTCTGGAAAAATTCTGAGCTTCCCTGTTAACCCTAATAATTTCTTGAATTCTCTCGTATACCCTCAAAAAGAGAAATTTTATGACTTCTTATTAAAAGATCCATCTTGTTTTGTGCAAATATATTTGTACCACATTTATGGGAACCTACCTTTTCCAGAACTGGCAGCCAAGATATCACAAGATGTAAGTTTTTCAAACAGAGCCAGTCTCCATTACGAGCACATTCTTTTAGCATTTGAATTGCTAAGTCAGCTTGACCTTGACCCATGGCAACCTACAAAAACAAAAAACATGATTAAAAAACCCAGATTGATAACATGTTTAACACAACAGATTCAATAATAGTCATATATAACCGGCATTAATATTAACTTTTGAAGAAAGTCAAATAATCTTCTCCAAGAATATTAAAAATTTTTATAAATAGTTAACATTCCTAGCAAAATTACTGTTAATAGGTACAACTTGTGGAAATGGCTCCCCTTAAGATACCTCATTGATAATTGAATATCATCCTAATAAAAATGCTAATCTACTACATGTAATTAGGATTGAATGAAACTCCCTAGATCTTCCGCCTTGCAGCGCTGGCACACCGGGTTCTAGTCCCAGTCAGGGCGCCGGATTCTGTCCCGGTTGCCCCTCTTCCAGGCCAGCCCTCTGCTGTGGCCCAGGAGTGCAGTGGAGGATGGCCCAGGTGCTTGGGCCCTGCACCCCATGGGAGACCAGGATAAGCACCTAGCACCTGGCTCCTGCCATCAGATGAGTGCGGTGCGCCGTCCGCAGCGCGCCGTCTGCGGCAGCCATCGGAGGGTGAACCAACGGCAAAGGAAGACCTTTCTCTCTCTCTCTCACTGTCCACTCTGCCTGTCAAAAAAAAAAAAAAAAGAAACTCCCTAGATCTAATCAGTGATAAATCTGCACAACAGAGCCTAAAAGCTCTAGGTTTTTTTGTTTGGTTTTTTTCCTATTTAAAATTTTTTTTTAATTCTTTTCAGTTTGGGATGCTATATAGCATTTAATTTAAACAAAATCATTTTTTCAGTGAAAAAGTTTGTTCCTTCACTTGTGAAAAACTAAAGGTAAGTTAATCAATTTTCAAACACACATACACAAATTTAACTGAAAAACAACTGAAGACAATCTCAACAAATAAAAGCTCCTGCCTCAGGGGAAAACAAAACAAATTATAATGAATACATTATTCTCAAAATGTATGCAAATATGCTACTTTCCTCTTGCTGTTCTAAGCAACCACAAACTTAGTAACTTAATTCAAATGATTTTTCTGGAAGTCAGAAGTCTCATGGATCTGAAATCAAAGTGTCTGCATTTGAAAAATAAAGATTCTTAGGCAGGCACTGTGGCACAGAGGGTTAAAGCCCCAGCCAGCAGCATCTGCATCCTATAAGGGAGTTAGTTTGTGTCCCAGATTCTCCTCTTCTGATCCAGCTCTCAGTTTGTGGTCTGGGAAAGCAGTGAAAGAAGGCAAAAGTGCTTGGGTCCCTGCAGCCCTGTGGGAAACCTGAAAGAAGCTCCTGGCTTAGGTTAGGAGAAGCTCTGCTCCTCGCGGCCATTTGGGGAATGAACCAGTGGATGAAGACCTCTCTCTCTCCCCCTCTCTCTCCCTCTCTGTAACTCTTTCAGATAAATAAAATAAATCTTAAAAAAAAAAGAAACACAGATTCTTTCTGGGGGTTCTAAGAGAGAACCTTGCCCTCACCTTTGCCAGCTTCTGAAACCCACTTAGAAGATTACTGTAGTGACACCTTCTTCCAGCTCCAAAGCCTGCAGCATGGCATCATCTCTGCTCTCTGACCTCTTCCGCCACCATTTTATCTCCTACTTCCACTCTGACTCAGCTGCCTTCCTCTTAGAAGAACATTGTAATCAACTGGGTTCACCTGGATAATCCAAGCTACTGTTCCCCTCTAAAGATCCTTAACATCAACACAGTTTCTTTTGCCATGTAAGCTAACGTATTCACAGTTTCAAGGGTTTAGGATGTGGACACTTTTATGGGGCCTGCTACCAAGAAAAAAGTCTATTTCATTAACAGGATCAAGTGTGACAGAAACAAGCATAGCTGTAGCAACAACAGCAGGGCAATATGTACTGACCTGGTGATAACACTCTCCACTCCTTTCAGCATTAGCGAGTTCTTGAAGTTCCTGAGAAGGATCAGCACCCGGGGAAATAATTATCAAGATGGGTTCAATTTCCAGTGTCTCTTTGTATAAGCGTTTGAGATTTAGGGGAAGTGGGGACAACTCTTTGAGTCCTAAAAGACATATTAAAGAATTTGAAAATTCAAACCGACATATACCAAATTAGTCTATTAAAACTAATTACTTGATATTTAATAGATAATATATAGGTAAATGATCATCTCATACTTCTTTTTTCACTCTATAATCATTCACATATTCAGTACTAAAAGCTGATATATGTTGACTGCTTAAGGTTCCAGGCATATTTTTAAATGCTTGCTATCATCTAATCATTACAATGCTAACATACAGAGGCCCTGATAATCACATTACAGCTGAAAAAATACATAGCCAGTACTATGTAGTTTGAAAAGGAAGGAGTTATCATTCCTGCACTTTTCAGGTACCAGAGTAAATAAAGTAACACATTAGTATCAAACTATTATAGGTGATAAGTATAATTAATTCTTTTTCATTTCATATGCTCACTAACAAAGGACTGGTAAGAATCAGATGCACAGAACTAAATGGGAAAAAACTGTGCATCGATTTCAAAATCTTCTGCATCAAAATAAACACATTTTTAATTCATTTTCATGAACTTTTTGAAGTACCCTCATATTCTTTAGAAATGGAAAAATAGGGAACCCTAGAAATAAACAACAACAAAAAATGAAGCATTTTGTAGTAAGCAGAAATCTAACAGTAGCTCTTTTAAGATCCTGAAGCCTTGTTTATTTAATCAAATACATAAGTAAGGCTGTGAAGGACTCTGCAGATGAACCTAAAGTCATGGACCTTAAAGCAGAATTATCCTGTATTATCCACCTGGGCCAATCTAGTAACTCGAGCCCTTAAAAGTGGGACAGTTTCTACAATCAGAGATGTGGCAGAACAAGGATGGGGAGGTATATATCAGAGAGGTGAGAAGATCAAAAAGGAATTAATCTGCTATTACTGGCTCTACAGATGGAGAAGAGGCTATATGCCACAGAATGCAAATGGCCGCAAAAAGCAGAGAATGACACCAAATGACAGGAAATGAGGACCTGAATCCTGCAACTGTAAGGGGCTAGATCTAGATGAGTTTGAAAATGGGTTTCCCAGAGCCTCCCAATAAGACTCTAATGACCCACATAGATTTTATCTTGTGAGACTGGGAGCAGAGAAACCTGGTTAAGATAATAAATGTGTTGTTGTCAGTTAATAAATTTGTCAGTTAAGAGAAAATGAACTCTTATTTCCATATGGTCTTCTTTCCTCTTAGACAAAGATTTCACAAGAAAAGCTGAGCTACGATAGCAAGATACACTCAGTGGGAGGATAGAATGAACAAGAGTTGAGGAGGATTAAAACACTAGAATAGTTGCATAGCTCAAAAAACCTTTCTGATGGAGAATCAAAGTTGATGGTTCCTGTAGCTATCATGGTACATTGTAGGAATAGTCTCCTTCCATTTATAATATTTGAAAACATGTAGCATAATAGCCTACTCATAGAATTTTAAAAAGTAAACATTAAACCAGAATTACAGAGGTCAAAATATCTGCACCTGGCAACTAAAATTTCTGAAAAGTAATGTAGAAAATTCTTCCAATATATGTCTTGATTTATAGTATCATTAAACAGACATTTTTAAAACTTTGAAGTGTTATTCTGCTAATTTACCTTCAATGAAAACTGTTTTCGTAAAACACATTTTCTAAGTTAACTGTTTTAAAGTTTATAAATTTTAAAAGATTGCTAACATCAAAATGTCCACACTAGTGAAAGTAACTTATAGATTCAGTGCGATTCTAATCAAAATGTCAGATCTAAAAAAAAAAAAAAAAATGATGCTACAATTAATGGAAACACAACTGACACCATAGAAGAGTGATATGATCTAATTTATATTTCAAAATGCACTCTAGTGGCTGTTGAGGATAAACTGGAAGTGAGGAAGGTAAGAAGCCTGAATGGCAATAAACTTCCTCAAACTTAACAAAGTAGTAGACAGTAGTGGAAACGTGAGAAGTGATTGAATTCTGGATATATTCTGAGGATATAGAAAAGAATTTTAAAGGTATGCAAATAACTGAACTAAGATATTTTATTACAGCTTGCATTAAATTGTAGTAATAAAGTAAAATAAATAAAATCAGAGTAAGTTTTAGAGTTAGAATGAAAAGAATTTGTTAATTGATTGGGTGTGGGAAATAACGAAAAGGGAGAAAGAATTACTTTTGGGTAAACCCAAAAGTTCTTATTGGTCACACCAAAGTTATGGTGTCTACCAGACATTCATGTGAACAGAATGAATTAACACTTGTGTACATAAACCTAGAATTCCAGAATTAAAAATAAAACTTATGAGAGTCATTATAACTTAGAGATGATGTTTAGAACTAGGTACTGATAAAGAATTTAAAGGAGAATGCATAATAATGAAATATGGGATATCAGAGCAAGATTACAGTGAAAATAAAAGTACTCCAACACTTTGAAGATATGCACAGAAAATACCAAAAAAAAGAGAAAAATAAACAGCCTAAAGTGGTTTCAGAATAAAAGATGAAATGTTCACAGAAGGAAGAAACAGATAACTTTGTTGAAAGATGAAGACAAAAGCAAGAAATCACCACTGAATGAAGCAATGTGGAAAGCACCATGAAGCTCACCAAGACATATCTTGTGGAGATTTAGGGATGTAACTTAAAATAGTATGAGGGGCCAGTGCCATGGCGCAGTAGTTTAATCCTCTGCCTGTGGCACCAGCATCCCATATGGGCGCCGGTTCTAGTCCCAGATGCTCCTCTTCCAATCCAGCTCTCTGCTGTGGCCTGCGAAAGCAGTAGAAGATGGCCCAAGTGCTTGGGCCCCTGCACCCACGTGGGAGACTGAGAAGAAGCTCTTGACTCCTGGCTTTGGATCGGTGCAGCTCCGACCATTGCAGCCAATTGGGGAGTGAGGCAACAGAAGGAGAAACTACAATGGTATATATTTCCAGTGGGATTGATTGCTGAGTGGACATGTTATTCAAAGTGAGCAAATCAGAATCCTTCCATAGGACTAAGTGTGATGTTGGGATGGAAGTTATTTTTCCTATTTCATTATAAGTTTTAAAATACAATTCAGGGATAGGTTTTGTGGTACAGTGAGTTAAGAGACCATTTCGGATGCCCCGTCCCATATCAGTGCTGGTTAAAATCTCGGCACTTCCACTTTCAAACTAATGCATCCTTGGAGGGAGCGGATGACGATTCAAGTGCTTGGGTCACTGCAAGTCCCATGGCAGACCATACAGAGTTCCAGGATCCTGGCTTCAGCCTGGCCTAGCATTAGGTGCTGCAGGCATTTGGGACGTGAACTAGAAAATGGAATCTCCCTCTCTCTCTCTGCCTCTCTTGCTCTCTCTGTTCTGCCTTCAATTACATTAAAAATAATAAATAAAAACTTAAAAAAAAAACCTCTGCAAATCAGGAGACTTTTCTCCCCATAGAGGTGTGAACCCTTCATTGGGCAACACACAGTAACATGGGAGGCAAACAGAGATGCAGACACAAAGAAAACAGGAGAAACAGAGATGAAGGTGGGAAAAAGAAAAGCAACAGAGAAACAAACTGCAAGGTTGAGACAAGGACAAAGATTCCAGAAATTATCCCGTCCATGCATCAGTTTGGCCCAGAGGTCAGTCCAAACTCTTCTTTTCTGGTTACCTAAGCAGCCAATAAACCCACCTGTTTTCATTTAAGTAAGTTTGATTTCACTACCTGTCATTTGCAACCATTAGGTGGATAAACACTCTGCAACACATGAGTAAAAATTATTTAGTGGACAAGCACTGTAATGGAGATGAATAAACATGGACATTTCCTCTCCAAGAACAAGTAAAGGAAAGCACAGAGTAGGTCCAAATCCAGCAGCCAACCAAGTGACCAGTCTAAAAGGCAACTCAAGATATTTGTATACACATGCACGTGGATATTCTGGTAGAGAGTGGGGCAGAAGATAAGTATCATATGAAAAACTGGGTTGGGAAGTGTTATGAATTAAATTGCATCTCCCCAAAAGTGGTAAGTTCAAGTTCAAACCCCAAAATCTCAGGATGTGATCTTATTTGGAAACAGGTTCAAAAAAGATATAATTAGATAACTTTATATGAGGCCATACTGGAGTAGAGTGGGACCCTAATACACTAAAAGTGGTGTGCCCTTAAGAAGGCAGCCACGTAAAGAGACACAAGAGAGGACGTCTTGAAATGATCAAGGCAGAGATTCCAGTCATGCATCTGCAAGCAAAACACGAAACACTGCCATAAAATGACCGGCATCAGGAAGAGGCAGAGCAGGCCTTGCCACCACCTTGATTTCAGTCTGCTAGCCTGCAGAATTGTGAGACAATACATTGCTGCTGCTTTAAGGAACTCAGTTTGTACAGTTTTGTTCCAGGAGATATAGGAAACTAACACAGAAGGTTAGAGTGCGGATAGATATGTGTATGACACAACTCTTTATATAGACCTGCCAAAATATATATCTAAATTTGACTCTTTGAATATTTAATAAAAATATAAGCCTTCTAAATTTAGAATTTTTAAAGACCCATTACTCTTGGGTGAATCTGCTTCATGTAAAATCCTTTTCATAGTCTTTCCTTGATACGGTTTTTCCAAATTTTTTTGGCAAAAAAAATAATTATTTCCAAATGGAAGATAAATGTCAACTCTTAAAACAAGACTATTTGAAAGTCTTAACAAAATTTTATGAATGGCTTGACAAAAATGTTATTGTGAAGTTGGTGATCTAAAAGACAAATTTTCATTTTTTGTTTCAGACAAGACAAAAATTACTCATTGCGAAAGCTTTGTACTAAGACTATGGTACCTATGAAAATACTCTATTTAAGTTGTCTAAATTTTCTATAAAAGTATGGCTATAGGTAATACTTTTTCAGTACAGATTTGGCACAAATGTTTGAGTAATCATGGACAAATATCTAAAATCCTTTTATAGGAAAATAATTTTTAAAACTCATATAGGGCTGGCGCCCCGGCTCACTTGGCTAATCCTCTGCCTGCAGTGCCAGCACCCCAGGTTCTAGTCCCGGTCAGGGCACCAGATTCTGTCCCGGTTGCTCCTCTTGCAGTCCAGGTCTCTGCTGTGGCCCAGGAGTGCAGTGGAGGATGGCCCAGGTCCTTGGGCCCACATGGGAGACCAGGAAGAAGCACCTGGCTCCTGGCTTCGGATCGGCACAAAGCACGCCGGCCATGGCGGCCATTTGGGGAGTGAACCAATGAAGAAGGAAGACCTTTCTCTCTGTCTCTCTCTCTCTCTCACTGTCTACTCTGTCAAAAAAAAAAAACAAAAAAAAAACCCTCATGTAGAATGTCAATTATGCATCAAATTTAATATACACATTAAATTTAAATTTAACTGAAAAGTGATCCCTGTTAAATATAAGAGTGGGAATAAGAGAGGGAGGAGATGTACAATTTGGGACATGCTCAAGCTGACTTGCCCCACATGGTAGAGTTAGAAATGTACCAGGGGATTCCAATACAATCCCATTAAGGTGGCACGTACCAATGCCATCTCACTTGTCCAAGTGATCAATTTCGATTCACAATTGATCGCACTGATAGGTCTAAGAGTCAAAGGGATCACATAAACAAGACTAGTGTCTGCTAATACTAACTGATAGAATTAAAAAGAAGAGAACAATCCAACATGGGAAGCGGGATACACAGCAGACTCATAGAATGGCAGATGTCCTAAACAGCACTCTGGCCTGAGAATTAGCCCTTAAAGTATTCAGATCTGGCTGAAGAGCCCATGAGAGTATTTTAGGCATGGAAAGCTAAGACACCCTGGCAAAAAAAAAAAAAAAAAAAAAAAAAACAGAAAAAAAAAAACCTAAATGAAAGATCTCTGTGAGTGAGATCCCAGTGGAAAGGATGGGACATCAAAGCAGGAGGTACCTTTCTCTGAAGGTACTATGACTATGACCTTGTCTAAATAAGATCAGAGTTGGAGAACTCAAAAGGCTTCCATAGCCTTGGCCACTCATGACAAGAGCTTAGGGTGATTACTGATGCCATAAACAAGACTGTCAATTTGTTAAGTCAACAACAGGAATCACTGTGCATTTAGTCCTCATATATACTAAATTGATCTGTATATAAAGATAATTGAAAATGAATCTTGATGCAAATGGAATGGGAGAGGGAGCGGGGGATGCAAGGGTTGCAGGTAGGAGGGAAGTTATGGGGAGGAAAAGTCATTGTAATCCATAAGCTGTACTTTGGAAATTTATATCTATTAAATAAAAGTTAAAAAAAACTCATATAGAATGTCAATTATGCATCAAATTTAATACAACTTTTTTAAAAAAGATCTATTTATTTGAAAGAAGAGTTCCAGAGAGAGATACAAAGAGAGATTTTCAACCACTGGTTAATTTTCCAAATGGGAACAACAGCTGGGGTTGGACCAGGCCAAACCAGGAGCCGGGAACACTGTTGGGGTCTCCCGCCTCCCACTTTTGTGCAGGGACCCAAACACTTGGGCCATCTTCCACTGTTTGCCCAGGTGCATTAACAGGGAGATGAATCGGAAGTGGGACAGCCAGAACGGAACTGGTGCTCACATGGGATATTGGCATTGCAGGCTGCAGCTAAACCCATTGTTACAAAGCTGGGCCCATTACAATACATGTGGTTATAAAAATACAACAAAGAGAACTATTTTTCTATATCAAATAGAGATTATAGATAGTAAGAATGAAAAAGGACTTAAAACATTCACAAAGTAAGATCAGTATAACATAAGAAGTTTAAATTAAAAACAAATAAATCAAGTCAGTAGTCTAGTTCTTAAAATGTTTTGTACTTACCCAAGGTTTTACATGCAAATAGAGCCATGGCACTTTGCAGTCTGTCTGGTCTTAGAGCCTGTACTACAAGCACCTTAAAATAAAGTGCAAGATATTTTTAAATAATAATGCTCCCATAACAACTTTAACTAAATAATAATTAGTAATAACTAATTAAATGAATCTTTACTTTATGTGAATACTTATCATTGTTCCAGAGTATACATGTCAAGCTATCACAATATGTATACACCAAGACAATTCTTCAATATCCAAAATATTACTATAATCTGTTTACTTCCTGAAGCTTATTATCAAAAGTAAACAAGGGTAAGTTATATCTTCAGGATCTACCAGGGGATAAATAGAAGTGTTCAAGATGTTCACAGAATATGTGTTTTATGAAATACTGCATGATTTCTTACATAGAACTCAGAGAAATGACAGAAAAACCTACAATTTATATCTTAATTTCCTTCTTAAAGACATTTTTCCTACTGTAAAATCCTCTTTTGTGTTGAAGGTAAAGAGAATAAGCAAACCTATAGTGGGAACACCAAAACCAGAAACTTTGCCAGTGATTTAATTGTCTGGATAAGGTACCAAAGCCATTAAAGCATATGTAACAGTCTAAAGACAAAGCTCTCATTTAAAAGGTTTCCAAATGTACAGAAAAAACTAATTCTTTAATTTAGATAACACTAGACTTTACCTGCTGAAATAAGGAAACTTTCTTTGCAAGAATAGATGGAAACTCTTGCTCACACATGGAATTATGATAATAAGCACGCCACAGAGCTGCATCTTCAAAGCAGAGGGTCTGATAAAGATTGGGGAGAGCAATCTAAAAAATATACATATAAGTAAACTACAAGCAATTAATATATATTATATTTATATATAAAGAAAAACTAAAAAAGCAAATGGAAACAAATTATTAATAGATGTGATTTACTTTTTTCCTATTTTATTTTGGCTTTTCCTATCATTTCTACTGCTTTCCTAGGACACAACAGAGAGCTGGATAAGAAAAAGAGCAACCAGGACTAGAACCAGTGCCCATATGGGATGCCAGTGCTTCAGGCCAGGGCTTTAACCCACTGCGCCACAGTGCAGGCCCTGGCTTGTCTAATCATTTCTAAGTAAGAAATAATATGGTGGACTCATCCAAAGTTAAACCTAGAATTAAATATTTCCAAAGTAGTACTAAACCAATACTTGTAAGATAACAACTGTTTTCTCTAAGCAAAACATTTGTGCCTAGCTACCTCCACCTTGTGGAGAAAAGGAACACTGTCATTAAAAATCAAGTACAAACAGATTGCCACAGAGAGCCATGTTAAGCTTTTAAACTATTTCAATATTGACAAAGAATCTATTTAACAAAACTTATGGTCATGTTCCACTAAACTCTCTTTAGACTGGGCTTCAAGCTTGGGCTTCATGTCCTTCCTGTAGAATTCAATTTAAAACTAAATTTCCTGAATCAGTTTAGCAAGAATCCCTATGCCAATATCTGATCAAAATCCTTATCCCTGACTCTTGGTATCTGATCACCCTGGGCTGTCTTCAACAAGAATCCTGCTACAACATGATTAGATAGAATCTTCCACTGTCCCTGACATTTCCTCTCAGCAATTTTCCATCCACTAACCCTCACTAGTGACCCTCATCTTGCTCCTTGGCTATAAATTCCCATTTGTATGTGGTATTTTCAGAATTGAGCATACTGCTATGCAGAGGTCTCTTTTCCATTATTAAAAATGCTTTTTTAAAATAAAATTTATCTTCACAACTTGAACTTCTAGTCAGCTCTGGTTTTCTGTAACAATATCAAATCCTCAACAAAACATGTTTTTCTAAACCAATAATATTCAATTACATTGTGATTTGTGAACATACTACTTCTTTTACCTCTAAACATTATCTCTTTGAAAACTCATAAATTTTTACCCAGCAGTTAATATTTACCTTACACATCATCTCTCAGAAGTTTTCACAAACATATACATTCCCTATATCTTAAATAATGCAACCTCTTCCGAGACTTTTTCAAGAATATGCTATAAGCTTAGAAACATAATTAATTACAGAGAATATTCAGTGAAAATAATGATGAAATTAAAAGATTCGTATTTGCAGTATAAAACTTCAGGAAATATCAACACAAATAGAGTTTTATTCAAATATCTATATTCATATCTAAATAACCTATTATATTGTCCAGATATAATTATGTAACTTAACTGAAATTAAAATTAGACAAAAGAAAATTAACTAATTACATTTTAATTTAATTACATTTACTAATAACCTAAGCTCTCTAGGATAATAGTTGATGGTGGCCATTAGTATTAAGTCACCATGTTTACTGATACTAACACATCACATAATCATCACATACATGGCTAGAAATCTGAGATACGCTATACAACACAGGAAGCTCTTCAGCTGCATGTTAGACAACAGGTCGAGTCTCCAGAGGTACAGCTGGTATAGAACGAATTGTATGGCAAGGCAATTATTGGATACGTTCTCTATAGTGTAAATTTCATGCATGTCAGAGTTTCTTAACATTTTAAATACATGCTTGTCATTCTACTGGTATCTAAGGAAAACCAGAGCAAGGCAGTTTATAAAGAAGTAAACAGATTTTATTAAGGAGAATTACAGTGAGGAAAAGAGATCTCTCTATAGAATAGGGTTCAATTCCAAATACAGCATGGGCAAGTGGGAATTTGTAGTCAGAGTACTGTCACTGCTAAAGCTAGATTCTAGAAGGCACTACACAGCTGATCTAGAGCAGGTTCAATAGCCTAGCTATAGTTTGGTTAAGCTAACAATTTTTGTTACTGGCAATATGCCAACTTATACTAAACAGTGAATAAATGATTAATGAAGAAAACAAGAACAAAACAGGATGAAGAAACAGCAGAATCCATTTATTTTATCCAACAAATGTTTATGAAATAAAGGAAGTAAAAAGTAGTGGCAAAGAGCCTAGATGTTGCACCATGTAGCCCAGCTCTGAACCCTGGCTTTGTTTCCTAAGGAACCGTAAGCAAGCAGCTTTATTGCTGCATGCCTTAGTGTCTTCATCTATTAAATGAAAATAACAGTTGCTACCTCATATTATTGTGGGAAATACTGAGAATTCATTTTAAAAAATCTGTGTATTGTCTTGAACATAGCCATCAATAAATGTTAGCAATCTGTATTGTTTTACCAGTTATAACAGCTGTCAAGTGAAGTGCAGCAACAAGGGAAAGAATGGGGACAGACACGTGAGATTTTGGGAGAAGCAGATCTCTCATTCCAAAAAAAAACACCACTTTCATCAGAGTGATTAAAGAACACCGAACTGCTGGGCATTACAATTCTGAACTGTTTTTTCTGCCCCCATATCTCTAGCCTCACAGCCCAACTCACTCTGGTGGAGAGTAGAGGGAAAGTGAAAAAAAAAGAAAATACAATATTTAGAAGACCGACATATTAATGGCATGCTCTTTCATGGATGAAAGATTTAATAACTTAATTATGGCTTAAAGGACTAATCACAGTAATTCTTAAGTTTCCTTTTACAGGGAGATTTTTATGTCCAACTAACAAAAACATCACAACTGAATAAACAGCATATAAGTATCAACAAAAAATAACTCAAAGAGAGAAAATATTTAAAATATCATAGCAAGAAAGGGATACCTTTAATGTTGCCACTGCCCAGCTTCTTTCTTGATCTATCCAAGATGGAAGTTGATCCCGTATTCTTTGTTGAGAATCCTTCAATAAAAGCAATTATTCTTCTAAGTATAATTGATAAAAGTAATATGTTAAATAATAGAAATTGACTACTAATGGGTGATATTTTGAAATATGTAAATGCTAATATTATTTCTTATTTTACAAGTCACCATGATAAAATTCTATAAAAGATACAAAGAACCATTTAGGCGAACATTGTAGTCACTTCCATTTTGCTTAATCTTTCATTAAACTTCAGAAAAACACAAAAGCCCCAAGAAACTGTCATAAAAGTTACATTAAATTACATCTTGTATTTCAGACATGATCTAGATTCTGTGTTATATTTTGCATTCAATGATTTGAAGAATGTTGTCTATTATGTATTCAAAAGGAAAATTAGCAGAGAAACAAATTTCAATGAAATTATTAAAAGTTTTGAAAAAGTAATTTTATATATTCCCAATTATAATACAAAGTTTTATTTTTTAAAGCCTATCAAATTTTTCTAGGAACAAAATACACATACTAAAGAAAAACAGCTATATTAATATCTAGTATTTAAAATTATTCTCAAAATAATACATGGGAGGGAGGATCCAAGATGACAGAATAGGGAGGAAGCTTACTGCTCTAATCCAGGGGAAGATAGTTTAAAAACAGTGGAGAGTGCAATCTCGGCGAAGAATTAGGGAGAAAAAGACAGAAGAAACTCCATGCAAAATATAGGGACACTGTGGAGGGTGTAGATGTGCACAGTTCAGGACCTCGACAGCCGAGAGCCTCAGCACCAGCTCTGGAGAATGAGGTGAGATCACACTGCAGCAGCCCAAGAGATTGGTGATAAAGCTGCGACAAGAGCCTGGAATGAGTCTGGCTTAGAGCCCTGGAGCATACCTGCCAAACTAGAGGAGAAGAATGGGGACACGTTTCTCTAAACCCAAGGACCCTGCACCAGTGTCCTGTAACAAGCCAAGAGAGGGTGCGCACCATTTCGGCATATGTAATAGCTACATCTGCTCATGTCCGCTTCCAGCAAGCAGCTGAGTGGAGACACCTGGGAAAACTGAGAGAGGGCTCCATTCTTGTGACTCGGGGAGGCTTGTGTGGTAGGATTATGAAAACACTGTGGCTGTGTGGGAGGGTGCAGGGTGTGGCTAGGAATTTGGGCAGTCACTATGGGTGGCTCCACATTCTCAGTGCTCCTGGATTCCCTGGTGAGGGTCACTGCTGCAGGATCCGTGCTCAGACTGAGGACAACACAGATCTTTTGTAGGGTTCTTGTAGCAGCACAGATGAGTATTGTACCCATTGGCTCTAATTCCCAGGCACTGGTCTCTTGATGAAATGAGGTTAGCATGGGACTATGCCAACAGAGCAGAACAAACCTCCCCTTTGATAATGAAAAAACAAAAACAAAAAAAGAGATTTACCACACCAACCTGGGTATATCCTTACAGTCCCTTCACCCTGGAGCATTAAACAGTGCCATACCCACCACATGCCTCTGGGTATCCACTGAAAAAGCAGACATTCTACTAAGCCATAACAGCTATCACAGGGAAAAAAGTATCTCCAGAATTCTGAATAATAAACACAGCAATTCAAGAAACAAGAATAAAGAAGACAACATGATGCCCCCAAAGAACACAACACTTCAATATGTGAATATGAAGATGAAGAGATAGAAGAAATGCCAGAAGTGGAATTCAAAAAATTGATCATAGGATTACTTAGAAGTAGCCACAAGCAAATCCACAAACTAATGAAATCAATACATCACATGAAAGAAAATTACTCCCATGAAAATGAGATCTTAAAGAGAAATCAAAATGCAATCTTGGAAATGAAGAACTTAATGGAACAAATAAAAAATGCAGTGGAAAGCCTTAACAACAGATTTGGTGAAGCAGAAGAAAGAATATCTGAGATTGAAGACAATCTCTGGAAATTTTACAGTCAGAACAAAAAAAATGAAGAAGAAATTAGAAAAGTAAAAAAAAGTACTGGAGATATACTGGATTCTATCAAATGAGCCAAAATACAGGTCTTAGGAGTTCCTAAGGCACAGGAAGAGACAAAGGGTTAGAAGGCCTTTTTAGTCAAATAATTACAGAAAACTTCCCTAATTTGGAAAAAGAAAAGGACATCAAGAACAGGAAGCACATAGAACTCCTAACAGACATCACCAGAAAATATGTTCAACACAACACATTGTAGTCAAACTCTCTACAATAAAACATAAAGAAAGGACCTGATTACTTTCAAAGGATCTCCAATTAAATTCACAGCTGACTTCTAGTCAGAAACCCTGCAAGCTGAGAGGGATGGTGAAACATATTCCAAGTCTTAAAAGAAAAAAACTGTCAACCCAGAATACTGCAATGCTCTTATTTAGTTATGAAAGTGAAATACAGACCTTCTATAACAAACAGAAATTGAAAGAATTTGTCACCACTCATCCAGCCTCACAAAAGATGCTTGAGGATGTGCTATACACAGAAAAATGGTCATCACTAAAAAAGAAGGTGAATGTAGAAAATCTCCCAGTAAAAGTACAAAGGAAATCCAAAGTAAACAATAGGAATATTTATGGAAAAAACAGCAGGACACAGTCCTTACCTATCAATAGTCACCTTGAATATAAATGGCCTCAACTCTTGAGCCAAAAGATACAGAATGGATTAAAAAACAAAATCCATCTATTTGCTGCCTACAAGAAACACATCTCACCAAGAAAGATACACACAGACTGAAAGTGAAAGGATACAAAAAGATATTCCAGGCTAATAGAAACCAAAAAAGAGCTGGGGTAGCCATCCTAATATCACACAAAACAGACTTTAAATAAAAACTGTTAAAAGAGACAAGGACATTATGTAATAACTAAGATATCATTTTAACAGGGAGATGTGACTATTACAAATGTATATGCAAATATCACACAAAACCTACTTCAAAACAAAAACTGTTAAAAGAGACAAAAAGTACACTATTTAACAATTAAGGGATAAATTCAACAGGAAGATGTGACTATTAAAAACACATATGCACCTAAATACAGGGTACTTGGCTATTTAAAAGAAATGTTGATAGATCTAAAGGGAGACCTAGGCTCCAATACAATAGTAATGGGGGACTTTACTTTCATCAATGGACAGATCAACCAGATCAGGAAGCAAACAACAGAGTTAATGAACAGTATAGAACAAATGGACCTAACTGATACTACAGACCTTTCCATTCTACAGTTGTAGAATACACATTCTTCTCGCCAGTGCATGGAACTTTCTCTAGATTTGAACACATGATAGGCTATAAAGCAAGTCTCAGAAAAACAAAAAAAACAAATCTTCTTGAATAACAATGGAATGAAGCTAGAAATCAACAAACCCAAGAATCTCCAGATGATATGCAAACACATGGAGACTGAACAACATGCTCCTGAATGAACAGTGGGTCACTGAAGAAATCAAAATAGAAATAAAAAAATTTCTGGAAATAAATGAATATGACAATAAAGCATATCAAAACTTATGGGATATAGCAAAAGCAGTGTTAACAGGAAGGTTTATAGCAATTGAGGCCTACATCAAGAAATTGGAAAGCGACCAAATAAATGAGCTATCAATACATCTCAAGGACCTAGAAAAACTACAGCAAATCAAACCCAAAACTAGTAGGAGAAGAGAAATAACTAAAATTAGAGAAGAAATCAACAAAATTGAAACAAAAAAATACAAAGATCAGCAAAACAAAGAGCTGGTTTTCTGAAAAAATAAAACTGACATACCATTGGCTCAACCAAAAAAAATTTAGGGAAGACTGCAATCAATAAAATTAGAGATGAAAAAGGAAATGTAACAACAGACACCACATAAATAAAATGAATCATCAGAAATTATTACAAAGAGCTGTAAGCCAACAAACTGGGAAACCTAGAAGAAATAGAGATTCCTCCACACATGCAACCTACATAAATTGAGCCATGAAAACACCGAAAACCTAAACAGACCAAAAACCAATATGGAAATTGAATCAGTAATAAAAACCCTCTCAACAAAGAAAAGCCCAGGACCAGATGGCTTTACTGCTGAATTCTACCAGACATTTAAAGAACTAACTCCAATTCTTCTCAATTTAATCAAAACAATTGAAAGGGACAGAATCTTCCCAAATTGCTCCTCTGAAGCCAGTATCACCTTAATTCCTAAACCTGAAAAGGATACAACAGAGAAATAGTACTACAGACCAATTTCCCTGATGAACAGAGACACAAAAATCCCCAACAAAATTCTAGCCAACCAAACCTAGCAACATAAAGATAATTCACCAGGAACAAGTGGGATTTATCCCAGGTATGCAAGGATGTATCAACATTCACAAATCAATCAATGTGATACACCATATTAACTGCTGAAAAAATCATATGATTCTCTCAATAGATGCAGAGAAAGCATCTGATAAAATATAACACCCTTTCATGAAGAAAGCTCTAAGCTAACTGAGTATAGAGGGAATGAACTTTCCTCAACACACCAAGGTAATTTATGTCAAATCCATGTCCAGCATCCTATTCAATGGGAAAAAGTTGGAAGCATTCTCATTGAGATCAGGAACCAGACAAGCTTGCCCACGCTCACCATTGCTATTCAATACAGTCCTGGAAAATTTAGCTAGAGCCATGGGACAGGAAAAAGAATTTAAAGCGATACAAATTGGGAAGGAGGAAGTCAAATTATCCCTATTTGTTGATAACATGATTCTATATATATAGGGGATCCAAAAGACTCCACTAAGAGAATATTGGAAATCATAGAAGAGTTTTGTAAGGTGGCAGGATATAAAATCAATGCACAAAATCAGCAGCCTCTATATACACAGACACTGCCATGGCCAAGAAAGACCTTCTAAGATCAATCCCATTCAAAATAGCTACCAAATAAAGATCAAATACCTTGAAATAAATTTCAACGAGGATGTCAAGGAATTTACAATGAGAATTAGAAAACATTAAAGAAATAGAAAATACAAAAAAAAAAGGAAAAATCTTCCATGTTTACGGGTTGGAAGAATCAATATCCTTAAAATGTCCATATTTACAGATTCAATGTGATATCAATCAAAACACCAGGACATTATTCTCAGATATAGAAAAAATGATGTTGAAATTCATATGGAAACACAGGAGACCCTGAATAACAACAAAGCTGCCAAGGATGTTGGGAGAAAGGTACCCTAATCCACTGTCGGTGGGAATGTAAACTGGCAAAGCTACTGTGAAAGACAGTATGGGGATACCTCAGAAATCTGAATATGGACCTACATTATGACTCTGCCATCCCACTCCTGGGAATTACCCAAGAGAAATGAAATCAGCATACGAAAGTTATCTGTACCCCCATGTTTATTGCAGCTCAATTCACAATAGCTAAGATACGGAATCAACACAAATGCCTATCAACTGAAGACTGGATAAAGAAATTATCAGATATGTACACCATGAAATATTACACAGTGGTTAAAAAAAAAAAAACTTGGTCATTTGCAACAAAATGGGTGAAACTGGGAAACATCATACTTGGTGCAATAAGCCAGTCCAAAAAGGACAAATACCATATGTTCTCCTTGATCCGTGATAACTAATAGAGCACCTAAAAGGCAATCTACAGAAGTGAAATTGACACTTTGAGAAGCAATGAGCTTGAATAGCCTTTGCCTCAACTATTGAGGAAAAAAAAAATATATATATATATGCATATATATATATACACACATACATATATACACATATATATAGTAAAAAATAAACTGTGCAGCAAAAGCTATGTTTATCTCATAGTCAAAAAACATATGATTTTCCATTTATAGTGGAGCAACAGACTCCATTAAATACTTCTCTGATCAAATCTCAACAGTAATTTAAAACTGTGAAATAAATTATATTTCATATAGATTTATTTGTGTAGTTTTTTACTTGAAAGGCAGAGTTACAGAAAGAGAGAGAGAGAGACAGAGACAGAGACAGAGAGAAATGTCTCCCACCCACTGGTTCATATACCAAATGGCCACAATGGCCTGGGTTGGGCCAAGCAGAACCAAGAAGCTTCATCCAGGTCACGGGTACAGGGGCCCAAACATTTGGGCCATCTTCTGCTGCTTTAACAGGGACATTAGCAGGAGCTGAATTAGAACCAGCACCTAGGGGGCCGGCACTGTAGCTCACTTGGTTCATCCTCCGCCTGCGGCACCAGCATCCCATATAGGCACTGGGTTCTAGTCCCAGTTGCTCCTCTTCCAATCCAGCTCTCTGCTGTGGCCCAGGAGGGCAGTGGAGGATGGCCCAAGTGATTGGGCCCCTGCACCCGCATGGGAGACCAGGAAGAAGCACCTGGATCCTGGCTTTGGATCAGCACAGCGCCAGCCATAGAGGCCATTTGGGGGGTGAACCAACGGAAGGAAGAACTTTTTCTCTGTCTCTCTCTCTCACTGTCTATAACTCTACCTGTCAAATAAATTAAAAAAAAAAAAAAAAAAAGAACCAGCACCTATATGGGATATAGGCACTGCAATCACAGCTTAACCCACTATGCTACAGTGCCGGCCCAATTTCATGTAGCCAATATCACAACTATTTTCTCTAAGAGTGAAATAATAAGATTTTGTTTTTTTTAACTTACAGCTTTCCGCAACATGTCTCCAACAACCACACCTGTAAATGTATCCCATTCCTATTGAGCAAAAATATGATGAAGAACACAAAAATATAAAATTAACCAATTAACAAAATAATCTTAATTCCCTGTAAGATGGCATACAATCCAACTTTCTAAGGCATATTCCTTGTAGTACGTTAACATAACAATGAGTTTATATACCAATATAAAATATTAATATAAAATTGAGATTTATGCAAACAAAAGATATAACTATATTATATATATTACTCTCAACATCTAAATATTTATACATTTAATTCAATTAATGTTTGTCACTACCTGCTAATTTATCCTTTCATATGCTATTCCTAATAGATAATCAAAACTTAAATATTATACATGTTGGGAAACATAAGTATTTCTGTTTTATTTTCCTGCAGATTATCATTAATCTTTTTTTTTCAGTTATAGAATCAAGATTGATTAAGTAATATGAATTCCAGTCCTCTAAGAAAATGTTT
The DNA here is from genome assembly GCA_949820135.1 of Sylvilagus floridanus. NCBI lineage: Eukaryota > Metazoa > Chordata > Mammalia > Lagomorpha > Leporidae > Sylvilagus > Sylvilagus floridanus. The sequence continues at coordinate 35,661,083 of OX463224.1, forward strand.
GTCTTCACCCTAGGCATGCCCCAGTTATATAACATTGGGCGCTAACATACTGTTTGCCAGATACTAACTAGAAAATGAGCAAAATAATGAAAATTTGAGAGTAATATGGAAAAGATCCAAAGCAACATATTTCATGCCTCTATACACCCCACCTATCTTCGTATTGGCATTATACAGCCACAAATAAGTAAAACAGGAATGATGACTACCACAATATGTGAGTCAGATAAAAATGTTCACCTTTCCTAATCTATCTACAAGTTATCTATACTACAAGAGAGAAAATAGGCATTATTGCATGTAACACACTGATCCCAGAGGGTAAACATTACACAGAATTAGGGAAAGACATCAAAGTTAATAGTAGATATAAAAAGAATCAAGTTAATTAATTCAAGAGAAATTATATGTCAGCCAGAGCACACAGAATTTGAAAAAAATTGTGGATGATTTGCATTCAATGAGGCGGACCCAAAAGATAGTTAGGTCAAAGCTGCATCGTCCATATACCATCCACTAACAGCCTGGCTACTAGGCTGTCACTAATGGCATAATTATGAGAAAATTCACCAGCAAATAAACTTTTAAAAAATTAGAAGCAAATCAGTCATGAATTAGTAACTCTAGCTTTAGGAAGGTTCTTTTGAGAAGTGGTTATACAGCACATCAGAAACAACTCTCACTTTATAATCATAGCATAATTATGAGAAAAAAAATTCACCAGCAAATAAACTTTTAGAAAATTAAAAGCAGACCAGGAGTGGACTGGTTAACTCTAGCTCAAGTAAGGCTCTTTTTGAGAGGCTGTTATATGGCAAGTAAGAAATAAAATTACAAATAAAGAAGATCAATTATATATAAAAATTAACATAAGCCTACAGGCTCAAGAAAGCATCTGAGAAACTCTCACTTTCTTGCTTTACCTGCTAACTCTTGAAAATCAGTGGAAGTCATACATATTGTAATGGTAAACATATATTGTCCCACTTTTTCTATTTATCAATCCCCCTGCTTAGGCCTGGAAAATTAGAATGCTGACTGAAGCCTAAGGTTAAGTCTATGTTCAGAAAATGTAGGCAGCTTGCTAAATGACTTAAATTTCTATGACCCTGGACTATTGGGTTTAACCAACAGGAAAATACAACTACAAATCAACATCATTAACACTAAATTTTTATCTTAGTAAAACATACTAGGTTGATAGATAATACCTAGCATAAACTACATTCTATTTTAACTCTAAATCTACCCATTACCAAGTTTCTATGTGACTCTAAAATTTTCCTCCTTTAATTCAACTTACATTTTCTTGAAAAACTTCCGGATGCATGCCTCGAACAAAATGCAAAGCAAACATCAACTGATCAGCCTGCAAAGAATAATAGATGTTATCTTGCAAAATTTGTCTCTGTAAGCACATAGTCAGATTTCTGATTCACAAAAATCTGTATTTTCTCTTTAAATTACTTTTATTTATATAATAAATCACTAATTAGATTGCATCTACCTAGAACACTTCTAAGTTGGAGTTGGAGAAGATAGATTAAGTGATAAATTTTTTAAAGAAAGGACTTAAGTGTCATGTGCATCTCACAGAATAAACTAAACTAACTTTTAGCCAGATAAAATCTAATTGTCAGTTTTAGATTATTTATCACAAGATTAACCTCATACATTAGTAATCTTCAATTTTTAGTTGTGTAGGTTGAAATGCATGGGGACTACATGCAGTTACCACAATTACAGTATTTTCTTGTACCGGATACTGATTAACCTTCTAAATTAAAAAATAAGGAGATCCAAGATGGGTGAATAGGGTGTAGCCACACTGACTTCAGCCACCCTAGGGTACAAAAAAGGCAGGAAGGCAGGAAGGAAGGAAATAAAAGGACCACGTTTCAAGAGTCTGATAGAAATTCTCCATGGAGAAGAGACTAAACACGGAAGGCTTGTGGCACAGTGAGGGAAGAGGAATTGCTGCAGTGGCTGGGCTCTGCAGCCACCTGTCCTCATCTTACCATGTGAAGGGAAGAAGAAACTGCTGCATGCACCCCTATTACTCCAGCCTGGGAGGCGACTGGGCTTTGAGTGAGGACTTGGTTCCAAGAATGTAAGCCAGATTCTTTCTCTTCCCCTCCCCACCTCCAGAGAATGCTGAACTGTGCTGTGAAAAGTCATACAGCAGATCTCAGTACCCCTGCTACCAGAAGGGATCAGAGCAGTCAGATCCCCTTGCAAAGCAGAGAACAGGTCCCTTGCATCCTGAAATCATAGGAGTTTGGGGACATAAGCCCAGGAGCTGCACACATTCACTTTATGTGATCCCAAGGGGTTCCGCCTTAACTTCTGGGGGCTAGCAGAGGCAGCAGCTCATGAAAACATCTGTTTCAGGGACTGTGTTATGGCTGAAAGGGAAAAGCGACTTCAGCATCCCATATGGACACTGTGTCCATAAAACATGAAAATGGAATAGATGTAACTATCGCATGATATTTCAAAAGCACATGTCTCTTAAATACATGGCACCCATGAAAAATAAGATTTGGTGTTTTAATATGTTAAATGCTGTAAAAATTAACCTCTGGTGAGAATATTAGAGAGGGAGGGATGGAGGGAGGGTGGCAGAGAGAGGTAAAGGAAGGGAAGGGTGGGGGGAAGGGAAGAAACGAGACAGAATCGGAGGGATGGGAAGGAAATAGAAGAGAGAGCTCACATCTACTGGCTCATTCCCAGATCCCCAAAATAACATTTTTAAATTATTTGTTTATTTATTTATTTGAGAGAAACTACTCTGAATAATACTACAACATTGGAACATACATCACTTAACATCTGTCAAAACACACAGAAGGTACAACATCAAGAATAACAATATAAACTATGAACTTTAGGTGATAATGATTGTCAGTGTAGGTGCTGTACCATTTCTGATACAGGAATCTAACAGTAAGGGAGACTATGTGGTATGAAGAGATGTGGTTATATGGGAAATCTCTGAACTTACTATGATTTGCTATAAATATAAAATTGCTCAAAATTGTTTATAACCCTCCCCTACATTTCTTCTAAACTAGGGGATTTTTTGCTTTTTACTTGTTGAACTTTTTATTTACTGGAGCATTAAGCCTTGGACTGAAATGTAAATTAAAGACATATTATCTCAAAAGTGAAGGGGAGAAAAGGCAAACGGAGAAGGTGTGTGGGGCAGGTGGGGTGGGGCTGAGGGATGGAGAAAGGAAATATTATATTCTCCTATTCTTAAAACTGTACCTATGAACTATAGTGAACCTGTCAAAAACTAAAAAAAAAAGTGGAGTATACAACTCAAATGGATCAAAAACAAATTTTTTAAAATATACAGTTATAAAACAGCAAATGAACACAAAATAAATAAGTAAAGGGACTCTCAAATTATAAAAATTGGGGAACAGGAGAGAACGGCAAGATGGCGGAATAGGAAGGGAGCACACCGATAGTCTGGGGAGAGACAGTTTAATAAAAGTGGAGATACTGCAGGTTCAAGGAAGAGTAGGGGAAGAAACAGCAGAGAAAACCCTTCCGGAACTGGAGATTCACAGTGGACCTGCATGGAGAGCGTGGGAGCCCGCAGTTTGGGACACCAGCAGCAGATTCAACACACCAGCGCTGGAACGCGAGGTGAGCAGAACCTCAATAGCCCGAGAGGAAGCGGAAAAGGGAGCCTAGAGCAAACAAGGCTTGAAACCCTATGGGGAAAAGTTCACCAGGCTAACTAGAAGAGAGAGAGAGAGAGAGGGGAAAAAAAAAAAGTGACCCATACGGACACGAGCTTCTCTCTCTCCGCTCACCTCTCAAAGGTGAGCAAGACAAAGAGCAGGCGCCATTTTGGAATACGTCATAAGCAGGGCGACCTCGGGTTGGCACCGGCCCCGAGCCTAGCAGAAAAACCTGACTCGGGATGGGAGGGGTGAAATAACAGGAGATTAGAACCTAATGAATGTGTGGTGCTAATGAACTGAGACTGTGAAAAAAGAGATGGTGGGGGAGAGAACCCACGGAAATCACGAATTCATGTGAGTACTCTCCAGAGACGCTACAGTTCAGTAGCCTTGGCAGCCCAGAGGGAGACTACAGGAGAATCTCAGCCCACATAAAGGGCCGCAAAGATTCCTTCTCTGGTCCTTGGGAAAGAGCTTCCGATCTCTGGCTCCTGTGGGTATATCATTCGCCTGCTAACCACCCCCAATTCCTTTCAGCTGTGTGGAATTACTTCCCTTTTGAAACAAAAAAAATAAAAAAAGTAACAGAGATTTACCACGCCTAACCTGGGAGTGTCTCCTTTGACACACCCTCAACCCTGAGGAACCAAACAGAGCTCTCAGGCCACACCCATCTCAAGCCTCTAAGGCTCCATCAAAAGCAGACAGTCCACTTAATCTAGAGTCATAGTATAACAAGAAAAAAACACCACAGTGAAGAAACCAATATGCCAAACAACAAACGCAAAAACCGAGGTAATAAGAACAAGGAAGACACTATGGCATCCCCAAATGAAAAAGACACCCCAATTCAAGATTACGAAGATGATGAGATAGAAGAAATGCAAGAAGCAGATCTCAAAAAATTGATAAGAACACTAAGAATTACTCAAAAAAAATTCTTGAACTACAGAAATCCTTAATGGACAAGGTAGAAAATCTCTCTCGTGAAAATGAAATATTAAGGAGAAATCAAGCTGAAATGAAACAACTAGTATAACATGAAACTGTAATAGTGACAAGAAATCATTATGAAGTGAAGAATTCAATAGATCAAATGAAAAACACATTAGAGAGCCTTACAAACAGAATGGGTGAGGCAGAAGAGAGAATATCGGACTTAGAAGACAGAGCACAGGAAACTATACAGTCAAACCAAAGAAAAGAAGAGGAAATTAGAAATCTAAAAAATATTGTTGGGAATCTACAGGATACTATTAAAAAACCCAACATTCGAGTTCTAGGAGTTCCTGAAGGCATGGAGAGGGAGAAAGGATTAGAAAGCCTTTTTAGTGAGATAATAGCAGAAAATTTCCCAGTTTTAGAGAAGGACAGAGACATCCTAGTACAGGAAGCTCATAGAACCCCTAGTAAACATGACCAAAAGAGGTCCTCACCACGACACGTTGTAATTAAACTCACCACAGTGAAACAGAAAGAAAAGATCCTAAAATGCGCAAGAGAGAAATGTCAAATTACACTCAGAGGATCTCCAATTAGACTCACGGCAGACTTCTCATCAGAAACCCTACAAGCTAGAAGGGAATGGCGAGACATAGCCCAGGTACTTAGAGAGAAAAACTGCCAGCCCAGAATATTATATCCTGCCAAGCTCTCATTTGTGAATGAAGGTGAAATAAAGACCTTTCATAACAAACAAAAATTGAAAGAATTTGTTGCCACTGTCCAGCCCTGCAAAAGATACTTAAAGATGTGTTACACACAGAAACACAGAAACACGGCCATCAACATGAAAGAAGATAAACGAAGGGAACCTCACAGCAAAAGATCACAGGGAATTCAAAGCATACATTTGGATAAAGAAATTATGGAACATGTACTCTATAGAATACTATACAGCAGTCAAAAACAATGAAATCCGGTCATTTGCAATAAGATGGAGGAATCTGGAAAACACCATGCTGAGTGAATTAAGCCAGTCCCAAAGGGACAAATATCATATGTTCTCCCTGATCGGTGACAACTAATTGAGCACCAAAGGTGAAACCTATTGAAGTGAAATGGACACTATGAGAAACAGTAACTTGATCAGCTCTTGTGCTGACTGTTGTTGTACAATGTAATACTTTATCCATTTTAGTAATTTTTTTTATTCTAGTACTATTGGTTGAACTCTGTAATTAACAAACAATTATTCTTAGGTGTTTAAATTTAACTGAAAAGTGATCCCTGTGAAATATAAGAGTGGAAATAAGAGAGGGAGGAGATGTACAATTTGGGACATGCTCAATCAGAACTGCCCCAAATGATGGAGTTAGAATTGTGCCAGGGGATTCCAATACAATCCCATCAAGGTGGCATGTACCAAGGCCATCTCACTAGTCCAAGTGATCAATTTCAGTTCACAATTGATCACACTGATAGGTCTAAGAGTCAAAGGGATCACATAAACAAGACTAGTGTCTGCTAATACTAACTGATAGAATCAAAAAGGGAGAGAATGATCCAACATGGGAAGCGAGATACACAGCAGACTCATAGAATGGCAGATGTCCTAAATAGCACTCTGGCCTCAGAATCAGCCCTTAAGGCATTCAGATATGGCTCAAGAGCCCATGAGAATATTCTAGGCATGGAAAGCCAAGACACTCTGGAAAAAAACGAAGACCTAAATGAAAGATCTCTGTGAGTGAGATCCCAGTGGAACGAATGGGGCCATCAAAGAAGGAGGTACCTTTCTCTGAAGGGAGGAGAGAACCTCCACTTTGACTATGACCCTGTCGGAATAAGATTGAAGTCAGCGAACCCTAAAGGCTTCCATAGCCTTGGCAACTCATGACTAGAGCCTAGGGAGATTACTGACGCCATAAACAAGAGTGTCAAATTGTTAAATCAACTTCAGGAGTCACTGTGTACTTACGTCTCATGTGGGATCTGTCCTTAATGTGTTGTCCAATGTGAAGTAATGCTATAACTAGCACTGAAACAGTATTTTACACTTTGTGTTTCTGTGTGGGTGCAAACTGATGAAATCTTTACTTAGTATATACTGAATCAATCTTCTGTATATAGATAATTAAAAATGAAAAAAAATCTTGGTGTTAAATTGGAAATTGCCTAGAAAATTAATCAATTTTTTTAAAAAATATATCATGTAGGATCTCTGTCCTTAATGTGCTATACATTGTGAATTAATACTATAACTAGTACTCCAACAGTATTTTTCACTTTGTGTTGCTATGTGAGGGCAAACTGTTGAAATCTTTACTTAATATATAGTAAACTGATCTTCTGTATATAAAGAGAATTGAAAATGAATCTTGATGTGAAGCAAGGGGAGAGGGAGTGGGAAAGGGGAGGGTTGCGGGTGGGGGGGAAGTTATGGGGGGGAAGCCATTGTAATCTATAAGCTGTATTTTGGAAATTTATATTCTTTAAATAAAAGCGTTATAAAAAAAAAATTGGGGAACAGGAACTGTGACACAGATTGTTAAGCCACTGCTTGCAATGCAAGCATCCCATACTGGAGTGTTGCTTCAAACCCCAGCTATTCTGCGTCCAATCCAGTTTCCTGGTAACACACTGGAATGCATCCATGTGGGAGACCAGATTGAGTTTCTGGCTCATGGCTTTGGCCTAGCCCAGCACTGGTTGTTTTGGCCTTTGGGCAATTCGAAGAGTGAAGCGTCAGATGGAAACTTCCCTAGAGCCTGTGTTCTTTGGGCTCACAGGCTCATGCGTTTGCTCCTTCTCTCTTTCCATTCTTTCCATTCTTTTCATTCTTCCTCCTCTCTCCCCTCTGTATCACTCTGCTTTTCAAATAAATCAATGTATATACAAAACTGCAGTCAGCGACGCGGCTCAATAGGCTAATCCTCTGCCTGCATGAGGAAATCCAGTTTTCCCAAAACCATTTATTGAATAGACTGTTCTTACTCCAGGCATTGGTTTTGGATCCTTGATTAATCAGGTTTCCCAAGTGGCATCTTAAGTTACTAGAGTGTTAGATTCTAAAAATATTGGATGAGTATACATAAAGGGGCTGGAAGAGAGGATTGATAATAGATTCAATGCAATATAAATCAAAATGCCAAAGACAATCTTCTCAGATCTGAAATAAATGATCTGAAATTCATATGGAGACACAGGAGACCGAGAATAACTAAAGCAATCTTGTACAACAAAACAAAACAAAGCCGGAGGCATCACAATACCAGATTTCAGGACATACTACAGGGCAGTTGTATTCAAAAAAGCATGGTAATGGTACAGAAACAGATGGATAGACCAATGGAACAGAATAGAAACACCAGAAATCAACCCAAACATCTACAGCCAACTTATATTTAATCATGCAGAAGCATGAAGCAAAACCCCTACCTTTCACCTTACGCAAAAATTCACTCAACATGGATTAAAGAACTAAATCTATGACCCAACACCATCAAATTATTAGAGAACACTGGAGAAACCCTGCAAGATATAGGTACCAACAAAGACTTCTTGGAAAAGACCCCGGAAACACAGGCAGTCAAAGCCAAAATTCACATTTGGGATTGCATCAAATTGAGAAGTTTCTATACTGCAAAAGAAACAGTCAGGAGAGTGAAGAGGCAACCAACAGAATGGGAAAAAATATTTGCAAACTATGCAAAAGATAAAGTATTATAACCAGAATCTACAAAGAGATCAAGAACTCCACAACATCAAAACAAACAACCCATGCAAGAGTTGGGCCAAGGACCTCAATAGACATTTTTCAAAAGAGGAAATCCAAATGGCCAACAGGCACATGAAAAAATGTTCAAGATCACTAGCAATCAGGGAAATGCAAATCAAAACCACAGTGAGGTTTCACCTCACCCTGGCTAGAATGGCTCACATACAGAAATCTACCAACAACAGATGCTGGAGAGGATGTGGGGGAAAAGGGACACTAACCCACTGTTGGTCGGAATGCAAACTGGTAAAGCCATTATGGAAGTCAGTTTGGAGATTCCTCAGAAACCTGAATATAACTCTGCCATACAACCCAGCCATCCCACTCCTTGGAATTTACCCAAAGGAAATTAAATTGGCAAACAAAAAAGCTGTTTGCACCTTAATGTTTAATGCAGCTAAATTCACAATAGCTAAGACCTGGAGTCAACCTAAATGCCCATCAACAGTAGACTGGATAAGGAAATTATAGGACATGTACTCTATAGAATACTATACAGCAGTCAAAACAATGAAATCCGGCTATTTGCAACAAAATGGAGGAATCTGGAACACATCAGGCTAAGTGAAATAAGCCAGTCCAAAAGGGACAAATATCATATGTTCTCCCTGATCAGTGACAACTATGCCAGCACCAAAAAGGAAATCTGTTGAAGTGAAATGGACACTATGAGAAACAGTGACTTGATTGGCCCTTGTCCTGACTGTTGATGTACAACTTAATACTTTATCCCTTTTAGTATATTTTTTGATTCTATTTAATACTATTGGTTGAACTCTATAATTAACACACAATTATTCTTAGGTGTTGAAATTTAACTGAAAAGTGATCTCTGTTAAATATAAGAGTGGGAATAAGAGAGGGAGGAGATGTACAATTTGAGACATGCTCAATCTGACTTGCCCCAAATGGCAGAGTTAGAAACATGCCAGGGGATTCCAATTCAATCCCATCAAGTCAGCAGTCCAAGTGATTTGCTTCAGGTCACAATTGATCATAATGATAGGACTAAGAGTCAAAGGGATCACATAAACAAGACTAGTGTCTGAACAATACTAACTGATAGAATGAAAAAGGGAGAGAACGATCCAACATGGGAAGTGGGATACACAGCAGACTCATAGAATGGCAGATGCCCTAAACAGCAATCTGGCCTCAGAATCAGCCCATAAGTCATTCAGATCTGGCTGAAGAGCCCATGAAAGTATTTAGGCATGGAAAGCCAGGACACCCTGGCCAAAAAGAAAAAAAGAAAGAAAAAAATCTAAATGAAAGATCTGCGAGTGCGATCCCAGTGGAAAGGATGGGACATCAAAGAAGGAGGTACCTTTCTCTGAAGGGAGGAGAGAACTTCCACTTTGACTATGACCTTGTCTAAATATGATCGCAGTCGGTGAACTCAAAAGGCTTCCATGGCCTTGGAAACTCATGACTAGAATCTTGATGTGAATGGAATGGAATGTGAGAGAGAGCAGGAGAGAGCAGGAGATGGTAGGGTTGCGGGTGGGAGGGAAGTTATGGGGGGAAAAAGCCATTGTAATCCATACTTTGGAAATTTATATTTGCTAAATAAAAGTTAAAAAAAAGAATAGCACTTATTCATAATACATCCACTTGCAAAAAGGTTCAGGGAAGCTTAAAATAATTTTAGTTCTACATAAAATTTTTATAAATCATAGCTTATGTTAATCTAGGGGCCTTAAAATAAAAAAATCATTAAACACATTATCATAATATTAACCAAAATGGAACTAGAGCTTTATATTTTCATTAGAAAAATACGAGGTTAAAGTTATATTTTAAAACTGCATACTCAAATTTAATAGGAATTTTAATAGCCAATGATTCAAAATAAAATATAAAAACAATAATTATAATAGGATAGATTTATTTAATATAAACAATATCTTGGGGTCGGCTTTGTGGCATGATAGGAAAAGATGCCGCCTGCAGTGCCAGCATCCAACATGGGTGCCTGTTTGAGTCCTGGCTGCTCCACTTCCGATCCAGCTCCCTGCTAATGTTCCTGGGAAAGCAGTGAAAGACAGCCCAAGTCCTTGGGACCCTGCACCCACTTGGAGATCAGGAAGAAGCTCCAGGTTCCTGGATTGGGATAGGCCCAGCTCCAGCCTTTGCAGCCATATGAGGAGTGAACTAGCTAATGGAAGATTCTCTCCCTCTGCCTCTGTCTCTCTGTAACTCTGCCTTCCAAATAAATAAATAAATCTTTAAAAAAATCTTATTCTTTAAAACACCAAGAAAACAAATACGGCAAGATAAGGAAAAAAGGTAAAAATGATGTTAAAAACAAGAAAGAGAAGCTATAAAGCAGTAAGATAATATATATAAACCAGAGTTTGGTGAAAAAATTTAAAAAATGGTAACATTCAGGGCTGATAAGGATTCAAGGAAGAAAGTACCTTCAATTATTCTGTGGATAGGAGTATTAAGTGGTTAAAAAACTAAAACCTTTTCAGAAGTCTATTTGATAATATTTAACAAAATTTTAAAATTGAAAATTTGGGGTCAGCACTTATGTTCTATCCAGAAATCTACTGAATAGAAATAATTTCCACATAGAGATAACAATGAATGCATTGTTTTATTACAGTCCTTCATAATACTGTGTTTGTGAGTGTGTGTGTACAGAAAGAGAGAGAGAGAGGAAGAAAGGAAGGAAGGTAGGGAGGGAGGGAGGGGAGGGAGGGACCTAATACTTAATAATAGTAGATAAAATAGGAGCCAGGTTGAGCATCCTAATCCAAAACTTGGAAATCTGAAATGGTCAATAATCCTAAACTTAAAAAACAATTATCTACATGTTTGTCACTTAATATTGCTCCATAGATCTCCAAGTCTCTGTTCAGTTTTCTTCACTTTAATCTCTGTTCTTCTCAGTAGATAATTTCTATCAGTCTATCTTGAAATATCCATATTTTTGCCATGCCACATCTTCTATGAAACGCTCTGATGAATATTTCATGTTAATTACTGTACTTTTTCATACCAAAATTTTCATTTTTAAAAATGATTTATAGGCCGGCACCGTAGCTCAACAGGCTAATCCTCCGCCTTGCGGCGCCGGCACAGCGGGTTCTAGTCCCGGTCGGGGCGCCGGATTCTGTCCCGGTTGCCCCTCTTCCAGGCCAGCCCTCTGCTGTGGCCCAGGAGTGCAGTGGAGGATGGCGCAGGTGCTTGGGCCCTGCACCCCATGGGGAGACCAGGAAAGGCACCTGGCTCCTGGCTCCTGCCATCGGACGAGCGCGGTGCGCCGGCCGCAGCGTGCCGGCCGCGGCGGCCATTGGAGGGTGAACCAACGGCAAAGGAAGACCTTTCTCTCTGTCTCTCTCTCTCACTATCCACTCTGCCTGTCAAAAAAAAAAAAAATGATTTATAGTTCTTTATTGAGATTCACTTTTGCTGAAGCATTGTCACCATATTTTCATTTAATTCTTTAAACATAGTTTTGTTTGGTTCTTTAAACAGATTTACATTAATTGCTTTCAGGAATTTTTCTGCTAAATCTTTTCTTTTAAATAATTTATTTAATGAACATAAATTTCCAAAGTACAGCATATGGATTACAATGGCTTCCCCCCCTATAACTTCCCTCCCACCCGCAACCCTCCCCTTTCCCGCTCCCTCTCCCCTTCCATTCACATTAAGATTCATTTTCAATTCTCTTTAGATACAGAAGATCAGATTAGTATGTATTGAGTAAAGATTTCAACAGTTTTTCACCCACACAGAAACACAAAGTGAAAAATACTGTTTAAGTACTAGTTATAGTATTAATTCACAATGTACAGTACATTAAGGACAAAGATCCTACATGAGGAGTAAGTGCACAGTGACTCCTGTTGTTGACTTAACAAATTGACACTCTTGTTTATGGCGTCAGTAATCCCCCTAGGCTCTTGTCATGAGATGCCAAGGCTATGGAAGCCTTTTGAGTTCACCGACTGTGATCATATTTAGACAAGGTCATAGTCAAAGTGGAAGTTCTCTCCTCCCTTCAGAGAAAGGTACCTCCTTCTTTGATGACCCATTCCTTCCACTGGGATCTCACACACGAAGATCCTTCATTTAGGTCATTTTTTTTTTCTTTTTGGCCAGGGTGTCCTGGCTTTCCATGCCTAAAATACTCTCATGGGCTTTTCAGTCAGATCCAAATGTCTTAAGGGCTGAATCTGAGGCCAGAGTGATGTTTAGGGCATCTGCCATTCTATGAGTCTGCTGTGCATCCCGTTTTGCATGTTGGATCATTCTCTCCCTTTTTTATTCTATCAGTTAGTATTGTTCAGACACTAGTCTTATTTATGTGATCCATTTGACTCTTAGTCCTATCATTATGATCAATTTTGAACAGAAATTGATTACTTGGACTAGTGAGATGGCCTTGGTACATGCCACATTGATGGGATTGAATTGGAATCCCCTGGTATGTTTCTAACTCTACCATTTGGGTCAAGTCAGCTTGAGCATGTCCCAAATTGCACATCTCTTCCCTATCTTATTCCCACTCTTATATTAACAGGGATCACTTTTCAGTTAAGTTTCAACACTTAAGAATGTACTCAAAGGCAATTTCAGAAGGAGAGGAGACAACAAGACAGACAGATAAAATGTGAAGAAACAAAGTTCAAACTTCCAAAATCTGATTGTTTTAAGAAAGGAAGTACAGTAATCTGCAGATTCAGGAATCTCTGAGCCCAAAGTAGGATATATATAAGGAGATCCATTCCTAGAAATATGAGGGTCAAACTGTTGGATGAAAAGCATCAAGAAAGAAGGAACTCATCTTGCAGCAGCGAACAACAATGCAATTAATTACAAACTTCTTTTCAGAAACAATGGAAACCAAACAAGTGAAATTATAAATCAAAATATTAAAAACTGCTGAATTGTACACTTGCACTAGGTGAATTTTATGGAAGATAAATTGTAAATCAATAAAAACGTTTAAACAAACAAACAAAAAAAACCAATTATCTAAATTGCAGACAGGGATCTTGCACCTGCTAATTCCCCTCCTCAAGGCCCATAAATACAGAAGCCATGAGCCAGGAACTCAATCCAGGTCTACCACATGGGTGGCAGTGACCCAATTACTTGAGACATCACATGCTGCCTTCCAGTGTACACATTAGCAGGAAGCTGGAGTCAGGAACAGAGCCAGAACTCAAACCTAAGCACTCTGATGTGGGATATGAGTACCCCAAGCAGTTTCTTACTCATTATACCAAATAATCCTAAACATTTGAATATGATGTCATAGTGAAAAAACATCTGACTGTGATGAGTCACACTGAACACAAGGGTACACTAAAAGTACTATATAAAATTACCTGAAGTCATAAAGGAATTTAGTGCTCAGATGTCAGCTACATTTCTGAGATATCTCATTATGTACATGGAAACACTTCTGGTCTAAAATATTCTGAATAAGGGATTTTAACCTATATAACTGTATCATGGAATACCATACAACATTAAAAATAATGAGTTTAACATTTTTATACTTTTAGAAAGATCTTTAAGATCTACTGCAATAAAAGAGAAGTTACAAAACAAGATATGTAGAACAAATTTTTTTTTAAATTATATCTATGTATTTGTATACATGAATATAAAGAGAAAGGAAATTGACTTAGAAATCAAAAGTTGAACTAGTTTATTTTGATGAAGGAATAAGAGTTGAACTAGAGGGTAAATGAACCTTTACCATTTTTTTACATTGTTCCATAAAGGTTGAAACTCTTTCTTAAAAGAATTTTAGATTTTATATAATAAAAACTTTTAAGCATTACATGAAATAACACATTAAACAAATGTTAAGGAGATCGTGATATCTCTAACTTATCAGTCATAGTTGTCTGTACCATATGTACCAACTATACCACTAAAAAGGACGTCTTCATATCTAGGATCACAACATTTTAGTGAAAAGATGGTACAGAGATCATTTACAAACAATTCCTCATTTTATACAAATTAAATTGAGGCCCAAAAGGTGAATTTTAGAATCACAGTTAACTGTAACATATTTTTTAAAAAATACATAAATCCATACTTCCCATTAAAGAAGGAATTCTGCAGAAATGTTCAACTGTAATTCTTTCAATTCCCAGTAACAACCTTCATCAAAGTACAGAAAGGTATTTTGAAGAATTTATTCTCCAACACAAAGAAAGGTCCTCAAGAAATTCATAAAAATTACTATCTTGTTCTAAAAAGTATATTGACTGTACATTTATCAAAATTTACTAAGAAGCCAATGTAATTGAACCATAACTCTATTTCTCTCTCTAATAGTAAATTGCCTTCTATAACTTTATGTCTTAAGCTATATCTACATTTTAAAAATATGTAAATTGTAAGGTATCTATGTTTTCAATAATATTCAAATATTTCTAAGACACTGTTCATTGTGTGTTCCTCTAGGGTCTTTTTAATATGAACACATAACAAATTTTGCTTATATCTCGGGAACAGGTAGTATTTTACTTCCTAATGCCAGCAATGATTAATGCATTTGTAATCCAACCCAGGGGCCACTGGGTCATGTTTACAGATATTTTAACTTTCATAATTCAGAGTAGGATATGCTACTGCCATCAGTTGTTAGAGACTATGGATGCTGCTAATCATCCCAAATGCAGCCCAAAGTGTCATTCGTACTGGTGATAAAAAACTCTGTGTAGTCTATAGCCAAGCAGTCCTGAGTGTGCCTGATCTCATCTGATCTCAGAAACTCTATGTAAATAATGAATTACAATACTGTGTTATTGCTCTCTTTTAATAACTACTAGAATGTTCATGGCTAAATCACTAACTCAGTACTTGTTCTCCCTTCCTCACTGCATTCCAAAATGCTTTAAGTTATTCCAGTTAGCAATGGATATTATTCTAGAAAAATATCACAAATGCCTATTTCAATACATTTCTAATAGGCAGAATTATGTAACTATAAATACAGAGTGAAACTGATAATTAAGCAGTATTTTATAATCCTTCTTACCTTAAATAGACAACGGCATATATATTCATATACCATATGCTTTAATGAGCTAATAAGAGACTGAATTCTCCGTTCTGTATTTTCACAATCCTGTAAATTACAATATGAAAATTTTAAAATTAGGAAATTCATAAAAAATGAAAGAGTACTCCTTAATCACTTTGATAAACTGTTCCTCCAGAATGAAAGCTGATTTTGGAACACATGTCTTTGGCCATCAAAATAAAGGTACTAAACAAGTAAGCTCATTAAACTTGTAAACTACTGCTATAGAAAAAAATGAATTTTTTATTTAATGTACAGTTAAGACATTCAATAAATGAAAAATACAGTCATTTCTCAATATAACAAAAGTTGAATTTTATCATATGATTTTGATTTCTGCTGGCATTAAAAATACCGCCTCCGAGGCTGATGCTGTGGCATAGTGGGTTAAGCCGCTGCCTGCAGTGCTGGCATCCCATATGGGCGCTGGTTCATGTCACAGCTGCTCCACTTCCTATACAGCTCTCTGCTATCGCCTGGGAAAGCAGTAGAAGGTCCAAGCCCTTGGGCCCCTGCACCCATGTGGGAGACCCAGAAGAAGCTCCTGGCTCCTGGCTTCAGATTGGCACAGCTCCGGCCATTGCAGCCAATTAGGGAGTGAACCAGCGGATGCAAGACCTCTCTCTGCTTCTCCTTCTCTCTGTGCAACTCTGACTTCCAAGTAAAATAAACAAATCTTTATTTTTCTTAAAAGATTTTATTTTATTTATTTGAAAGACAAGAGCTACAGAGAAAGGTAGAGACAGAGCAAGAAGTCTTCCACCTGCTGGTTCACTCCCTAGATGGCCACAATGGCCGGAGCTGAGCCGATCCAAAGCCAGGGACCAGGAGCTTCTTCTGGGTCTCCCACGTGGGTGCAGGGGCCCAAGCACTTGGGCCATCTTCTACTGCTTTCCCAGGCCATAGCAGAGAGCTGTACAGGAAGTGGAGCAGCCAGGCCTAAGAACTGGTGTCCATATGTGATGCCAGCGCTTCAGGCCAGGGCTTTAACCTCCTGCGTCACAGCGCCAGCCCCAATTAAAATAAATCTTTAAAAAAAAAATACTAACTACATCAATCTGGACTAAGGCCACTTAAATTACTTGCACACATAATTACCAATCTAGCCCCAAAACAATAAGATCAGAACCACCCTATAAAGAATTTCATTCCCAATATACAAATCTAAACAATATAAAATTATGCCCACCAGATTGAGTAAGGATGAATAATTTTGAAACTGCTATCACAAAAATTCATATGTATTTTTTTTCTTTTTATGTTTTCATGATTTATTTATTTATTTCAAAGGCAATGTGACAGCCTAGCAGTTACGCTGCCAATTAGGATGCCCATCACCTGGGTTCAGGGCTTGCTTCAAGCTCCCAATGCCAGCTGCCCTGGGAAGTAACAGTGATGGCTCAAGTGACAGGGTTCCAGCTACCCATGTCAGAGGCCTCTGGAGATGAATTCTCAACTCTGGTCCTTGGTTTTTTTAAATGACCACATATTACAATTATACACAGAAAATAAATTATTTCCAGGAAAAAGACTGTCACCATGGTAAAATTTGTTAAGAATATAAAGTTAGGAAATTGGTTTCTTTCAAATATAGTTTAAAACTGTTACATGTAATCTTTTGAAATGTAATTCTACGTAAGTTTTCTTGGAAGATTATGATTATAAATTAAGTACAGAGAAAAGTTAACTCACTAGTTCAGTCTTGGCTACACGATAACCAGCAGCTTACCTGTTTGTTTTGCAGAGCTCTTTGGAAAAGTCGGAGAAATGCAGCCAAACTAAAGCGGTACATGTTATTAATTTTGGACAAGTCAGAGATAATGAAGTACATCTTGCTGGCACTCTCAGCTAGAGGGAGATAAGCATCCCGCTCCTGTAGATCATTGGAGGGGAGAGGAGGTCCAGGTGAAAGAAAAATCTTAGTACAAGTGTTTTAGTGCTACCTACAGACTACTATGCACATATCTAGCGACATCCTTTTGTATACAACAAATCAAGATGACAAATCACAGAATTTTGCAATTAAAAAGAATAGCATAAAGCAGTTTTTTCCCCTTATTTTTATGAAGCTTGGAATAGTATGTCTTAGTCCCTTAATGCTGCTTTAACAAAATACACTTTTCTATCCTTCAGATACTAGAGCTAGTGGTTCACGGATTCTTTTTTTTTTTTTTTTTTTGGATAGGCAGAGAGACAGAGAGAGAGAGAGAGAGAGAGAGATAGACAGAGAGAAAGGTCTTCCTTTTCTGTTGGGTCACCCCCCAAATGGCCGCTATGGCTGGCGTGCTGCAGCCGGCACACTGCACCGATCCGAAGCCAGGAGCCAGGTGCTTCCTCCTAGTCTCCCATGCGGGTGCAGGACCCAAAGACCTGGGCCATCCTCCACTGCACTCCCGGGCCACAGCAGAAAGCTGGACTGGAAGAGGAGCAATCGGGATTCCAGCGCCCCAACCAGGACTAGAACTTGGAGTGCTGGCGCTGCAGGCGGAGGATTAGCCAAGTGAGCCGAGGCGCTGGCCTCATGGATTCTTCTTAATGAAAGTCAAGAGTAGTTGTACCAGGAAAGAGAGGGTTAGATGAAATGGTAAACAGTATGTGATCAGAGAACAGATTATGGGATTTTACATCTCAAAGCCAATTTAGGTAATGCAAGACAGCAGGTGACTAGGAGGCTGTCCATGAAGCATACAGAAGTTCAAACTATGGGAGTAGTATATGGAATTTATGCCAACAACAGCACTGATAGCACTACAGATAGAGGAGATGATCATATCAGGTGTCCACATTCGGATAATGAAGTACTTAGCATTGCTCATTGTAAACATAGGAAATATAGGGAGTTTCATTCTTACTGAAGTTAAAGAAAAGATAACAGAAACAAGAATAGGATATGACTGAAAGTCTTTGAACAGAGAAAGTTTACTACGTTGGCATGATCAGATAACTGGATTTCATATATGATACTAAAAACTTATGTATGTCTCTCAGAAACAACTGTCAAGAAAGAGAAGGCACAGAAATTTCAAATTTCTTGGGGATAAAATGACAATCACATCTGGCTGAGAACGTACAGTGGATGGATTAGAACTGAGCTATCAATTAGCTTTATTTCTAGTTTCAACAGAACTGTTTCACAAGTGAAGAAAGTATTGATAGACAATGGCAAAATGAGCAAGAAAAGTACTGAAAATAGTTTTTGGAAAAATTCATTAAGAGGAATGGAAAAGGATTAAAGGAAGTCAGTGAGGGCTCAGGTTAGGCTAGAGACTGGAAATTCATAGTAACATTAAATTGCTGGGCTGTCAGAGTGTCTCCAGCAAAGGTCAGTCACTAGAATGTAGATGAGGAAAAGTTCTGAAAGTTTCCAAAAGTTAATAGAAAATCACATTATGAAAATATTATGCATGGATTTCAAAAGCTTTCCATCAAAATAACTTACCTTTTAATTAAAATTCCCAAAAACATTTTTAAATAACCTTATAAATTGTACCAATATATAAGGCTAGAATTTTGCCTAGCTAGTAACAAAAAATAAAAGGATTTAAAACTACTTGTAACAAAATAGTTAACATCATCACATTCATGAGGTCCAAAATGAACAGAAAAGGAAAAATATTTTAATGAAAAAATTTGATTATATAACCCTCTTGTTTTTTGATTTACTTGCCTTAACTCAAGAAAAAGTCTAAAAAATGGCAAAGATATTCTCTAACACTCTTTTCAATATATATTCTCAATACCAAGGCAAAACTACAGTTCTACCATAGATACTATAATATCAGAAAGCAAAAGAATACTGCAGATTACACTGAACAGCAATCCTTATCCTCAACACCTAACATCTTAACCCCTTTCTGTAACACAAGTAAGAATCATATGTGAGGCTCTAATGTTTTTGAATGGCCTTCCATTTTTGATATCATCTTTCTCCTCAAGTCTTGATTCTACATTTTCTATCTTATTTATAAAAATGTTTTAAAAATATGATATAAAATCACAAAGGCAATAATTACTTGGTCAAGGGAACTCTGGAGTTTGTGAGATTCTTTAAGTGATTCTTGAATAAGTGCGCTGCTTGCTTTTGTCTGATTCAAAGATTCAATCAAATCTTTATTTTCCAAAATATTGCCTTGAGATGTGGCAAGTGTCTGCAGGAAAAATTAACAATTTTAAACATTTTTACATGGTGAAATAGTCTATCAAAGAATATAAATATTAACTATCATAAATTTGATGATGCTGATGGGACCTTGTAACATTTTAGAAAAAGTTTAACATTTTATAATCTTATATCAAATATAGTACATTATTATAAGACACTATATCATAAAAGCATTGCATATTTTTAATTTTATCACTATGATAAAGATAACACTACTTAACAGTACAGATTAAATCCTAACCGCATGCTTTTATGATTTTAAAATTTGAAGCATACAAAGAAACAATGTAGTACAAATAAAGTGTTAGTTAAAAATGCTTTTCTTAGGAATCTTGATGTGAATGGAAGTAGAGAGGGAGCGGGAAAGGGGAGGGTCGCGGGTGGGAGGGAAATTATGGGGCGGGGGAAGCCATTGTAATCCATAAGCTGTACTTTGGAAATTTATATTCTTTAAATAAAAGCTTTATTAAAAAAAATCCAAAAAAAAAATGCTTTTCTTACACGTTATTCCTTAAGAACTTGTTTTCTGAAAAATATCTTTTTACTACCTGAAGTTCTATTTTAAATCTAATGTGCCTTTGAAAACAATGAAAATACTCTGAAGACATTGCTAATTTTTGTTTATAAACACCATTTATTACAGAAAAGACGAATATGAAAAATATATACTTAATAGCTAACTTTTACCTCTAAAAGAGATTCCTCAAGCTTGGCTAGCTGTATTTTCTTATCTTCTTCCTGTTGTAATAGCTTTGTTTTCTGTTCCTCTAGGTCAGGTTTCTCATGTTGAATGGTTAAAGCCAAAAGCTGATAAATAAGCAAAAAAAGGCTTACGACTTAAAATAAAACAAAATTGTCCATATGCAGGTCTTGTGTTTAACCAAATATTATAACCAAATATTATAAATAATATATAAGAAGGTTTATGATACTGAGTAATCTAAATTGAAATTATCTTAAATACGAGACACCTTCACAATTATATATTACAAAGAAGAGAGAGAATGAATGCTTAATCAATAATGTGTTACAAATATAGTATATATAAATAAGAGAACTATAAAAAAAAACTACTTAACATGTCAACATGTAATAGATAATTCATTATGGCATAGCATATGCCTGCAATGCTGGCATCCCAAACGGGTGCCAGTTTGTGTCCTGGCTGCTCTACTTCAGATCCAGCTCCCTGATAATGCAACTGGAAAAAGCAGGGGAAGATGGCCCAAGAGCTTGGGGCCCTGGATCCATGCGGAAGACCTGGAAGAAGCTCCTGACTCCTGATTCATCCTGGCCCAGCCCCAGAAGTTGCAGCAATTTGGGTAGTGAACCAGTGGATGGGAGATCAGTTCCCCTTTTCTCTATCTCTGTAATTCGTTCAAATAAATAAATCTTTAAAAAATTAATTAATTTGAGAGGCAATGAGGGGAGAAGGGAGGGAGGGAGGAAGAGAGGGAGAGAGGGAGAGAAAGAGAGAAAGAGAGAGAGGGCTCACCCATCTGCTAATTTCCTTTACAAGGCTAGAACTAGAGTAGGGTGAAGTCAGGAGCTAGGAACTCAATCCAGGTCTCCCATTCCGAAACAGGAATTCAATTATTCCAACTATCACTTCTGCTTTCCAGGGTCTGGCAAAACAGGAAGCTGGAGTTAGAAGTCAGAGCTGAGTATTGTTTCTCCCTCTCTCTCTGTAAATCTGCCTTTAAAATAAATAAAATAAATCTTAAAAAAAAACAGAAGCTTTTTATTTAATGAAAAGTATTACAGGTTTGAGAAATAAAAATATACCTCACTTAAAATACTATATAGGGATGAGTGTTTGGCATAATGATTAAGATACTGGTTAATATCTGTAGCCAAGGCTGGTGCTGTGGCATAGTAGGCTAAGCCTCTCCCTGTAGCACCAGCATCCCTTATGGGTGCCAGTTTGTGCCCTGGCTGCTCCTCTTCCAATCCAGCTTTCTGCCATGGCCTAGGAAAGCAGTAAAAGATGGCCCAAGTGCTTGGGGCCCTGCAACGGCTTGGGAGACATGAAGAAGCTCCTGGCTCAGCCCAACTCCAGCAGTTAGAGCCATTTGGGGAGTGAACAAGTAGATGGAAGACCTTTCTCTTTGTCCCTTCCTTTCTGTAATTCTACCTCTTAAACAAATAAATAAAATAATAATAAAAAGATATCTGTGTGCCACATCAGAATGCTTGGATTCAATATTCCTTTATTTCTACAGCTTTCTATTAATGCAGACACTGGGAGGCAGCAATGATACTAAAGAAATTAGGTTCCTGCCACTCATTTGAGAGACCTGGACTGAGTTCTTTATTCCCAGAATTTGCAGAATGAATCGAGGATGAGATCTTTTCTGTCTGTGTGTGTGTGCCTCTTTCTCTTTTTGCCTCACAAATAAATAATTTTAAGTAGTATGTCTTTATTCCTTTGGAAATAAGGAAATGTCTCATACTGCATTCATGTATGATTGTATAGAAAATGTAATGAGGATAAAGACTCACCAAACAAGCTCTATATTTCTGTTACCCATGTTCACATTACTACTTTTCAAAATCTACATACATGGGGCTAGTGTTGTGGCACAGCATGTTAAAGCCCTGGCTTCAGTGCTGGCATCCCACATGGACACCAGTTCGAGTCTTGGCTGTTCCACTTTTGATTCAGTTGCCTGTTAATGTGTCTGGGAAACCAGTAAAGATGGCCCAAGTGCTTGAGTTCCTGCATGCACAAGGGTCACCCAGATAAAGCTCCTGGCTTCCAGCTTGGGCCTGGCCCAGCCCGGGGCCATGTAAACCACTGAGGCCATTGGGGGAATGAATCAGTAAATCAAAGATCTCTTTCTCTCTCTGGCTTTCCCTCTCTACATCTCACTTTTAAATAAATAAATTCTCTTAAAAAAAAGATTTACAAACAGTGTAGATGAGAACTAACTACTGATCAAAGTTATAAAACTGGTTTTATGTTTTGGCTTTCCTTTTCTACTTGCAAGACAATGTGTGTGTGTGTGTTTGTGTGTGTGTATTTAATGATTTATTTATTTGAAAGTCAGAGTTACACAAAGAGAAAAGGAGAGGCAGAGAGAGAGAGAGAGAGAGAGAGAGAGAGGTCTTCCATCCACTGATTCACTCCCCAACTGGCCACAATGGCTGGAGCTATATCAGTCTGAAGCCAGGAGCCAGAAGCCTCCTCTGGGCCTCCCATATGAGTGCAGGGATGAACCTGGGATGGAGAGAAGGGAACATAAGCCTCGTTCCTTAGTGAAAGCTTTCCAAATGCTCCGATAAAGGGAAACTTGCTTTAAGAAATACACACACAGGGCCAGTGCTGTGGCATAGCAGGTGAGGCTCCTGCCTGCAGTGCCAGCATTCCATGTGGGCGCTGATTCAAGTCCTGGATGCTCCACTTCTGATCCAGCTCTCAGCTAATGGCCTGGGAAAGCAGTGTAAGACGGTCCAAATGCTTGTGTCCCTGCACACATTTGGGAGACCCAGATGAAGCTCCTAGCTCCTGGCTTCAGCCTGATCCAGCTCCAGCTGTTGTGGACTATTTGGAGAGTGAACCAGAGGACAAAGATGTTTCTCTCACTGTCCCTCTCTCGGTAACTTTGCCTCTCAAATAATTTTTTTTAAAAAATGAGATACCCCTACACAGCCCCAAAGTTGACTACAATTAAAAAGACAAGAGTTGACGAGGATGTGGAGAAAGTAAGCCCTCCTACATTGATTGTGGGAAAGTAAAATGATGTAGCTGCTTTGGGAATGTTTGTCACTCAAACTGTCTCAAGTTAGCATGAGACCTAGTAATTCCACTAAAAAATGACACTGAGATGCATACTTTGACTCAGTAAATTCTATGATATATGAATTTTATTTGTTAAACTACTTTAAAATGTTCATTTTAAAAAATAAAATAAAGAATGACATTGGAATAAAATATGCATATAATCCAAAATCTGCAAGAAAAATGTATTCATTTAATTTTTGTTACATGGCTCCTTTCAGCAATTGTGGTAAAGATCTTTCAGGGAAAACAAACAAGTTTGCCAATGAACTGTCACATTCTGAATGATTGTTGCAATATTTTATTTATAAGAAGTATTGTCAAGTCAATTAAAGACATTATTCATGATATTTTTGGTGAGTCATATGGTATAGCAAGAAAAATATTTTGAAAGAATCATTTTTAAAATTACAGTTGAGGGGCCAGCACTGTGGCACAGCGGGTTAACACCCTGGCCTGAAGCACCGGCATCCTTTATGGGCGCGGATTTGAAACCTGGCTGCTCCACTTCTGATCTAGCTCGCTGCTATGGCCTGGGAAAGCAGTAGAAGATGGCCCAAGTGCTTGGGCCCCTGCACCTATGTGAAAGACCAAGAAGAAGTTCCTGGCTCCTAGCTTCAGATCAGCCCAGCACTGGCCATTGCAGCCATCTGGGGAGTGGACCAAAAGATAGAAGACTTCTCTCTGTGCCTCCCTCTCTCTGTAACTCCAGCTCTCAAATAAATAAAATAAACCTTAGAAAAAATAAAAAGAGGGGAAAAATGAGTAAAAGTTTGTATAGTAAAGATCATTTTGAAATTCATGTAATAATTTAAATTATAATGAGCCATACAGAGATAAATTGAATTAAAATATACATATATTATAGAGGTAGAAAAAAAAAGTTAGCTCAGGAAACAAACAACCTCAAGTAGTTTAATAAAACTAAAGTTTAGTTTTCAAAACTAAAAAAATATAGCAGTCAATCTTAATCTCTATGTTCCATCCATCTCATTAATTCTACCATATATGAGAAATAGACTATAAAATTGAGTTGTTTTAGAAGAAATAATTTGATATTAGCATCAAATGTACAAGTCTAATACAGATAATAAGCCTGAAAGTTTCACTTTAACTTGCAAGTATATTTTAAAAATCAAAAGCTTAAATACTAATCAGTTTAACAAAATATCTTCCCACTCAAAATGTCTAATTAGTACACAGAGTTACAAAAGATCCTAACATAAATTATGATTCTCTTTATATACCTGTCCTCGTAGTCCACTTCTTGTTGTAGTAAAGTTAACCTCAGTAACAATGGAAGCTGCATCAGGTGGAATAAAGGGATTTGGGTTTCTCGTTGACAAAAAAAGACGGAATTCTTCATTGTAGTCAATAATTTTATCACCTATTTGTACCACATACCTTGGTCCTATTAAAAAAAAAAAACACACAATTAGTTGTCTTGAGTCCTCTGTATTTTGTTACAATATTTTAGAGGTTTTTTTTTTTAATAGAGTCCAAAAGACAGTAAAAGACGATACCAGATACTAAACCAGATTGCTCTATTAATCAAGATGTAGCACACAAGTATAAATAATGTTCACTAAGATTATCTTGGAATACTTGCAATCTATTATTTGACCATTAACAATATATTTCATATTTTGAATTTTGTAGAAATTGCTGATTATAGATAACAAAAAAAGAAACCTTCAATTGCATACTGTTCTGTATATCTAAATCACGCATTAGTTTTTATTGTACTAATAGTTAAGATGTAATACAAAAATCTAAATACTAAAAAAAACTATATCAACATATAAGAAATCACAAAGATATGCATTATCAAAAAGTAAAAAGGTGGGCCGGCGCCGTGGCTCAACAGGCTAATCCTCCGCCTTGCGGCGCCGGCACAGCGGGTTCTAGTCCCGGTCGGGGCGCCGGATTCTGTCCCGGTTGCCCCTCTTCCAGGCCAGCCCTCTGCTGTGGCCCAGGAGTGCAGTGGAGGATGGCCCAAGTGCTTGGGCCCTGCACCCCATGGGAGACCAGGAAAAAGCACCTAGCACCTGGCTCCTGCCATCGGATGAGCGCGGTGCGCCGGCCGCAGCGTGCCGACCACGGCAGCCATTGGAGGGTGAACCAACGGCAAGGGAAGACCTTTCTCTCTGTCTCTCTCTCTCACTGTCCACTCTACCTGTCAAAAAAAAAAAAAAAAAAGTAAAAAGGCAGTTTACAGACTGGGATTAAATACTTAAAAATGATGTATCAATCATGTAACAGGTAAAAACAAAAAATTTATAAAGCACTTATTCAACTCAATAGCAAACAACATGATTTTGGAAATGGGCTAAGGACCTGAATATGTATTTTCCCAAAGAAGACATAAAAGTAGTTGACAGTCACATGATAAAATGTTCAACATCACCATCAGCAAGGAAATAAAATCAAAACTACTGTAAAAAATCACCTCTTATATAAAAGATAAGAAATAAAAAATGTATTCCAGGGTACAAGGGGGGATAGGGAATTGCTGGTAGAAATGTAATTTGGTTCATTCATTATGGAAAACAGGACAGATATTCCTAAAGAAATTAAACAGAAAACACAAATGACCAAGAATATTTCTCCAGGTACAGGAAATAAAATCGCTACTTTGTAAAGATATCTGAATTCCCATGTTCAGTGTAGCATTCTGAACAATAAGTTTGACAGTTACATCAACAACCTAAGCATCCATCAACAGATATCTAAAGAAAATGTGATATACCAGAGTATTTCAAAATTGTGATGGAAAATGGAACTGAAAAATGTTTATTTTGGTGTAAATTTTTTTTTAAAATCCAAGATTAAGTCAAGTGCAAGATAAAATGATGTAGTAAATACAGTATGTATGAAACTGCTGCCTGAGTAACATGGCTTACTGTTTTACAATATATGTTTTAAGTAGGAATATATTTAGAAAATGATTTAAAATATAGTGTTTTAAGTAAATATATAAACTAGTTATTTACTAATTATTAAATATTTTCATCACTTATTTTGATTATCAAGGATTAAATACTGTACATAATTGTACGGATACTCTTTTATAACAAACCATACAGTAGGTTTGTTGACATCAGTATCAACACAAACACATGAATAATGTGCTGCCTACAGTTATAACAACTAGGATGTCACTAGGTGATTGGATTTTGTCAGCTCCATCAAAATCTAGGGGCAGACTTTTGATTCAGCAGTTAATATGCCACTTGGGGAGCCCAATTCCCATCTTAGAATGCCTAGGTTCAAGGCCGCACTCTATATCCAATCCAGTGTCTTGCCAATGCACACTCTCAGAAGCAACAGGTGATGACTCAGTACTTGCATCCCTGCCATCCACAAGGGAGCTATAGATTGAGTTTCTGACTCTTGCCAGCTGTTGCAGGCATTTGGAGATGGGCCAGTAGATGGAAGATCTCTCTTTGCATAGCTCTGCATAGCTCTCTTTCTCTTTCTCTCCCCCCTCACCTTCAAATAAAAAAAATAAAATTTATGAGACCACCATCTATATGCAGTCCATTATGGACAAAAGCATCATTATGTGATACATAAATGTAATTGGGATTTTGCTAAATGAATAGATTTTAACTGCTCTTGACAGAAAAAAGAGGGATAACTATGTAATAAGATTATATTAATGCTTTGCTTCACTATAATGACCATTTTACTACCTCTATGTATTCTATAACATTTTAATGTATACCTTAAATATACACAATTAAATCTTTAAAAAAGAAAAAAGAAAATCAACAAAATTGAAAGTAAAAGAACAGAAACCTAAAGACCATAAAATATTCCAAAATGTTAGTGTAAGCATTCTAATACCAGATTCTAACACCTGAGACACTTCTAGATATAAAGAAGGGAATTTCAAAATTATTTTAAAAATTGAACAGGAAAAATACCACCTTTCCAAATATGTAAGTAACCAATAACATAGCTTATGTATTTTATGGTGAACATTTATTTTCCTTCAGGGAGGCTGGAATTTTGCTACAAAATGGAGAATGTGTTGAAAATCTCTGGATACTTAGTGCTCAATGAGCTTCACTTGCAGACAATATTTCTCCCATGGTGGCACTAGTCACCATTTAGGATAGTTATGCATGTCTTATGTGACTCCACTGAAAGAGGACGCTTGGAAGCTTGCACTTGGTTTAATTACTTTGGAAATCTTGAAAACAGGTACTCTCTGGAAACTGTCAAATATCTACTGTGAGCAAACAGATCTCGTTTCAATAATGGGTAAAGACTCTTAGAAGCTTGCACTTGGAACTATTGAATTCTTTAATTAGTATATACCAAGTTGATCTTCTGTATATAAAGATAAATAAAAATGAATCTTAATGAAGAATGGGATGCGAGAGGGAGCAGGAGATGGGATGGTTAGTGGGCGGGAGGGCGGTTATGGGGGGGGGGGGGGAACCGCTATAATCCAGGAGTTGTACTTTTGAAATTTATATTTATTAAATAAAAGTTTTTAAAAAAGAAGTTTGCACTTGGTTTAATTACTTGGAAATTTTGAAAACAGATACATTCTGGAAACTGTCAAATATTTACCTTGAGCAACCAAATCTCGTCTCAATAATGGATAAAGAACAGGTTCTACACCATCCATTTCTTGTATAATAAGAGTTTTCCCAAAACGTACTGCCAACTCAAGAGCTGTGATAAAGTTACTATCCTAAGAGGATAAAAAGAATACATACTAAGTCCTTTATTGCTTCAATAATTACAAAGGTCCTCATAGATGAAGATACTAACCAGAATATAAATACTTAGAAATTTAATACGCATGTTAATAATTCAAATTATTCATAATTGTATTTCTAGCTATAAGTACTTGGTGATGAATTATTTGTTGAACCAATTATCTATAATATTTCACAATTTAAATGGACATAAGAAAAATAAGGAATTGAACATTTTTGTGTGTGTGACTTAAAAAATTCCACATAGTACAAGATGTAGCATTTCATGCATGTTTAAGTGCACAGTACCACACTGTTACCAATAAACACAATTTTGCAAAACAGACCTCTTATGTGACTTTTCCATCTTATATGACAGGACCTCTATATACATACACTAAATAGCAACTCTCCCATAACACAAAAAAATTTCTTCAATTTTCCACTATAATTATAAATTGTAGCAGAAATAGTCCTTCAAATTCTATATGCAATAAGTTACTCAGGCATTACTAACCACTGTGTTATTTATATTTAGAATCAACCACAGAATATGCAGGGGGAAGCTCACAGGATAAATCCCTGTGAACTGTTCTTGGTGGAACAGCCTTAAGAACTCTGAAAAGAACCTTTAGACAAAATTCTATAACCAGTCACAAATTTTGAGGCCTTCTAACTAAGGAAAGTCTAGTTTTAAAAATCATCCAAGGTCGGCGCCATGGCTCATTCAGTTAATCCTCCATCTGCGGCGCCTGCATCACATATGGGCGCCGGGTTCTAGTCCCGTTTGCTCCTCTTCCAGTCCAACTCTCTGCTGTGGCTTGGGAGGGCAGTGGAGGATGGCCCAAGTGTTTGGGCCCTGCACCCGCATGGGAGACCAAGAGGAAGCACCTGGATCCTGGCTTCGGATTGGTGCTAGCCATAGTGGCCATTTGGGGAGTGAACCAGTGGAAGGAAGACCTTTCTCTCTGTCTCTCTCTCACTGTCTAACTCTGCCTGTCAAAAAAAAAAATAATAAAAAAAGACCTTATGTAGATCAATACCCAGTACCAAATAAAATTTTAACCCTTTTTAACAAATTAGAAAACTGAAGTGAAGAGAGTTACATTTCTTCTCTAGTTCCAACCCCAGCTAAAGTATGGGGCTCAGTCTTGAATCCGTATTTTCTAATTATAGCTCCAAAGTCCTTTTCACAATAAAATGCCATCCCTACTTGGTATCTAAATCATTAATAATATTTACCTGCTGATTAATAACTTCCAAACGTGAATCTTTCAAATGTATCTTTAACCACTCTGTAGCTTGGGAAGAAGGATCTATAAGAAATGGACACACTCGACTCTTAATAAAAGAAAAAAAAAGGAAATTATAAGCTTTCATTGAAATCAAGAGTTTCCTACAAATTATGAATCACTAAACTAGCTTTTCTCTCAAGCTTCAGTGAACCAAATATACAATTAAAAGGAAGAAACAAAGGTACAGTTTCAAGCTGCACCAGAATTGATAAATTGCTATTTATTGCTAAATTTTCAGTGACCAGGAATTAATAATAGGTAATTAAATTTACAACAGTTAAAGTGAGCATAGTCTTATCTACCTATCTCACAGTAACACAGAAAACTTATATTAAAAATACACTGAAGAATTCTAATTCCATGCTGTTGTCACTTATTCCACTCTTTTTGATCTGTAAAATGTACAATGTATTCTCTAACTTCATATATTCTTTGACTAGATAAAAAAATAAGCCTTATAAAAGAAGTATAACTAATCAGAAAAATACTACTGATATGATTTTCAATCTAATTGTTTACATTTTAACACATTAGTTCTTTCAAAGCAGAACATGTATCTAATATTACAAAAGAAATGTCTTTAAAAATTACATAGATTGTAGGTTATGGTAATAATGAACATAGAAACTAAATTCACTACAGAATGTCCTATATGAATTACACTCTAAGAAGTTAGAAAACAGTGTGCATGCCTACATACAACGGCACTTAGCAAATGAAAGGTTAAGTATACATGTATAAAATATATATCATATATTGTTACTTAATAAATCAGATTTAAACATCAGTTGATCTGATTTTTTAAATTTCCTATTTATCTGAAAAATGTAATAAAATTATGTGCTATAGGGATGATGACAGAACACATATGAAAATCAAAGTAGAAGTGGGGTATAACTGAATATAACACATGTAATCTCAGTGGCACAGTAAGAGGGAAAAGGATGGTGGAAACTATCTGCCCTGCAAGCCAATGGCTCTTTATCATGAATGTTCTTTAGAATTGTTAGCACACAGTGATAATAAAGAGATGATTGGGTTTAAAGCGGCCTTATTATTGTTTTAAAATGCTCAACAGACAAAGCACCATTTTTTGCTTTCATCTAGTATAGATTATTCGCTCCATACCTTCCCCTATGTCACACCACTGTATGATTTTCATCCAGCATTTATTTTGGAGGTTACAAATGATGCTCTATCATACCAAATGTACTATTCCTAGCAAAATGGCATGTTTAGTAAATAGCCTCGTAAATGTTACTATGGTGGTGCATCTAGGTTTTAAACGTAATTAAAGCCAGCATTCAATACCAAACATCTCTCTAATCATGAAAGTAATTACAATATATTTTTAAAACTCCTTACCCATGATGTCAAACCAACGATCTGATGCATTTAAATAAAAAGAAGATAATGTTTCACAATATCATGTTAGTAAAGAACATATGCTTAACAATTCCAAAAGCTACTTACAAGCTTGTTTTCACGGTACCCATACTTCTCCAGAGGGATTTATACAAAATTTCTAAGGAATATTTTATCTCCACATTCCACAATTAAGTATAGTTAAATTCTGCATTTAATAAATTATAATGCATCCCAAATCATGAGCATTTATTCATTCATTCTCAGACTCACACATTGGTTTATTTATCTACCATATGTTACATAACAACTATAATAAGACAGTATAAACAACCATAATAAGACAGTATAAGGGGTGCAGAAATTAATAAGATACAGTCCCTTACCCTCCATGACTTCACATTCAATAAAGAAGCAAAATGAAAATTCCATCATCAAAAAGTACACAGATGGTACAGAAGGATGACAGGTTGAGTTGAGATAAGCTTCTAGGAAACTATTCCAGTCAAGCTAAACTAAAAAGATTAGCTAGCTAAAGAAAAGAAACAAAAGCATTCTAAGCAGTAACAACAGCACGATGGAGAGAAGAATAAAAAAGCCTAGATTATTAGGAAAACTCAGTACTTTGGTATAGCCACAATGTAAGCATGAATAAATATGATCCATATATAATGGCAGGAGTAATCTGAAATGAGCCTGATTATGAAATTTTTCCGCCATGTCTAAGGATAATGAAATTTTCAGTCTTCAAGCAATGGTAAGTCACTGAAATATATAACTGAAGCAATATTATAACCAGATTAATGATTTAGTAAGATCTCACCAATATCAATAAAGAAACTGGTACTGGGAAATGGAATCAGATGGTATGATAATGTATTTATCCAGGTACAAAATGATGAAAAGTACAAATGAAGCTACTGATATGGATGAATTCATGAGACATTTGTGAAATAACTTGACAGCATTAGATGAAAAATTAACTGATTGAAAAATAAAAGAGACAGTGAGAATGACTCACAGATTTGCAGCTTGCACTGCTAGGCCAAGACTGATGTCTCTATTGGTAGGAATTAGAAGACAAGCAGATTACACAAAGTGGAAGAGTGGAAGAGGTAGGAGAAAAAAACTGTTGTTTAGGGAAGAACTACCTTACCTGCTCTGCATGCCCCACTCAAGGTATTTCTGAAAGGGTTATCAATCACCCAGCACTGCACCCAAGGAATGAGCAGGTGACTCAAGCTAATCAATCAGGATCCTTTCATGAGATTGATACATAGGCTAACAGAATTCAGGGAGGGGGAGCTGACACATCTTTTGTGTGGAAACAAACTCTGCTGATGGTGATGATGGAGGCATCAAAGGCCTTTGTCAATGGAAAGTTAAGAGAAACCTATCTGAGAATAAATTTGTCTCTTAAAATAGAAAATGTCTGGTTGTATCATTTGAATTCTAAAGCTAGCCTCAACCTTTTTGCACATCTCAATTAATTAAAAACGTAAGTGTTTTAATTCCTTTTTATATTTGTTATTTTACTTACTTCTTTAGCTTAAATGTTCTATAATTGACCATGGAAAGATTTTTAATTTAAGAAAAAAGGAATTTAGGTACAAGCAGATAACACTTGATCTAGGAAGCGCCAGTTAAAAATATATAACAGGTAGATGGAACTGTAAATAAAGAGTCAGGAAAGATCAAAGGCTAGAGATATAAAATATGTATTTTAATTTTTCTTTCTTTAGGGCAGGAAGAGTTTCGGCAGGGGATATTTTTGGGTTTGGTTTTTTTTTTTTTTTTTCTTCTGAAAGGCAGAAAGAGAGATTTTCCATTCCATGGCTCATTCCTCAAATGTCCATAAGAGACAAGGCTGGGCCAAGCTGAAGCTATGGTCTACCATGTGGTTGGCAGGGATCCAAGTACTTTGGGCCATAAACCCCTATCTCCCAAACATAACAGCATGAAGCTGGATTGGAAGTGGAGTAGCTGGAACCCAAACCAACACTCTGATTTCCAATCAGAAGCTTTACTGGTGATTGTACCGTAACACCTACCCAACGGGATATTTTTGAGAGAGATGATTTTTAAAACATCTAGGACATTCTAAAATTTTCTATTTTTAATACCTATAAATGAGATCAAACACATTTTATAAAGAAAACTAAAGTCTATCTCTTGATTAGCCAAGAAGAAATACATTAACAGAAATAATATAAAATAAATAAAGTGTTTACATATATACTCACAAATATACATAAACATATTCCAGTTAGAAACAAATTTCAAGCACAAGGTGAGGATAATTGCCTGCATTTAATCCTGTCTATACCACCACCTAATGGCTGTTTGATGTTGGATAAATGACCTTAATTTCTTCTGTGCCTCAATTTCCTTACCTATAAAAGGAATGATATATGTACCTACTGGATTAGGTTGATATGAGAATTATATGAGTTAAATGTTAAAAGTGTATTATCTAAATTAAAATGATCAGTAACAGTCATCAAAAACCATTACCAGTGATAGTTGTGTGAAGGGAAAAACCCTGCAAATGGCTATTAACTTGAAATTGTTGTTTTTGATACAAATGAGATATTCAGAATGCTCACATGGAAAAATGTCTCATCTTTTTTAAGTATAAGAAACTACCTTTAGTGGTGTCTCGATTTCTATGAAGAATGATGATACAGTTTGGATTAAGTTATTTTGGACTGGATTTAACAGTGCTTTGTATCAGATCTTCCAAAGCATCTGTCCAGCTTGCATCCTGTGAAAGTTTGTTATTTTCTCGGCAGACATTCTTATAGCGTATTGTCTTTAAAATGAGATTGTTTCTTTATTGAAAGCATTTATATGTTTTCTAATTTAAAAATTAATATTTTATATAGATATTGTGCAATAAAGCTGAAGTAGAATGTGTGGTGTGGTTTTGCAAATGCTCTAACAACTGATAAAATTTTATATTTGTAAAATGAATATATTGTACTGGTACAAAATCATCTTAAATTACATTTTAAAAAGCTAAAAAATTGTATTATCTATATCGTCTTAAATAATATATGCATGACATATTTATTGCTTTTATTTGGAAATTGAAGAGTTCCTTTGTATGTGATTTATGTTTAAAACTTCATATTCTTAGACTAATATCAAATAGTGTGACTTTCCCAAGTTTATACCAAACAGCAGGAAGGAAAAAAATCTCAAAAATTTAGAACTATTTGAGATTGACCTTTTCATGAACAATACAACACAAATACCTAGTAGATAAGAAAAAATGTACATAAAATCTAAAATTTAAATCAGGCATTTTTCCATCTCTCTTCTGGATATTTTCACTTCTCTTTCGCCATAGTTTCTAACAGCCTTATTACTCTCCATTATCCACTGAGTTGCCCAATTAAAAAAAAAAAAATTGTAATTTATTGCCAACCCAGGCCACAGGCCACTTTTTTTCCCCCCTTGTTGCTAAGACATAGATCATACAAGCTTTCTGCTAACATAATAAAATGAATTCTTGGTATAAGGCTAATGGTAGATAAAAATTTTACTATTTCTTCTCCCAGATAATGCTTGTACTTCAACAGCTAGTTTTATCTAAATATAAGAATTGTAAGCAACCTTGTTAGACCAATAAAGGAATATTTTTATATATAAAATCTTTTTCCTAGCTTCAATAAAATTGCTGAAAAGCCATAAGCCTTGATATATATCTTTGCTGAATCAAAAATATATCTTATTTATCAAGCCTAGGCATCTTTTCCAAGAATACTTCTCAGAAACCCCACTAGTATATACAAGTAACTGTAGAAGGATGTTAATGAGTAGATGTCAGAGATGTCCTATCTACCCTCTTTTTTTTTTTTTTTTTTGACAGGCAGAGTGGACAGTGAGAGAGAGAGAGAGACAGAGAGAAAGGTCTTCCTTTGCCGTTGGTTCACCCTCCAATGGCTGCCGCGGCCGGTGTGCTGCGGCCAGCGCAACACGCTGATCCGATGGCAGGAGCCAGGTGCTTCTCCTGGTCTCCCATGGGGTGCAGGGCCCAAGCACTTAGGCCATCCTCCACTGCACTACCTGGCCACAGCAGAGAGCTGGCCTGGAAGAGGGACAACCGGGACAGAATCTGGCGCCCCGACCGGGACTAGAACCCGGTGTGCCGGCGCCACAAGGCGGAGGATTAGCCTATTGAGCGGCGGCGCTGGCCCTATCTACCCTCCTAACTATGTTATTTCATATCGAGTTTCCCTTGAATTAAAAATAATCATAAATACAATTCAACAAAATAATTAATCACCTCAAGAAATTTTTCATAGTGGTTATTGTTTTGTCATATAAGTGCACATAAGCACCTAAAAAAACTTGGGAATATTAAATATAAAATAAATCTGACTTTATTATTAAAATTAACCTCAAAGGCAATTTCCCCATATTTTTATGAAAGACAATTCAGAAAATAGACAGAATTAAGTATTTTCAAATATCAGTAAAAAATAATTATTCTGCAATATTTTTCTTCTAAAAGCTATCCCTTTGGTTTCTTAGGGACTACAAAGAGAATTCCTAAATTTTTTTTTTTAATCTGCTAACAACAGTTTTCTTGGATTACTCAAACAAGTAGAAGAGATAATTATAAAATCTTGGGGAAAGAATAACAAATATAATAAAAAGTATTTAAGTTAGTATGATGCAATGAATTTATTACTTACAAACGTGTGATACCAGTTTCAAAATAATGATAAGAACTATCTAAATGGTACATTAAAAAACAGGCCAAATCAAATTAAAAGAAGGGAAAACTATTCAACTTCTTTACTGGTAAGATACCAATGTAACAAGCCAAAGTAAAATCAGCTTGGAATAAATTATTCAAAAATGAATAGGACTCAAAACACGAGTCATATATTACTGTTAATATTTCCTAAAGAGAAACATTAACATTCATGCTTTCTTTGAGACTACAGGATTAAAAAATAAGGAAAGGGTATGTTGGTGGGAAGGGAAAAGTGTTACAAAAAAAATAAAAATACTTTTATTTTTAGGTAGAAGCTATTGAGATAGAAGGAACAGAAAAAAATTCACATTAGCAAGGGGGGAAAAATGTCTTTCAAGTTCCTATCACAAAGGCAAGCCAAGTTAATAATAAAAATCAAGCTAATAATCTGTTGGGTAGATGGCTTTGAAGTTGATGTTCCCATTCATGGCCAATAAGATTACTGATCTTCAACTTTAACCAATGCCACTTGGAATATGCATACTATGTGAAAGAACAAATTTCCCAAATATGCACATGGCCATCTCTAACAAAATGTACCGTTACTTTCTATAATGTTTTCAAAAAAAATAAAATAAAATTTATGAAGTCATACACTTCTATGAAGGTAATATGCAAACCAATGAATCAGGTATTTCTAAAACATTTTTATTGAAGAAGTTCAATTTGGAATAATTTGGCAGCAGAATAATATCAATGTAACTTATACTTTTATAACAAGAAAAAATTGATTACTAAAATTATACATTTGCTAACAAAATCATAAACTGAGTTTCATTAACAAAATCTTTCTACTTTTATGTAACAACCAAAACAATAATTATGAAAGCCTAAGAATTCAAAGAATATATTTCTTGAAGGAAGCTTGAAAAGAAAACATTTCTAATGAGAAAATTAAAATAGAATAATTACCTGCAATATAACAAGAGCATTTTCTATAGAGAGGTCATCTGATGGTAGGCCTTCACTCTTCCAAATTAACTGTTCACTTTCAGTACAAAGAAATTTCCTCAGATCAAATTCTAAAAAGTTAGATACCAATAATAATTCACTACAATAATCTTATACCAGATAAAGAGAAGGGAAAAAAGGTAAAATACACTAAAACAAAGTCCTATGAAATCTTTCATTTGAAATCCATTTTTCTATATTTAATACCAGAACCCAAAGGGAAAAAAGCAATTTTTTTAAAAGTGCAGAGGAACAGAACTCAGCTAAATTGTTTAATAATTTGGTAAAAACACAAAATAAAAAAGAAATTTTGGAAATTCTATAGCTCATCTTACAATATAAAATTATTGAGAAAAAATAAAATGCTTAACTGCATTCATGCAGTAGCAAAAATAATTCCAAGGTCTCAGTTTCTTAAAGTGGTTTAGGAGAAGAATCACAATTAAACAACTAACAAAAATATGTGGAATCTGGGGATGGTGCTGTACCATAGAGGGTAAAACCACCACCTGCAGTGCTGGCATCCCTTATGGGCACTGGTTTGGTTCCAGCTACTCTACTTCTGATCCAGTTCTCTGCTATGGCCGGGAAAGCAATAGAAGATGGTCCGAGTCCTTGGGTCCCTGCACCCCCGTGGGAGACCTGAAGGAAGCTCCTGGCTCCTGGATTCAGATCGGCCCAGCTCCAGCCATCGTGGCCATCTGAGGAGTGAAGCAGCAGATGGAAGACCTCTCTCTCACTCTCTCACTCCCTTCCTCCCTTTCTCCCTTCCTCCCTTCCTCCCTCCCCTCCCCTCCCCTCCCCTCCCCTCCTCTCTCTCTCTCTCTCTCTCTCTCTCTCTCTCTCTGGCTCTTCCTTTCAAATAAGTAAATAAATAAACCTTTTTAAAAATGTGAAATTGAGAAATTATACCTACAGTATCCTTATAACTTACAGATAGAGGTCAAAAGATGTATTTTGCCCATTGGGTTTTCCCCACCCAACAACAAACCTTTCCTCTAAATTAAAAAAAAAATGCATTTTAATATATTTGAATTTCAAATTTATGAATAAGTAAATACAAACTTTCAAGACCAGCTGACTTGGTCCACTCTTCCAAGCAGGCTTTTCTCAGACATTCAGGAGCGGCAGAAAGATATGTAATAAATGCAGCAGCTAGTTGAGCTCTTTTAGGAAGAGTAGCTAACTCCTCTGTTATCTCTGCAACCTGGGGGAAAAAAGAGAGAGAGATTTATGAATAGATTCTAACACAGAAGAAAATAGTAATGTCATGGAGCTTTGACTGTGCAGAAAATATCATGGTTTAAGTAATCAATAAACCTCCTATGCTGAAAACAGTGGTCAAGTGTAAAAATATCAGTAAGACCTCAGAAC
Organism: Sylvilagus floridanus; assembly: GCA_949820135.1. Lineage (NCBI taxonomy): Eukaryota > Metazoa > Chordata > Mammalia > Lagomorpha > Leporidae > Sylvilagus > Sylvilagus floridanus. The sequence continues at coordinate 35,698,978 of OX463224.1, forward strand.
TTGCTGTGATTTTTTTAAAGTATGAAATCCTAATATTTTTAGAAATAAATACACTTTGTCACTGAGAGTTCCTAATATTTATAATGAGTGCAGAACTTTCATCTTGATCACGGTTTATGTTGTGAATTTGTATTACTTGTAAAATAAAATTAAGATGCACAGTTTAATCAGAGACACAAAACAAAAATAGAGCCTCACTAGTGATAAGTTTAACATGGACAAAGCCCAGCACTAAGTAGAAAGAGCACTGATGCAAAAAGAATGAAGGGACGGGGCAGAGTTTATTGGACAGATTAGGGGAAGTTTTTCATGTCACATAAAGGAGTTTCTATTTTGACCTGTGGCATGAGTCACTGAAAGTGTTAAAGCAGGTAATGAGTAATATAATCAGACTGGGTTTTTAAAAAATATAAATCACCCAAAAATTAAGTAGGGACTAATTAAAGGGTCATATAGCTAGAAGACAAATGAGGAGAATCCAGATAAGAAAAGAAAAACATGGGTATTAAACATGGAAGACAAAAATAAATATTTGTTTTTTTTTGTTTGTTTTTTTTTTTTTTTTTTGACAGGCAGAGTGGACAGTGAGAGAGAGACAGACAGGGAGAAAGGTCTTCCTTTGCCGTTGGTTCACCCTCCAATGGCTGCCGCGGATGGCGCGCTGCGGCCGGCGCACCGCACTCATCCGATGGCAGGAGCCAGGTGCTAGGTGCTTTTTCCTGGTCTCCCATGGGGTGCAGGGCCCAAGCACCTGGGCCATCCTCCACTGCACTCCCGGGCCACAGCAGAGGGCTGGCCTGGAAGAGGGGCAACCGGGACAGAATCTGGCGCCCCAACCGGGACTAGAACCGGGTGTGCCGGCGCCGCAAGGCGGAGGATTAGCCTGTTGAGCCGGCGCCGGCCCAAAAATAAATATTTGTAAATTGATATAGCAAGCAAGGAAAAGTCGCAGCCCATATGTTTTTAGTTCCAATACCTGGAAGAACTACAGCTATAGTAAAACAATAAATAAAGGAGAAATGAAATGAGAAAAAAATGTTTATTTAGTTGTGTTGTTAGGTTTGAGTTATTGAAAGACAACTCAATACAAAAAGTGAAATTGTAAACACATTTTAAAACTCAGAAGTATAGACATAACAGCTCTGATCATTATCAAGGTACAAGAAATAAAAGACTAGATGAGATAATTCCAGAATAGTTTCAGAAAAGTAGCTAAGGAAGGGGATACCAAAGATAATCAAAACTGGGTGAGCAGTTTAAAAGAATCAAGTAAGGGAAGAAATCCAACTGCTTGAAGTAAAAAGAGACAAGACAAAGTATGAATAATAAGATATTTCAAGGGAAAATAAATGACCAACAGTATTGAAGCATAAAAGCAGTGATGAAGATGAAGATGAAGATGGCCCAAATTCTGGGCCCCTGCATCTATGTAGGAGGCCTGAATCAAGCTCCTGGCTCCTGGCTCCTGGCTTCAGATCGGTCCAGCTCCAGCTATTGCAGCCATGGAGGAGTGAACCAGCAGATGGAACATATCTCTCTGTGTGTCTCTCTCTCCCTTTCTAACTCTGCCTTTTGCATAAATAAATCTCAAAAAAAAAAAAAAAAAAAAGAGGCTGTTTTCTGTAAAATCAGTTCATATAAAGATACTTTGCCTAATGATCATTTATAGCTAGATTACTTATCTGGAGCCATTGCAAGTTAATGAGTATTTCCTTTAAAAATACAGTGAATGGATGTTTAAAACTTTTCTAGTTATTTATTTTCATTTACTTGAAAAGCTGAGAGATGCTTTGCACAGTGGTAGTAATGTAGCCAATGAGGTTTATCTGAGGCATGATGATTGCTAAAAAAAAAAAAAAGGCAGAGAGACAGAAATCATCCATCCACTGGTTCACTCCCCAAGCAACCACAAGTGTCAGGTCGAGGCCAGGTGGAAACCAGGAACCAAGAACTCAATCCAGATCTTTCCACACTGGTGCAGGGACCCAAGTACTTGAGTTATTGTCTTCTGACTTTCACGGTGTACATTAGCAGGAAGCAGGATGGGAAGTGGAGCTGGGACTTAAACCAGGCACTAGCATATGAAACAGGAGTTCCAAGTAGTATCTTAACCTCTGCACCAAACACCCACTCCTCCTTTTTGTTTTGTAGCAAACAAACTACATTACAGGTTTCCTGTAATTAAAAAAAACATTCCTATGACCATTCTCTCAGACAAACCTGTGCATTCCATCTTTTGTGTTCCCTATCAAGCTGATTAATTAACACTTCTGCAGCTTTGATTGTTTCCTGTGCTTTGGTTACTTCAGCTTCAAGTTTGGCAGCTTCTGAAGTCCTACTCTGAAATCTATGAAAACATTAAAATTGGATTTAAAGAAAAGGATTTAAGAGAATTTTAATAAAATTTTCCATAGGAAGTAAACTGTTATACCACAATTTAATGATAATATTTGTGTACAAATACATCAATACATATATTTAAAGTGTGTCATATTTTACCTCAAAAAACTTGATAGGGCCTCTCTACCATACTGAATTATATATAATTTTCACAATATGATAATGGGTCCTGACCTAAGACTAACCCAATCTTAAGACTAATTCAACCTATATTACTAGGTTTATTTCTTTCTATGCCACAGCAGCAAATTGTATGTCAGCATGTGAAAAATTTCCTATCCTCTTTTTAATTTAATTTTATTTTTTTGACAGGCAGAGTGTACAGTGAGAGAGAGAGATAGAGAGAGAAAGGTCTTTCTTTTTCCATTGATTCACCCTCCAATGGCTGCTGTGGCCGGCGTGCTGCGGCTGGCACACCGTGCTGATCCGAAGGCAGGAGCCAGGTGCTTCTCCTGGTCTCCCATGGGGTGCAGGGCCCAAGGACCTGGGCCATCCTCCACTGCACTCCCGGGCCACAACAGAGAGCTGTCCTGAAGGAGGAGCAACCGGGACAGAATCCGGTGCCTCGACCAGGACTAGAACCCAGTGTACCGGCGCCGCAAGTGGAAGATTAGCCTAGTGAGCTGTGGCGCCAGCCAAAAAATTTCATATTCTCAGAAAATGTTACTAACATTTATCTTCTGCGTTTTTCAGAATGCTTCAATTTCCCAGAATATATTTCAAATACTTCTTCATCCTTACCTCATTTCTTAGCTTAACCCCTCAAATATGTATATCACAAAAACACAAATAAAATTTCAGCATTCAATTCAAATATCCAGTCCATTATAAATGATCTCTCCCTACATATCCAGTTGCCAAAATTTATAACTCTTTTTAAACTGTTTTCCTTGAAAAGTACTTGCACAGTTTTATTATTTTATTAAACACAAGAGCAATATTCTGCATGATCACACAGTTGAATAAATATTCAATTGCCTATAATATGCTCAGGATGTTGCCTAGCATCCAAAAAAAAAAAAAGGCATGTCATTTAGTACCTAATATAAACAGTTTAAAATAAGTATTGTAGTTCTCATGTTACAGGTATGAAAACTTGTACCCAAGAGAGTTATTGCACAAGGTCTCACCAATAATCAGTAGAGGATTTAAAATTCATTCACAGATGTATCTGATATTAAGTTCCACACACTTCACATACAGTATATTTTTTTTGCTTCTCTACCCTCTTCTTCTCTCCCTTAGACAAAAAAGTTTAGAACTGAGCTGTTCAATATGGTAGTCACTAGCCACATGTGGTTTAAACTTAAGCTAAAGACAAAAAAAAATTAAAAATTCAATTTCTTAGTCAAACTACACACACTACAAGTTGCAAGCACTCAATACCACACACTACTGGCTACCATATTGGACAGCACAGACTTTAGAACTTTCCTATAATCTCATCTAGTTCCATTAGATGGTCCTGCTATAGATCCTGGAAATAGAAAGCTAGATATCTATTAACCACAATAACTCTTAGTACACCTTATGGATGCACAAATTATATACAAGTGTCAAACATCTATTTAATTTGGTCAGATTAGAAAATAAAAATGGTAGATCATACTTATTTTCATTCCCTCATTATTTCTTGATATACAAGAAAATAAGAATGCCAATGCCCAATTAATGAAACCAAACTATGGATCATGATATGTAAAAGCATAATAGCTGGTAATAGTTCATTTTTGATAATGACTATCATGGAAAATGTCATTCTATCTTAAAATTAGAAGTTAATTCTAAATGTTTTTCTAATAATCTTTCTAAAATATTGGTAGTATGGTATAGTGTTTAAAAACATCAAAAGAAATTACATAAATCTAGTAGCTAATGCGGGCTTTATCATTTTCTAGATGCTCAAATTTATGCAAATAAGCCTCCCTAGGGTAAAAATTCTTAATATGCAAAATAGAAGACTGTATCTACATCTCAGCCTATTACAAGGAACACACATGATACATCCTAATACAACATTTGACACAGTGACTAACAAAGTTGAATGAGGTTGAAACATTGATGCCATATGCTAATTACTCAGTAACTATTTGAAAAAGAGTTGAATACTAAGTACTGATGGTAAGTATATGACACTGAAAACAATGTATCATTTTTATTTTCTTTATGTTTCTCTAATAATACCTGGAAAAAAACAATGTGATTTCTTTCCTATGTTTTTATTAACATAAAAATTGTTCAGGAGTATTGAAAATACTGGGGTTATGTGTTGGAAGTTTTCTTTTTGGTTTGCTTTTCTCTCTACAAATATGTCTCTTTGATTCTTTATAAATATATACTATATATAAAATTCTCTCTATATATATGCATTTTTCAAAAAGTTCATGTTTTATGGCACCACAATAAATTTTTCCATGAACTTTTGAAGTGCTCTCATATGTGTATGCATGTGTGGATGGAGAGAAGGAAAAAAAACAAATATTCCCTAAACCATTAACATTTCCTATATTTATTTATTTTGACAAGCAGAGTGGACAGTGAGAGAGAGAGACAGAGAGAAAGGTCTTCCTTTGCCGTTGGTTCACCCTCCAATGGCCGCTGCGGCCAGCGCACTGCGGCTGGCGTACCGCGCTGATCCGATAGCAGGAGCCAGGTGCTTCGCCTGGTCTCCCATGGGGTGCAGGGCCCAAGCACTTGGGCCATCCTCCACTGCACTCCCGGGCCACAGTAGAGAGCTGGACTGGAAGAGGAGCAACCGGGACAGAATCCGGTGCCCCGACTGGGACTAGAACCCGATGTTGCAGCGCTGCAAGGCAGAGGATTAGCCTGTTGAGCCATGGCGCCGGGCTAACATTTACTATATTTAATCATATGTTTTCCAGCTTTCAAACCTTTATACATTTTAAATTAAAAGGTCCCAACATTCATAATCATTCGCATACAAGTATTTTCTATCACATACTAAATAGTAATCACAGAGATCAAGAGATACATCAAAGGCTTTAAGACTAAACATATTCGAATTGTCCTTATAGTATACTATTTGAATGAAGAAATTTGTTTTCATTTCCAAGTAGAAAAAACATTAACAGAATTATTAAAATAATATATCCTTAAGAAGATTATAGAATACAGAATCCCCTAACATCAATAACATAACAGAGTACAATATTAAAGAAAAAAAAACCAAAATGTCAAGCTTAAACATTCTACACATTACATTCACATTTCCTCTTACTCGATTTTCACATTAGTGTGTGGAATATCCAATACAAGTTTAAGAGTTTTACTATTGCCAAAAAGTTTCTTTAAAAAGTGATACCTCTTATATTATGATACATTCTTCCCACCTTCAGAGTGATAAACCACAAAAAGTAAGTATAAATAGAGATCACAACTCGGCTTTTAAAATTTTTTAAAAAATCATTTGACGATATGTTTCATATACCCAAAATACAACTCAAAATGTAACTTACTTCTCTTTCAGTTCTGATACCTTTTGACCAACAGAATTAAGAAGCTCCTCTAGTTTCCTTTTTCTATCTTCAGTTCTCCTCAAATTCCTAAAATATAACTCAATATTAGAATAGTAATTCTGTTTTAGATATCAACAATAAGAAAGCAACAGCAACAAAAAATATAATCTTGCAGTAAGTATATAAACAATGAAAATTATCACTAGTTCAATAATATAGCACCTTTGCTTACAATTTAATTTAGAAAGCAATGCTAAAAGTTGAACTGTATCTTTTGAACCATACCATTGCTGGTAATCTATATTTAAAAATTATTTTGCAGGAAGATAACTAAATAAAAGTAGCAGATCAAATACATTCATTTGCCTTCTCATCCTCTCTTTTTTGTTTTTTTTTTCTTTTCTCATCCTCTCTTAACACTACTGATGTGTGTGTTGAATACACATATGCCTATGTGTTTGTGACATATGTGTACACATAATATATAAAGATGATGAAAGATAAAATTAAGGCAAAGGAGAAATTTCAGTAACATTTTGCAAAGTAATAACTGACCTATCAGAACATAAAACACTACTCTTGTACAAGAAAAGTAAAATCCCAAAATGCTACAAAAGGTAGACAACAAGAACCTCCTAAATTAACAGTTAAGATGGAGGACTGCTTAATTGCTGGTATTATGGTATGACCTCAGACTCCCTCCTCCCCTGAGACTAGACTATCCTTTAACCTAAAATGTTGCAAGTTTAACTTATGAATAACCCATCTCCACCCACCACTATGCACACCCAGCACAGAAGACATGAAGATTCTTTCAGAGAAAAATGACTAATATCCATTTCCCTCTCCCTAAATCACCCCAAGTATTGAGGCATTGCTATCAAGTAACCAGTACTCACTGATCACCTACAGTGTAGCTCAGTAGCCCAGGAAAAACACTAAGAGTTTAGTGAGATTTCCAGTACTTCACAATCATTAACAGACATCCCATATGGGCTCAGTTCAAGTCGTGGCTGCTGTTCTTCCTATCCAGCTCTCTGCAGTGGCCTGGGAAAGCAGTAGAAGATGGCTCAAGTGCTTGGGCCCCTGCTCCCACGTGGGAGATGGGGAAGAAGCTCCTGGCTCCTAGCTTCATATTGGCACAGCTCTGGCAATTGTAGCCACTTGAGGAGTGAACCAGCTGAAGGAAGACCTTTCTCTCTCATTGTAACTGTGCCTGTCAAATAAATAAATCAAATCTTAAAAAAAAAAAAAAAAAGCTTCCTAACTTGAAAAAGACCAAAGCAAATCCAAAAAGAAGAGGGAGTCAAAAGAACAAAGTTTAAACACAAAAAATGGTAGGGCCAGCTTTGTGATTTAGCAGGTTAAACCACCAGCTGCAGCACCAGCATCCCATATGGGCTCTGGTTGAGTCTTAGCCGCTCTACTTCCCCAACTGACTGGGGCCCTGCACCCACATGGTAGACTTGAAGGAAGTTTCTGGCTCCTGGCTACAGCCTGTCCTAGCCACAGCCATTGTGGCCATCTGGGGATTGAGTCAGTGGATGGAAGACCTCTGTCTCTCTCTCTCTCTAGAACTCTGCCTTTCTAATGAAATAAAATAAGTATTTTAAAAAATGGTAATGTCTTCAGAGATTCTATTTCATGTGGGAAACAAGATGATGCTACTTTTTAAAATAGACAACTTCAAAAAAAACAACAAAATTTTTAAAATTACAGGCAGGACAGCAAAAAAATATACTAGCACAATGCCTAGAAGATACAACTGAGAAATGAAAACGAAAGACAGGGAAACTAAGCAAAGATATTGTTACTGCTGGGCATTTAAACACTACACACTTGAAATATGTGACAAAGTATCATCCCAGAAGGGGTGCCTTTCTCTGTTTTTCCCAAAGATGTCATAATTGCTAGTAGAACCCTATAACTGTTAAAGTTACAAGAACATATTACAATATTATTCCAACTATCTAATAAAATACTAATAAGAATTTCAGACAATGAAAATGAAGACAACATGTCCACCTACACACACAAAGCCATTTTCTTTTCTGAGGATACTGACAGAGTCTCAGATCTACTTTGGTGTATATGCCTTTCTCACTTAGGCTGGTACATACTGATCTGTATTATCATGATACATAACAGGAAAACAGGGGCAAAGTAAAAATATCTGCTGAGAGTCTTTTCAGAAAGCCTTTATTTTCCTTACAAAGAGGTGTATTCTCGTAAAAAGGTGCACAGAGAAGAAATAACTGCTTTCCTTCAACTATATATCAGCTGAGCAGCTATCCTGTGTTCAGGGAGCAATTAACTTGCAGACAAATTGAAAATGAAGAAAGTAATTAGTGTATTTTTGATGGAATCAACCTACTTGAAGACTTGCTGTTTATAACACAATGTTATTTTATTTCTTTTTTTCTTAATTTTAACATCAATTTAATTGTTGACACCATTACAGATACAAAAATCACAACCATATTAGCAAACCAAAAACCTATGCACAGAAAGAAGATGAAGAAAATATATCACAACGTTAATCACACAGTCTTTGAATGGTAAAAATATGGATGAATTTTATTTCTTAACGCAGAGACAGAGAGAAAGGTCTTCCTTTTGCCATTGGTTCACCCCTCAATGGCCACCGCGGCCGGTGTGCTGTAGCCGGCGCACCGCACTGATCCGATGGCAGGAGCCAGGTGCTTCTCCTGGTCTCCCATGGGGTGCAGGGCCCAAGGACCTGGGCCATCCTCCACCGCACTCCCGGGCCACAGCAGAGAGCTGGACTGGAAGAGGAGCAAATGGAACTAGAACCCGGAGCCCACCTGGGACTAGAACCCGGTGTTCCGGCGCTGCAGGCAGAGGATTAGCCCAGTGAGCCCCGGCGCCGGCCTCCTAATGCATTTTGAATCATGATTCTACTAATATACAAATCAAAAGCATTCCAAATGATGACAGAGGAATAGGAAGAAATTATCAAAGGAATACAGTAAACTATTACAGATTTGACACACATGAATTTCTATAACTAAACATAAACAGTAAGCATCTACCACAACAAACTATAATTTACAATGCCAGAAATGAAAATCCTATCACAGAGAAAAAAATGAGATAACAAACAAAACATTTGAGGATCAAAATATCACGAGACTTCTCAACAGTAGCACTGGACTCTACAATACAGGCTAGTGGGATCTCTCAAATTTCAGTGTGCAGTGAAATCAATATTTTTTTTTTTACTTTAAAATAAATAAATTTTTAGGGGCTGGCGCTGTGGCGTAAAGCCACCACCTGCAGTGCCGACATCCCATATGGGTGCCAGTCCAAGTTCTGACTTCTCCACTTCTGATCCAGCTCTCTGCTATGGCCTAGGAAAGCAGTAAAAGATGGCCCAAGTCCTTGAGCCCCTGTACCCACGTGGGAGACCTGGAGGAAGCTCCTGGCTCCTGGCTTTGGATTGGAACAACTCCAGCTATTGTGGCCAATTAGGGAGTGAACCAGCGGATGCAAGACCTCTCTCTCTCTTTGCAATTCTCTGACTTTCAAATAAATAAATAAATCTTTAATAAATAAATAAAATTTTTAAATAAAAATGAAGTAAATATTATGAATAAAAATGAGCTGTACAAAAAAGGAAATATATTTATAAAATAAGTCTCAGCTGTGAAAAATATATAATCAAAATAACGTATGGCCGGCACCACAGCTCACTAGGCTAATCCTCTGCCTGCGGCACCGGAACACCAGGTTCTAGTCCTAGTCGGGGCCCCAGATTCTATCCCAGTTGCTCCTCTTCCAGTCCAGCTCTCTGCTGTGGCCAGGGAGTGCAGTGGAGGATGGCCCAAGTCCTTGGGCCCTGCACCCGCATGGGAGACTAGGATGAGGCATCTGGCTCCTGGCTTCAGATCAGCACAGCGCACCGGCCGCAACTCACCAGTGGTAGCGGCAACTTGGGGAGTGAACCAACAGAAAAAGGAAGACCTTTCTTTCTGTATATCTCTCTCTCTCTCTCACTGTCTAACTCTGCCTGTCAAAAAATAAAAGTAAAAAAATAAATAAATAAATAAAATTTTAAAAAATAATCAAAATAATGTAAACATTTAATATGATTTAAGAAAAATTTCAAGTAATTATACTGAGCAAATTAAGAAGTTTAAAAGCTAAGATTTCTTAGCTTAGGGAAGTTAAAAGGCAACGTCAAACAGTAAACAATCAAGAACATAATAAATGTCTTGTTCTACATACAGAAGAAAAAAGATAAAATACAATGCTTACTTAGTAATAATAGCAAATTGGAACACTAAGCTCCAACAGTATATGGTTAAATCTTACCACTATCTGCCCAGAATTGTTTTTTTTTTTTATTTTTAAAGATTTTATTTCTTTATTTGAGAAGTAGTGTTACAGACAGCAAGAGGAAGAGACAGAGAAAAGGTTTTCATTCTGCTGGTTTACTTTCCAAATGGCCGCAAGTGCAGGATCTGCACCAATAGGAAGCCAGGAGCCGGAGCTTCCTCTGGGTCTCCCGCAAGAGTACAGGCGCCCAAGCACTTGGAGCATTCTCTACTGTTTTCCCAGGCCATAGCAGAGAGCTGGACCAGAAGAGGAACAGCCAGTACTAGAACGGGTGCCCATATGGGATGCTGGCTCCACAGGTGGAGGATTAACCCACTGCACCACAGCATCAGCCCCCCCCCCCAAAAAAAAAAAAAACTGTTTTTTGAAAATAGGTCCTAAAAATTCCCTAGAACTTAGAAGGTAAAAACAAATATACAATACTTGTATTATGCAATATAATATTATTCCTTTGTGAAATGTTACCTCTTCCTAATTTAACTTCTACCAACTATATCTTCAACAACATAAAAATAATAGGAAAAAAGATGGTTCTGCTGCTATTTCCTTCTAATTGATTTCTCTGTTTTATCTCTTTAATGTTCAATTTTTGACTCATTTTATATATTAAAATCATCAGCTGTCTTTTTAAAATACAGAAAAATACAAATAAATATTAGAATATATCATAATGATGTAAATAAAGCTTAGAATTATTTATATTTCATGTTTCACTTACGATTCTAATCCTGCCTGTTCAATTTCCAAAGGCTGAATCCGTTCCAAGACATGAGAATATTGAACATTGGCTTTAACCCAGGCAGCCAAAGGTGCAGCTGCGGTACTGGCACGCTTAGCATTCTGAAAAATCCATTAGAAGTTATTCAACGTGCTCACTTAATTTCAAATAAAAGCAACGTTAAGTCTAACACATTTATTTTGACATTCACTTAATAACTTAAACCAAACAATGAAGTTTATTTACAGCTAAAATAAAAATATAGGGTACTGCTATTTTAAGAGACATATACATGAGGCCTACATTTCTGCTTAAAAAAAATCATTTGAACATAAAAGTATTGATGTAAAGATGTTTTATTGACATAGTCACTCTTAGTTACATTATAATGGATACATGTGCAGTCCAATACAATGTCTAAGCATCAATTCTTTCTCTATTGTACATGTGATACACCTTTGTTAAATGAGAGCTATTTTGAAAGCACTGATAGTGGTTTCAAAGATATATGTAATATTTTAATTAAGGAATCTAAAAACATTAAAATCCTTTAATTTAAACTACTCAATGAAATTAGAAACTATTCTAATATAGAGATTTGTCATTATATAACAAATAGACAAGAAACAAATAAAAAAATACACCAGGGAAGGTGTAAGTGGAAAAAATAATGATAGACACTCTTAACATTGGCAGTAAATGCTGATTCCAAAACCACTTCAGATAACAAAACTACTCTTAAAACCTTGATTCTAGTTTATTTAATTCTTCTTGTGAATGCTTCTCAACTATAATTTCTACAGCTTATTTATTTTCTCAGTTTTTACGTGTTTTAAATAACTGATAATGACAAGGTATAATTTATAAAATAGAATATTATATGGAAAAGAGAAACTTAAGGCATAACTTAAATATTACCTTTGGATCAAAAGATCCTTTATTTTTAAAAAGAAGTTCTTCAACACTCTCTCTTATTTCCTTTGGAATATTTCGTGCATCAAAGGTTGCTATGTCTTCTCTCACGCCTCTTTTAGCAAGGAAACTAAAAGTGAAGCACATTATTCAAATGGAGTTAAATAAAATTTGCTAGCTTTTTTAAAAAAATTAAGAAAATAGTATATATAATACTTTTAATCCATTAGCTAACAAAAAGTAGAATACAAAGAAACTTAAGCTTCTAGTTTAAAATCCATCATTTTTGACAGACATTAAATTCTAGAAAGACTCAAGTCTTTCTAATATTCTATGAGTAAACTGAAGCAATAGCGATATGAAAGAATCCCAATGCTGTTATTCTACCCACATACTTATTTGTGAACTAAAGGGTATCATGTTCTAAGACATGCAAAATTCTGACTCTTTCAAAGGTATTTTGAACTGCTCCTTTAACCTAAGTCTCCTCTTCCATTTCTAGATATAAAAGGGATTCTACCATTGACCTGAATCCTAACACAAAGAATTTTGTAGCAATGCAAACCACAACACCACTGTTATAAGGTGAAACCTGAAGCTGAAAGATTCCATATTTAATTAATATTCTTTTCCAATCTGGTTTATATCTCTTTTATAGTATTTATGTTGCACAATCACTCTCTCCATCTCTCTGTCTCTCTCTCTCTCTCTCTTTTCATTTTAGCCAAGAATACAAGACTCTTTGAGAACACTGATTATATTTTCCTCAGTAAATCACAGTAAAATCATAGTACTCTACTATATAAGGGTCAAATAAATTATTAAATTTTTAGGACATTTTTAAAAATTTTAAGGCATTCCTTTTCTCCCCTTCTAAGACTTTTAACAACCACATAGAAATATACAGATTTTGATATTAGACTTTATAGACTATTTTGAAATTTCAGGGCAAAATCTATAACTAGACCATTATATATGGATGAAGTTCAGTTTGACAAACAATATGAGGTTGTGTCAAACTGTTCAAAGAAAAGAGAAATAAAGGATAAATTTATTTGGCACAAAGTTTGCATAAACACATTTCCATTAATTTTAAAGATTCTTCATATAATATTTAAAATTATGTAGTAATTCATAATTCATTGCCAAAATAACATTTTTTAAAAATTCAAAAACTTACCTTTTCATGCTCACCCAAGATGTATCAAAGATACCCATCAACCTTAAAACTCCTTCAAGAATGTCTCTGATTACATCAGGTGGCATGCGTAGTGAACGAATTTCTGAAAGAGATTCTGGCTTGATGTTTCCAACTGCTAGTTTAGCTTCATTGACTAAAGGCTAAAAGAGGAAAAGGTTGTTTTAATTTTCAAATTATAATTTTAAAGAAGCATTAACTTTTTAGAAATTCTATCAGTTGTTTTATTTAAAATATGCTATTATTCTAATATAATACTGTACTCTCTTCTAGTGTCACAATGTTTTAAAATACACAGAGTTCAGGTTGAGAAAGGAAGAGTTCTTGCTACAAGTGCACAGATCTCATTTGGAAAATGGAATTTGTTTTGAGCAATTTATAATTTTCAAGTAGCTCTTAATAATACTAGTTGGCTAACCTAGTTAAATTTGGACAAAAAGAGCTGAATGGTTTGTCTTAATTTGTAACACACTTCTTCTTACACTCAAAACAACATGGCTCACAGAAAACAGGCTTTGTAAAATTACCATCAGCTAATTCACAAACATTCTCTGTCAAGTTTCCTTCTTGCTTCTTTTAAGTAATATTATGGTTGAAATCCACATTTGATAAAACTATTAGAAAAGAACCTGAACTACAAATAATGTTTAAATTCATATATAAAATGGATAGTCAAAATGTAAATTGTTCTTAAAAATTTTAACCTACCTGTACTTCTTTTAATTCATCATCAATTTTATTTTTTCGTTCTTCAATTTTAATAACTTCTTCTGCTATTCTGTGTTTCAGTCTCTCAAGTTCTGTTTTTTGCTCACTAGCATCCTATAGGAATATTTAAAAGCCATCTCGATCAATTTTAATGCAATCAATATTTAAAAATATAAAAGTTATGTATTTTCAAAAAATTTTCATGTAACTTTATTTTCAAATTAAAATTTCAATTAAATGTATTTCTAACATTAACATAAATTGATAGCATTAGAGTTTTCAAAATGCCTGAGAAAGCTATAATAAACATATATTCTATATTTACTATCAGAAAAGTCCTTATGCCTTACTTCTGTTTTTTTGTACTTACCAAAGCAATGAATAATTACTCCACAAAATTTAGACAAGTCAGAAATGCACAGTTTAAAAGTGACTATAGGCCGGCGCCGTGGCTCAACAGGCTAATCCTCCGCCTTGTGGCACCGGCACACCAGGTTCTAGCCCCGGTCGGGGCGCCAGATTCTGTCCCGGTTTCCCCTCTTCCAGGTCAGCTCTCTGCTATGGCCCAGGAGTGCAGTGGAGGATGGCCCAAGTGCTTGGGCCCTGCACTCCATGGGAAACCAGGAGAAGCACCTGGCTCCTGCCTTCAGATCAGCGCATTGCGCAGGCCATTGGAGGGTGAACCAACAGCAAAGGAAGACCTTTCTCTCTGTCTCTCTCTCACTGTCCACTCTGCCTGTCAAAAAAAAAAAAGTGACTATAAAATACACTGAACAGGAGCCAGTGCTGTGGCATAGCAGGTAAAGCTGTCGCCTGCAGTGCCAGCATCCCATATCGGTGCTGGTTCGAGTCTCGGTGATTCCACTTCTGTTCCAGCTCTCTGCTCTGGCCTGGGAAAGGAGTAGAGGATGGCCCTAGTCCCTGGGTCCCTGCACCCATGTGAGAGATGTGGAAGAAGCTCCTGGCTCCTGGCTTCGGATCGGCACAACTCCAGCTGCTGTGGCCAACTGGGGAGTGAACCAGCGGATGGAAGACCTCTCTGCACCCTCCCCCCCTTTTTCTCTCTCTGTCTGCCTCTGCCTCTATGAAACTCTGCCTTCAAATAAAAAAATAAATATTTTCTTAAAAAAAAAAAAAACTGAACAGTTGATACAATCCAGAACAGTCCTTACTATTATGAACATTTCATAAGAGAGTAAACAGACAACAGTCTTCTTTGGTTCTAATATATAGACAATAAAAATTCTTAGAGAAAATATACATTAAAAGTTTATATTTGTATACTTTTATATTAGACAAAAATTAATTGAAATCATAACACAGTTGTACTATAATGGCAAATGTCTGAAAAACAGAGTGAATATTTGAAGAATATTATGTATTAACATCACATGAATGCAAAAATCAAGGGTATCAGAATCTACAATTAATTGAAATCATAACACATTAGTATTGTAATTCACCATGCAAGTGTAAACTATTTCTGGACTCAGACTCTATGATATTTCATTCATCTCTTTATCTAACACTATACCAACATCATATAACCTTGATTACTATAGCTTTCTAGTGAGTCTTGAAATCATTAATGTAAGGAAAAGAGTGGCAGAACACAGAGGAGACAGGATACAAACTCACAGCCAAAACTACTAAGTTATCCAATTTTTTTTAAATTTGACAGGTAGAGTCACAGTGAGAGAAAGAGACAGAGAGAAAGGTCTTCCCTTCACTGGCTCACTCCCCAAATGGTCGCCATGGCTAGCGCCATGCCAATCCAAAGCCAGGAGCCAGATGCCAGGTGCTTCCTCCTGGTCTCCCATGCGGGTGCAGGACCCAAGCACCTGAGCCATCCTCCACTGCCCTCCTGGGCCACAGCAGAGAACTGGACTGGAAGAGGAGCAACTGGGACTAGAACCTGGTGCCCATATGGGGTGCTGGTGCCATAGGCGGAGGATTAACTAAGTGAGCCATGGCACCGGCCCCCCAATTTTGTTATTTAAGACTCTTTATGCCACTTACTTTTTAACTGAGATATAAATATTAATATGATAAATTTAGTTTTAGTAAAAGTCATTAAACTGGTAGCTACATAACAGTCACCAACATAGAGATGAGGAAATGTATTTGAGACATATTCAAGGGTGTAAAACTGACAGAATTTAATTATTCATTGTATGTAAGAGATGAGGTTTTTAAGTCTAATATATATAAATACTACATTGAATAATTAATTAACTATCTTCTAATAGTCACAAACTATGGAAAGAAATAGAGAGTAAAATCCTAAATTCAGTTTTGAACGTGTTTCAAGTAGTAATGCAACAGAGCTTTTAAGAAGACATTTTTCAGGGTGAACATTTGGCACAGAACTTAAGATGCTATCTGGAATGACTGCATCCCATACTGGAATCCCTGGTTTGAACTATCAGCTCTGCTATGGATTCCAACTTCCTGCTAATGTATACCCTGGGCAGTAGCAGCAATGATGGCTCAAGTACTTGGACCCATGTAGTGTGAACTTGAACTCCAGGTTCCTGGCTTCAGTATGGCTCAGCCCTGGCTATTGAAAGCATTTGGGTAATGAATAATAAATGGAAGATCACTCTGTTTGTCTGTTTCACTCCCTCTCTCTCTCTGCCTTTCAAATAAATATAAATAAGCAAAAATGTTAAAACATGATTTAAAAATGAAAGAAGACACATTTATGAGGTAACTGGATATTTGAATCTGAAGTCCAAAGGAGGGGTTATGACTACACCTGGGCAAAAAAGGAACTCAGAGAAATCTCCTTTGAAAGGGTTCAACCAAAGGAAGGCAATGACTACAAAGGGACATGATCAAAATAGAATACATTACAAAGTCAATAGTATAAATACTTACTTTGTAAATCTTGTGAGTTTTAAAAGAATACAAATCTTGGTGTTTTTTTTTTAATTCAACACACAAAGAAACAGAGTTTTCATAACAAGTTCACTCCCTGAATGATTGAAGGAACTCAGGCAGCAGGGACCCAATTACTTAAGCCATCACTTGGTCCTCCCAGGGTGATTTGCATTCCACTGGGCAATGCAGGTATCTTAACTGGTCTTAAATGCTAGACTTAATGTCCAACCCCCTCTCCATACTCACATACCCCTACAGAAAAATCCTTAAAGCCTAAAGGACAGAATTTTAAGAAAAATAAAAGGAAATACCAAGTTAACTAGAAAAGCATAAATAAAATCAGTCATAGACACTTTCCATACAAATTTAAACTACAAAAAGAGTTTAAATACTTTATAAATGGTCAACTGAGAGAACTGAGTCATGTTTCTGAAAAGTGTGGGAAAATACAATGCACTTCCACAAAGTTTCAAGTACATAATAACATCAGTCTAACTAGCTCAAATATTTTAAATCTACAAAAGTAAAAGTGGTATTTTTTAACACTGATAATCAAGCACAAAATGTCTCCCTATTTTGTGCATCCTTTTGCTGACTCTAAACATTACCTGCATCGATACTGTGATCTCTTGAAGAGCAGCATCCGCTTCATCTTGCTTAGTTTTAAGTAGTACACTTTGTTCTCCAGCTTTTCTGTTCAGCTCATCCACAAGAGCTTTAGCTTCATTTAGTTTAGATACACCAGCCTGCATCAATGAAACATTGATTGATAATAGAAAAAAAAAAGAGAGATTTGATGCACACACAGTAAATAAAACCCTATGAAAAAGAACCAAGCAACTATATAAGTGAATACATAGAGAACACTAGCAAGTGGATTTTTTTTCTTATTACTAATTATAAGGATTCATTTAACATTACCTCCAGTAAAAATGTAGTAAAGGATTCCAGAGATTTTAAGAAAAACATGTAAAAACAATAAGTAAAGCTAAACAGTCGACAAATAACTGATACCTAAAATGCTGACTTAAAACACATTTTACCCACTGAGCTAAATCAGAGAAAACAGAAAGCAAGGGAAAATTCAGTAAAGCTTTTCTAGTTTGCAGTTAAGTGGGCAAAAGATGTCAAGGGTCATTCTTTTTTGTGCCAGACATGACTTGATTTTATCTGACCATGACCCACTTTTCTGAAAGAGACTGCCTTTCAATTAGTCCTAGTGGGCTATCATTCAAAACACTTTACCTGTTCTTTAGATTGCATTAGACCCTGATCCAGTCACTGTAATACCCCACCCCAAGGCCCATGTAAATACAAGGAAAGGACATGAGAAAAGTCTTTCTCTTCCAAAATGTGAGTTAGTTTTGGTCAAGTAACTAATCAGAAAATTTGGAGAGATATGACAAAAAAGGAGTATAACCAAAATTTATTGAACATCAAACATGGAGAACAAGTATAAAGTGAGATTCTTTACCTACAAATTTGATTTAATACACTCACACACAACCATTATTGACCCAAATAATCCAGCACCTTTAAGTAATTTATCCAAAGCACTGTAAAGAACTAAATCAGGAAATTAACCCTCCCTCAAAGCAGGTATTGTAGGTTAATGTAAATGAAAATAAATTATTAGAAAGCAAGATAAATAAAATTGTCAATTAAAATGAATTCTACTTTACTACTCAACTAAGAAACGCTAGATTTTGGAGAGGAAAAGGAGAGAAGTTCTTTGACAACTTCAAAGGCTGGCGGAGTTTGTATTGTTTTAAGATTTATTTATTTATTTGAAACTCAAAGTTACAGACAGAAGGAGAGACAGAGAGAGATCTTCCTTCCACTGGTTCATTCCACAGATGCCTGCAATGGCCAGCATTGGCCCATGTCAACGCCACGAGCCAAAAGTTTCTTCCTGGTCTCTCATGCGGGTGGCAGGGGCCCAAACCCTTGGGCCATCTTCCTCTGCTTTTTCCCAGGCCATTAGCAAGGAGCTAGATCTGAAGTGGAGCAGCTAGGACACAAGCTGGGCCTATTTGGGATGCCAGCCTTAGCAGAAGGCAGCTTTACTCACTACACCGCTAAGCTACCCCAAGGTTGGCTTTCTAATGTCACATTGAAATTAAAGCTTGACAACTGCAGAAAGATAGAAAGAAAAATTTTCAGAATGGACTAACTGAAGTGACATAGGTAAGAACATTATTATAAAAATAAATTATAATTTTAATTATCATAAAGCATAAAACTGGCTATTATGCTTTATAATTTAAGAAAACTGAAATCCCTCAGTCTCTAAAAGAGCTTTCATGTAAAAACATCACGAGCTACCAAAAGCATATAAACATGGCCTGCAATGTGTGCATGGCCTGTGACTCCAGCAACCCACATGTGTGTGCCCACAATTCAAGTCCCAGCTGCTCCGCTCATGATCCAGCTCCTTGCTAATGTGCCTGGCAAGACAGCCAAAGGTGGCCCAAGTTCTTGGGCCCATGGGAGATCTGGATGGATTTCCTGGCTCCAGGGTTTATTCTGGCCCAGCCCTGGCCATTGTGACTATTTGGAAAGTGACCCAGCAGATGAAAGATCCCAGTCTCTCCCTCTCTCTGTTAACTGCGGTTCAAGTAAATGACACATCTTTTAAAAAAAATTAAGGATATAAACACCATCCACTGAAGAAAATGAATAATTATTGAATCACAAAAATTACAAACTATCACAATATAGTGAGCAATATAATTAAGAAGTGAGAAGAAATGCCACTGATTTTCAAGACTTTAATACAGTATACAATTTTTGCTGAGTAAATGCCACAGGCAATATGACATAATGACAGTGATTTACATAATCTTTGTTTCCTATATATATAGATAAAACAATTTCAAATTACCAATATTGTACCTGCAAATGACTTTGTCTCTTTAATAACTCTTTTTTCTTGCTGCTACTAATGGAAGAATATACATGTAAAAAGGTCATATACCGGCTTGGTGTAGCACCATATGCTTTACAAGATTCATGGATTAATAAAAATGATTTTAAGAAATCAGGATCAACTAGAAAAAGATAAAAAGTAAAAATGATTTAATATATACATGAATCATTAAGAATTAAAGAAAATAACTAAGTTTATTTCATATTAGCCAATTCTACTTTATATAACTATGAGACACCATCTTTGTTTAAATATACACAGGCATTTCTGTATATCTATTCAC
Source organism: Sylvilagus floridanus (assembly GCA_949820135.1). Classification (NCBI taxonomy): domain Eukaryota; kingdom Metazoa; phylum Chordata; class Mammalia; order Lagomorpha; family Leporidae; genus Sylvilagus; species Sylvilagus floridanus. The sequence continues at coordinate 35,718,844 of OX463224.1, forward strand.
CACTCCTACCTTCTTTATAAATTTTGAATTATCTAATTTCAGTGGTCTCTATTCTTCCACTTTTAAATGCTTACCCTGAACATCCTAATATTGTAAGGAAAATTACATTGTCATAATATATAAATTAATTGGGACTACATAACACATGTAATCCAAAATTGAGCTCAATAAAACTGCTTGAATAGAAGAGACACCAAAAACGCTGTTCCGCTTTCATTTGATACAAGGAGAAATAGGACCTCAACCGCACTCCCACAAAAAGAAGAAAAATTAAGAATGAATTCACATCAGGTTCAGTAATTTTATATTCGGGATCAAATACATTATCTTGCTCATGATGACTCAGATTCCCTCTATAGTTCCTTAACCAGCAAATGAAATCAACTTCTAGCTTGTTTCCCAAGCCAGAACTATGAGAAACACCCTACATTCCTCATTCTTCCTGCATCCCACAATTTTCACCTACTCAAGTCCCATGTATTATCTCCTAATGATCCCTAAGTCTATTCCTTTCTCATCATTCTTCTTTGGTTAAGATCTTCATCGTGTGTCTTAGGTTATTACAACAGAGTTCCATAGTGGTCTGACTGCCTTTGGTTTTTCCTTATTTATATAATATATTTTCTAGATTTCCGTTGTCAAGCAAGACTCTGTTTACACTCCTATTAAAATTTTTCAATAACCAAGGGCCGACACTGTGGCATAGTAGGTTAAGCATCCGCCTGTGGTGCCAGCGTCCCTTATGGGTGATGGTTTGAGTCCAGCTCCCTGCTAATGTGCCTGGGAAAGCAGCAGTGGACGGCCCAAGTCCTTGGGCCCTGGCACCTGCATGGGAGACCCAAATAGGCTACTAACTAAAGATGCTAAACAATATAAGTAGGTTATTCAAATCACTTAAGTCAGAAACAATTTTTTTAATTTCTTAAATTCAACTAATATATATTATTTTGAATTCTCTATAAAATGATATAAATATTAATTTAAAAATAAAGAGAACTTTAAAATTTAGTTTGCATCATAAGAAAACTTTGTTATATTCAGCATGATTCAAATTCATCATCATCATGAAATGGAACTGTTAGAAAAATGACAATTATTTCATAAATAAAAATGATATAAAACCAATTACATCAAATTACTACCTGGATTTTTTTTCTTTTCTTCTATTTTTTTATCACGGTACTTTTCTTCACAATCTATTTCACTGAATAACATTTCAGGTATCTAAAATATGAAGGACATGTCTTTAAATCTTAAATCAATATGAAAAACTTAATTAAACACAGGATCAGAAGTTAACACACACACACACAAAAATCCTTTAACACAAAAAAGTTCAACTGCTCTTTTCTCCTAGGATGCTTTCCAAAGTTAAGAGAAAAAAAAAAATTTAGGATAATATAGAGACCAGCGATGTGGACAGTATGTTAAGCTTCTACCTGCAGCACCAGCATCCCAAATGGATGCTGGTTTGAGTCCCGGCTGTTCCAGTTCCAATCCAGCTCCCTGCTAATGGCCTGGGAAAGTACTGGAAGATGGCCCAAGTGCTTGGGCCCCTGCACCCATGTGGGAAGCCCAGAGGAGGCTCCTGGTTGCTAGCTTCAGACTGGCCCAGTCTGGCTGTTGTGACCATTTGAGGAGGGAACTGGCAGACAGGAGACCTTACTCTCTATCGCTCCATCTCTCTCTTTAATTCTGCCTCTCAAATAAATAAATAAATCTTTTAAAAAAAGAATTGAATGGAAAAATGACCATTTCACCCATATATGGTGAAATGTAAGTAATCACAGATCATTAAAGCTATAGTAGTATAACATTCTTTTTTTTTTTTTTTTTTTTTTTTACAGGCAGAGTGGACAGTGAGAGAGAGAGACAGAGAGAAAGGTCTTCCTTTGCCGTTGGTTCACCCTCCAATGGCCGCCGCGGATGGCGCGCTGCGGCCGGCGCACCGCGCTCGTCCGATGGCAGGAGCCAGGAGCCAGGTGCTTTTCCTGGTCTCCCATAGGGTGCAGGGCCCAAGCACCTGGGCCATCCTCCACTGCACTCCTGGGCCACAGCAGAGGGCTGGCCTGGAAGAGGGGCAACCGGGACAGAATCCGGTGCCCCGACCGGGACTAGAACCCGGTGTGCCGGCGCCGCAAGGCGGAGGATTAGCCTGTTGAGCCACGGCGCCGGCCTAGTAGTATAACATTCTAACAATTGGTTTGACAAAAGTATAAAACCAACTTTTACAGAACTATACTTGCAGCAATACTGATACATGCAAACATTTCTTTATTTCTGCTTTTGTTTGTTTTTTAAATGTAGTTCTCACATATAAGGGAGAACGTGTGGTATTTATCTTCCTCAGTGTGGCTTATTTTATTCAACAGGATGTCCTCCAGGTGCTGCAAATGATAGAATTTCCTTCTTTGCATAACTGAATAATATTCCATTGTGTATATATACTACACTTTCTTTTCCATTCGATTATGGACACCTTGGTTAGCTCCAAGTTTGGCTATTGTGAACAGTGTTGCTATGCACATGGTGGTGCAGGTCTCTGATGCACTGTGTTCCAGTCTTTTGGACACATACCAGTAGTGGGATTGTTGGGTCATATGGCAAGTCTATTTCTAGTTGTTTTTTTTTTTTTTTCTAGTTTTTAAAGAAATCTCCACACTGTTTTCCACAGTTGCTGTACTAACTTACATTCCCACCAACAGTGTATAAGTGTTCCCCTTTCTTTACATCCTCACCAGCATTTGTTACTCTCTGTGTTTAGGATTTTAGCCATTCTGACATGGGTGAGGTGACATCTCATTGTGGCTTTAATTTGCATTTCCCTGAGAGCTGGTGATGTCGAGCATTTTTCATATACTTGTTGGCTGTTTGTAGTTCTTCATCTGAAACCTATCTATTTAAGTCCTCTGACTATTTCTCCACTGGATCGGTTGTTTTTTATTGTTGAGGTTTTTTTTTAAGTTGCTGATATATTCAGGATATTAACCTTTTGTTAGGTGTTTGAAAATATTTTTTCCTATTCAATTGGAAGTCTCCTCACTCTACTGATCATTTCTTTGCTGTGCAAAGGTTCTGAGTTTGTAAAAGTCTCATTTGTTTAGTTTTGCTTTTGCTGCCTGTGCTTTAGGAGTCTTATCCAATGAAGTCATTCCCTACACCAATGACTTGGACTGATCCCTCTACATTTTCTTCTAGCAACTTCATAGTCTCAGGTCTTAAATTTAAGTTTTCTATCAATCCTGAGTTGATTTTTGTAATATCTTAAGAGTATTTCACTATTTTAAAAATACTATAGCAAATCATAGCAACCAGGAGCCCTCCCTATTGCAAGAATTACCAATCTGATCATTTCCTCATTCCTCAAAGAATTTTAGCTTCTGGCTCACTATCACCCTCAACAACTCCTATCTTATCTTCTCAAGTATTTCAATACCCATTAGAGATAATTCCCCTAATATTATCACCTCTTAATTGCTATCTTATTTACCATGGTCAGTTACTCACCCTCACAGTTACATCCTGAGACTTGGTCATTAATAATAAGTGAAATCCTTCCACAATCCCACTTTTGAGCATCCTCTCCTTTCATTACCTCATTCTTGTCTTCCTACCTCACATCCTCAAAAAATGAGTAATTCTCAGACTCCACTGAAACTTACAATCTAGTTATTAAATGTTTTCATTGTCACTTCCTGTTTTCTTCTCATTTACTTCCCTAACAACTTAAATTCTATAGCAAATCATAATAATTATTCTCTCATATTCTCAACTCCTTTGCCCTTTACTTGCTTTGTCATACCAAGTAGCAAAATTCCAAAACTGATTAAATCTAAGGCACCCACCTATGCCAGATTTGCATAGTGAATGTACATATGAGGGGGCTTCTAAAGTTGATGGAAAAATGGAATAAAAGGCAAATGCAAATTTTCCAAACATTTTGAAGTCTCCTTTATACAGCTTGAGTCCTGACTGGACTCAAATGAACTTCAGAATCACTACATTCAATTGAACTCTAATGCTATAAAGCCATCATACACCACTGTAGCCCTTTCACTCTTTCACAAACTAGTATTTTGCATTTCCTTATCTTTTTAAGCCTCAAAAAATCTCCCCCCTTATCCTTACTTTGAACTGAAAATCTTTCTTCCTATTGCACTGAGAAAATACAATTAGAAGAGAACATCCAAAACCTTTTAATATCTGCCCACATACTTTGATCTGTGCTTCTCTACTCTGCTTTCTTTCTTGTTATTATGGATGATTCCTCAACTCTCCTAGAAAAGGTCTATCCCTAAGTATTCCATTTGTACATTACACCAATTTGCTGTTCTAAATTGAATTATATTGCTTTAGTAAATAACTCCAGTAGCAAATGAACATGCAATTGTTTGTCTCAACTTTAAAAAAATATATTTTTCCCCCACTTCCTCCAGTTACTGACCCACTTCTCATTTCTCCTTTTTTCCCTCATTTCTCCTTTCAATAAAATTCTAAAAAAGTTGACTATATTCACTGTGTCCCATGTTCTTGTGTCAGTCTTTATGAAACACACTCCAATATAGCTTTTTGCACTACTAATTGCAACAGCTTTCTCATAGTCATTCATGACCTTCATGTTGTTGAATCCAATGAGCAGTTCCCAGTACTCATTTACTTTCCTGTGTCATAGTTCATCATTCCTTTCCCCCTTTGAAATACTGTCCTTCCATGGCTTCCAGAATATCATGTTCTCTGGTCTTCCTCTTATATCCCTCGTAGTACCTCTTCAGTCTCCTTTAGGAATGGTCCTCCTCATGTCTCCAACTTCTTAATGTTGAAGTGTCCCAAGGCTTAATCCTTTAATTTCTGTTCTGTTTTATCCACACTAACCTACTTGTTCATATCCACTCTCCTAGCTTTACATACCTCCTATAATTTACTATTTCCTTTCTGTATACTTTACTCCTGGCACTTCAGACTCATATATCCAGCTGTCTTTTCAAATTTGTGGTTAACATATATAACATTTCCTATTTAACACACACAAAACTGAAAGCTTCAAATTCTGTTCTTAATATGCTCATCTTACAGGTCTCCTCTGTCTCAGTTAATGGTCATTTCATCCTTCCAGTTACTCAAACCAAAAGACTTATAAGTACCCTTGACTCCTCAAACTCTATTACACCATGTATAAACAACACCTATTGTTTCTACTGCAAAACTTACCCAGAATCAAACCATTTCTCACCCCCTCACTATTATAACCCTAGCCCAAACCATCCTTTTTCTCTTACCTAGATTAATACAATACTTTGTAACTCCTTCTACCTTGCCCCTATAGTCTACTTCAACCAAGAAACCAGAGTAATCCCACTAAAACTAAGTCTAAATATTTTCCTTCAAATGCCTGCAAAAGTAAATTCTCAGGTAAAGCTAAAATCCTTTCAATGGATTATAAGACCCACCCTAATTCCTCTTTCTTCTGTCCTCTCATCTCCACAACACCAATACTCACTCTTCTCCAGGGTAAGTGACCTGATAACCCTCAAGGTCATCAGGCATGATCTCCTCCTAGGATCTTCACCTAGAAAACTCTCCCACCAGATATTTAACACAAAATCATGACCTCCATGAGAGCATGAATTTTTGTCTGTTTTTGTTTTCTCTCTGTTGTATCCTCTACACATAGGAGAGTGGTGCTTATCAATTACCCAATAATCGCTTCTTCTTCATGAGTATCTTTTATTTAAATGGTGTCTACAGACTAAATTGCCTTTCCTCTCTTTATCTGCTTACTAAAATCAACCTAAATACAATCTCATCTGTAAAATCATGTCTATTATCTCAAATTATACTTTTTACTTGTAATCATAACAAGAATTGATCTGTATACTATATATATAGAAAAATTTAAAAATGAGTTATTGAGAGTATGCATATCATTCAAAGAAACTGTTAAAATTATCATTTATTCAAATGAAGGGAATAGAAGAAGTTTTCAATTAAAATACAGAGTTCACACTTGCAACACATTCCTCTCCAATCACATGGTACAGTAATAACAGATGTTTTTAAAAAAGGATTTAAATTTTTTAAGTTGTTAAAAATCTTAGTCTATTTTTTTTAACTTTAGGCTACCCTATGATATGCTAGTATATTAAAGGCATAAAATTTTAAAGTATAGTTATCTCTGTGGTACTTAATTAAGAACATAATCCTCACCCTAAAATTCTATACTCAACTATCATACAAAAATAAGAAAATAAAGATATTTTCAAACATAAGACAGACATTCATTACCATAACCAAGGTAACATTATAACTAACACAAAAAAAAAGTTGTGAAAATCAACAAATTCAAAAATAAATTTCTTTTTCATTTTCACATTAAATATTAAACTTACTTTTTTCATACTGCTATCTGACCAGCCTTCCATCCACAACACTTGGCATTTCTTATGCAAAGCTGGATTACTCTCACAATTTATTATGAAGTTTAAATTTGAAGAATCCATTATTAAGACAATATGCAAGTTTTGCTGAATTCCTAAAAAATACATAAAAATATTACAATCTTGGAAAATTATTTAAGAAACGATAACAGATTAGTTATCTCACCACCATCCCCCTTAAGACCTTATTTTCTTGGTTTATAAATGTTTAACAAGATATTATTACATCCTAGATTTCTACACTATTATAACTGCTTCTCTGTTAATAAAAGGTTATTCCATTTTTTTAAAACTACAAAATTCAGCACAATCTCAATAGTTTAATTGTTTTGTAAGATAACATTTATTCTAATTTTGACACATGAAAACAAAGGAAGTAAATATTCCAAAGGTCATCATTTCTCTTTGCTGAAATCTTGTTAAGCTGTTTTTATTATAGCTAGCCTGTAAGTCATTTATATATTACTTCCTCAAACTCCAAAAAGAAAAAAAAAGAGTAACAATTATCAATTGAACACATTATGTAAGGTATCTACAATCTAATGAGGAAAGGCAAATTAAATGTATTGACTTCATATAAATCAAGGTTAGAACTGACTAATGAATTCTTTGTTACTTACTATATGTGAAGTAATTGAAAACTGGTCCAAAAAAACCATCCTGTGAAGCTTGATCTTTCAGAGGCAACAGCAAAGGCTCCAATTCTTCAAGTGTGTAGAGTCCAGGAACTTCACCTACAGAACATCATTCAATTTCTTTTTCAATTTTGGTTACTTTACACTAATTCAAAACATAATTTAAACAAGCAATGTTTTTCAATTTATATATACACATATATATTTATAAATACATGGGTTTTTTAGTATTAAATAATCAGCTTTTACTCGACCTTTCTAAAAAATACACAAACCCTACTACCGTGAGCTGATTCCAAATCTATGTCTTTACAGCCTTCATTTGATAAAACTGAAATACCTAATTAAGCAAGCCATTGAAAAGGTTCATATTATAGCCATCTATGTGCCTTTATAGGTTCTGTTCCCGCCATCCCCCTTAGGATCTTTTATTTCTATCTTCATAAATGTGACATAATTTTGTCTGTTCCTAGATTATAAAACTCAGAGGTCTCATCTGTCTCTTGCCTTTCCAATGAGTTACAATTTACCCTAAAAGATTCTACTTTGCCAGTTTCCATGTCTAGGAGCCCTTCTTAAATGACCATACACTAACTAAAGCATTCTCTTTTCATTCATTATACCACCCACCTACCACATTACTTAATGGTGAATCAACTATTTCCCTCGCCTGCCCAATTAGACTTTGAATTCCCAAAGGGCAAATATTTCATAATGCTCAATATTAAACCCTAGGGAATCTTACCTGAGTATCTAGAATATAAACATGCATTAGCTAAATGGAAGAATAAATGAACAAATAAACTTCAACAAGAAATCAGATTTACTCCACGGCCTGCTTATATGCAACAGAATGATGAAAGGCAAACAAAAGTTGATTGAGACTACAAGCTTTGACAATGGACCTACATGTCTGTTCACTACCACAAATCCAGCATTTAAAACTTGGCCCCATATAAAAAATACGTATTTTATTTGTTAAACCAATGCATTTATAATTCAACTGAAACTATAAACGAAATTTTTTTTGCTTCATATCTAAGATATTGCATTCAAGACAGGTTTATTCATAATCTGATCCCACTTTTCTTTAGGTTTGACTAAGAGACACCAGACCACTCCATTGCCCAAGCTTACATATACTCCAACAGCCACACACACATATACACATAAATCTGCTTTACGTGTTTTTCTTTAAATTTAAGTCTTTTATTTACGTCTTTAAGAAACTTTTGATTCCTTAGATTTAACAAAGAATACCAGTTATATTTATATATTATCACTTCTGGGAATAAGAATTTGAAACACTATAAAGAGACAGTTTTATTGGATAATTTATCTGAAAAGAAATAAACAAATTATAATTTTACTTGGGATTTTTCATTTACAATCTTGATAATAATGATTAATTTACCTTAAAACAATAATTATTGGATTAATAATTCAATTACTCTCTTTCACAAAAACCAATTGTATCCAGTCTATCACTTTACATCAGTCAAACCGAACAAGGTCTCCATCTAGTGACAATTTAAGAAATATGCAGGAATGTATTTCTTAAAAATTGAAAGACTATTTTTAAAAATGGCCACAAGCACTCTAAGTCTGCTCAAGTACTACCATTTTCACTAAATAAATTAATCTACCACCTGTCCGACTAAAAAGTCCTGGTTTTTATTTCTCATATGGACACTAATGTGTAGATACCATATCTTATAAATTAAATGTCTTCTTTAACCACAGTTGTAAATTCTGACGAAAAGACTGTTTCCCTCAGAGTCTCCCATAATACAAAATACTTATTAAAATTGAGTTGAGCATAAGTTTCACATTACTGTCTTTGAGTCTGCAATAAAAACATCCATTCAACTGGAAAAGAAATACTTTTAAAAAATAAATATTCTTGGCCCAAGTTTAAACTAAACAATGTCATACTAATTCTACTAACAGGGATTACTCATTACAAAGAGATCCTAAAAAACTTCATAATTGTTCAGAATAAGGAGAAATATATATAGGTATCTTCCTCCAGGAAAAACCTAAAAGGTCAGGTGAATCCATAAACAACAAGCAAGATCCAAGGTTTCCTGGGGACACAGCCCTAGAAGATAGTGATAGTGACGTCACTGTGATAGTGACGAAAAATCATAATGAAGTGAAGAATTCAATAGATCAAATGAAAAACACATTAGAGAGCCTTACAAACAGAATGGGTGAGGCAGAAGAGAGAATATCGGACTTAGAAGACAGAGCACAGGAAAATATACAGTCAAACCAAAGAAAAGAAGAGGAAATTAGAAATCTAAAAAATATTGTTGGGAATCTACAGGATACTATTAAAAAACCCAACATTCGAGTTCTAGGAGTTCCTGAAGGCATGGAGAGGGAGAAAGGATTAGAAGGCAAATTAGTGAGATAATAGCAGAAAATTTCCCAGTTTTGGAGAAGGACAGAGACATCCTAGTACAGGAAGCTCATAGAACCCCTAGGAAACATGACCAAAAGAGATCCTCACCACGACACGTTGTAATTAAACTCACCACAGTGAAACAGAAAGAAAAGATCCTAAAATGCGCAAGAGAGAAACGTCAGATTACTCTCACAGGATCTCCAATTAGACTCAACAGCAGACTTCTCAACAGAAACCCTACAAGCTAGAAGGGAATGGCGAGACATAGCCCAGGTACTAAGAGGGAAAAAATGCCAGCCCAGAATATTATATCCTGCAAAGCTCTCATTTGTGAATGAAGGTGAAATAAAGACCTTTCATAACAAACAAAAATTGAAAGAATTTGTTGCCACTCGTCCAGCCCTGCAAAAGATGCTTAAAGATGTGTTACACACAGAAACACAGAAACACGGCGATCAACATGAAAGAAGGTAAACGAAGGGAACCTCACAGCAAAAGATCACAGGGAATTCAAAGCATACATTAGAAAATATCTTTGGCAAATGGCAGGGCAAAGTTACCACTTACCAATAGTCACATTGAACATTAAAGGTCTAAACTGTCCTGTTAAAAGACAGAGATTGGCTGATTGGGTTAAGGAACAAAACCCATCTCTTTGCTGCTTACAAGAAGCACATCTTTCCAACGAAGATCCATACAGACCGAAAATAAAAGGATGGAACAAGATATACCATGCCAACAGAAATGAAAAAAGAGCGGGTGTAGCCATCTTAATATCGGACTACATAAACTTTAACACAAAAACTGTTAAGAGAGACAAAGAGGGACACTATATAATGATTAAGGGATCAATACTACAGGAAGATATAACAATTCTCAATGTATATGCACCTAATTACAGGCCACCGGTTTATTTAAAAAATTTGTTAACAAACTTAAAGGGAGACTTAGACCCCAACACAGTAGTACTGGGGGACTTCAATACTCCACTCACAGATATTGACAGATCGACAGGACAGAAGATCAACAAGGAGACAGTAGATTTAAACAACACTATAGCCCAAATGGATCTAACAGATACTACAGAACTTTTCATCCTACACATAAAGCATTTACATTCTTCTCAGCACTACATGGAACCTACTCTAGGATTGACCACATATTAGGCCATAAAGCAAGTCTCAGCAAATTCAAAAGAATTAGAATCATATGATGCAGCTTCTCAGACCATAAGGGAATCAAGTTGGAAATTAGCAACTCAGGAATCCCTAGAGCATATGCAAACACATAGAGATTGAACAACATGCTCCTGAATGAACAATGGGTCATAGAAGAAATTAAAAGAGAAATCAAAAATTTTCTGGAAGTAAATGAGGATAACAGCACAACATACCAAAACTTATGGGATACAGCAAAAGCAGTGTTAAGAGGAAAGTTTATATCAATAGCTGACTACATCAAGAAACTGGAAAGGCACCAAATAGATGAGCTTTCAATGCATGTCAAGGATCTAGAAAATCTGCAGCAAAGTAGACCCAAATCTCTTAGAAAAAGAGAAATAATCAAAATCAGAGACGAAATCAACAGGATTGAATCCAAAAAACATTACAAAAAATCAGCCAAACAAGGAGCTGGTTTTTTGAAAAAATAAACAAAATTGACACCCCATTGGCCCAACTAACTAAAAAAAGAAAAGACCCAAATCAGTAAAATCAGAGATGAAAAAGGAAATGTAACAACAGACACCACAGAAATCAAAAGAATCATCAGAAATTACTACAAGGACTTGTATGCCAGCAAACAGGGAAACCTATCAGAAATGGATAGATTCCTGGACACATGCAACCAACCGAAATTGAACCAGGAAAACATAAAAAACCTAAGCAGACCCGTAAGTGAGTCAGAAATTGAATCAGTAAAAAAGGCCCTCCCAACAAAAAAGCCCAGGACCAGATGGATTCACTGCTGAATTCTACCAGACATTTAAAGAAGAACTAACTCCAATTCTTCTCAAACTATTCAGAACAATCGAAAAAGAGGGAATCCGCCCAAATTCTTTCTATGAAGCCAGCATCACCTTAATTCCTAAGCCAGAAAAAGATGCAGCATTGAAAGAGAATTACAGACCAATATCCCTCATGAACATAGATGCAAAAATCCTCAATAAAATTCTGGCCAATAGACTGCAACAACACATCAGAAAGATCCACCCAGACCAAGTGGGATTCATCCCTGGTATGCAGGGATGGTTCAATATTCGCAAAACAATCAACATGATACACCACATTAACAGACTGCAGAAGAAAAACCATATGATTATCGCACTAGACACAGAGAAAGCATTCAATAAAATTCAACACCCTTTCATGATGAAAACCCTAAGCAAACTGGGTATAAAAGGCACATTCCTCAATACAATCAAAGCAATTTATGAAAAACCCACGGCCAATATCCTATTGAATGGGAAAAAGTTGGAAGCATTTCCACTGAGATCTGGTACCAGACAGGGATGCCCACTCTCACCACTGCTATTCAATATAGTGCTGGAAGTCTTAGCCAGAGCTATTAGGCAATAAAAAGAAATTAAAAGGGTACACATTGGGAAGGAAGAACTCAAACTATCCCTCTTTGCAGATGACATGATTCTTTATTTAGGGACCCAAAGAACTCTACTAAGAGACTATTGGAACTCATAGAAGAGTTTGGCAAAGTAGCAGGATATAAAATCAATGCACAAAAATCAACAGCCTTTGTATACACAGGCAATGCCACGGCTGAGGAAGAACTGCTAAGATCAATCCCATTCACAATAGCTACAAAAACAATCAAATACCTTGGAATAAACTTAACTAAGGACGTTAAAGATCTCTAAGATGAGAATTACAAAACCTTAAAGAAAGAAATAGAAGAGGATACCAAAAAATGGAGAAATCTTCCATGCTCATGGATTGGAAGAATCAACATCATCAAAATGTCCATTCTGCCAAAAGCAATTTACAGATTCAATGCAATACCAATCAAGATACCGAGGACATTCTTCTCAGATCTGGGAAAAATGATGCTGAAATTCATATGGAGACACAGGAGACCTCGAATAGCTAAAGCAATCTTGTACAACAAAAACAAAGCCGGAGGCATCACAATTCCAGATTTCAGGACATACTACAGGGCAGTAGTTATCAAAACAGCATGGTACTGGTACAGAAACAGATGGATAGACCAATGGAACAGAATAGAAACACCAGAAATCAATCCAAACATCTACAGCCAACTTATATTTGATCAAGGATCCAAAACTAATCCCATGAGTAAAGAGAGTCTATTTAATAAATGGTGCTTAGAAAACTGGATTTCCTCGTGCAGAATCATGAAGCAAGATCCCTACCTTTCACCTTACACAAAAATTCATTCAACATGGATTAAAAATTTAAACCTACGACCTGACACCATCAAATTATTAGAGAGCATAGGAGAAACCCTGCAAGACATAGGTACTGGCAAAGACTTCTTGGAAAAGACCCCAGAAGCACAGGCAGTCAAAGCCAAAATTAACTACTGGGATTTCATCAAATTGAGAAGTTTCTGTACTGCAAAAGAAACAGTCAGGAAAGTGAATAGGAAACCGATAGAATGGGAAAATATATTTGCAAACTATACAACAAATAAAGGGTTGATAACCAGAATCTACAAAGAAATCAAGAAATGCCACAACATCAAAACAAACAACCCACTTAAGAGATGGGCCAAGGACCTCAATAGACATTTTTCCAAAGAGGAAATCCAAATGGCCAACAGGCACATGAAAAAATGTTCAGGATCACTAGCAATCAGGGAAATGCAAATCAAAACCACAGTGAGGTTTCACCTCACCCCAGCTAGAATGGCTCACATTCAGAAATCCACCAACAATAGATGCTGGAGAGGATGTGGGGAAAAAGGGACACTAATCCACTGTTGATGGGAATGCAAACTGGTGAAGCCACTATGGAAGTCAGTCTGGAGATTCCTCAGAAACCTGAATATAACCCTACCATTCAACCCAGCCATCCCACTCCTTGGAATTTATCCAAAGGAAATTAAATTGGCAAACAAAAAAGCCGTCTGCACAGTAATGTTTATTGGGGCTCAATTCACAATAGCTAAGACTTGGAACCAACCCAAATGCCCATTAACAGTAGACTGGATTAGGAAATTATGGGACATGTACTCTACAGAATTCTATACAGCAGTCAAAAACAATGAAATCCGGTCATTTGCAACAAAATGGAGGAATCTGGAAAACATCATGCTGAGTGAATTAAGCCAGTCCCAAAGAGACACATATCATTTGTTTTCCTTGATTGGCGACGACTAACTGAGCACCAAAGGGGAAACCTGTTGAAATGAAATGGACACTATGAGAAACAGTGAGTTGATCAGCTCTTGTGCTGACTGTTGTTGTACAATGTAATACTTTATCCATTTAAGTATTTTTTTATCCTAGTACTAGTGGTTGAACTCTGTAATTAACACACAATTATTCGTATGTGTTTAAATTTTAACTGAAAAGTGATCCCTGTGAAATATAAGAGTGAAGATAAGAGAGGGAGGAGATGTACAATTTGGGACATGCTCAATCGGACCTGCCCCAAATGATGGAGTTAGAATTGTGCCAGGGGATTCCAATACAATCCCATAAGGTGGCATGTACCAAGGCCATCTCACTAGTCCAAATGATCAATTTCAGTTCACAGTTGATCACACTGATAGGTCTAAGAGTCAAAGAGATCACACAAACAAGACTAGTGTCTGCTAATACTAACTGATAGAATGAAAAAAAGAGAGAATGATCCAAAATGGGAAGCGGGATACACAGCAGACTCATAGAATGGCAGATGTCCTAAATAGCACTCTGGCCTCAGAATCAGCCCTTAAGGCATTCGGATCTGGCTCAAGAGCCCATGAGAATATTTTAGGCATGGAAAGCCAAGACACTCTGAAAAACAAAAAAAAAAAAGAAGACCTAAATGAAAGACCTCTGTGAGTGAGATCCCAATGGAAAGAACGGGGCCATCAAAGAAGGAGGTACCTTTCTCTGAAGGGAGGAGAGAACTTCCACTTTGACTATGACCCTGTCGGAATAAGATCGAAGGCGGCGAACCCTAAAGGCTTCCATAGCCTTGGCAACTCATGACTAGAGCCTAGGGAGATTACTGAAGCCATAAACAAGAGTGTCAAATTGTTAAATCAACTTCAGGAGTCACTGTGTACTTATGTCTCATGAGGGATCTGTCCTTAATGTGTTATCCAATGTGAAATAATGCTATTACTCGTACTGAAACAGTATTTTTACACTTTGTGTTTCGTGTGGGTGCAAACTGATGAAATCTTTACATAGTATATACTGAATCGATCTTCTGTATATAAAGATAATTGCAAATCATTAAAAAATCTTGGTGTTAAATTGGAAATTGTGTAGATAATTAATCAATTCTTTAAAAAAAATCATGTAGGATCTCTGTCTTTAATGTGCTGTACATTGTGAATTAATACTATAACTAGTACTCCAACAATATTTTCACTTTGTGTCTCTATGTGAGGGCAAACTGTTGAAATCTTTACGTAATATGTACTAAACTGATCTTCTGTGTATAAAGAGAATTGAAAATGAATCTTGATGTGAATGGAAGGGGAGAGGGAGCGGGAAAGGGGAGGGTAGCGGGTGGGAGGGAAGTTGTGGGGGGCGGAGCCATTGTAATCCATAAGCTGTACTTTGGAAATTTATATTCTTTAAATAAAAGCTTTATATATAAAAAAATAAATAAAAATAAAAATACAAAAAATAAAGATTGGGAACAAAGTGGCCTAATTTTTAAAACAGAAAAAAAAATAAATAAAATAAAATAAATACATAAAAATCTTTAAAACTTATATCACCTTAGAACTATGCCAGAAGTTCCATGAGACACAGGTAAATTTTACAAGACAACTTTATTTAATTAATTTTTGTATTATAACTTTAATTTTCTTTGAATAGAAACCACCAACTTACCTGAAGATAAAAGGCTATTGATCATCTCCAAAAATGTAGGATGTACAAACTGGTAATCCTCAAGAAGTAAAACTACTTGTTGTGCTTCAATTCCTGCAAGATGAAGCACCTACAAAATTAGAAAATATTTTTAATATCTATAAATATTTTTGGTAAAGATAAAAATTATCATTCTCTATGTAAAGTACGTCACTCTTACATTTTCTTATATATTTATTTGTATTTGATTAATATAAAGTTTGGAAAGCAAAGTACAACCCGAGAATAAATGTTATGTGAGGAAAAATTTAATCATCTTACTAAGACACTAAGCCAAAAGCTAGAGGATCACTTTATTATATACCTACATATTTCTTTTATAAATTCCATTCTTTTGTAAATTGTTCATATCCATCTAACATCTCTTAATCTGGCATACTGGTGACCTAGGTGTACTAACAGCAATCTCTTTCCTATACACAGATAAAAATATCATTTTCAATAAAGGCAATATTCTATATTAGATCCTTAGAGGTCATAAAAGTCATTTAGAATAACAAATCTGAATTTAAAAAGTAAAGCAAAAAATTATGAACAACTCACATGTTTGAGGTCATTTTTGAACTGCTTAAGTTCATATCCTCTGGAAATCTTTGGAGAAAACAGCACTGCTCCATGCATATGACCGACTAAAGAAGTGATGGTCCGGCGACCTACACCACTGCGTCCTGCTAACAGAAGTGACCCTCCAGGGAAACTCAGCACTCTATCTATCCTAGACATATACTCCAGAACTTCTTGAAAAAGTAAAATATCTAAATTCTGGTTATCTCGTCCATAATGAATAAGGCCCTTTAAAAAAAAATCACAGAAATATTTTACAATTAATATAAACCATAACTGTATACTTAAAGCATTACTTACTGGTCTAGATAAAAAGCTTGTATTCTGATAGTCAAGAAAGGCAGTAAAGTAACTACATGTCATACTCAATTTTTAACTAGCTAGTAATACAACTTTATAGAACACTCTACAGAAAAACTAATGTCAAAAAAGTTCAAAGATCCAGAAAAACTAATGATGTCAAAAAAGTTCAAAGATCTAGAAAAATCAGTTATTCTTGAATATTAATACAACTAGAGAAAAGGAGTATGATGAGGTAGCAGATTAATAACAAAAATCCTAAAAACTTCAAATTTCATCAGCTATTACAAATCAGTGTGTATAGAACAAAAAGCAATCCCTGAACACTAGATATCTAGCACCTACAAAATCTTCTGTGAACCCTTGTTCATCTACACTTCACAGGAATGAATCAAAAGCCCATATCGGTACCATGTACTGCCAAGAACTGCATGAAACAATATAGAAAAAAAGAAAAGACAGTTAATTTTCAATATTTCCAAACTTTGTAACATCCATTTTGAACAAGTGAATCAGAAAAAAAAAAAAAACTTTTCCTGATATAAAATACACACTAATTTTCATGATGAATATTAATTTTTGAAACAATCATATGTAATACCATTTCTTCTTCCTTATTATAAACAAACTTGAAAGAAATAAAATAGGAAGATCACTAAGACAGTGCTACTCAAAAGATGCAGACCATCAGCATCAGTGTAATCTGGGAGCCTGTTGGAAATTCAGCTTCTCAGGCTCTCATCTAGTAAATCTAAGTCTGTAGAGATAAGACCCAGAATCTACAAATTTCCTACTTCTCCAAGTGATTCTGATACTCAAACTTTAGGAGCTGCTGGCCTACCATGACTATTATAGCTCATCAATATTTCCAACAGAAACACCTTCTTCCAATATATATCTTAATAATTACATGTATGAGTACATGTACATCTAGTTACATCTGCCACAATGGACTCAATACCAAAGGCAAAAACTTTGTCTATTTTATGAGCTTTCACCTATGTGACCTCAAAATGTCTGCAATAAACATTTTACAAATAATCACAAGCAAATCTCATCTCAAACCCATATACCTTTTTAATAACTTCTTTAAGATCTGTGGAGTTTAGTTTTCCAAGTGGTTTCCCATGGGGAGGTAATGGTTGTCCTGGAGCTGCCCCTGCTCCTGAATTATGTCGTGCTCCCCATGTAACATAGAAGCTATCTGTAAAAATTTAAGATATTTTTGTTTTATAGACGTTACTTGCAATAATGAGAGAATCAGTAAATGCATTGCTTAGTATATTTTGCCAGTCCAAATAAAGTAATTCCCAGAAAGACAAAAGTAAATTGCTTTAAAGTATACCTAACAAGAGCAATAAGAACAGTTAATATTTATAGACTAAACTGCAATATCAAATACTGCCAGAGAACTGGCTGATGGTATCCCCATTCTTCTTTGAATTCATTAATCTTAATTTTAGTTGAAACAGGGAACAGACACAGAGATATCTTCCATTAACTGGTCACTCCCCAAACAGATGGGACTGAAAATAAGCCAAAGCCAAGAGACTGGAACTCTATGTGGGCCACTCACGCATGATCAGGGACTCAGGTATTTCATCCATTACCTGCTGCATTTCAGGGTAAACAATAGCAAGAAGCTAGAATCAGAAGCAGAGCCAGAACTTGAACCCCAGTACTTCAATAAGGGACACAACCATCCGAAGCAGCATCTTAACCTTTGTGTCAAATGTCTGTCCCATCCCTATTCACATTGCTTCCCCATCCCACCTATCTTTCTTCCCAAATAAGCTGGCTACTTTCAAAAGATCCATCTACTTTCAGTTGGCCTCATTTTACTACTTCTCCAGAATCTCCACATAAAATTTGTAAATTTAAAATAACTTGCCTAAAATTGAGAAATCAAACAATTTCAGAACTCTCCTTGAGGAAAAATAATAGATATTAATACCAGCAAGAGTTCATGGCCCTTTGGGGAGTGAACCAGCAGATGAAGATATCTTTCCATCCCTCCACCCATCTCTCTGGTCTGTCTTTCTGTCTGCCTCTCTCTCTCCAGCCAACTGCCCTGTCATCCTGCTTTTCAAATGAACAAAACAAATTTTTAAAAATTAAATAAATTTTAATTACCAGAAAAAAATTCCCCTAAACTTGACTTACTTTTATCTATAACAGTGTTCCTATTACCATACAAGGAAAGACCTATCCACCATGCTATTGAACCTTTCCTCCCCCAACTCCTCTGAAAGATCATTCTATCAAGGGTCCTCCTTGTCATACATTCTGCTCTACTCTATCTTAAAGTAATTACCAACTTACCTTTGCCACATGCTAACTAATGTTCCTCTTTCCTTCACCCATCACACTTACTGCATTATTTTCTACATATGAAAACTACTATACTAAAACTCATATTTGTAAACAGTGCAACCCTAATTTCCTAACCAAAATTTTCTTTGTAGTCATTTTTCCAACATGATCTTAGTACATCCCATATTTTTCCTTGTATCTACATGATCATTCTCATCAAGCCACAAAGCGCTCATCCAAGATACAAATTTACTGTTTTTTTTATTCAAAACAGTTCCCTCACATTTTAAAATTGTTTTATGTGGAATAAATTATGAACTATTTATATATACTAGAGTACTTAGTACTTCTATCTAGGCAATCCTCCCAAGAACTAGTCTCATTTTTAATTGCTTAACAGACATATAATTCATGTCCTCATTTACTCAACACTTAACTATACATGTATACATTATACCTTCTTCTTGAAAAAGGAGTAAATTAGACACCATTCCTGTTAACATACATGATAAGTTCCTTGTAGATCTTCTAAAAAGGACTCAAAAACCTTACACTAAATACGTGTATAAGACTGACTCACAAATATCTAAACATCTCATCATTTCTTGCACAGAGTACAGCAGGAGCCTCCTACCTTTAGTCCCTGCTATAAGTCTCTAGCCCCTCAAGTATATCCTCACTGCTATTGCTACTGGAGTAACACATATAAAAGCTAAATCATGTTGCCACACCATTCCACCTCTCCAACTGAACACACAGCTACCTACCTCCTATCTCTTAAAGAAAACAAAAACCAACAACAGCAAAAAAAACACTGAAGGCACTCTACAATCTGACTCCACTGATTGCCTGACTCTTCTCTCTCCCTCTACTATATTTTTTTTAATTTATTTTTTATTTTTTGACAGGCAGAGTGGATAGTGAGAGAGAGAGAGACAGAGAGAAAGGTCTTCCTTTGCCGTTGGTTCACCCTCCAATGGCTGCCGCGGCCGGCGCACTGAGGCCAGAACACTGCACTGATCCGATGGCAGGAGCCGGGTGCTTCTCCTGGTCTCCCATGGGGTACAGGGCCCAAGCACCTGGGCCATCCTCCACTGCACTCCCGGGCCATAGCAGAGAGCTGGCCTGGAAGAGGGGCAACCGGGCCAGAATCCGGCAACCCAACCAGGACGAGAATCCAGTGTGCCGGCACCGCAAGGTGGAGGATTAGCCTAGTGAGCCGTGGCGCCGGCCTATCTCTCCCTCTACTATACACTGGCTTTCTTAAGCCTTTGTTTATCTTGGATGTCTTTCCCTTCTTCTTTACTCAATATATTCATCGATGGAGCCAGCCTTGTGGCATGGAGGTTTGTCACTTCCAGGAATGCCTGTATCCCATAGTAGAGCACCTGTTTTCAGTCTTAGCTAATCTATTTCTAACGCATCTGCAAAAGCACAGAAGATGGTCCAAGTACTTGGGCTCCAGCCACCCACATGGGAATCCCAAATGAAGTTCTAGGCTTCTGGCTTCAGCCTGGCCCAGTCCTGACCATTGCAGTCATTTTGGGAGTAATCCAGCAGATGAGAAACCTTTTTCTCTTTTTGTACCTCCCTCTTTGTCTTTGTCACTCAGCCTTTTAAATAAATATTTTAAAAACTATATATTTATATATATATTCATCTTTTAAAACCCAGCTTAGTCTCTTATAATTGCTAAAAGAAATTAAAAACATAGGTACAAATCTAAATGAAGATTTGTACTAACACACACACACACAAAAAACTGTTTTATAGCAGCTTTACTCCCAATAGCCAAAAATGGAAAACAAACTGGATGTCCTTGAATAAATGAGTGACTATAGAAATGGGGGTGCATGTGTATCCATACAATAGAATACCTACTGATCAATAAAGAATAATCTAACTGTAGAGAATTCAGACACTCAAAAAAGGTGTCAATGCTATCTAATGATCAAAGAATTTGCCACTTTCTCTGCAAGAGACACTACTAACTCAATTTTCAGATTAAGAGGCATCACACTAAATCATGAAAGCTTCAGTCCACAGTGATTTAAACTCACTCAAAATCAAGCCAATTCGATTAGCCTTCTCAGCATTTCACATGCCTTACATTCTCTGAAATCATTTGCTGATTGTAAATGTCAGGGAATATCTAGAAGGTTTCTCTGTCAATATCAATATCCTTCTAACCTTCAAGATTCCTTTTCACTTATGAAATTATGGCCCTAGGATCAACATCTAAGCTAAAAATGTATAATACATAGAATGCATTGCATAAAATATTTTTGAAGGCCACTTTATTCTAAGAAAGAATAAACGTATTTTGTAACCTTAAAGCAATTTTACTAGGAAATATTTCTATATCATAAATCATGATGATTTTCATATTACATATGTTACTCTCACAGCATTTTTCAAAATGCAGATTTGTTATCAACTAGTAATAGTGGCAGATACAAGACAACTGCTTTGAAAATATTATAACTTTGTTTAACTATAGATAAAGATGGTGATAAGAATATGTAAGAAGTTCTATACTAAGGACATTATGGGTAGTAACTGGAAACACCCTGGTCATTATTCTTAAGCCAATGGTCATTATAATTAAACCTGTGTTATCTAAATGATTTTTAAGTATCATGTGCATATAGTTGTTAAATATAAAAATTACCTTTATTAGTGGAAATCGTAAATAAAAAATCATTTTACACCATAAATCTACAACAGTTTGGCCTGAAGCTATTTTCTCTAAGAAAAAAATTACTGTCACTATATTTCTTATGGAATATTATTATTGAAATATAGTATAAAAGACTGAACAATGAAAAATAACATTAAAATTATCCAAAGTTTTATTTAGATAGATGAAATACTACACAGTTAAGAAATCATTTTTAAAGTTTTCATAAGGCCGGTGCCGTGGCTCAACAAGCTAATCCTCCACCTTGCGGCGCCGGCACACCGGGTTCTAGTCCCGGTCGGGGCACCGATTCTGTCCCGGTTGCCCCTCTTCCAGGCCAGCCCTCTGCTGTGGCCCGGGAGTGCAGTGGAGGATGGCCCAGGTGCTTGGGCCCTGCACCCCATGGGGAGACCAGGAAAAGCACCTGGCTCCTGGCTCCTGCCATCGGACGAGCGCAGTGCGCCAGCCGCGGCGGCCATTGGAGGGTGAACCAACGGCAAAAGGAAGGCCTTTCTCTCTCTCTCTCTCTCTCTCACTGTCCACTCTGCCTGTAAAAAAAAAAAAAAAAAAAAAAAGTTTTCATAACAATTATATATTTATATAAATTCAATCATATTACCTGCCATATTGTCTAGTACATCTGAACCCCAATCTCCTTGAAACACAGATGTTAAAATGCCATCAAACAAATGCAGTTCCTTTGCACCAACAATTTTGTCACGGAATAAACGTCGTGCTTCATATGCTACAATTTCTAACACATAATCTAGTGGGTGGTTTGAAGATCCTGAAAAAGGTAAAATACTCTTTAATTATAGTATGACTCAAATGATTTTAAAATGATTGTTTAACATACTAGAAAGAAAGGGTGGATTCTACATACCATAGTTTTGGCATCAGATAGAACAAAAGGGGGAAAAAGTTAAAATTTGTTTTGTTAATGAGTTGGCACATATTTGTGTTACTTAAAAGATTACGTTAAACATTACAATATCTACTTGATCAATAAAATTATCAATTTCAATTCTAAAACAGTAATAACTAGAGGATAGGAAGAGTGCGGAGGTCTGATATCTGATAATGGGTTCCAAAATGGACTTGAGTGCAGGTAATATGTTTTGCTGTTCCACAAAGCAAGAAGGGATCTACAGCCCATAATAAAGAAAAAGAAAGGGCTAATTGCCTAGTAAAAGGTTGTTTATGCTAAGTATATCTATTGAAATAATGTACTGTACCCCAGAAAATGCATAACTTCATGTTAATTCAAAAATTTAAAAATAAATTAAAAAAATTAAAATTAAAAATATATCTCAATTCTAAAACACATATTAAATATGCTTTGGCTACAAAGAATAAGGACTTAATTTTCCCAGTATCAAGTTTTAACAGTGATAATCATAAATAGTTTAGAATAAATAGAATACTATCATTTTAATATTTATATTTAAATTTTATATAATTTTAATTTTTAAATGTTATAACTAGTGTTTTACTTACATAAAATATTTATTACAAATAAAATATATAACATCAACACACACATATGCACACAGAGACACCAGTAAAACTTACCTCCTTCTAAATCATATCTAAATAATCCAAGAACCCACTGGGTGAGAATGCAAGGAGTAAAGAAATAGTGACTATAATCATCAACTGTAAATTTGGCTCGCACCTGGAAAAGAAATACAGTAATCAATCTATCCATTTCTTAAATATACAATTATAATCAGGTAATAGTTTTCAGTCACACTGGATTCTAAGGGATGCCAACTTCTACCTGTGAGTGGAACTGTATTTCTATTTAACCGATTTCTTTAGTTGTTTTTATATATTCTATTTAATGCAGTTAAAAACATTTGCTTGGGGTGGCCATTTGTATACTGGTTAAAGCTACCTGGGATGCCAGCACCTCTATCAGGGTGTCTAGGTTTGAGTTTTGGCTCCCACTTCAGATTCCAGCTTCCTGCTAATGTGTGCAGTAGGAGGCATTAGGTAATGGCCCAAGTGGTTGAACTCTTGCCACTCATGTGGGAGAAGCAAACTGAGGCCCTGGCTCAGGGCTTCAGCCTGGTCCTGTCTCGGCTTCTATAAACATCTGAAAAGTGAATCATCACAGGGAGATTTCTTTCTTTCTCTCTCTCCATGGCCACCTGCCTTTCAAATAAATGAATACATTTTTTAAAAATATTATTTTAAGAGGGGCCCATAGGCTTCAACAGACTGCCAAAGGTTGTTCAGAGCAAAAGTAACAAACTAAATTAAAAAGGTCAGAAGCCCTGCTTTAAAAAACAGAAAAAATTCAAGAAAAGCTAACAAAAGCTTTATAAAATGATGGTTGCAATTTCAAGGCACTCACAGATCCAGATAAAACCTATCTTCCAATGGTGGAAATCATAGTACTATCTTATGATCAATAAGTCACTGAACAAATCAAAGTGTCTCTCTTCAAACATACAATAAACAGCATGACCTTCCACACTATGGAGTAGACAGAGCTTTTACTGTTATTCTGATCTTGATTACCTAACATTTAAATTAATTTGAAACAAAAAAAGGAAATTCTTGATTTCTAAATTATCTTTCCCCACTTCTACTCTAATATTATAGAAAATTATCTTCCACAAATACTTGCATAACCTGTCCATGCTACTCCCTTCATCTAGGAAGACCTTCTTTTATCTCCAGGGACACTGTGAAACCAGAGCTCAAAACTCAGATCAAATTTCACCTCCTCCTTACAACTAGTATAATGCAACAAGAGTATTCACTCTCTCCCCTGTGCTGTTTCTGTAATCTGGACAAATTATTACTTAAAATTTATTATATTGTATTATTAATTTATTTATAGGACTCAGTCCTTTATTAGATTCTGAACTTCTAGGGAAGATTTAGTCATTTTGTATCCCAAGGAATATCATTGGCAAGCGAATATAATCTGTATGAGTCTGCTGTAGACTCAATAAATGCCTACTTTCTTTAAGATTTATTTTATTTATTTGAAAGCAGAGTGACAATTATATAGAGACAGAAAGAAACACATAGACAGACAGACTGTCATGCCCCTAGGTAACTCTTCAAATGTTTACAATGGCTGGGATCAGGACAGGCTGAAGCAAGGAGCCAGGAACTCCATCTAGGTCTCACACATGGTTGACAGGGGCTGAAGAACTTTAACCATCTTCTGTTGCCTTCCCAGGCACATTTGCAGAAAGCTGGAACAGAAGCACAGCAGCTGGGGTTTAAACCAGTGCTCTGATATTGAATGCCAGCATCACAAGTGGTGGTTTAAGCCACTGCACAACACCAGCCCTGATGTCCACTTTCAAGAAACTTCCCTACTCTATTAAGGAAGGCTACTTTGGACATTTTATCACATGTAACAGGAAGGAAATAAACATCAAAGACCACTCACAGGTTTGAATACTAGAAAAGAAAAACAGAGAAGATTCTGGGAAGCAGTAGTAAAAGCTCAGGTAATTGGGTTCCTGCCACCCACATGGCAGACCTCCACTGAGCTCCTGGTTTCAGGCTTTGGCCCAACTCAGCTCCAGTCATTGCAGGCATAGGGGAAGTAAATCAATGGGGGGAAGTGAATCAATGGATGGAAGTACTCTCTCACTCTTTGTCTCTCTCTTACTCTCTATCTGCCTCTCAAATAAATTAAAATATTAAAAGGATGAATAAATAAATATGCTAAGTAGCAAAATAACCTAAATAACTGAATCAAACGACTCACTCATTCAACAAATATTGAGTGCCAATTAGAAACTGCCAGTGGCAGCTGCTGGATAAAGGGTTATCTGCTGAAGTCATCCAGAGAAGACAAAAAAAGCTGTCAAGGCATACCCTGGGTACCCCATTGGCTGCAGAAGGCACCATCACTCTGTGGGGGAAGGGGTTTTAGAACCATAAGACCCATGGAACCTGCTCCTGCATTCCCCAAAGCTTATTAACCACTTAACCATGTCCTGGGGGACAGGGGTATGAATGCACGCATGGGAGATGCCTAGGCTGGCTCTGCTGTCTATAAATATGGCCAATGGGTCTTTATTTTTGATTAATTTGTTTTGATTTTTTTTGTTTCTTTTCCAAGGAACTATAATAAAAAAAAAAAAAATCAGGATACCCAATGCCAAATAAAGTTGTTTTAAAAAATACAAAAAGAAGAAACTGCCAGAGGATACAATACCGAAAAAGGCACAGAGCTTACTCTCTAGTATAAAAGTCCAACTCACAACAAGAAAATAAAGCCTGTGCATCAACACAAGCATCTACATTAAGGCAGTCCTTTGAGAATGATACAAGTAGACATGAAAACTGCAATATAATACATACCTGTTCATACACTTGTACCATAGATCCTGCTAAGAGATAAATTTTCGATGAAGAGCCCCAAATGGAATGATTCTTCAGATTTTTGTGTATAATTGGTTCCAAATATGCTCCACAAATTGTTTGTAATTGCTCTCTTTCTGGATAACTAAAAAGCAGCATTTAAGAAAGAAAAAAGATGAATTAGATTAATATTCTAAATTATTATTTTTATGTTAAGTTTCAGCAGTGGTTTTCAAACATTCTGCTCTAACAGCAGGATATTTTTTTTCAGAGATAAATGGCTTTATTATTTATGACAAAGTCAGTAATCAGATGATTCACATGATGCTCATACTGGTTATCAATATTGCCAAAGTCCCATGGAGGTGACATGTGCAGTGAGCTGTAGCACAGGAGATGAATTGTGGACTTGGGAAATTCTTTGTTTATATTAAAAATGGAAGCAAGTCAAACTGATGAAATCTTTACTTAGTATATACTGAATCGATCTTCTGTATATAAAGATAATTGAAAATGAAAAAAAAAAAACCTTGTTAAATTGGAAATTGCATACAAAATTAATCAATTTAAAAAAAAAAAATCACGTAGGATCTCTGTCCTTAATGTGCTGTACATTGTGAAGTAATACTACAACTAGTACTCCAACAGTATTTTTCACTTTGTGTTGCTATGTGGGGCAAACTGTTGAAATCTTTATGTAATATATACTAAACTGATCTTCTGTATATAAAGAGAATTGAAAATGAATCTTGATGTAAATGCAAGGGGAGAGGGAGCGGGAAAGGGGAGGGTTGCGGGTGGGAGGGAAGTTATGGTGGGGGGCACTGTAATCCATGAGCTGTACTTTGGAAATTTATATTCTTTAAATAAAAGCTTTAGGAAAAAAAAAAGGAAGCAAGTCCTTTCTGTCCTGTGGAAGACATTATCTCATCTCTCAAGGCTGTTTTCAGTGATGTAAATAGAAGTCTAAAAAATTGCCAAGGAGAGTAGTCAGGGTCTTCGGACCTGGCATATCCTACAAAAACATGTAAGAGTACTCATGATCAATGATGCATCACCTCTCCCAACAAGCCACCTATCTGCCGAACACATTCTTTTTTTTTTTTTTTTTTTTTTTTCAAGACTGACCCAGGGACTAAGGCCAGGTTCAAAGTTCCTATTCCCATTTCAGCCAAATTCAATCCCAAAGTAACTGTTCTCAAATATCAGGGATCCTAGTAGAGGACACAAATGTAACTATTTAAAAAGATAATTGTTTAAAAACTCATTTGAAAAAATTTTTTACTTAAGAAAAGCCATTATGAGTTAAGTATAAGCTTTATACAGGGTAAAAATTCACCTCAAAAAAGTAAAAATAGAACTAGAAATTTGATCCTTTCAACCAATGTCAACACTACTTAATTGGTGATACCAATATTTTTTAACAAAAAATGATAACAGATCAGTGCAATTAGCATGACAATATAAATAAAGGTTTACTGAGGCAAAAAATGTAACAGAGGAAATTACAACATAATCATAGTACCTGTAATAATTATGGACAATGGAGATGGATATGTGTATTAGGATTACTGTCATCAGGTCATCAGCCATTAAAACAACACACTCCCCTGTTCAGATTTACATTTCCTTTCTAGCTATCTTCAAATTGTTGAGGGACCGGAGCCATGGCTCACTCGGTTTATCCTCCGCCTGCTACGCAGGCATCGCATACGGGCGCCGGGTTCTAGTCCCAGTTGCTCCTCTTCCAGTCCAGCTCTCTGCTGTGGTCTGGGAGGGCAGTGGAGGATGGCCCAAGTGCTTGGGCCCCTGCACCCGCATGGGAGACCAGGAAGAAGCAACTGGCTCCTGGCTTCGGATTGAATCGGCGCAGCACCAACCATGGCGGCCATTTGGGGAGTGAACCAACGGAAGGAAGACCTTTCTCTCTGTCTCTCTCTGTCTATAACTCTAGATGTCAAATAAAAAAAAGTTTTGATAGTATTTTTGTTTTATGAAATATATTCAAACCTAAAATCTATGATTCTGATTCTTGATATTGGCATTTCTAATACATAAGATGAATTCAAAGACTTTATATCCTAAATAATCACCCATATTTTGGGAAGGGAAGGGAAGGAAAAATTAACCAGAGCTTAATTTTGAACATTTCTATATTCTACATTTTGAAGTATCATTAACGGATACTTTTAATAAAACGCAGTTATATATGATGTCTCTTCAAATACCAAAAACGTTTTTATCATTATTATACATACTCTACAGCACAAAGACGAACAATAGAAGTAAATCTAGAAGTAAGCTTATGTCTTCCCAGTCTTCCTCCAGCTGACATAGAAGCCACAATTTGAATGTTTTCCAGACCAACCCATTCCAAGTTTTCGTCATAAAATCCTTGATACGTTAATACCTATTTGAAAATAACTGAATTTTAAAATTATATACATCAGATTTTCTAATCATGATAAAAATATTTTTGCTAAAATTGCTAATATTTCCAAATACAAATATTATCCTCCACCTAACACAAAATTGAAGTTCAAATATATTTTCAACTCTTCTTAGAAAGTAATACCATTCAAATGTTAATTTTGGCTTTGACTGCCTATGCTTCTGGGGTCTTTTCCAAGAAGTCTTTGCCAGTACCTATATCTTGCAGGGTTTCTCCAATGCTCTCTAATAATCTGATGGTGTCGAGTCGTAGAGTTAAGTCTTTAATCCATGTTGAGTGAATTTTTGCGTAAGGTGAAAGGTAGGGGTCTTGCTTCATGATTCTGCACGTGGAAATCCAGTTTTCCAAGCACTATTTATTAAATAGACTCTCTTTACTCATGGGATTAGTTTTGGATCCTTGATCAAATATAAGTTGGCTGTAGATGTTTGGATTGATTTCTGGTGTTTCTATTCTGTTCCATTGGTCTATCCATCTGTTTCTGTACCAGTACCATGCTGTTTTGATAACTACTGCCCTGTAGTATGTCCTGAAATCTGGAATTGTGATGCCTCCGGCTTTGTTTTTGTTGTACAAGATTGCTTTAGCTATTCGAGGTCTCCTGTGTCTCCATATGAATTTCAGCATCATTTTTCCCAGATCTGAGAAGAATGTCCTCGGTATCTTGATTGGTATTGCATTGAATCTGTAAATTGCTTTTGGCAGAATGGACATTTTGATGATGTTGATTCTTCCAATCCATGAGCATGGAAGATTTCTCCATTTTTTGGTATCCTCTTCTATTTCTTTCTTTAAGGTTTTGTAATTCTCATCTTAGAGATCTTTAACGTCCTTGGTTAAGTTTATTCCAAGGTATTTGATTGTTTTTGTAGCTATTGTGAATGGGATTGATCTTAGCAGTTCTTCCTCAGCCGTGGCATTGCCTGTGTATACAAAGGCTGTTGATTTTTGTGCATTGATTTTATATCCTGCTACTTTGCCAAACTCTTCTATGAGTTCCAATAGTCTCTTAGTAGAGTTCTTTGGATCCCCTAAATAAAGAATCATGTCGTCTGCAAAGAGGGATAGTTTGAGTTCTTCCTTCCCAATGTGTACCCCTTTTAATTTCTTTTTATTGCCTAACAGCTCTGGCTAAAACTTCAGCACTATATTGAATAGCAGTGGTGAGAGTGGGCATCCCTGTCTGGTACCAGATCTCAGTGGAAATGCTTCCAACTTTTTCCCATTCAATAGGATATTGGCCGTGGGTTTTTCATAAATTGCTTTGATTGTATTGAGGAATGTGCCTTCTATACCCAATTTACTTAGCGTTTTCATCATGAAAGGGTGTTGAATTTTATCAAATGCTTTCTGTGCATATAGTGAGATAATCATATGGTTTTTCTTCTGCAGTCTGTTAATGTGGTGTATCACATTGATTGTTTTGCAAACATTGAAACATCCCTGCATACCAGGGATAAATCCCACTTGGTCTGGGTGGATGATCTTTCTGATGTGTTGCTGTATTCTTTGTCATCTGAATTATCATCACTTTTAAAATGCTTTTCAGTCCACTAAAAATTAAGATCTACATGATTTTAAAATCTAAATGACACTATAAATCTACAAGTAATTATGAGAAAAAGAAAGGAGTCAGGAAAACTATGAAGAAGATACTCTGGTTTTTCAATGAGTATTCTATAATACTTTGCATTTATAGCAAAGCAAATATTAGATTAATATAAATAAGTATAATAACCACTAAGGAAAAAAATAACCTCTAACAATGTAGAGTTTCTAGTGTGATGGAAATAAAGAAAAAAAGAGTTTTCCACACTAAGAATGTGTAACCCTGAATCCTTGTATATTCAAAAAGGGAAATTAATGGTATAAAGCAGTCAGAAAGGGACAAGAATAAATCTGTTTTGTCAGAAAATTATGCAAAAACTTTTCAAATTCCAGCAGCATTCCCACTTTCTGCTCTTCTCCTTATTTTAGAAATAAAAGGTGAGTAATAAAAGTAAAGATTGTTTTTACTCTCATTTTCATATATCACCTTGCTATAATGTAATACAAACTATCAAAGATGCTATCAAAGAAAGTAGATCTGGGACAAGACTGAAATGGGCTCAAGAGTTTAATTTCCATGATACATGATAGATAAAAAAGAAAGTAAGTTTCTATCTGAAAAAAAAAAAAAAGCTAATGAAGTGAAATTGTTTTCAATCATATCAAAACACTTCAAGTGGTAAGACTTACCTGCTGTAGAAAAGCTACCAATGTACTGGTGCCCCATTTATCAAGTTTTGGTAGATTGATATCTTTTAAGTACAAAACAAGTCTTTCACAGTCTTTTGGTCTGTATACTCGACCAGTATTAGTACTTATTACCATACAAGTCTGGCTCAATTTCTGCAGGAGATGTCGAGAAGTAGTTTGAGCACTGCAATGAACTGTAGCAATTTCAGTGGAGCGAAGTTGGGAAAAGGCATACCTGAGTAGCATCCTACAAAAGATGTATATAACATTTGATTTTGAAAATGTAACCAAAAGATACTTTTTTATTCGATATAAAATGTCTATCTTACTAGTATTTCAATTTCTAAACTATGTTTCATGATGTTTAAGGGGAAAATGGATTTACAAATACAGTTTCCATAATTATCAAGGTAACTGTTTTTTATATTGGAAAAAATAAATTTATATTTTCTGGCATTCCTGGGATTCTTTTAAACCAAAAGTCAGAGTTCTCAGAAGTTACTTAGTTGGACATAGTATATACAGAAAATATCCACTCTGTTTCTCCCTGTAGTTAAAGGCAAGCTTCTAAGTTCTCCATCTAGAAAAAGAATTATCACTCTCCATTAGAAAAAAATAAAACTAATAATCATATCCTCTTTATTTCCATAAACTATACTGTGCAAGCAATAAAAAAATTGGCTGAAACTTTTTTTTTGACAGGCAGAGTGGACAGTGAGAGAGAGAGAGACAGAGAGAAAGGTCTTCCTTTGCCGTTGGTTCACCCTCCAATGGACGGCGCACTGCGGCCGGCGCACCGCGGTCATCCGATGGCAGGAGCCAGGTGCTTTGCCTGGTCTCCCATGGGGTGCAGGGCCCAAGCACCTGGGCCATCCTCCACTGCACTCCCGGGCCACAGCAGAGGGCTGGCCTGGAAGAGGGGCAAGCGGGACAGAATCCGGCGCCCTGACCGGGACTAGAACCTGGCGTGCCGGCACCGTAAGGCGGAGGATTAGCCTGTTGAGCCATGGCGCCGGCCAGCTGAATTGTTTTGAATTAAAGAACTGTTCTTAAATAGAGAGCTAATTTCAAGATTTAAACTTTATAACTAAAGAAAATGGTTACATGTAATTTCATTTTTTGTTGAGATTGTATGTATAGGTTCTTTCTAAGAATATCTTCTCAAATTATTCTCTTTCTGTTATAAATCATACAAACTGGCAGAGTAAAAGACACATTTTTGTCCATAGGTATTATTTTTATTAGTAACACAAAATAACCCTCCAGGAACATGTGGGTCCTAAGTTAAAAAAAGAAATATATGCCATCGGATCAGCGCAGTGCGCTGGCCACAGCGCACCAGCCGCAGAGCACTGGCCAGGGCAGCCACTGGAGGGTGAACCAAAGGCAAAGGAAGGCCTTTCTCTCTGTCTCTCTCTCTCTCACTGTCCCCTCTGTTAAATAATTTTAAGGGAAGGCATAAATCTAAAATATACATCAATGTCAACATGTTTCTTACCCCTTACCACATCCTTCTGGTCCTATTAGAATAAAAGGCTGTTTAGTATCAGAATTCAACCAAGGTTTGAAATAATCTAGACTCCGTTGCATGTCTGGAGTTTGAATGACTGGAAGAGTTTTGCAATTACTGAAATCATCCGCAGTCAAGTCTTCTGGCTTCTTCAGCACATAAGAAGCTAATCGTCCTCTACTCGAGTCATAGTAGGTATCCAAAGGCTTCTGAGGGTCTGGAGGAGACTCGTGTGCCCAATTAAAAACCTGAAGAGAACAAAGTGTTAAGTTTCCAAATATCCCAAACAGAGTATGTGGAAATTTTTTTTTTAATTCTTCAAAGTAAATGTCCTAAAAGCGAATTATCTTAGCTAAAAGAAAAAATTTTTTAAATTCACTCTAAACCTATAAAAATACTTTATAATTAAAATAATATTTTATCTCAGATATTTTCTCTAAATGATCATTTATTCAAATAAATAAAAGTATATCTAGATGACATCAGTAAGTTGATACTTATACACTAATGTATAAACATATTCAACGTTTAAGTGAGTTTTTATGAACATCCATAAAACAAGTGTAGGAAAACTGAAATCCTTCATTTTCATTATATTCTGCAACTTATTGTTCTCAACCTGCTATTCATTCAAATATTGATACCTATTACTCGTGTAGACATAGAACAGAGTTAGTCCCTAAAACTACTTCTTCAACACATTATTTCAAACTTTGTCATTACGGTGTCTGTTTGATAGCAGCATATTGTATGACACTGAACGCTAACAATGAGAAGCATCTGGCAATAAAAGCAACAGAATGATCAAGAAAAGAGAAACAGAATAGAAAAAAGAGAAAATGATGCTATTGCAGAAAAAGTAAAATGGAAAAAAAAAAACTAAATGTAATATTGGAGCCAACCCAAAGATATACATGTTCAATTTTTTCAACACTGGCCAAGAGGAAGAAAATGCCTTCTTATGTAGAATTCAGCATTATAAACAACTTGCTTAAAATACCATCTTTACTTATGTAAGGAAATATTTAATAATTATTAATCCATCCTAGCATTCTTAATAGCTAAAGCCATTTGACTTAAAAGGATAATAAAAACTATATTATTCTAAGATTAAAATGGAATGAAGTAATTACATTTATTCATATAGCTAACTAGCAATGTATCGTTGATTAGTTCAGAGGAAGAAACAATTATATATACAGTATATTATACACACATACAGAATGCATATTTTTAAAACTTAAAAATTTTATACTTTATAGCTACAAATCACTATATTTTGGTAGTTAAGTCAATGAAATATTAATAAAAGGCATTGACTGAACATAGTCTTTAATTATGCATTATATGGGGTGGGTGTTTGGCCTAGCAGTTAAGCCACCATTTGGGACACATGAATTTCATATCAGAGTGCCCTGGTTTGAGTCCCACCTCTGTTTCCAGTTTCAGCTTCCTGCTGATGTACACCCTGAGAGGCAATAAGTGATGGCTCAAGTATTTCGGTCTCTGCCACACACATGGGACACTGGGATTGCATTCCTGGCTCCTGGTTTTGAGGCTCAGCCCCAGCTGTTGCAGGTATTTGAGAAGTGAACCACATATAGGAAATACTTCTCTTTTTCTCTCTCTCTCTCAAATAAATAATACTTTCATATAAATAATACTTAAATACAAAAATTACCTCTTTGGTGAATTCCAGACGTGATTTCACGTTCAGATTTCCACCAAGTCCCCTTATGAGATTAATAATAAACTGGTCATGATCTCTGCATCCATGTAGATGTGATAAGCCATTCATCACAGTACCAACCAAACTTGTTTCTACTACGTAGTCATTCTGTTAATAACAATAGTGAAAAAAAAGGCAAACATTAACCAGTAACTAAGGGTCACACAAATTGATATTCACCTATATTTTCAAGGACCACCTTTAAATTCATCCCTGTATTCAAGTTAACAAAAAGTCTGGAAATACTTGTATACAAAGTAAAATAAATAAATAACTACAATGTAAAATTCAGGGGTTAGCCCTGTGGTGTAGCAGGCTAACTCCGCTTGCAGCACCAGCAACCCATATGGGCACTGGTTCAAGCCCCAGCTGCTCCTCTTCAATTCCAGCTCTCTGCTATGGTCTAGGAAAGCAATGGAAGATGGCCCTAAGAAAGTTCTTAGGGTCCTATACTTGTGTAGGAGGCCTAGAAAAAGCTCCTGGTTCCTGGCTTTGGACTGGCTCAGCTCCAACCACTGCAGCCATTTGGGGATTGAACCAGCAGACGGAAGACCTTTCTATCTGTAACTCTACCTCACAAATAAGTACATAAAAATAAAATCTTTAAAAATATTTTTTAAAAATAGAGTAAAATCCAGTTATATTTTTTAGAATATCACTTTACATAAATATTTTTGAAATAAAAGAGAAATGCGAAGAATGGAAAGAAAGGAAGAAACAGATAAAACTCCAATCAGCTGGGTCACATCTAATCTTTAAGGGGGAGCAAAAGAAAACCTATATATTTTGTTCCAGATTGTCTTACTTGCTGAATAAAAGAAAGAAAAGTTGTAGTTTATAAATGTAATTTTAGCACCTAACTGGAAGATCCAACATAGTATATTTCAAAATCTAAATATGCTAAACAAAGGGCAGGATAAGAATGAAAAAAACCAATACCAAAATATTCAAACAAAAACAGGAGCCTGACTTCCAAAGAGAATAATTTCATACTCTAACTAAATCTTATTTATTTATTTTGTATTTTGTATTTATTTTGTGATTTAATGATCCTATTCTAGGGCCAGTGTTGTGGCAAAGCAGGTAGAGCCATGGTCTGCATTACCAGCATCCTATATGTGTGGTAGTTTGGGTCCCAGCCACTCCACTTCTGATCCAGCTCACTGCTGATTTGTCTGGGAGGGCAGCAGAAGATAACCCAAGTCCTTGGGCCCCTGTACCAACATGGGGGACCTAGAAGAAGCTCCTGGCTTCAGATCATCCCAGCTAGCCATTGTCTGTCTATCTGTCTCTCTCTCTCTCTCTCTTTCTCTCTGTAATTCTGCCGTTCAAATAAATAATCTTATCCTGTCATCATTTCTATAGTCAAACTCTCATATACACATTAATATATTACACCCAGTATCATTATCCTTTACTCTCAAATTCACTCACATATTAATACTATGCAAGTAGATGAATTTCATGCATTTGCATTCAAGAGTCTTGGTAGGCTCTGTATATTTTCTATTGATGAAATAATATTATCTACTGAAGAGGTCCTACAAGGTAGACATCAGATATTTACTTAGGCACATGTATGATCCTTCAATCACTATGTTAATATCATACTTGGTTCTGGGAATATGACAGGCTTGATCTTTGCCCTCAAGGTGCTTACTGTTGTAGGTAAACAGATGATTACAGATTATAGTTGGAGGATGTTGTAATTGCTAAAGAAGCACAAAACTCCAGACTGATGGGAGAGGACCTGAGGCCTCTAAGGAAACCTACTTTAATATGCATTACTCCCTTACAAATCACTATTAATCCATTTTTCATTCATACACAATGAGAAAAAAAGATGGAATTAACTAAAGTAAGATCTTCATTGCTCTGTGCTCAAATACCTCTTCAATTCCAAAGTATTGACTTCTATAAGAAGTTCAAATTGATGCTTTCAAAAAGTAGTTGCTGTATTTGTGTCTTGTATATGTCTATATTTTTAATAAAATAATATAAAGTGAAAAGTAAAATAAAATCACATAGAATATCTGAAAACTCTCCATGCTTCTTTACATGCCAACCTATTCATGCTTCAAATTTAAAATCCTGTGATCTCCTTTTGAAAACTCCTCTAAAAGAGAGTAGTATTTTTTTATCCTCTTGTATTGGAAGTACAATTACATGCCAATTTTCCTCCATTAGATATACTTTTCTCAAGGAAAGGGATTACCTTGTTCATCTTCACCCCTCAAAGTCTAACAGATTGCTTAATATTTATTAGATACTCAATTTTTGTTAAATAAGTATGTTTCAACATTACTACAAAAAACTCAACACTTTATATACTATAGTACCGGCTTCATATTGTTTTTAACATGATATCCATGTAGTAGATATCTGTGGACACAGCAGTAAAACAAAATGTGGCAGCATCGTGGTTTGGCTAGAAGGTTGAAGGCAGTCCAAGGGTCAAGATTTTTAGGTAATGCATGCAATCCTTTTGTAGATGGGACAATTAAAGTGTTTTAAGACTAGCATAATAAAAAGTTATACCAAGGGATATGGAAGGATAGCAAAAACATCTGCCTCTTACCCCACCTGCATGTTCCAGCAGACTCTACCACAATATGG
Source organism: Sylvilagus floridanus (assembly GCA_949820135.1). Lineage (NCBI taxonomy): Eukaryota > Metazoa > Chordata > Mammalia > Lagomorpha > Leporidae > Sylvilagus > Sylvilagus floridanus. The sequence goes on from OX463224.1 coordinate 35,755,133, forward strand.
TGAAATGTAAGTATTACTCTTAATTATTTTACTTCTTGCTTCAATAATTAATCATGAATTACAACGGTCAATTTACCTGCTTTAGAACCCATTGTAAAGCTTTAGTAAAATAATCTCCAATCCAATTTGCAAGATTAGTCCTGTATTTATCAGGCTGATTCCTCAACCAAGATTTTATCAGAGAATTGAGATCCATTGCTTCATCACTGAAACAGAGTTACACAAAAACACAAGAAATTACTTAGACAAGGGCTGGCATTGAGGCAAGTGGGTTAAGCTATTAGCATCCCATATTTGAGTACTAATTCCAGTGCTAGCTAGTCTTCTTCTGATCCAGCTTCCTGCTAATGCACCTGAAAAAACAGCAGAAGATGGTATAAGTGCTTGGGTTCCTGCCACTGATGTAGGAGACCAAGACGGAGTTCCTGGCTCCTGGCTTCATCGTAACCCAGACCTAGCTGTTGCAGTCATTTGGGGAATGGACCAGTGGACAGAAGATCTCGCTTTCCTGCCATTTTGACTTTTGCATAATTAAATAATGAATATTTTAAAAAAAGAATTTACACAGATATTATTCCCTGAATAAATACAATGAAATATGTGAATGCAACTTGAAATTATAAGCCCAAGGTTATGTTATTTTTAATAATATTTCAAAATATGAATTGAAATATATAATAAATTTAATGTAAATGTATCCTAGAACATTGTTAAAGAAGCAAGTAAATAACTTTAAAACACAATTTGAACCAATGCGACTACACTATTATGAGAAACACACAATTTAAAATAGCTTCAAATGGTCCTAAAATAGTCAAACACTTTAGATATGATGACAAATAAAAAGATTATAAAACATGTATTCAAAAAGCAAAATAACTCCAAGATGATGTACTGTGCTAGGCTGGGATAAGTAGTTCAAAAAAAAAGAGAGTAGGAAGTAAATTCTTGGGGGGAAAGTGAAAAGCATGGTGGAAATTCTAGGGAAAGAAAAAGAATGCCGTGGATCTGGTGCAAAGTGTGAATGCACAGCACAAACACGGGCACAACACAATTCAACCAGCCAAGAGATGGATGTACCAGCTTTGGAGACTGATGTGAGATCAAACTACAGCACCCCGTGCCCATGCTGATATAGCCGAGGAAAAGCATACCATGAGTCCTGCCTGGAACCCTGAGGAGGGTTCCCACAGATCCAGTAAAAATAAAGGTGGAGAGGGATGTTGACCACAATGGAATGAAGCTGGAAATCAAAAACTTAAGAATATCCACATCATATGCAAATACAGGGAGACTGACCAACATGTTCCTGAATGAACCATGGATCACAGAAGAAATCAAAAGAGAAATCAGGCCGGCGCCGTGGCTCAATAGGCTAATCCTCCACCTGCGGCACCGGCACACCAGGTTCTAGTCCTGGTCACTCCTCTTCCTGTCCAGCTCTCTGCAGTGGAGGATGGCCCAAGTGCTTGGGCCCTGCACCCGCATGGGAGACCAGGAGGAGCACCTGACTCCTGGCTTTGGATCAGCGCAGTGCACCGGCCACAGTGGCCATTGAGGGGTGAACCAATGGCAAAGGAAGACCTTTCTCTCTGTCTTTCTCTCTGTCTCTCTCTCTCTCACTGTCCACTCTGCCTGTCAAAAAAAAAAAAGAGAGAAATCAAAAATTTTCTGCCAAACGAATGAAGATGATAATATATCATATCAAAACTTAGGAAATACAGCAAAAGCATTGTTAAGATGGAAGCTGGGGCTAGCGCTATGGCGCAGTGGGTTAAAGTCCCAGCCTGCAGCACCAGCATCCCATATGGGTGCAGGTTCGAGTCCTGGCTGCTACTCTTCCAATGTAGCTCTTTGCTATGGCCTGGGAAAGCAGTAGTAGATGGCCCAAGTCCTTGGGCCCCTCCACCCACATGGGAGACCTGGAGGAAGCTCCTGGCTCCTGGCTTCGGATAGGCATAGCTCCAGCCGTTGCGGCCAACTGGGCAGTGAACCAGCAGATGGAAGAGCCCTCTCTCTCTGCCTCTCCTTCTCTCTCTTTGAACTCTGACCTTCAAATAAAATAAAATACATCAAAAAAAAAAAAAAAAGAGGGAAGTTCATAGGAATCAGTACCTAAATAAAGAAATTGGAGAGGTACAAAATAATTGAGCTAACAATGCATCTCAAGGACTTAGGATAACAAAAAAAAAAAAAAAAACACCCCAAATTATTAGAAGAAAAAAATAATTAAATGTAAGAATAAATTTTAAAAAAAAAACATTTGAAATGTCAGTGAAATGAAGAGCTGGTTACAAAGAGCTGTATTGCCAACAAATTGGGAAACCTGGAGGAAATGGATAGATTCCTAGACACAAAGAAACTACCAAAATTTAATCAAGATAGAAAACTTAAATCAACCAATAAAAATGATGGAAATTGAATCAGTAATAAAGACTCTCCAACAAAGAAAAGCCCATGACTGATGGCTTCACTGCTGAATTCTACTAGTCATTTAAAGAACCCAATACCATCAAACTACTAGAAACATGCGAGATGTTGGCATAGGCAAAGACTTCTTAGAAAAGACCCCAGAATCACAGGCAATCACAGCCAAAATTGACAAATGATATTACATCAAACTGAGAAGCTTATGCACTGCAAAAGAAACACTCAGCAAAGTGAAGAGGCAACTAATAGAATGGGAGGTAATATTTGCAACCATGCAACTTTTAAAGGGTTAACATACAGAATCTATAAAGAATTCAAGAAATTCAACAATAACAATACAAACAATCCAGTTAAGAAATGGGCAAAGGACTTGAACAGGCATTTTTCATGAGAGGAAATTCAAATAGCCAATAGACACTTGAAAAAATGCTCAGGATCACTAGCCATCAAAGAAATGCAAATCAAGCCACAATGAGGTTTCACCTCACTCCATTTAGAATGGCTTTCATACAGAAATCAATAAACAACAAGTGCTGGTGAAGATGTGGGGGAAAAGGTACCCTGGTCCACTGTTGGAAGACACTGTGGAAGACAGTTTACAGATACCTCAAAAATCTGAATATAGACCTACTAGATGATCCAGCCATCCCACTCCTGGGAATTTATACAAACCAAAAGTAATCAGCATACGAAATACTTATCTGTTCTCCCATGTTCATTGCAGCATAATTCACAATAATTAAGACATGGAATCAACCCAGATGTCCATCAACTGTTGACTGGATAAAGAAATTGTGGTTTATTCACATTATGGAGTACTAATCAGATGTAAAAAAATCTAATCATGCCTTTTGCAACAGGATGGACACAACTGAAAACCACTATACTTAGTGAAATAAGCCAGTCCAAAAACAGACAGATATAATGTGTTTTTCCCAGACCTGAGGTAACTAATAGAGTACTTAAAATGTCATGTAGTGAAGTGAAATGGACATTTTTAGACTCAATGATTTTTTATAGCCATTGTTTTTTTTTTTTTCTCTTTTCGTGGTACTATTTGATGAACTCTTTTACTTTGTATAGGGTTACATGTATGATGATCAAGTAGGCCAAAAAGAGATCTTTGTAGAAGTTAAGAATGAGAATGGTAGAGACAGGAGGATGAAAGGGTTGGACTTTGGATAGGAGGGAGGTTAGGGTAGGAAGTATCATTGTGTTCCTAAATCTATATATGTGAAATACAAGAATCATATAACTTTAATATTTTTAAATGAACAATGAAAAATAAAATAGGGGCATGTTTTTCTCATCCCATCCCCCCATAATGGCACCAAGCAACTGGCTGAGAGAGCGGGCACCATCTGGGGCATAAGCAGCCACAGAGGTCTTTATGCAAGCACACAGCAATTGGCTGAGACAAGATGCCATCTCTCAACAGTACTAGTGGCTGCAGCTCCACTGCAACCACTGGGGAGAAGGCAACATTTGGCCAGAGGCTCTTGCGTACATCTGTGATCCAGTAATTCTAGTGAAGAGAAAAAGCCACTGACTCTTGAATCTGGCCGGGAGGATTAAAACAGGGGTGGTCAACCACACAGAACTGTGAAGTGTCCCGACCTCCCACAGGCTCCAGGGTTCAAAATGCCTGGAATGGAGCACCCACAGTTCAGCTGGCTCTGGGAATGTCTATCTCTCTGTGGACTAGACAGGTTAGGGGGCAGAGCAGATCCTTTGCACTCCATGACAGTGGGAGCCTTGTGAACAGTGGAAATCTGTGACTGCACAAGAGAGCACAGGGTGTAACTGGTCTCGGGGCAATCACTGTGTGGGGCTCCAGACACACAGAGCTCCCTGACTGCATAGAGTGGGTCACAGCAACAGGATCCATGCTCACCGTGAGGACTGCACAGATCCTTTGTGCAGCTCATTTGGCAATGAGTACTGCACTCACTGAGGGCTAAGACCAGGGCATTGAATACCTTGGAAAAGAGGAGGTGAGGGGATGATAACACCAACACAGCTTACCAAGACCCCCTTCTGTTAAAAAGAGGAGATCTACCACAGCCAATTTGAGTGTTGCCTGGATACTCACTCCACTATGGAGCACTGACAAGAGCTCCCTGGCCACACCCAGCACACACCTCTAGGTATTCACCAAGTAGACATATCACTAAGCCACAGAGGCATGGTCCACAGATTAAAGCCATCAGAGGAAGATACCAACAAGTATCTCCAAAAATGCCTAAAAATAAATGCAGAAATTCATGAAACAAGAATAAGGAAGAAAACATGATGGGCCAAAGCAATATAGCAACACTTCAATATTAGAAAGATGAAGAGATAAATGAAATGCTGCAATAGAATTCAAAAGATTAATTGTAGGATTACTCAGAATTAATGAGAAGCAAATCCACAAATTAAAGAATTCCATACAGGTCATAAATGAAAATCTTCCCCATGAAATTTAGATTTTTAAATAGAAATCAAGATGAAATATTAGATATAAAGAATCCAATAAATCAAAAGAAAAATGCAATTGAAAGCCTTAACAGCAGACTTGGTGAAGCAGAAGAAAGGATACTCAAGCTAGAAGATAAATCTTTAAAAATTTTTAAGACAAACAAGAAACGGAAGAAACTAGAAAAATTAAAAACAGTGTTGCAGATTTTTGGGATACTATCAAATTACCAACATACGGGTCTTAGGAGTTCCTGAAGGAGTGGAAAGAGAAAATAGATTAGAAGGCATATTCAGTGAAATAATTATAGAAAATTTCCCCAATTTGGAGAAAGTACAGGAAGCACATAGAACTCCTAATAGACATGCCCAGAAAGGATCTTAACATGACACATTGTAGTCAAAATGTCAACAGTAAAACATAAAGAAAAGACTCTAAAATGTATATAAGAGAAATGCCAGATTACTTTCAGAGGATCTCCAATTACATTTACAGCTGATTTCTCATCAGAAAACATTCAGGCTAAGAGAGAATAGCAAGATAGTCCAAGTCTTAAGAGAAAAAAAAACTGTCAACCCAGAATACTATGCACTGCAAAGCTCACATTTATGAATGAGGGAGAAATAAATATCCTCCACAACAAACAGAAACTGAAAGAATTCTTAACTGCCCACCTAGCCCTACAAAAGATGCTCAAGGATGTGCTACACACAGAGACACAGAAAGAATAGTCACCATTATGAAAGAATGTAAAGGCAGAACATCTCCCAGTAAAAGGACAAAGGAAATCCAAAGCAAACAACAGGAATATTTATAGGAGACTGGCAGGACCAAATCCTTACTTATCAATACTAACTTGGGGTCTGGTGCTGTGGCATAGCAGGTAAACCCGCCACCGGCAGTGCCAGCACTCCTTGTGGGTGCCAGTTCGAGCCAGGGCTCCCAACCCAGCTCTCTGCAATGGCCTGGGAAAGTACTGTAGGATAGCCCAGGTCCTTGGGCCCCTGCACTCACATAGGAGACACAGAGGAAGTGCCTGGCTCCTCGCTTCGGATTGGCCCACCTACAACCATTGCTGTCATCTAGAGAGTGAACCAGCAGATGGAAAATCAATCTCTCTCTCTGGCCCACCTACAACCATTGCTGCCATCTGAAGAGTGAACCAGCAGATGGAAAATCAATCTCTCTCCCTCTCTCTCTCCTTCTCTCTCTCTCTGTCTCTCTCTCTGTATCTGCCTCCCGGTAACTCTGGCTTTCAAATAAATAAATATATCTTTTAAAAAAAAAAACCTAACCTTGAATGTAAATAGCCTCAATCCTCCAGTTAAAAGATACAGACTGGCTGAATGAATTAAAAAGCAAGACCCATCTATTTGCTGCCTACAAAAAACACACCTCATCAACAAAGATACACACAGACTGAAAGTGAAAGGAAGGAAAAAGATATTCCATGCTAATGGAAAACAAAAAAGAGCTGGTGTAGCCATCCTAATATCAGACAAAACATATTCAACCCAGATACTTTTGAAACAAAGAAAGACAGTATGTAATTATTAAGGGATCAATTCAACAGGAAGATGTGATTATTATAAATGTATATGCATCAAATGCTGGGGCACCTGGTTATTTAAAACAAATGCTCACAGATCTAAAGGGAGCCATAGACTCAATACAGTAGTAAAGGGGAACTTCAACACTGCATTTTCATCAATGGACATAACAACTAGACAGAAAGTCAACAAAGAAGCAACAGAGTTAATCAATACTATAGACCAAATGGACTAAACAGATATCTATAAAACTTTTCATCCCAGTTGCAGAATACATATTCTTCTTATCAGTGCATGGAAGTTTCTCTAGGACAGACCATATGCCAGACCATAAAGCAAGTCTCAGTAAAGTCAAAACAATAAAAACCATATCATGCTTATTTTCTAACTACAATAAGTGGTTTGATTTCTGCAGTTTCTATTCTGTCCTGTAGTTATTTCATCTAAGCCTTTTCTAAACACAATGAAGAAATGAAACATTAATTAAAATATTTTCACACATTAGTATTATGTTGATTTTTTTTTTGACAGGTAGAGTGGACAGTGAGAGAGAGAGACAGAGAGAAAGGTCTTCCTTTGCCGTTGGTTCACCCTCCAATGGCCGCCGCGGATGGCACGCTGCGGCCAATGCACCTCGCTCATCCGATGGCAGGAGCCAGGTGACAGGTGCTTTTTCCTGGTCTCCCATGGGGTGCAGGGCCCAAGCACTTGGGCCATCCTCCACTGCACTCCCGGGCCACAGCAGAGGGCTGGCCTGGAAGAGGGGAAACCGGGACAGAATCTGGCGCCCCGACCAGGGCTAGAACCTGGTGTGCCAGTGCCGCAAGGCGGAGGATTAGCCTGTTGAGCCACGGCACCAGCCGATGTTGTTTTTTAACATGAGATATATATGTAGGCATTTACTGACATATCAGCAAAATGTGACAATAAGATGGTTCTGATAGTGAAAATAAAATAGGGTATTATTCAAAATTTCTAGGTAAATCTGCATTAGCCCTAAAAGTCAATGAACCTATGATTCTATGATTAAAATACCACATTCCAGCTTTAAATTACTAGCCTTTAGCCTATAATTTTAATATGTTCATTTATCTGCGCTCACACATTATTTAAATTAAAATATTGAAAAATAAAAATTAAATACTTGATGTTCCACTTAACAAAACCAATCATTATGTAATAACTATGACAAGACTAAACTGCTGAAATATTTCAATTGTGATAAAATAGGAACTCTAGGAATGAATTAGAGCCTAACAAAAAATGTTAATCATAAATATAGAAAATAAATCATACTACACATTTTACTTACATATGAAACCAAAATAATAAAGAATATTCTAATATAATACATATAAATATTCTATCGCTTACCTAAGAAAGATCATTCCCATTCTAGATATTGTGGCTGGTGAGGCACAACTTAAATCATGAGTTTCAAATATAAAGTTCACATTTGGGCCAAACTGAATCCTTTCACCACTAGGCATAGTGAGAAGTCGATTATCATCCAGAACAGAATTCAGAGATTCTATCCATTCAGGATCAATATCACCATCACAGATTATCCATGAACTGACATCTATTTCCAAGCCAAAATTGTGAAAGTAAAATAAAAAGATACAGTGCTAATTAAAAATAATAAAGTAGTAATCTCTTATAATTTAAAGTATCTATAAATATAGCTTTTATTGCTGAAGACAAATATGAAAAACAAAAGTTGAAAAGCTGAAAAGTTTCATGTGAATCTATACCACAAATCCTAACTCAACTGGTCAGAGTCAGTTATATACCATGTGACAACATTTTACATACCAAAAAACATACAGAATTGGTAATCTCACTAAAAGAAAATATGGTGTGTAAGGCTTAGGAATTCTATTCCCATGAGTTACCTATAACATATCTTTCAAGTCTTTGCTTTCTCTCATAAGAATACATGAATGCCTGCCATAATATATTTTTTAGAAAATACAAGAAAACCAATGTTCGATGCCTTACATGAGAAATAAAAACTACACAACTGTGAAATCTTGGTTTTTTTGTGTTTTTGTTTTGTGATATATAAAAAGATGGCCCCAGGGCTGTCACTGTGGCATAGCAAGAAAAGCCTCTACTTGTGCTTACACGGGCACAAGTTTATGTCCTGATTGCTCCACTCCTGATCTTGCTTCCTACTAAAGCAGGGAAAGATGGCCCAGGTGTTTCCTAAAAGCCCAGGTTTTTAGGCTCCTGCTAACCACAGGGAAGACCTGGATGAAGCTCCTAACTCCTGGCTTCAGCAGGTTGAGAATCGCACTCTTTCTCTGTCTCTCTCCTCTATAACTTTGACTTTCATATAAATTAATCAATTTAAAAAAAAATATTGCCCCAAAGACAAAAAACAGTGTGCAAATTGCACATAAAGTCTTTCTAGGAATATTTTATACACCCTTCCTAAAACAGAAGTGATTCAAGCTATACTTGACTTTTGAAGCAATTCAAAGAGGAAAATATTACTAGCAGTAGTTCAAAAATAATATATAATTTTTACTTAATGTGAAATTATATACAAAATGTACAGACTACATTGAAAATCCTTTCAAATGCTTATAGAGTTCTGAACATTTCATGTACTGCTTTTAAACTATGCCGTGTAGAGTACAGAATCTCCTCTGATTCTGGCTAAAAGTTGTCATAAAAAATAAATAAAAACAATTTAGAGCAGCAAGTTTATTATTTGACCACTTAAATCTTCACAATTATTAACATTATCCACACACTAATTTTAACCCCAAAAAAAGTTATCAGGGGCTGACACTGTGGCAATGCTGGTAAGGCCACTGCCTACAGTGTCGACATCCCGTATGGGCACTGGTTCAGATCCTGGTCTACTCCTCTTCCAAATCCGCTCTCTGCTGTGGCCTGGGATGGCAGTATAAGATTGCCCAAGTGCTTGGGCTCCTACACCCCCGTGGGAGACAGGGAAGAAGTGCCCAGCTCCTGGCTTCAGATCAGCACATCTCTGACCGTTGCGGCCATTTGGGGAATGAACCAACAGATGGAAGACCTCTCTCTCTGTCTCTGTCTCCTTGTGCCTCTGCCTCTGTGTAACTCTTTCAAATAAATGAATAAAATCTTTTTAAAAATTATCAATTCATTTGTTTATGAGGCATTATAATGTCAACTCAGCAATCCAACATTTTATTCCGTACATTAAGCTGGCTGTGAGTAAAAAAATCACCCAACTTAAACGTACTCTGAGTTTCTATTTCTCTAATCATAAAAATTGTTGCATAGGTATAGTCAAAATTACAACATGCCTTAGAAAAATATCAAACTACTACATGATATAGTTTATGATGATGTATAACCATTGATAAAGACAGTATTATATACAGGCTATATTGTTCTCTAAGAATTACTAAGTAAAATAACGAATTACACAACAAAGACTAACCTTGAGGTTCTCGAACTACTTGGCGAGCACTATTTGTCAAAACACCATCAGACCATTCTCTTGTATCCATGTCAATATGGCCTAATAACTGATGTTTGGGCATAGCTTTGGGATTCATGGTATATTGTTTTACTACTTTGCCGATTTTAGAAAGTGCTGCCCTTAACATTCTCCAAAGGGTTGATTTGCCAGCACCACTTGGACCAACAATAACAACTCCCATCCTCTGGCATAATTGTTCATACAATTCTAAAGCCTTTTTGATCTAGCAGAAAAAAAAAAAGGTTAATATTTGATTTATAATATTCAGCTCTGATTTTAGTCTATAACAAATATTCTATTTCAAGTATGACGGGGTTTCCATAGTGGAAGATAAAGTCTTCAATAGAACAATACCTAAGTACAGCTGAACATATTTAGAATGTAACATTTATTTAAATTCAGTATTGAAAAGAAACTTGATGCTTCACAAGTTTTTAATAAAATATCCTCCATTAGAATAGCAAGGGAGCTCCTCCAGAACTCACGGCTTATTGTGAGAATGAGTTATTTACCCCACCTTTATCAGACCAGACAGGATGGAGAATTGTAAATGAGTTCTTTTGATGGTTTTTGTAACAACCTGGTAACTGAATGACAATCTCATTATGTTTTTAATTGTTAAGTTTTATTTTTTCCTTTGAAATTGTACTTAAAGCTGACTGCCACCAGTTCCCTTTGGGTTTTCCTCTCTTGGAAGCCCCCCTCCACGTCGCTCTGGCTGGAGGTCCTTGATTCTAATAAATATATTTAAATCTCAAATAAAATAAAATATCCTTATTACTTTCTTAGCTCACTCAAATTTGAAATATTCAATCCTTTATTCATTTCATTCATTTATATTCTACCTCTATCCAAAACACAAAAAATCCTGAAACGATCATTTTGAACTAGTATTTGTGCTACAGAAAGAAACACACAAAAAATAATTTATCCTAAAAAATTATGAAAGTAAAACTTAAATCATATATAATCTATTATCAAACGTATATGGAGGGCCGGCACCGGCATCCCAAGTTCTAGTCCCGGTTGGGGCACTGGATTCTGTCCCAGTTGTTCCTTTTACAGTCCAGCTCTCTGCTGTGGCCCAGGAGTGCAGTGGAGGATGGCCCACGTCCTTGGGCCCTACACCTGCATAGGAGACCAGGAGGAAGCACCTGGCTCCTGGCTTCAGATCAGCACAGTGCTGGCCGTAGCGGCCATTTGGGGGGTGAACCAACGGAAGGAAGACCTTTCTCTCTGTCTCTCTCTGTCCACTGTGTCTGTCCAAAAAAAAAAAAAAAAAAAAAAGATATGGGGTATACATCTGGCACAGTGGGAAAGATGCCACTTGGTGAGGGCCAGCATTGGGGCACAGCAGATTCAGATGCTGTCTGCAATGCCAATATCTCATAGGAGCACAAGTTTGCATCCTAGCTACCTCACTTCCAACATAGCTCCATGTTACCATGCATGGGAAAGCAGTGGGAGATGGCCCAACCACCTGGGCCTCTGCCAACCACATGGGAGACTGGAATGGAGTTCCAGAATCATCCTGGTTTCAACTTGGCCCAACACTTGCCATTGCAGACATTTTCAGGAAAGAACCAGAAGATGAAAGATCGCTTTCCATCTGTCTCTTCCTTTCTCTTTCTCTCTCTCAATCTCTCTCTCCGTCTCAAATTCTTTCAAATAAAATAAATCTTAAAAAAAAAAAAAAAAAAAGAGAATGCCACTTGGGACGCTTATATCCCATATCAGTGTGCCTGTGTTTGAGTTCCAACTCTGACTCCCAATTCCAGCTTCCTACTAATGAGATCCATTGGAGCAGCACCTGTTGGTTAAAGTGGTTGAGTCGTTGCTACACAGGTAGGAGACTTGCACTCAATCCCAGTGCTATCTATTAGAGCCCTGGCTGTTACGGGCATTTGGGAATGAACCAGAAGATGTGAAATTTGTTTGTCTCTTTGACTCTCAAATACATAAAAATCTTTCAAAAATATGTACACATGATGGATCCATTATATGATAGAGACTGGGATGGGGACTAGGAATAAAATGGTGAGTAAAAATATAAATAGCTTTCACTTTTCACAGAAATTACTATCTGGTTTGGGAGAATCTATACTAACCAAATAAACAATTAAATATCAGGTAAGTATATAAAAATAAGAAAGTACATAGCAAAAAGATCACAGGTTTCCCTGACTAAACCAGATTAAAGTTGAAAGATGAAAGATAAACTGAAAGATAAAGGACAGGAGAGTTGAAAAGGAATTTTCTAGGAAAAGAGATTAATATAAAATACTCTTGACAGTTACCTGGTTGGGTATGATTTCATAATTGGCCTCTTCAAAAACTTGCTTTAATGCAGCACTTAGTTCATCATATTCTACTTCTTTAAAGTCAATTCCAGGAAAGACATCTTTAATCAGTGCATCAAACCGGGTGCAATCAGTAAATGTAAACTTCGACATTGTATTAAGTCTCAACGCTTGTACCACAATGTGACTTTCATTAACTAGAGGGAAATTGTCATTTAACAGTTATTTATTATGAATTTAATAAGAAGGTTTTAAGTGCTCTATAGCATTGATATGCATTATTAATCATTAAATGGTATACTGGATTTCTGTAACATTTGAAGACATTTTAATTGAACTGGCAACTCTACCTTACTATCTTATGACAGCTATAAAGGAAGGATCACTAAGTAGTTACGAACTCCTTCCCATTACCAGGGTACTCGGATTTTAATTAATAATAAAAATCATAATTATTTCTATTTCCACAGTACTTTACCTTTTATATTATACTATATGATCCTTGTAACTCTTTAAGATAGGTAAGAAAGTATTACTATGATTATTTTAATATATATGTGTATATACACACACATATAAACACACACACACATACATAGATAGATAGATAGATAGTCTCTAAAGACTTAAAGGACTTGCCTGAGAGGGTACAACAGTAAGTATTATTACAGTTCACATTTAAACACAGATAAATTCTGTATTCAGGTATTCCTCTAGATATACATCCCAGAGGATTTATGTACTAAAACCCAACAAATTGAGCAGAACTTTGGATCAGCCTCATTCATGGTTTACAAATCCATTCCTAAAATAAGTGCCAATACTAATATGATTGCCAGACTCTTATTTTCAAGGATATTAGCCACCAACTGAGAACATCCATACATAAATACAAAAATACAAAACAAATAAAAACTTTATTATCCTGCTATTTCTTCTATAATTATTTAGTACTGCTATGATTTAAATATACAAAAAGACTGACTACTCTAGAGTTTAGTTCAAGGACTAAACTTATAAATCATCTGTATTTACTACTAGGATGGTTTAAATATTTCTTTTTTTAATTTTATTTACAGAATACAAACTTCATACATTTCATATATACAAATTTAGGAACACAGTGATTCTTCCCACCTCAGCCTCCCTCCCAATCTTCTTCCTCCTCCCTCTCTATTCCCATTCTTATCTTTTTACAAAGATCTATTTTCAGTTAACTTTATACTCATAAGATCAACCCTACACTAAGTAAAGATTCAACAAATAGTATGAAGACAAAAAAAAACACTGTTCCTCAACAATCAAGATGAGGGATGTTCAAAATCATCGCATTGAATATTTCTTAAAAATTATCAAAGATAAAAACTGAACAATAATGAATTAAGTACTTCAAGAAATATAACTACCTTGGCACATAACAATTTAAAGATAGGGCTGAAGTATAGTCCTTTTTTTAATAAGTTGTATACATGTACATTTAAAATACAAACAGGTAATTTCATATAGTCATTTTTTCATACTGTCTCTTATCTTCACAGTGTTTTCAGTTTTTAATACAAAACTGAAGAGTCTGAATATTCAGTGTTTTATAAAAGTATAGATTTATTTCTTTAGAAGGATTAATCACTTATTTTATGTCAGAGAAGAAATCATTTCTTATATATGAGCAAAGTATAATATAAATACACATGAATTCAAACAGGTATAAACAAAAGATTTGGCCAGCACCGTGGCTCAACAGGCTAATCCTCCGCCTTGTGGCGCCGGCACACCAGGTTCTAGTCCCGGTCAGGGCGCCAGATTCTGTCCCGGTTGCCCCTCTTCCAAGCCAGCCCTCTGCTGTGGCCCGGGAGTGCAGTGGAGGATGGCCCAAGTGCTTGGGCCCTGCACCCCATGGGAGACCAGGAAAAAGCATCTAGCACCTGGCTCCTGCCATCAGATGAGCGAGGTGCATTGGCCGCAGCGCGCCATCTGCGGCAGCCATTGGAGGGTGAACCAATGGTAAAGGAAGACCTTTCTCTCTGTCTCTCTCTCTCACTGTCCACTCTGCCTGTCACAAAAAAAAAAAAAAAAAAAAAAAAAATTTAATAACTGTATAAATGATGGAAGACAAATTTTTACAGAAGAACTTTAAATAATACATACAGATAACACACAGCCCTCTAATGGTAGAGCTTAATCTATACCTCCCCACTTTGAGAGTAAGCTAGAATTAACATACTTCTAAGGAATGAAGTAAGGATTTATACTGGAGAAACGTGGCAAATATTACCTAAGCCAAGTGTTAAAGGATAAGATTATCAATGATATCATTTAGATACATTTTTTAAAGATTTATTTATTTATTTGAAAGGCAGAGTACACAGAGGAGGAGAGAGAAGGAATCTTCAGTTGGATGGTTCACTCCACAAAAGACCACAATAGCCAAGGCAGGGCCAGGTCAAAGTCAGGAGCCTGGAACTTCACCAACTTCCCACCTGGATACCAGAACGCAAGCAATTAGGCCATCATCCATTACTTTCCCAGGCTTATTAGCAGGGAGGTAGATGGGAAGCAGACAGGACTCAAACTAGCAGTACAATAATGCTAGCGTGGTTACTATATACACACTGATATGCTATGATGAGAAGGGCTCTCCACATCTGTGGCATTCTTTTGTAACATTCATATATGGGTGCTGATATCATGGCATAGCAGATAAAGTCACCACCTATGATGCTGGCATCCCAAATGTGCACCTATTCGAGTTCCAGCTGTACCGCTTCAGATCCAGCTCCCTGCCTACATGTCTGGGAAAACAGTGGAACATGGAACCAAGTGTGTGGGCCCAGGCCACCCTTAAGGGAGACCCAAATGAAGATCCTGGCTCCTGGCTTCTGGCTGGCACAGCCCTGACCATTGTAGCAATTTTGGGAATCAATCAGTGGATGGAAGATCTCTTTCTCTGTTTCTCCCCGTCTCTCTGTAACTTTTTTTTTTAAAAGATTTATTTATTTATTTATTTGAAAGTCAGAGTTACACAGAGAGAGGAGAAGCAGAGAGAGAAGTCTTCCATCCAATGGTTCACTCCCAACTTGCCACAATGGCCAGAGCTGCACCGATCCGAAGCCAGGAGCCAGGAGCTTCTTCCAGGTCTCCCGCGCAGGTGTAGGGACCCAAGGATTTGGGCCATCTTCTGCTGCTTTCCCAGGCCACAATAGAGAGCTGGATCAGAAGAGGAGCCGCCAGGACCCGAACCGGCACCCATATGGGATGCCGGCACTTCAGGCCAGGGTGTTAACCCGCTGTGCCACAGTGCCGGCCCCACTGTAACTCTGTCTTACAAATAAATAAATCAATCTTAAAAAAAAAATCCATAACCCAATGAAATCACAGTATACCAATTTTTTAAAAATTTCTGTCTATTTGAGAGAAAGAGAGATGCTCCATCTGCTAGTTCACACCCCAAATGCTCATAACAGCCATGACTTGGCCAGGCCAAAGCCAGGAGGCAGGATGTGAATCCAGGTCTCTCATGTAGTTGGTAGGAACACAACAACTTGATCTATCACAAGCGCCTCCTAGGGTGCACAATAGCAGGAAGCTGGAATGAGGTATGGAGCTGGAAGTCGAATCTAGGTGTAGATATGATATGTGTATGTCCCATTTGGTGGCTTAATAGCTAAAACAAATGACTGAATCCAGTATATTATCTTTTTAAAGAGAAAATTCCCACATTTTTCTAAGGTTTCTGTTCTTAAGACTAGATAAATTCTTAAGCTTCACTTCACACCTACTAACTCAGGAACTTTGGAGATAAGGTTCAACAATCTATGTTTAGTAAGCCACTAGATAATTCTCATAGAAATTAAAGTTTGAGAACAGGTGGGCTGACTATTTCATTACATATATTCCATTGCTAACATTAATGCACATTTAAAACTTATGACATTAGATGAAAACTAGAGAATATTCAAAGTATGGACTTAGGTTAAAAAGCAATCCATTAAGATGGGTTTAGTGGGAGACTGGCACTGTGGCATAGCAGGTTAAGCCTCTGCCTGCAGTGCCAGCATCCCATATGGAGACTGGTTCAAGTCCTAGTTGCTCCGTTTCCGATCCAGCTCCCTGATAACACACCTGGGAAAGCAGCATAAGATGGCCCAAGTCCTTGGGCCCCTGGTACCCATGTGGGAGACCTGGAAGAAGCTCCTGGTTCCTGGCTTCAGCCTGTCCCAACCCCAGCCATTACGACCATTTGGGGAGAGAACCAGTGGACAGACGATATCTCTCTCTCTCTTACACTCTCTCCTTTATTCTCTGCCTTTCAAGTAAATAAATCTTTAAAAAAATGGGTTTACTGGTTTTGACAATGTTGTCATACAAATGTAAGTTGTTAACAATATGTGAAACTGAGGGCAAGTTATATAGATATCCTTATACTTTATCTACAATTTTTCTATAAATCCAAAACTATTCTAATTAAAGCTTTTAAAAAAAATAAAATATTATATTTGGAAAAATGATTCATACCACTCTCTTTAGTGTCATTTTTCTTCAACTGTCTTAGAAGATTTCCACTTCCTCTCAGAACTGTCTTCAAAGCTCTCAAACCCCAATCATAATGTTGCTGTGGTGTCAAAAGTTCCCTGAAGTAAAGACACGGAAATCATAAAACCATCTGAGAAACTCTTTTCCATCATCACAACTAAATATATACAGAATACAACGACTGTAAATACTGATATTCCATTAATTAATAGAAAGGAGTTATTATTTTTTTATTTATTATTATTTTATTTATTATTGTTTTATTTATTATTATAATTAATAGAAAGAAATTCCATAAAATGAACACTAAAATAAACCATTGAAATTGGATTATGGTTTCAAGGAATAAGACACATCTTGCACAAACTGGCTAATTACCTTAATTAAGATGCTAAATGGGCCGGCGCTGTGGCTCACTAGGCTAATCCTCCACCTGCGGCACCAGCACCCCGGGTTCTAGTCCCGGTTGGGGTGTCAGTTCTGTCCCGGTTGTTCCTTTTACAGTCCAGCTCTCTGCTGTGGCCCAGGAAGGCAGTGGAAGATGGCCCAAGTGCTTGGGCCCTGCACCTGCATGGGAGACCAGGAGGAAGCACCTGGCTCCTGGCTTGGGATCAGCACAGTGCCAGCCACAGCGGCTATTTGGGGGGTGAACCAATGGAAGAAAGACCTTTCTGTCTCCCTCTTACTGTCTAACTCTGCCTGTCAAAAAAAATAAAAGATGTTAAAAGGCAATTATCCATTACCTTTATTAAAAAAAAAAAAAAGATTTGTTTGAAAGGCAAAAAGAGAGAGAGAGAGATCTTCCATCCACTGGTTCATTCTCTAGGTTGCTGAAACCGACAAGGCTTGGCCAGGCTGAAGTCAGTAGCCTGGAACTCCACCCACATCTCCCACATGGGTGCTGGGACTCAAGTACTTGGGCCATCTTCTGCTGCTTTCCCAAGCACACTAGCAGGGAGCTGGATTGGAAGTGGTGCAGCAAGGACTTAATCCAGCGTTCATATGGGATGTGACTGGCATTTGTAGGCAGTGGCTTCACTGGCTGCACCACAACACTGGTGTCCTGTATTCTTAAACTCTTCAATCAATCTTAGTTCCCCACTGTCTCTTAAGTGATTTGGGCTAGAATTCTAGGTTACCCCAAAGAAGCTAAAAGTCAATTCCATTATTAGAAATAAAGATATGACAAAAATTCCCTCCGTTAAACAGTAGCTTTTGAGTGATGAGCTGGCAAACTAGTTGACTAAGAACCATTTGGGGCCAGCGCTGTGGCATAGTGCTCTAAGACTCCACCTGCAGCGACAGACACCAGTTTTAGCACCGGCTGCTCCTCTTCCAATCCAGCTGGGAAAGCAGCAGTGCTTGAGCCTCTGCAGCCACTTGGGAGACCCAGAAGAAACTCCTGCCACCTGGCTTTGGATTGGCCCAGCCTCCCTCCCTCTCTCTCTCTCTCTCTCTTCCTTTCTATGACTGTAACTCTACCGCTCAATAAATAAATAAGTAAGGAGCACTCCAAAATCATTATTTTGAAGAAAAAAGGATAAAATTAATATTTTTTAAAAATGAATAGTTTTGAGATAGTTTTATTGTTCAAATGTTTTTTAAAGATTTATTTAATCAAAAAATTATTTCAGAGCCAGAGGTAAAGAGGGATTTATTGTTCAAATGTTTTTAAAGACTTATTTATTCAAAAAATTATTTGAGAGCCAGAGGTAGAGAGAGACAGAGGGAAAACAAAGAGAGAGTCTCTATCTGCTGGTTCAACCCCGCTAAAGGCAGCTTCAGCCAATCCTAGGCCAATCTGAAGCCAGAAGCTTATTCCCGGTCTCCCACCAGGTACAGGGGCCCAAGCTCTTAGGCCATCTTCCACTACTTTCCCAGGCCAACAGCAGGGAGCTAGATTGGAAATGGAGGAGCCTAGACTCAAATTTTTGCCCATATGGGAGGGTTAACCTACTATGCCACAGTGCCAGGCAACTGAAATCTTTCACAGCAACTTCTGGAGTACAATAAAACAACTAAGATGAAAATCTTTAAATAGAGGAAATGTGAAAATGATCAGTAATAACCATAATTACCCATTAGAAATACAAAATATAAAGTATTTAAAACAGGAAAACTCACCTAGAAAGATTGAAAATAGCTACCAATTTTCTGCCCAATACTTTGGCTTCTTTAAAGCCCTCTGAATAGAGAATAACTTCTGCAATAAGTTCATTATCTGGACGAGACATAGCTACAGGCCTAAAAAGCTGTTTAAGATTATCAGGCAGTTTCTGTCTTCCTCCATAACCTTTTCCAGCAGGATTCATAGTGATAAAAATTCCAGAATTGGAATTTATTTCTACCTGAAATATTAATTTAAAATATAGGCATCAAAGATTTTAAACTATAAATGTAAAATATTTTACCAAGAGAAATATTTTTTGTAATGTATTTCTACACATGAATCTTACATCTTAGCAAAACATAACCTCCAATTAGCTAACCATCTCCTTATCCCACACATAATAGGAATTATACTGGTTTATACAGGTTCTCTATAATTAATAGTTTTTTGAGGCTGAAACTTTAAGATATAATAACTAATTTGAATGTCTATTCATTCATTGTACGTGTGTTACTAAAGTCTTCTTTGTGCTAGGCACCTTGCTCAGTATATGGAGACAGCTATGAACCAAGGTAACAGCTTATGCCCTTATTGAGGCGAGATGTCATAGGTCTATGTAATATCACAAAGAAGCAATCACAGTAGGATAAATGTTAGGACAAAGAAGAGCAGAATGTTGTAAGAGCACCTTTCATGACAGCATTTTCAAGAAGGCACTAAGAAGAGAAACTAAATTGGAATTTATAAACAATCAATGGACAGAAAGTAGAACACTTATGAGTGGTAAATTCAAAAAATGCATCTACAGACGAAAGAAAAGAGAAAAGAGCAGGGATTGGAAGCTCAGCATTACACAGTATACATGGAACATTATATTTTCTATTTAAATAAATTTGCATTCTAATGACATGAATGTGTGTGTGTATATAAATATACACAGATGATCGCTATATGTATGTCATATATATACATCCATATGATTACTATTTTTATATATATATAATATATATATATATACACACACACATATCCAATGGGGAGAGGTAAGGAATAGAAGAATCATTAAGTCTGTTACTTTAATACTTACATAGAATAGTGATTAAAAACATGTGCATCAGAATTATACCTGGGCTCAATTGTCAGCTCCACTACTTACTCTCACATACCAAGTCCTGTTTTCTTCATCCACAAAGTAAAAAAATAAGAATAACACGAACAGTACTCACCTCAAGAGACTGTGGTCATTATTAAATGAAACGATATATTAAAGCACTATGCACAGTGCAGCACAGATAATAATATTAATAATTTAAAGTTTAAAGATGAATGATAAAAGTAGGACTAAATAATAAGAAACCGCAAAGATATTTCATAACTAAAGAAGGTTTATCATGAAACAGAAATGCTGAGTGTCTTGATTTGATCATTACACATTATATATGGGATCAAATTATCACACCATGTCCCCAAAATATGTACAATTATTATGCATCAGTTTTTTAAATGGCCTGAAGAAAATGCTTATCACACTGGTCACAAATTAGTAATAAAGCTATCATGAGAAATAAAGACGGAACAATGCTGAGTATGAGTAATAGCAAGTCTTATAAAATATTTTAGTTCTTTAAATTACCAACATATTCTATACCTCCTGGCCAAGCAGTTCACATACAGTTCTATGACTCTTCAAAGCATCTTGAATTGTCTGGATTTGCATAGATACTGCTGACAATACAGATTCTTCCAGTCTGTTGAATTCATCAAAACAACCCCAGGCCCCACATTTCACCAAACCGACAAATATTCGTCCCATGGACTTCACGTCAATGCCCTTAAAAACAATAAAAATAATATTCATTTTAAAATATATAATAATAATTTTATATTTAATATAAATTGTTGACAAAGTATTTTACCAATCTATGTCTCTTTGTTCTTTTTAAAGGAACAATTAAGGAGCTACTTTTTTTTTTTTTTTTTTTTTTTTGACAGGCAGAGTGGACAGTGAGAGAGAGAGACAGAGAGAAAGGTCTTCCATTGCCGTTGGTTCACCCTCCAATGGCTGCCGCGGTCGGCGCGCTGCGGCCGGCGCACCGCGCTCATCCGATGGCAGGAGCCAGGTGCTAGGTGCTTTTTCCTGGTCTCCCATGGGGTGCAGGGCCCAAGCACTTGGGCCATCCTCCACTGCACTCCTGGGCCACAGCAGAGGGCTGGCCTGGAAGAGGGGCAACCGGGACAGAATCCGGTGCCCCAACCGGGACTAGAACCCGGTGTGCCGGCGCCGCAAGGCGGAGGATTAGCCTGTTGAGCCACGGCGCCGGCCGGAGCTACTTTTTTAAATTCAGGGTGGATTCAAGGAATAATGAACGAGGAAGTGTTCTGAAAAGTTCAAAGAACTAAACCAATATAAGACACTTTTAGGTATTAAGTTGAAATGCAAATATCATACAAAATATTTTTAAAATGATAATATAAAATAAATGTAAGATTTTTCTTTGTCTATTCAATATTCTCCACACCAAAAAGATATTTTTGACAATGTAACAAACCTTCATTTTGTATTTCAAATTATTTCTTTGCAGTAATTCATTGTAGAAGTTTTGGGACCATATTACATAGAACTTCCATTTTACTTTTCAATTAAAACAAATTCTATCTTCAGGAAACATGAAACTACAGTGATTTTAAAAGAGTATTTCATGTTAAAATACTTGAAAACTAATCCAACCATATGTCTAACACCCTGTTATATACTTTGAGGATTATGTTTTCTACCTCATCACAATTAAAAACTAAAACTTGTCTTCCAAGAAGTCCACCTAAGGCTTTTACTGATTCAGTTTTTCCAGTTCCAGCTGGACCATAAGGATTTCCTCCAAGTCCCATCTTCATGGCTTGAGTAAGAGTTAGGTAACATTTGTCTGTTAGTGGAGTATAAACCAGCTTGGGAGCATTGCCCTATATAAGAGAAACATAAAGCCAGAGTATTTATGTTCTATTTCACATTAACGAACATTTCTCAAGCATGTATTTAATTTTATCCTCAACATAGTGTTATGTTTCCAAATACTCTCAAGATATACAAGATATACACACAAGATATACAAAGGCACAAGATATACAAAAGGTCTTCAAAAGTTTTAAGGAAAAGGAATATTACTAAAAAATCTATGCATACATTTCAATTTTTTGCACCAAAATAAACTAAGACTAACTTTTCATAACATAATTAGCTTAAAAATCCGTTCACCTTATAAACTGGAAACATTTAGCAAACAAATTTTAGCATATTTACAATTACACTAATATATAAGGTAGCACAAACCAAACTCTATATTGAGGTTACCTATAATCAATTATCTGTGTATTAAATATCTTTCAAATTCTATATGATGCCACTCTAAGAAGTATATTTTATAGAATTCAGCATGACAGTATTTTAACTTTTGTAAATGTTTTTTCTTACATGACACCTTTTACATTCAAATGAAAAAGACAGTAATACTAAAAAAATTACTGAAAAGTTAGTACTGACATAAAAATAATTCTCTCAACAGCAAATTTCCTTTAAAATAAATAATCTTTTACTAGGAAAAAAAAAACACTTCTGACAAAATCTTACCTGATACTCGTAAGTATACTGAAGTTCAGAATCCACCATTTGAACATAACATGTGTGATCTTTTTTCATATAGAATCTAACTTGTTTTTTCCAAGCCCAGTCGTCAGTTGTGTGAACTTGAACTTGGTTTAACTGCTTCACTACATCAATATTATGAATGATGTCAAGAATTAATGCTTTAAGTTTAAGTTCTAGAATGCCTGATTCTGTACACAAATAAAAGTAATTGAAGAAAATGTTAGTCTATGACATACGTATTTTATGCATATATGTGGTCTCTGGATGAATTTAAATGGTAATTCTATGATATATTTGAGTGGTATACTATAAGTCATGCAAATCAAAAAAAAGAAAAAAATGAACTAATGGATAAATGATTTATGGACACTTGCTCTATAACTATGCCTATCTCTGGGATTCTTCACTACTGTATGTCTTTCTAAGTTGTTCCTCTTAAATTTCTTGGGGCTTGAAAGCAGTTAACCAAGTATACACAAACTGTATAAACTCAATAGAAAATAGGTACAAGAAGGTGTAGAAGAACAGCTCAGTAAATAGATCTGTATCTGGAAGTCATCTGATTGCTTTTTGTTAATATTATAACTCTGAAACAGCTATTTTAGATAAGTGAAATCCACAAAAATGTAGCCTCACCATACATTAAGATTAGTGGCCACAGACACTATATCTGGATTACTTAATTGTGTAGACATTGCCTTGAATTCTTTGTATTCATCATTTCACTTAACAATTAAGATTCTTCACAAACAAAAATTAAATGAGAGGGTTCTAATTCCTTACTATGAGAATAAGGACACTCATTCCTGTTTCTACCTCTGTATGTAAGTAATCTGGACAACGTGCATTGAACTGACATTTAGGACTCTGAAAAGGAAAGAGAAGCAGGAAAACCACAATTAGTAGAACCACCAATCATGTTGTGAATACCTTTTTCTCTTGTTTTGCTTTTGGTATACTCTAGCTGGTACCTAATAGAGCCTGAAATCCAGACTGGTTTAGACAGAGAAAGTTCCTGGAGAGGCCTCTATCTTAAACTTGAGAATCAGGAGAAAGGCCTGTTGGTAGCCAGCTGGAGCACTAGCAAATAGGACCCAGAGTGCCTAAAACTCTGAGAAAGGGAACACTTACCTTGTATCTATATCCAAAGAGCAGTGAAGTTTTCCACTGCTCTTTTTCTCTCATCAATTGACCCAGGACATGGGCATAGTCACAGAAAGTATCAAGACACTAACGTATATAAAAAACCCAACTTTCTGGTAAGAGAACCAAAAGGAAAGTACAAAGAAATACACTGGCAAGATCATAGAGAAGCAGCAGAATGGAAAAAGGATACTATAAATTTATTTATGAACTCCTAAGCTCACCCTCAAGCTACACATGAGTAGATCATATTTTAACAGCAAACTAAAGGTCCTGGTACCTGGCCACAAAAAACAGATTTGAACACTGTGAAGATCTAAAATCAGAAACTTACATTGGAACCACAACCCACAGAAGGTTCACAGAACTTGTGGCCTGAACCTAACAACATTAGTTACTAAAAATAAACAACCTTCTCTAGAAAATTTAGATAAGACACAAACTCTTAACACATTATTCAAAATGTCTGTGATATAATCCATCAAACATACAAAAAAAAAATCTCAACTCACATAAGAAAAAACAATCAACAGATACCAGTGCCAAGATGACAGATTCTGGGATTATCCAAAAAAAGACTTCAAAAGTAGAAGAGAATACTCTTGAAAGAAACTGGAAGACAAACTGTCTCAGCAAAGAAATAAAAAATATATGAGGAAATAAAGGGAAACTTTAGAATTAAAAAATGCAGAATTTTCAAAATCTGGAACTAACAAAGGAAAAGTCAAATGACTTTGACGATAGAACAATAAAAATTACCCAGGATGAATACAGAGAAAAAACATTTTCACAAATGTAGAGTAAATCTTAAGAAAAAAAAGGGTGAAATAAACACATTCTCAAATGAAGAAAATCTCTCTGAACTCACAGGCAGCAAATATATCCCAAAATAAACTCTGAAGGAAGTTCTTTAGAAATAAAATGACACCAGAAGGAAACCTGAAATATCAGGGGGAAAAAGGACCAAAGAAAGGATAAACATCTAGATATATAATAGCCTATTCTCCCCTCCAGTCTTATGAAATATATTTGATAGTTGAAATAAAAATTATGGCATAATTTTTCAGTATACAGAGATGTGATATATAATTAAAAAACTACAAAATAAAAGGTGTAAGATAAAGAAGTCGATATGGTAATAAGGTTTCTACATTCTATTAAATTAATGAATTACAGATTCTATGTATACAAAAAGAGTTAATCATGTAAACAGCAACTCCTAGAAAACCACCAAAATAGATGAATAGATGTATATTTGATAGGTATAGTAAAAACAATAGATGAATTAACATAGAATACCAGAAAACGGTCAAATAAAACAAAAGCAGGCAGAAAATGGAACATATATTTTTTACCAGTATTCCCTGGATCCTCAGAACTTGTATCAATGTTAGTATAGTGCTCCAACTTAGTCACCAGTTGTGTTTCAATCTGAAGAAGATTATGATCTTTGATAGCATTTTCTACATCTTCGGTGAATTTAATCTGCTCTGCCAAGCATAATATCTTAAATAAACAAAGAGAAACACTATTATTTAAAGTGAACTTACTTGGAAATAAGTTATAAATGTAAGGAAAGATACTTTTTTCCCAATTATATATTGGCTTTATCTACCAACATGAAGTGCTGGCATCTCAAATATTAATAAAGCAATACAGTAGTAGAAAAACCAGTGTGTGATACAGCCAAGCCTACCTCTCACAAATCATTTTACAATATAACCTCCCAAAGACCTATTTTCTTGCCCTAGAACCTACCAAGTTTATTGTAATCTAAGGACCTTTGTTCACTTTTCTCCTTGACTCTCCTCATAGATTGTTTCAAGCAGTCAGACATAAAGATATCAAAGAAGGGGTTGGTTGGGACCAGCTAGCTCCACAGCAAGCAGTGCACTATGTTCAGCAGCTCTGCTCTGCAGGTGAAGGTATTATAGATATAGAAAAGCAATTAATGATTGGAGAACAGGAACATTCAGTCTGAGGAATGGGGGTCATCCCATAGGTAAAGAGGCAGGTGCGAGACTGGCGCTGTGGTGTAATGGGTAAAGCTGCTGCCTGTGGGCGGCAGTTCTAGTCCCAGCTGCCCCTCCTCCAATCCAGCTCTCTGCTATGGCCTGGGAAAGCAGTAGAAGATGGCCCAAATGAACTTACTTGGGCTAGGCCCCTGCACCTCCATGGGAGACCAGGAAGAAGCACCTGGCTCCTGGCTTCAGATCAGCACAGCTCCGGCCATTGCGGCCATCTGGGGAGTGAACCAACAGAAGGAAGACTCTCTCTGTCTCTCCCAATCACTGTCTGTACCTCTCAAATAAATAAAATCTTTAAAAAGGGGGGAGGGGGACAGGTTGGTGCTGTGGCATAGTAGGCAAAGCATCCACCTGCAGCTCCAGCATCCCAAATGGGCATCAGTTAACATTCCAGCTGCTCCAATTCAGATCCAGCTTCTTGCTGATGGCCTGGGAAAGCAGAAGATGGACCAAGTGCTTGGGCCTCTGTACCCACTTGGGAGACCAACAGGAAGCTACTCACTCCCACAGTTGCAACCATTTAGGGAGTGAACCAGCAGATGGAAGACCTCTCTCTCTCTCCCTCTCTCTGTAACTCTGCCTCTCAAATAAATAAATCTTAAAAAAAAAAAAAAGTAGAATACATCAATTTAATAAAGTACTTAATAAGATACATTTATTTAATAAAATCTCTCAGCATTTCAAAATAATCTCTCAGTATAGTATCTAGGTCTACAATAGCAAAATTCTAACTCTCTTAAACTAAGATCTTTCAATCTAATATTTATAAATAGAAACTAGTGGGGCTGACACTGTGATGCAGCAGGTAAAGCTGCTGCCTGCAGGGCCAGCATCCCATATGGGTGCCAGTTCAAGCCCCAGCTGCTCCACTTCCTACCCAACTCTCTGCCATGGCCTGTGAAAGCAGCAGAAGATGGCCCAAGTCCTGGGGCCCCTGCACCTGCATGGGAAACTGAAGAGGATCCTGGCTCCTGGTTTCAGATCAGTGCAGCTCCAGCCACTGCAGCCATCTGGGGAGTGAACCAGCAGATGGAAGACCTCTCTCTGCCTCTGCCTCTCTGTAACTCTGCCTTTCAAATAAATAAATAAATCTTTAAAAATTAAAAATGAAATTAGTTTTCAACTAAAGATTAAAACATAGCAGGTTAAACCTCTGCTTAGGATACCCATGTCCCATATTTGAGCGCCCAGGATCAAGTCTCACCTCGGATTCTGATCCAGCTTCCCACCAGTGTGCATTCTGGGAGGCAGCAGATGAGTGCTCAAGTACTTGGGTCCCTGACAGCCACGTGAGAGACCCAGATGGAGCTTCTGGCTTCTGGCTTCAGCCTGACCTAGCCAAGCTGTTGTGGGCATTTGGGGAGTCAACCAGCAAATGGAAGATCTCTCTTTCTCTCTCCCTCCCTCTCATTCCCACTCTGTGATACACTGCCTTTCAATAAATAAATAAATACAAAAACAAAAACATATGGGGCCAGCATTATACTGTAGTGGGTAGAGGCACGGCCTATGACACCAGCATCCTATATGGGCACCCGATTGAGTCCCAGCTGCTCTACTTGCACTTCAGCTCCCTACTAATGTGCCTGGGTAAGCAGCGGAAGATGGACAAAGTGCTTGGGCCCCTGTCACCAAAGTCAGAGACCCACGTGAAACTTCTGTCTCCTGGCTTCAGACAAGCCCAGCTCCGGCCACTGTGGCCATTTGGGGATTGAACCAGTGGAGGGAATCTCTCTCTGTATATCTCTCCTTCTCTCTCTCTGTAAACTCTGACTTTCAAATAAATAAATAATTTTTTAAAAAATGAAATGTCAACACCTCTTGAGAGGCTATCTGTAACAATCCAATCTAGCAGACTACTAAAAATGCAAATTATATATTTAAAGACTAGTCTTTGAAAATTTGTAGCAAAATAGTGTGATAGTCATTCCATGAGCAATGAAAACGTGTATCCTTTAAAGACCTGAGCCATCATCATATAAAAGTACAATACCTTCTGTCCAAATTCTATTGAAGATTTTTTTGTTTTTGTGACATGTTTCCTTTCAGAATCTATGACTGTCATCAAATGCATCAATTTGTCAGATTAATTAACAGTTATTATCTATATATATATATAATAACATCATAGCCTTCTAAGATACTGTCTTGCTCTACTTAACATAACTTAACATAAATACCACATTAAGGTTATTCCATGAAACAGAAAGTCAGTTAGCAACTCTTTCCTTGGCTAAGTCATTTTTCATACTTGTGGTCCAAAACTCACTAGCTTCTTTATTCAGCTATATGTTGAAGCATTTAACCAGATCCAAGTGTGCTTTTTGAGAATACTGTGGTCTTAAATTTTCATGGGAAAACGATCACTTTGCTACCTCCAAACCTAATACCCAGATATAGAGATTTTCTTTCAGGCAATAGTATTGAGTTTCTATATTCTTTTTTTTTTTTTTTTTTTTTGACAGGCAGAGTGGACAGTGAGAGAGAGAGAGACAGAGAGAAAGGTCTTCC
The DNA here is from genome assembly GCA_949820135.1 of Sylvilagus floridanus. Taxonomy (NCBI): domain Eukaryota; kingdom Metazoa; phylum Chordata; class Mammalia; order Lagomorpha; family Leporidae; genus Sylvilagus; species Sylvilagus floridanus. Next base: position 35,783,313 of record OX463224.1, read on the forward strand.
TTTGCCCTTGGTTCACCCTCCAATGGCCGCTGCGGCCAGCACACTGCGGCCTGCGCACCGCGCTGATCCAAAGCCAGGAGCCAGGTGCTTATCCTGGTCTCCCATGCAAGTACAGGGCCCAAGCACTTGGGCCATCCTCCACTGCACTCCCGGGCCACAGCAGAGAGCTGGACTGGAAGAGGGGCAACCGGGACAGAATCCGGCACCCCGACCGGGACTAGAACCCGGTGTGCCAGTGCCGCAAGGCGGAGGATTAGCCTATTGAGCTGCGGCGCTGGCCGAGTTTCTATATTCTAAATACACAACAGTTATCTCAATTTTTAAATTTTATGTTTGTTTTTGCTTATTTGAAAGGCAGAGACAGAGAGACAGAAACATGGAGACAAAGAGTTTCCCATCTGCTGGTTCACTCTCCAAAGGCCTACAAAGCTGGACTTGGATCAAGATGAAACCAGGAGCCAGGAACTCATATGGATCTTCCATAGGAGAGGCAAGGACCCAATCACTTGAGCCATCACTTCATTTCTCTCAGGATGCATACTAGGAGGAAGCTGGAATGAGAAGCAGAATCAAAACTCAAACTCAAGTACTCTGATAAGAGATGTGGGCCTCCTAGGTGGCATCTTAACTACTGCAATAAATAATAATAATAATCTGAATTTGCAGCAGTCTGCTACATAATTCTTTTTTAAAGATTTATGTATCTATCTTTGAAAGTCAGAGTTACATAGAGGGAGAGACAGAGAGATCTCCCATCTGCTGGTTCACTCCCCAGATGGCTACAACTGAGCACTGGGCCAGGCCAAAGCCAGAAGCTTCATCCACATCTCCCACATAGATAAGAGGGGCCCAAACACTTGGGCCATCTTCTCTTGCTTACCCCGGCCATCAGCAGGAAACTAAATAGGAAATAAAGCAGCCAAGACACAAACTGGTACCTATATAGGATGCCTGCATTGCAGGCAATGTCAGCCCCTGTTGCAAAATTTCTATGAGAGGCTAACAGAAATGATAGGCAAGATAATTTTATGCTCTCAAGCCACATTACCATTACAGTATCTGGACAAGTACCAACAAAATTACCTAAAATGGTATAGTCACTAACTGGGGCCACTCTGCAAATAGTTTATGATAAAACATTCAAAATGACTCGCTAGTACAGGGTAACTGTGAAAGGTAGCATCTAACACAGTCTGTCAGCTGATTCTTCCCACTTCACTATGTTGTCTCCCTAGAGGCCAGAAAGTGCCTTAGTCTACATCATTCCAAGGACTTACAAAATGATCAATCTATCATAACCTGTATCAGACATGCATATAGCCTATTAGACTACTCAATGCCCTTATAAATACTCTTAAGACACAGTTTAGAATTAACTTCTAATAAACACATTTTTACTTGACTGGTCAAAAGCCTAGAAGTAAATTTCAGGCTCAAATCTAGCAACTTTATGAACTTTATGTCTTCCAATGTGTCTCCTAACACAATTTTCATTTCTCTAACCCCAATTATTATATAAATCTTACTTTTGTGAATTTTTTTATATTTCACCTTTCATATTAAGTCTGAAAGTTCACAAGAGTATTAGTGAACATTTTCAGAGGCAACAAAATAGCTTAACTTTAATTCTGGCAGTGATTATTCAGATGAACACTTTTATTTTTCTCTAATCATTTAAGTGTTTGGGCCCCTGTCACCCAAGTCAGAGACCCATATACGGCCATTAAAACACATTTCAGTTTTCCTTAAACTACTGAGACATAAGGCATGTATGATCAAATGGCACAAAATCTCAAATATTCTCAGCTTCCTATTTAACTTCCTACACTTTAAGAAAATCAACATAAAAACCTGTTCTAATAAATGCCATTTTAAGTAACTTTGAGAGCTTTTGGAGATTTTCCTGTGGGAAATCTCAGAAAATTTCAATGCCTACTTTTCATATTCCCTAATACCTAAAATTCCTTATCATCTACACTTACAGCACTAGTTAGACCAAATCCTGAACAAAGAACAAAGATTTTGCTTTTCTGTTTAACTTTTATTCATTTTATTTACTTGAATGGCAGAGAGACACAGAAAAAAACAGAGACAGAGAGATCTTTCATGTGCTTGCTCACTCCCCAAATGCCTGCAACAGCTAGTGCTGGGCCAAGTCAAAAACAAGAGCACAGAATACAAATAAGACTTCCCTCGAGGGTGGGAAGGACCCGAACACTTGGCCCATCACCTGCTGCCTTTCAAAGTGTACCTTAGCAGAAAGCAGCATCAGGAGCAGAGGCAGGACTGGAACTCAAACACCCAAGTATGGGATGTAGGAATCCTATGCAGTGACTTAACCACGGCACCAAATGACCACCCCAAGAAAGGATGTTTAACACAAGTCTGAATGATTCAGTTTGATAAGATCTGGAACGAGTGTTTTAAATTACACATCCAGTATCCAGTATTCCAGGAATGAGCACCTTTTAACTCTTGAATTGCCGCAATCTATAATCTACCATGTAACCTAGCTCTCAGATTCCCTGCCAAAATCCCAGTTCAGTGCTGTGACTATGTTTTAGATCCATACTAACTCCCTGCTAAGGTCCTGGTAGCTCCAACTTTTCAGATGATACAATGGGAGGGGCAAAGGGGTGGGTAGCAGTTGTGTTATAAATGTTATGCCTTTTCATCAATGACGAACTAATAATCTGGAACCTGGAACCTACTCTATGCCTGATTCCCTTTTCCCTATCCTGTTCACCACTAATCTAGGGTGCTTAGATCTCAGCATAACTTCTGTTTGAAGGCATCTGAATTATAAAAAACTGAGAGATATTAGTTCATCTTCCACATTTTACAATTAAAAGAACAGAGACCCAGAAGTTAAGTAATTTATCCATGCTGTTATTTATTTTATTTATTTGAAAGACAGAGTTACAGAGAGAGGTAGAGATAGCGAAAGAGGTCTTCCATACACTGGTTCACTCCCCGGATGGCCACAACAGCTGGAGCTGCACTGATCCAAAGCCAGGAGCCAGGAGTTTATTCTGGGTTTCCCAAGTGGATGCAGCGGCCCAAGGACTTGGGCCACCTTCAACTGCTTTCCCAGGCCATAGCAGAGAGCAGGATCAGAAGAGGAGCAGCCAGGACAACAACCAGTGCCCATATGGGATGCCAGTGCTTCAGGCCAGGGCTTTAACTCGCTGCACCACAGTGTCGGCCACCATGCTAACTGTTAAAATAGAACAGGGACTGGAACTGCAGCACAGAGGGTAAAGCCGCCACCAGGTATGCTGGCATTCCATATAGGTGTTGGTTCGAGTCCCGGCTGCTCCATTTCTGATCCAGCTCTCTGATGTAGCCTGGGAAAGCAGTAGAAGATGGCTCCAGGCTCCTGGTCAGCTCAGCTCCAGTCACTGCAACCATTTGGGGAGTGAACCAGCAGATGGAAGATTTCTCTCTCTGCCTCTGCCTCTCTGTAACTCCACCTTCAAATAAATAAATACATCAAAAAAAAAAAAAAAGGAAGAAAAACAAAGTTCAGTTCTCTGAACCCTGACAGGAATTTTTCCATGACAACATGCCTGGTTACATTTCAGACATAAGCCTTCTTACCTGTGAAGGGAACAGAGATGGGTCAATTGCACCTTGTGAACTTCGCCCAGCAGTAACACATTCCTTCAACAACTCTTTCAAGGTTTGTTTCATTTCCAAAGCCAAATCATTTAACCAAGCCTGAAATAAAATAGAAAAGTAGTAAACACAAGTCAGAAAACAAATATGCGAGCTATTGACTTTCTCTATTCTTTTATCTCTGGACAGGGGATTGTTTTTATTGACCCAGACTTCTAAAGAGTGTTATATGGCATGTAATTATTTTATAAGAAAGTTCTTTAATTCAAAGAAAACACAATTTTTTACTCCTGAGATAATGGTGTGAAAACTCAAATTTGCAGCAAGTCACACTATCACAACTAGTATATCTACACAAATATTAATATGAACATTTTAAAAGTAGGCCAGCATTTCATCATTATGACAATCCAAACTAGATAACTAAACTATAAATCAAATCAAAATGGCTGATGAAGTACCCTGGCTCATGCTGTCCTGATCACATATTCAGGTAGTTTAGGAAGTTGCAAACATAGGAAGCCATTGTGCTTCTTCATTATTTTGGGGTATTTGTTTCAAATTCAAAACAACACATATTTCTACTGACTTATTTAAAGATACAATAATTAAAGTTAAGTAAAGGTAAAAATAATGGTCAATAAAAATAACGATGAATATTTACAAATCCCTACTTTAAGAGTATCATCTGTAAATAAAACAAAATCTACATTCTTAGTTTTTCATCATTATTAAATTAACTCTAAGTGCTACCCTTTTTTTTTTCACACCTGTATGGCAGTTTCCAGTATTACCTAGCTCAAAAGCCACTAAAGCTGAAGAGTAAGAATTTGTCTTTCAGTGCAAAGCAACATAAACACCTACTCTGCTAATCAGAAGAGTTTCCAGAGTTTCAATTTTTCCTTTGCTGGAATAACTACTCTAGCCCAATTGCTAAAACAAGTTCTTTATCTTACTGTTGTCCCAGAAAAAACTACAAAATGAAAATAACAAAATTATTAACCAAACATGTGAGATACTTGACAAAACTTAGATACTTTCATTCACCCTACATTTATATTCAATATCCATGATGTTGAGGCCTAAATAGAAATATCTATCTATGTAGATAACAGCTATATAGACACATATATAATAAGGCATGGCCTCTTATGGAAGATGAATATTGGAGCCTGAAAATTATAATTCAACATGATTCCAGTTATTGTTGTTTAGTTTTAGCAACATACCTGAAATAGTACTACAGAACCAGTTAATAAATAGTTGTTCCATAAACATACTTGTTTTGGGTCTACCTGTTCACCCAATTCATTTTATACAATTCATAAAGAGAGAAGTAAGATTTAATAAATTCTTATGTTCAAACCACTATATAGTGTAGTTAAAGGCAATTATCTCACCTCATTTTCAACTCAAAGTCCTTGCAACAGATAAGATTTGCAATTCAAGAAAGCTGAAACTATAAGTCACACAGCTAGTAAGATTAGAGCAAAGATTAATACCCAAGTCTGTTTGGTTCCAAAGCCAGGGTTCTCTGCAAAAATTCCAAGCTACCTTTCAAAGACTAAAGATTAATATTCTTTTCAATATAACAGCATACTAAGCCTATCAAACAATTTTAAGAGTTTCCTAAATGACATAAAGTAACCAACTTTATTCTACAAATTCATTAACTTATCTTTTTTAATAACTTATCTTTGATACAAAGTTCAATTAATTCTTATTTTAAGACTTGAAAAAGAATCACTTACCTCTACATTATTTGATAGAAGAACTTTATTTTTAAGGGGTACAACTTCACCCTCTAAAGATTTCATTGCAGTTATATGTTTTGATTCTTCATCAAAGCATACACTGTTAATACCTGTAATATTTAGAATAATTTAAATTTAAAAAGATTAAAGAATAATTATCAAGCATGACATTGCTATATCACATAATGTACACCCCATAGCATAACAGGATATAACAGAATTATAGTACCTATCACATAAAATGCACAGTGCTTTTAGTAATGAAAAGTCCTATATAGGAAAAAAAAATCATTCTTGATGGATAGTCTTCTTACTAACCTAAAATACTTATTATTAATATCTTTAAGTGACATGATTTGCAGATAGTTTTTACTATTCATTTAGTCTGTGTATTCATTCATTCTCAACATTTTCCAGAAAGAACTTCTGGCAACCTGATCAAGTAACGTCTACCAATCAGTAAGTACTGTTCTAACTCTCATACACTTGTGGAGAAATATAAAATGTTACAATCTCCCTGGAAAAATGATTTGGCAGTTTCTTATAGAAAGTTAAATACTTTATGAAATAGCAATCCTACAACAAGGTATTACCTAATAGAAACAAAAATATATAACTACACTAAGATGACTTTGCATTGGACTATTCACAACAGCTTTACTCATATTAGCCAAAAATTGGATATAACCCAATGACCCATCAACCAGCAAGTGGATAAAGTGTGGTATATTTAAATAGTGGTATATAATACAGAAATATAATACAAAGGAATTAACTACTGCTGTAGTTATATCAGAAACGTTAGGCTGTGCAAAAACAGCCAAACACAAAGGAGCACATAATGATACATGCTAATGACGTTCTATATGAAACTCTGGAAACAAAGAAAACTTATCTATAGTTATAGAAAGTAGAGCAGTGAGAAGTGGGTAAGAATTACTATAGTCAGGGCCGGTGCCATGGCATACCAGGCAATGCTGTTGCCTACATTGCTGATTTCCCATATGGGCACCAGTTCAAGTCCCGGCTGCTCTACTTCTGATCCAGCTCTCTGCTATGGCCTGGGAAAGTAGTAGAAGATGGCTCAAGTCCTTGGGCCTCTATACCCTTGTGGGAGACCAAGAAGTTCCTAGCTCCTGGCTTCAGAATGTCCCAGCTCTGGACATTGTGGCCATTTGGAAAGTAAACCAGCAGATAGAACACCTCTCTCTCGCTCCTCTCTCTTTCTGCCTCTGCCTCCCTGTAAGTCTGCCTTTCAATAAATAAAAAACAATACTAAAAAATGACTGCAGTCATGAGGGAACTCTCTGGGGTAATTTATATCTTACTGGGAGTGGTTACGCAGGTGTATTTATTTGACAGAATTCATCAAACTATAAAATTACATACTTACAATGCAATCACTATGTTGTATGTAACTTAAATATCAATAAAGTTTACTTTTAATGGTGTAAAACTGATTTCTAGATACCATAGTGAAAGTAATTAATATAGCTAGTCTCTGTATTTAGACACCTAAGAAAAAGAAAAGGATAAATAAGACTTTCCCAAAATGTGTACAATCTCTATAGAATAAAAGTGGAACACATTTTCATCTTTAGGAAAAGAAATCACTAAATAAGTATTACAATACAAAAAGGTAACCTAAATTTCATAGAATAAATAACTGATACAAAGGAGTTAGCAAGTATTTCTGCAAAGGATTGGAGAACAAATATTTTAGTTTTATATAAGTCATATAGTCATATGTGTGAACTACTCAACTCTGTACTCAAAATAGCAGCAGCTACAGACAATATATAAACTAATAGTCATGGCTGTGCACCAACAAAACTTTAAAAAACAATAAATGGTAAGATCCACATTTGGCCCAAGGACTTTAGTTTGCTGATCCCTGATTATAAGTAAAGATTTTGGAAAGATTTATTTATTAAAGTTAATATAAAAAATACACCTTTTTACCAAACAGATGAAATATTTTGTGAACAATTACCATTATTTTCATTTTCCAGTTAAAGTAATTCAATCACATCAAAGTACATGACACTTATTCCTCTGTATTTTTCTCCAAGGGATTTCACCTGTTCCCAAAGCTTAATTTTTATCTCTATACACATGACTCCTAATTCTACATTCTTGGACAGCGCTATGGCTTAACATGTAAAGCCGCCACCTGCAGTGCCAACATTCCATATGGGCACTGCTTCAAGTCCCAGTTGCCCACTTCCCATCCAGCTCTCCGCTAAGGCCGGGGAAAGCAGTGGAAGATGCCCCAAGCCCTTGGGCCCCTGTATGTGCATGGAAGACCTGGAAGAAGCTCCTGGCTCCTGGCATTAGATTGGCCCAGTTCCAGCCATTGTGGTCAACTGGGGAGTGAACCAGCAGATGGAAGACTTCTCTCCCTCTCTCTCTTCCTCTCCTTTTAATTCTGTGTAACTCTGATTTTCAAATAAATAAATAAAATCTTTTTTTAAAACTTTCATTTAATAAATTTGGAAAGTACAACTTTTGGATTATAGTGGCTTTCCCCCCCATTACCCCACTCCCACCCACAACCATCACATCTCCCAGTCCCTCTCCCATTCCAATCATCATCAAGATTCATTTTCAATTATCTTTATATACAGAAGAGCAATTTGGTATATACTAAGTAAAGATTTCAACAGTTTGTACCCACATAGATGCACAAAGTAAAAAGTACTGTTTGAGTTAATTCACACAGTCCAGCACATTAAGGACAGAGATCCTACATGGGGAGCAAGAAGTATACAGTCACTCCCGTTGTTCATTTAACAATTCACTCTTGTTTATGACGTCAGTAATCACCCGAAGCTCTTGTCATGAGATTCCAAGGCTATGGAAGCCTCTTGAGTTCAAAAACTCCACCTTATTTAGACAAGGCCATAGTCAAACTGGAAGTTCTCTCCTCCCTTCAGAGAAAGGTACCTCCCTCTTTGATGGCCCACTCATTCCACTGGGATCTCATTCACAGTGATCTTTCATGTAGCTCTTTTTTTTTTTTTCCCCACAGTGCTTTGGCTTTCCATGCCTTAGAAACTCTCATGGACTTTCTAGCCAGATCCAAATGCCTTAAGGGCTGATTCTGCGGCCAGAGTGCTGTTTAGGACATCCGCCATTCTATGAGTCTGCTGTGTATCCCACTTCCCATGTTGGATCGTTCTCTCCCTTTTTTATTCTACCAGTTAGTATTAGCAGACACTAGTCTTGTTTATGTGATCTCTTGACTCTTTGTCCTATCATTATGATCAATTATGAACTGAAACTGATCACTTTGACTAGTAATACGGCATTGGTACATGCCACCATGATGGGCTGATTTGGAATAGCCAGGCACATTTCTAACTCTACCATTAGGTGTATGTGAGTGAGTATGTGCCAAGCTGTACATCCCTTTCTTCTCTTATTCCCACTCTTATATTTAACAGAGATCACTTTTCAGTTAAATTTAAACACCTAAGAATAACTGTGTTTTAAAGAGTTCAAGCACAGTTCAAAACTGTGTTTTCAAGAGTTTAAAGAGTTACATTATGTAAAACAAAAAAAAAATACTAAAAGGAATAATATAGTAAGTTGTTCCTCAACAGTCAGGACAAAGGCTGATCAAGTCATTGTTTCTCATAGTGTCCATTTCACTTCAACAGGTTTCCTTTTAAGTGCTCAATTTGTTGAACTAGATCAGGGAGAACAAATGATACTTGTCCCTTTGAGACTGGCTTAGTTCACTCAGCATGATGTTTTCCAGATTCTTCCATTTTGTTGCAAATGACCAAATTTCATTTTTTTCACTACTGTATAGTATTCTATAGAGTACATATCCCCTGATTTCTTTATCCATTCTTCAGTTGATGGGCATTTATGTTGATTGCATGTCTTAGCTCTTGTGAATTGAGCTGTAATAAACACTGAGGGTCAGACAGCTCTTTTATTTGCCAATTTAATTTCCTTTGAGGAGAGGGATGGCTGGGTCACGTGGTAGGGCTATATTCAGGTTTCTGAGCAATCTCCAAACTGACTTCCATAGTGGTTTTACCAGTTTGCATTCTGACCAACAGTGAATTAGTGTCCCTTTTTACCCACATCCTCGCCAGCATCTGTTGTTAGTTGATTTCTGTATGTAAGCCATGGGTTTTTCATAAATTGCCTTGATTGCATTGAGGAATGTTCCTTCTATACCCAGTTTGCTTAGAGTTTTCATCATGAAAGGGTGTTGTATTTTATCAAATGCTTTCTCTGCATCTATTGAGATAATCATCTGGTTTTTTTCTTCTGCAGTTTGTTATTGTGGTGCATCACATTAACTGATTTGCGAATACTGAACCATCCCTGCATACCAGGGATAAATCCCACCTGGTCTGGGTGGATGATCTTTCTGATGTGTTGTTGCATTCTATTGGCCAGAATTTGTTTGAGGATTTTTGCGTCTACGTTCATCAAGGAAATTGGTCTGCAATTCTCTTTGAATGCTGCATCTTTTTCAGGTTTAGAAAATAAGGTGATACTGGCTTCATAGAAAGAATTAGGTAGGATTCCCTCTTTCGATTATTTTGAATAGTTTGAGAAGAATTGGAGTTAGTTCTTCTTTAAATGTCTGGTAGAATTCAGCAGTGAATCCATCCAGTCCTGGTCTTTTCTTTGTTGGGAGGGCCTTTATTACTGATTCAATTTCTGACTCGGTTATGGGTCTGTTTAGATTTTCTATGTATTCGTGGTTCAACTGAGGTAGGTTGTATGTGTTCAGCAATCTATCCATTTCTGATAGATTTCCCAGTTTGCTGGCTTACAATTCTTTGTAGTAATTTCTGATGACTCTCTTTATTGCTGTGGTGTCTCTTGTTACATTCCCTCTTTCATCTCTGATTTTATTGATTTGGGTCTTCCCTCTCCTTTTTTTAAGTAGTTGTGCCAATGGTATTTCAATTTTGTTTATTTTTTCAAAAAACTAGCCCTTCATTTTGCTGATCTTTTGTAATTTTTTGGGGGGGGAGGGGAATTAAATTCTGTTGATTTCTTCACTAATTTTAAATCTTTGTCTTCTCCTACTAGTTTTGGGTTTGGTTTGCTGTAGTTTTTCTAGATCCTTAAGATGCATTGATAGTTCATTTTCTAGTGACTTTTCAATTTCTTGATTTAGGCACCTATTGCTATAAACTTTCCTCTTAACACTGCTTTTGCTGTATATCGTAAGTTTTGATATGTTGTGGTGTTATCCTCATTTGCTTCCAGAAAGTTTTTGATTTCTCTTTTGATTTCTTCTATGACCCACTGTTCATTCAGCAGCATGTTGCTTACTCTCCATGTGTTTGCATATGCTCTAGGGATTCCAGAGTTGCTGATTTCCAGTTTCATTCCACTGTGGTCTGAGAAGCTGCATTGTATGATTCTAATTCTTTTAAATTTGCTGAGACTTGCTTTACGGCCTAGTATGTGGTCAGTCCTAGACTAGGTTCCATGCACTGCTGAGAAGAATGTACATTCTTCAAGTGTAGGATGAAAAGTTTTGTAGATATCTGTTAGATCCATTTGGGCAATTGTGTTGATTAAATCTGCTGTTTCCTTGTTTATCTTCTGTCCAGTTGATCTGTCTATTGTTGAAAGTGGAGTATTGAAGGCCCCCAATACTTTTGCATTGGAGTCTAAGTCTCCCTTTAAATTTCTTTATATATTTTAAATAACATGGTGCCCTGTAATTAGGTGCATATACATTTATAATAGTTATATCTTCCTGTTGAATTGATCCCCTAATCATTATATAGTGCGCCTCTTTGTCTCTCTCAATTGTTTTTGTGTTGAAGTTTATTTTGTCTGATATAAGATGGCTCACCAGCTCTTTTTTGGCCACTATGGCTGGTGTACTGCGCCAATCCGAAGCCAGAAGCCAGGTGCTTCCTCCTGGTCTCCCATGTGGGTGCAGGGCCCACGCACTTGGGCCATCCTCCCCTGCCCTCTGGGGCCACAGCAGAGAGCTAGACTAGAAGAGGAGCAACCAGGACAGAACCGGCGCCCCAACCAGGACTAGAACCCATGGTGCCAGCGCCGCAGGCGGAGGATTAGCCAAGTGCTGGCATTTTTCCAACCTTTCACTTTCAATCTGCATGCACTTTTCTTGGAAAGATGTGTTTCTTGTGTTACTTTGAACTTCCTGTGATCTTTTACTGGGAGGTTTTCTTCCTTTACCTTCTTTCGTGTTGATGACCATGTTTCTGTGTGTAACACATCTTTAGGCATCTTTTGCAGGGCTGGACGAGTGGCAACAAATTCTTTGAATTTCTGTTTGCTATGAAAGGCCTTTATTTCA